>OX638406.1:10228680-10906912 GCA_951813805.1 Limnephilus auricula | reverse complement strand
TGTTCCCTTACAACATTTCGATACAAAATAAATACATTTCAACATTTCAATTACTCGATTTCATAAATAGGACATTAGAGTTCCTGCATACACTTAGGAAATTATACTGTAATACACATACCCAAAGGATTTTAACCGCATATTGGGAGTAAAAAATGTAAATGTCATTTTGCTGTCCAATGTTTCAATTAAAAACAAAAATAAATATGATTCTATCACACGTCACTATTGATCGTGACGACGCACAGTGGGCTGAAAATCGCCTTTCATAGACATAGAGACTTGAATTTTCAAGGGTCTTTTTTGGCTAGAAATGGATTTTGCTGATCATTACTATGCTATAAAATTTCGTATGAAGATATTGCGTGTACAAATGAAGGAGTTATCATTTTTTAAAGAAAAAATTGTATGGCACTGACATTAAAAATGAGTACATCTGTGAGTAAGGATATAATGGCCAACCTTATGATTCCAGAGATAGCCTCATTTTTAATGTCAGTGCCATACAAATTTTTCTTTAAAAAATGATAACTCCTTCATTTGTACACGCAATTGCTTCATACGAAATTTTATAGCATAGAAATGATCACCAAAATCCATTTCTAGCCAAAAAAAAGACCCTTGAAATTCAAGTCTCTATGTCTATGAAAGGCGATTTTCAGCCCACTGTGCGACGGGATCACGTGATGTGTGCTCTCTCTCCTCTGTTAGCATGCTGCTAGAACGAGACGCAGTGCGCATCACGTTACCCGTGTTGGCTGAACTAATCAGTTGGAGCGTGTGATGGAAAACTAGTTTTTAAATGAAAAATATCAACGGACAGTAAAATGACAAATACATTTTTTACTCCAAACACGCTCGGGAATAGCTGTTTAAAATGCTTCCGGTAGGTACTGTTACATCATGTACATACATAATATATTATATTTTTAGAATAGTATGACATTCAACTGAAAGAGACACAAATAAATAGTCACATAGTTAAATAGCTAAACTAGCTATTAAATAGTCATTAAATCGTTGAAAAATGGGAAGATAAACATTAAATTAAAATCCATTGGCTATTAATAGGTAGGTACTACAATATCACCAACTATAATAGTAAGATGGCGAATAAATTAGGTACCTATTCTAGATATCTTAAAATCATTGTTAGAAAATTAAATTCACTAATAATTAAAAAAAAATTATAAAACTCATGAAGAATATAATCTACGTAAAACATATGGTTAAAAATACTTAACAATTAGCATAGGTTAAAAAATAAATACAAAAGAAAGATTATAAAACAATTCATTCAAATATACATTATAAAGGATAGATATTTTCAATCTAATAAACAAAATACAGAATGTCTCAATTTCTGACCATATTTTAAGTAAAAAATGTAGACATCATTTTGCTGTCCGATAACATTTTTTTAAAATTTAAAATCTATCACACGACGCTACTGATCACACTGCCAAACGGTCGCAAGGGATCACGTGATAGCGTTCCGTCTCATATGTACAGTGCTGCAGGAGCGAGACGGTGTGTATGTCACGTGATGCACTAAGTTGTATCCAGTGGCGACGTGTGATGAAAAATATATTTTTTAGTTTTTAAATGAAAAACAAGATCACCGCACAGCAAAATGATTTTACTCAAAAAATGGCCAGAAATCAGTATTTTGTTGGATAACCAACACCCCCGGCATAGGTCAGTGGTACGCTACGTTTCGGCTACATCTGGTGAGGTTTGTCTAGGTCTTGGAAGCGGACGCTTTTGCTCACCTACTACGTGGCGGGCCGGGCAGGAAGAGACTAAAAACGCCTTGCACCGTAGTGGGAGGGATGGATTGGAACACATTGACCCTTAGATTCCTACACACTTCTCGTTCATTTTTCCTTCCCAGAATTCCGCTCCTTAATTTTCCTAAAACGACCCTCCACACAGCATCTATCCCCAAAGATGACAGAGGCCCCAAGGGTTTATTATTTCCTCAGGGCCTCCTGTGTGAAGATAATGTAAAAAAATAAATAAAAATACGAACCTAACTATTGTTTACAAATAATTTGTGTACACTTATATCAAGAAGCCTAGTTAAAACATTACACAAATGTGAAGAAACACATAAAAATATAAATTATCATGGACACAGAGAAATTAATAAAAAAATTACGATTTTATTTTATAATCGTAATAATTTTGTGACGTTTACGACAATTTCACCTTAAATCAAATGTCAGGTATGTAGTAACTAGTA
Source organism: Limnephilus auricula (assembly GCA_951813805.1). NCBI lineage: Eukaryota > Metazoa > Arthropoda > Insecta > Trichoptera > Limnephilidae > Limnephilus > Limnephilus auricula. The sequence continues at coordinate 10,904,667 of OX638406.1, read as the reverse complement.
AAAAAAATAACAATAATTGCAAACCCAAAACATACAATATTATTCAATAATTGCTAAGCCACAACAACAGAAATTTATCAACAAAAATTCTACGTAATCATTTCCAAACGAAAAATAAAACAGATAGGTTCATTTTCCATTTATAGTGACATAATATCTCTAATAACGTCTAATTAAAAAACTCATAGACATCCAAATTGATAAGACTTGCCATATCATGAAATCTGGGTATAATTTCGGCGAGCTAAAGGCAAACCACGTGACTATTACGTGATATTGGGCAACAGTTGATGTCGAATATATTAAGGACACTTAGTCATTGTGAACTGTCACTTATTCGTTGGCAATCTGTAGTCATGCTAGGAAACGATGAGAAGTTACCGATAGTTATCCTATCGATCGTTATCGAGCGAGTGTGCTAGGGCCTCAGAGGGGTTATTCTGTATCTTCTGCATTAGCTAAATCAGCCACGAGTAACGTACATCATCACAACTTCTTCTCCATCAGCACTCCTATTATGTACGTTACATGCGACTCGTTTAACACCGATTAACGTGCTTTAGGCTAACGCAAAAGATACAGAATTGCCTGCAAGTCGTGCATTGACCACCGAAGATCGCACATTGAAATAACCAGACCCTGTGCAGACAAGTAAAGTTCGCTAAAATAAGGAAAAGGTTTGCAAGTCAGTCCATTGTGGGATTTTTCTGCAAAGGATCTGAATGTTCGTTTTTAAACGAACCGCCTTGCATAGCGACGCGACGCTAAAATGTAGTTAGTGCGGTAAATTACAAGGCATTTGTAAAAGTAAAAAAAGGCCGAATTTTTGTTTACCCGATTTGGGATTTGTAGAAATTATTTTTATGTCGCCAGCAATTTGCGCATCTTTATAAAAAGGACTAGTATTTCGTAAGCAGATTTTATTTTCGAGGACTGAATGGTATTACTACAATGCGAGTTTCCTGTATACTGTCAGATTAATTCATTGTCAAATCACAGAAAGTGACATGGTCAGGCATGACGCTCAGTGCAACTTTGTTCCTCTTTCCCTGATTGGCTGGTCTATTAATTTGACTGTCTGTGGTTTTACTTCTTTCTATCTCTCTTTCACATAAACGATCCATGTTATAGAAATAGTGGTTACAACGGAGCTCTCAGCAGCAGGACATTACACAATTTAAAATCATTTTTAAAATGTACTAATTTATTCATAATCCTTTCATATTATATTAAGAAATAATGTAACCTGCACATTTATTCCAACATCGAGAGGTAACTTTAAACATCTTCAATAATTAATTAAATATAAAAATATTCTTAACTAGATATTATTGGCAGTCCATTTTCCGATAGCAGACTTTATTCAATTTTCAAAATCAATACTGGGCCAGTATCCCAATAATTACACAAACGCCAGCCGATGCACTTTGTTTCAAATTTACAACCCATTTCGTAGTACCTATACATATACTCTAAAATTGGAACCTCAAAAACCTGTAAACATTTACTCAGCCTACATTAGTTAGAGCAAACATTGCAAATGCAGTTGACTAAACATAAAAAAAAATCGTAATTTTATTTAATGAAACATCAATAGGCTGAGGTAACATAAGAAATTTGCTTAAAAATTGACCCTGGCTAAAATTAATGACCTATTCAAAATTTTACTGCTGATGGATCAGCTAAACCTAAGGTGAACGTATGGATGACCTTAATATCTACGAAGTGTGGTTATCATATAAAGAGATTGACGCTGCTGCAGAAGAAGTACGCATGCGCCAAACGCCAGCGACCGATAGTTGTGTAACCTGAACCCTTCTCTTTCGAATGCAGAACCCCCTTGCTTCTGTAAATAAATCCGTATAGCCGTAGTCTTCGTTCGCATAAGAGTTGTTTTTTATCTCGCCGGAAAATTGATAAGTAAAAAAATGGATCAACGTTTTATTGTGAAATTTCACATGAAACTTGAAAAAACCGCCACTGAAATTTATAATTTATTGAAATAAGTGAATGACAATTAATGTTTATCGCGTGCACACATTTTTGAGTGCTGTAAGCATTTTTAAGATAGCCTAGAAGACGTTGAAGAAGATTCACGCTCGGGTCTCCCTTCCATGTCAAAGACGGATGACAATAGCAAAAAAATCGGTAATCTGGTTCGATCTAATCGTTGGGAGTTAAACTGATCGGATATCTAATAGTAGGTATTCGTGGGATTTTTGAAATTGTAGGAATTGACAAAGAAAGTGTATGGCAAATTTATCATAACAAATTTTATCATGCAAAAAGTGTGTGCCAAAATGGTGCCTAAAATTCTCACGTTTAAACAACAAGAACTCGCAAAGAAGGTTGGTTCTAAGACTTTATACTGCCTTATTTGTCGGATTTATCGCCGTGCAACTTATATTTGTTCCCTAACGTGAAATCTGCATTAAAATAACCAAGATTTGAGTAGGCAGAAGTTGTGAAAGAGAAAGCGGCAAACATCCTGAAGGAGCTGACAGAAAAATACTTCCAGCACTGTTTCTAACAATCGAAGATTCGCATGGATCGTTGTAGGGATAGAAGAGGAGTGTATATTGAATATGGCAATAAGTAAATATGTATGAAATTAAAATAAAATGTTTTACAGCGCCTGTCTCGTTATTTAATAGCCACACGTCGTATTTTTAGAATGGATGACTTCAAAATAACCAAAAATGTCTTTCAAATGCACCTACAGATGGATCATCTTTATCTTTGTAATATTGATAATAATCGATTAAAAAACACGCAATTAATGTCAGGACAAATAAAAACCATAATTTGCACGTAAAAGATAAAAGTTCACAAAAGGTAAATTAACTGATGGAGAAAAATGGCAGGTGTAAAACAACATGTCATAATGAGCGTTACCAAAAATATTAACCGCACATTTTGACAGTTCCAACAAATAAACTACCTACCACACAAGCATATTTACCTAATTTGTCGGCTAAGATGTTAATTATCAAAAATTTAGAGACTGTAAATTATAAAATGGAATCGATAGAATAACGTGTGTTTATGTTCAATGTTGCAGGCGGTATTTATGCTAATTTATATCTTCGATTGAATCACAGATTTTGCAAATTTGTATGTGACTGGTAGCTGGTGTGGAGGACCGTAAACAGTCAAAATATGGGTTAAAGTATCGGTAATGCATGAGAGTATAAGGCCCCAAGATGCTAATTAGTATCAAGGATAAAACCATTCATTGGGTCAGTGGCAAACTTGGTGAAATTCAAGATTTTGATTTTTCCTTTGGATGAATGGACAAAATTTGATGAAAATTTGTAATTTAATTTAACGGAACGTTGGATGATATCAATCAAGTTAAGAAATACCACAGACTTATAGAATACAGAAGAACATGTATATATCAGAAATGGGTGCTAAATTACCGATGTTCACAATTATTAAAAAGATTTTATAATATGTCGATTTAGCCTACTTAATAGAACTATAGACATCATTATCATTGGCGATGTCCTATATATATGCAATTTGCACCATATTTATAAATAAATTAGAACTAAAATGGTGAAGGATGATAATGTAAATGTCAATGAATAGGAACAACACTTGTCTATTGTCTATTTCACTATGAATATAATAAGTTAGTGGCGTAATGGATACAAGCGTTGGTTTAATAAATAAATTGAACACAGTGTATTGGGGATGCTTTGGGCTGGCCGTAGTAGCCAGAGTACATCAGTCATCGGAGAGTCGGAGGCGGGAAGTGGGACTCACTATTCGTGAGACTCAGCCTTGTTCCTCTGGAGGTCGCTGCTGGCCACATCGAGTCTATTGAGGTTCACAACACACACTAAACCTGCAATAAAGGGAAGCTAATTATATTTTATTGATCCTCACCGCATAAACATCTCCGCATCAATATTCCGTAATTAGCTTTCTGCCGGTGTAAATTCGCCGCCGCTAAAGAAAGTACCGCTAATATTATACAAATCCTGCAACATCTATATATCCTATATCAATATAATTAACATTTTATCCTGTGCCAATCCAATTCGGAGTTCCACAGGGAAGAGTTCTTGGTCGGATTTTATTACGTGGGCTATTACAATAATGCAAGCGCACCTAGGCTTATTATCCCAATTAATCATAAGATTCTCGAATGTTTACCAAAGCATCTTAAGATAAGATGGATAAGATAGCACATGGACTCCATCACACCAGGGGCAATGCTGCCTGGGCAAAGAAGGAGTGGATATCGAGGATCGAGACGAAGTCATCAGCGTAAGGTCCTTCCCTTACACACGATGACCTGGAAGATAAACTAGACAGTACATTCCATGGTTTACATGCCGAAATGAGGATTTCGAGAGGAGTGGGAAGAGTAAAAAAATGGGAGTTAGAGGACAAGTGAGAACCACTGCCACCTTTTATTGGAGAGCCGAGGAACAAGTATTTAGAATGTCAGAAGACCGAGTTCCGCTTGACACACACCACAGGGTGTGCGAGGAAAGAATGGGCCTGCTATTAAAGGAGGCCGCTGAAGTTGCCCAGGACAGGAAAGCCTTGCCGAAGCAATGGATCCACGACCCGAATAGGACAAGGGGAGGAAGATGACGATGAGTTTCTTACCGAGGGCCGGCTGAGATCATGGTCTCGTGTCGCTAGAGTCCTCATTATCGCTGGTGTGCGGCGCCGGTGTCCTTCGTTTGTACTCCGTGATGACCACTGTGACGCTGTTGACCGTCACCTCTCGCTGCTGAGCGGAGCTGCGGTCCACGTCACGCAGCCGCGGCGGCCATCTTCGGCGCCGCCCGGCTCCCCGCCCGCCGCCCGTGCGTCGCTTGGCCGCGCCTGCCGCCGCGCCGCCTGCCGTCCCGCCCGCCGCGCCGCCCGCTGGCCCACCAGCCGCCGCGCCGCTGCCCGCCGCTCCTGCCGCCCCGCCTGCCGCGCCCGCTTGCTGCGCCGCGAGGGCCTGGTTCAGCCGCGGCTTCCGCGTTGAGGTTCCTGATGAATTAAAAACAATTTATGAATTCTTTGAATAGTTCTAGATGGGTGTATCTACAATTAAATTAACATCTTCAGAATCGGTGTGTTTATCTTTTTTTTTAAATATATTTTATAAATCGTAAGCTTTTTGTAAATCAAATCATGAAGCCCATCGCTTTGGACTATCGTTCAATATTCATCGCATTTTAATTTCCAATTTATAAATGCGACCTTCTCTTATTATTAATGAGATGCACAATAGCGAACTTATAAATAGACGTTGAAGTAAACAAGTCAGCGGTTAAAAAGCCGAACATAATAATTATTTATCAAAGACTATCTGGGGCCAGGGAAGTACAGCAATAAGGTCACCGTGAGATAACCTCGATCATCTTGCTCAGATTATTAAAATGTCCAACAAGTCGAACATTGAATGATAAAAACCAATAAAACCTGACGTTATAATTTATAATGCAAGTCGTACTTCAGTTGGACAGGGTTCTTACCAGGGGTGTTACGGACATTCGCATCCGCATCCGCAAATGCGGATTATTCGTATTAATTCAGACATCTCCATCCACATCCGCATCAATTATTTATTAATGCGGAGCTTTTACAGATGCGGATTCATATATGAGACAAGTAACGACATGTAAAGAAAGTGGACGGGGCCAGAGTGGCGCGTGCCTCGCGCGTGTTTGCTAGCACCTAGCACGAAGTTCGTTCGCTAACTGACCAATGCAAGGCACACATCGGTGAAAAGATCCTGCAGGTTTTGTTTGTATGATTTTAGTTACGATGTTATTCCCATTATGAATCAAATAGTGTTTGTTCACTGTGTTTATCCAAGTTTTTTTGCGTGGTTGATGAATATTTTGAGGTAAATATTAAGTGATAAAGAAAATAAAAATGCCGCCATTAACAAAAAGCAGTATCTGGACTAGTTTTGTATTATTATTTATTAAATATAATTTATCAATTTTGAAATATTTTTTAAAGATTTTCATTTATGTATATGTACCTAAAAATGGAATACCTTTAAAAAATCCTGAAATCCGCATCCACATCTGCGGATGTGAACCCCTTATAACCCGCATCCGCATCAACCCTGGTTCTAACTTCACTTTACCTTATTCAAAATATCTGTTCATTGTTCTGGAGTCGGGTTTAATCGGTCACCCAGTTGAAGCTAGTTGATTGTCAACAAGTTCTTATCGGTTGGTGTGTTTAACGGATTCCGAGGGTCAAAAACACCCAACAGCGATAGCGATTGTCACGTTTCACTCAATTTTATTAGAAGGAAATATTCTGTTATGTCTGTACGTTTTACTTTTTCAAAAGATACATTGTGTTGTTTGTATTTTGTATACTGACGGTCTGTTGATAGCGTTCGAACCAGTCAATTTTAACGATTTTTGGAGGGTCCTGCCTCTTAAAAAAGTAACTTATCACAAAAAGCAAATAGTGGTCGAAATCTATAAAATATTTGTAGTACTGCCAAAATCCAAAGAGGAAATTGAGGAATAAGTATAAATGGACAAAACTCCCCCCGGTTTCCTCTTAAGAGGGTATTTATTACTAGAGAATTCCAGAAATTAGTCATTTTTAAATCAAATTTTAGATGTACTGGCGTTTTTTTACAAAAAAAACATAAATTGATTTTGAAAGATTGTTATTTTATCTGGTAAACGCACTTTTTAAATTTTGAAAAACTAAGTTTATTTTTAACATACTAGGGTTATACCGTTGGTCGTTTTCGATTTATTCAATTTTCAAACGAAATATTGTATTATACAACACAAATTTCAAATCATATAATCATACAGCAAAATAAATCAATACATAATCTAGTAAAGACACTTTCCAGAATTTTAATTTTAGTTATTGAAATAATTAAAAAATAAATACGAGAACATGTTTTGTGACGAAAACACCTCAGTTTTTCTATTTGTTTAAGATATTACAAACTAAAATATTTCAGATTTTTTTTATACATTAATTTTGTGTAGACATTATTGAAAAATCGTAAATACTTAATGATCAAAAAATACTTACAAGAAGTACACGATATTTAATAATTTATCATCGTACGGGGTAATGTGGTACGGGGAATAATCGATCTTTCTCACTGGAACCTCCCTGTACACTTGGAAGAATTTTTAAACTTTTATTCTCGGCTGCTTTTTCATTTTATCCTTTTTAAATTAATAATAATACATTGTTTCAAATCAACACATGGTCACCCCTACATTTCTACTACTTTATAATGAGACAGCTTCATCCAAGAATATATCCATTATTTGTAATAAACCATAATGTAACAAAAAAATTATTTCAATATCCTATTTTGGGTCATTTTTATTATTTTGTAAAATCAATATAGACTGGTCCTATTGAGGTTAAAAAATTAAATATCAACAATAATACCATGTAAAGAAACAATAAACAAACGAACAATGAATGGCGGTTTTCTGTAAACTCCTATAAAAAAAATGCAAGAAAATAAGACAAACTTGTATTATAATTTTACTACACTTCGTCGATATCAACGCCGTTTTCTGAGACGTATTTAAGGAACAAACAATCTCTGAATGTTTAGTTCAAAAATTATGTAACAAACTCCCTACAAGTTTCAAACAAATTAAATCAATTAATAACTAAATTAACGGCCCTCGTTCCTGGATTTTTTAAATTAAAAAAATATTATCGGACAAAAATACATGTGTTACATGATTCTTAAATCCTTAGGGTACGTGCTGTTCCCTGTAAGTACTAAATAAAAAAATAAATTTAAAATAGCTCGAATGTAAATGATGAAAACTATTATTCTTTCCTTCGTATCGCATAAGACTAGTTCGCACCTGACAAGTAGTAAGTCGAGTAGCGAGTAACTCGCTACTTGACTCACCAAAAAGTGTTCGCAGTGGTGTCAAGTAGAGTTCATTAGTAAACGGCGCGTCGCGACATGACGGGCTGCAACTCAATAAAGTAAATACGCTAAATAAGCTGATTGTAATGTTTATTTTAGAAGATGTGGAAGAATAAATAACTAGTGAGATAAAAATAAATAAACTATGGACACGAAAATAAAGAATTTTAGAGTAGCATTTTCAAAAAAAAATAAAAAATTGATTTAGACCACTTTAAATTTTAATTAAACTCTACCGGTTTCGAAAGAACCCTTCCTTCGTCAGTTATTGCCGGAAATTCCGCAATTACCCCTCACACTGGAACACCTAATTTTTTTTATATATCTGTCAATATTTTGTGTAATAGGGTAGTTTTAATATTCTCCTGACGAAGGAAGGGTTCTTCCGAAACCGATAGTTTAATTAAAATTTAAAGTGGTCAAAAATATTTTTTTTTTGTAAATTATGGCGATCCACAAAGTTAATACTTATTACGAATAAGTAGCATTTTCGCTCCAACGGGACGACAAATAGCGCGTATCTGCGTCTGTGAATGAACTGCGCGTGTCAGTGCGCTGGGACGCGTGGTAGGGGACTCTACTTGCCGAAAAAATAGAACCTAATGCATTCAATCTACTAAAGAGCTGGCTAGCCTACTCTACTAAAATTGTGGTGTTCGAACGTTTAGTAACTAATATACTCGCTACTCGACTAAAATACTCGCCCAGTCAGAACGGGGCATTACTGTTTACGTGCGTACTGGACCATAGACAGCAGAGCTCTGAGCATACCGATAACTAAGTTCACAATTTGTCATTATGAATTCAAAGTGCATTTGTGATATCATTAAGTTTTCGCCTCACAGCTTATCATAAGTAAAATTGAAAAATTAATGTATAATGCACAACAGCAGAGGGCCTCTTCATAATATCAAATGGGGTTGCATGTCTATTGACCCCAGCCTAGTTCATTTGGCATCAGATCTGTTGTGAGTTGCGACTTGCATTCAAACAATCATAATAATTGACAGTTTGCGAATTAGTCGCGCAAAACAGGACAGACAGTTGTTGCTGATGGTGGTCGCAGCTATGGAAGTATCTAGAAAAGTAGGTGAGATTAATTAAGCTAAATAAGCAGTCAAGTGGTCAAGCCACAGACAAGAGACAAGAGTGTAATGGAAAGATGATAATATCATCTTTACCACTAGCTAGTCTCCAATCTCGAGTCTTCAGCTCATAGACTTACGTAATACAGGCGTCCAACATCATTAAAATGTCATCTGTTTGCAGGACAAGCGGAATAGCGACACATAAAAACATTAAATTTTTCTCACTGCTGAAAACTAACCGCCGAAAATCACGTTAGAGTAAACCACTCTACGCGCTTCGTGATTTTTTTTTTTTTTTTTTTCTAATTTTCTTTATTTATTTTCTTCGTTACAGGTTTATTTTACATGGCTTTTTGACTACCAAGCTAGGCAAATGCCCGTATTATGGTATTCGAGATTCATAAGATTTTATATTAAGTATAAAATATTAGGTATAATCATCCATATATGTAGATGAAAGTAAAAACATATAGCGTACATATTAGGGAAAATATTCATACTAATATTAGGTACATGATCACATACATGAAAGGAGTTAAAGTAGGTGAATCTTGTAGAAATAAAAATAAAATTAAAATTAAATTAAATAGAATAACAAATAAAAATAACAAATTATACTGATTATGATGGAGAGGTAATATCCAGCAATCCATTATTCCGTTTTTGTTAAAAGCGCTGTGCGCGGATGTTTTTACAACCATAAAGTTTGTAAAAACATGTTAGTTTTATTAACGGTATTAGTTTTAAATTTAAAGCAAAATGTAGTCATTATGAGCGTCGCGAACACAGGACCTCGCACGGTCGCATCTCAGCGGCTAATGAATCGGAGAATTTATGTCTTGAACTGCCATAAAAATGATCAAATGATGGTAAATTAATGAAAATTATATACTTCAGAAAATTAATTTTTGGTCAAAATAATTTATAATTTGTCTCAACAAAATTAGTGGGTAAAAAAAAATCTGAAATATTTTAGTTTGAAATACCTTAAATAAATCGAAAAACAGAGGTATTTTTGTCACAAAACACGTTCTCGGATTTATTTTTTAATGATTTTAATTTGTCTAAAATTTAAATTTTGAAAACTGTGTTGACTACATAATATATTGATTTATTTTTTTGTATGATTTTATGATTTGAAATTTGTGTTGTTTAATAGAATCTATCGTTTGAAAATTGAACAAATCTGCCAATGACCAACGGTATAACCTTAGTATATTATAAATAAAATTAGTTTTTCAAAATTTTAAAACTGCATGTACCAGATAAAATAACAATCTTTCAAAATTAATTTATGTTTTTTTGTAAAAAGGAGTCAATACGTCTAGAATTTCATTTAAAAATGAGTAATTTCCGGTATTATCTGGTAAAACGCTCTTAATGTGCGGTATTATGCAAGTCTTTTTATATCTAAAGCCATTTAATCACCCTATAAATGGTGCAACTTTGATTTTTTTTACATTTAAAGGCAATATAGATACCTTCAAATCACGATTAGGTATCATAGCACTGTCTTGCATATAATAAAAAATACCCCCCCCCCCCCTATCTTTCCCCCGGGCCCCTTGATTATGTTTGATGACTGCATTTTTTAAATTTTAGATCCGCCCCTGTAAAGAAGGAGGAAGACCAACACAATTTATTACCATAACAAAATTTTGGTCATAATCCCATGAGTTTATTAGAAAAGATGGACATGAGAAAATCAACTAACATGAAGATGGGGAAATCATTAAGGACAGTCAACAAACATAAATATGAGAAAATAATGATGAGGGAATCAACAAACAGTGGCAAAAAAACATGAAGATCTTGAAATCAACAAACACAGTGAAAAAGCACGAAGATGAGAAAATACATAACACAGTCAACAAATCTAAATATGTGACATGAAGATTGTGAAATCAACAAACACAATAAGGAAGTTGAGTACTTTACTTTCTTTTTTTTATCAATGTTCACATGCAAACTTAAATACTAGTTTTTAATTTTTTTTTAAGTTCGTTTTTATAATTAAATTAATTCTACAAGTTTGAATTTTATTAAGCCCGCGAAAACGCCGGCAAGAGTATAATACCGTACGGGGGAGTTCGTGACGTCACCCGGTCCTTGATTGTGTGAAATATAAGGTAAAATATTTACAAAACCGGGTCATGCTTAATATGGACGAAAAATATATTTTTTTTAAAGTTGTAGTAGTTAGATATTAACTAGTACTAATCAATTCAGTTATTGGAATTTCTAAAAAAAGTGCATTTTAATGGTTATTTTTTAAATTCAAAAACACGAAATGTCATTTTTCAACGAAACTTGCAACAGTTCCTGATATAGCGGTCGGTGAAAAATGACATTTCGTGTTTTTAAATTTAAAAATAACCATGAATAGTACTACAACAAACCCCAGTCAAAATAAAATGACATACACACAAATGTCAAATTAATTATTTTATTTTGTCAAAACACAGTCAACATACATAAATGAGACGAGAAGATGAGGGAATGAACAAACATAAAACAACTGGAAATCAGTAACAGCGCCAACAAAGATAAAAAACCAGAAATCAACAAACATGAAGATGTAAAAACATACAAACACAGTCGACAAACCTAAATAAGAGTCATGAAAATCGTGAAATCAACAGACAAAGTTAGTAAACACACAGATCGGGAATCCGACAAACATAAATATGAACGTGAAGATGAGGAAATCAATAAAAAATCTAGTCAACTACCATGAAGATGAGGAAATCAAAAAACACAGTCAACAAGCGTGAAGACGAGGAAATCAACAATCACAGTCAACAAACATGAATACTATATTAGGAAATTAAATTCATTTAATTTACTGTTGTAAAAACGTAAGTAATCATTTACTATGGAAGGAGTGATCTCGTGTATTCGATATCGACGATCACGAATGTAGAATAAAATTAATAGAGCTAATAAAGAGAGCCATAAACTGGTTTCTGCCAACACACAAACAAACAGTGCATTCAATTGCGTTTCTGTTGCACTCTCACCCAGCGGACAATGGCAACATAATCGTACTGCGTACCTACTGCATACCTACCGCATACTTACTGCATACCTACTGCATACCTACTGCACACCGTACTGCGTTGTACGCAATGTGAGATAATTGCTGTTGCAATACGATAAGAAATTCTACGAGTATCTGAATATGATTACTGTAATTTAATAGTTAAATAATACAATACGCATAGAGCCACCACTGACGAGGACCATACCGATTATAAAGAAAACTGATGTAGGCAGTTTAAGCGAATGCTTAGTTTTAGAAGGTTTAAAGCACCACGTCTTGTGTATAATTCGGGATCAGGCTGCTAACAATAACACTCATTATGTAGATGGCAAGAAGGTTTAAATTTCCGTTTAATACACGGAGAAAAATGTTATTCTAAAATACGATCATTTTATTCGTAAAAATGGGACTGAAGTTCTTACGAACAAATTAACAGGGTTTCAATTTTCAATATTTATTGGCGGGAAGATGTAAGAATAAATAGTTGGTTTTATTGTACGAAATTACGTATACCAACAAATTATTCTTACATGTTCCCGCCAATAAACATTGAAACACTGTTAATTTATTCGTAAGAACTTCAGTTCCGATTTTAACCGTTTTTACGAATAAAACGTTCGTATTTTAGAATAACATTTTTCTCCGTGCACCAGCCGCCCGCCGGTTTTGATTTATCGAAGAAAAAAACATCGGCAAAAAGAATGTTTTATTTTGTTTTGCGAAGTTTAGACTTCCGATGGTGACACGGTAAATCCAAGTTTAAAATGTAGATAGATACCTTAGAACGAAGCAAGGAGTGTGTTCCTCTGTTTGTTGTTTGCGGTTCATCCTCTAAACCTACCCCTGCGGGGAAATGGCTAGCTAGCCAATTTACATTAGACCTTACGACTCCTACGCCCAATGAAATTGAACATCTGTTTTATCAATTTGGCCCGAAGTATGGCAGAATTTAGCTTACTTTGAGCACAGGAACACACCCACGCACATTTCCGTCGATTTATCTCTTCAGAGCATTTCCTCAACAACTCCAACACAGCTGAAACTACGTAGTTTAGTTACGTAGGGACCGCGAGGCGTTTGGTATGGCACGGTCAATATTGTCGTCATTGGAAAACTACACAACAAAATAAACATTACCTTCCTACCAAATAAATTTCACTTTTATTTATTGTTTCTTTACATGGCACCTATTATTGTTTACATTTCAATTTTAACCTCACTAGGACAAGTCCGTTTTGAGGATAATAATTGTATAAAATAATTTGTCAATGTAATGGTTGAACAAATATGTTATTTACATACAAAATGAACAATATTGGTCCTAGAACGGTGCCCTGTGGGATACCAAAATTTGATGTTTCTTGGTTCATAGTTTTGTCATTAATTTTAACAAAAATTATGGACGATTATCCAAGTAACTTTCTATCCATTGAACGGCTGTTATTTGATTTCAGTTTTTTAATAAGCTTTTCTCTTGTGACAAACACAGCTATAAAAGCGCTAGGGAATTATGTTTACGAGAGATGGGAAGGCTGATAGGGATATTTAAAGAAGGGTGAATGCTGGTAACTCCATTAATGATGGACTGAACGCCGTTGGCGCCAACAAAAATCTGTCCAAAGAAGTGAAGCTAGCAGTCCACAATGGAGTGCTGGTACCTACCCTGATGTATGGTAGTGAAGCATGGAACTGGCAGAGGAAGGATGAAAGTAGACTGAATGCTGTAGAGATGAAATCCCTGAGCCGTATGTGTGTTAAAACCATGTATGATCGTGTGAGAACTGTGGATTTCCGCAAAGAATGCAAGGCTAATGTAAGCGCAATGAGAAAGATTAAGAAAGGGACCCTCAGATGGTTGGGCATGTAGAGCGAATGAACGAATAAAGGAGTGTAAGGAGGATTTATGACGCAAAAGTGAATGGAAGAAGTTGTGGACGCCCGAGGAAGACATGGCACGATCAAGTGAACCAGATATTTGACGGGCCATGTCAGGAGTCGAAATAATAGAAGAGCATGCATGAGAAGATGTATGAATGTGAATGAAGCAAAGAGTGTATGCCAAGACCGAATTGTTTGGCGGTCGGTCCTCTCTGCCTACCCCTGCGGGGAAACGGCTAGTTAGTTAGTTATTTCGTTTTTTTGATTTGGCATATTTCGGCTACTTATGGTTACGTTACAGTAACTTGTAAGTATCTCTGTGTACGAAGGGCCTTAGCGTCGATCGAATTGATAATATTTTGCTATCGACTGCGAATACTGCACTCAGCTCCCCCAATAATTGAGTTTCCCTTATTCACCCTCTGTCTAATTCCTTATCAGCTTTCCGTCTCTAGGGAACTGGATTACTTGATAATACCATCATTTGAATCTAGCCAATAATAATAGGTAGGCATAACGTGATTCTGTCCGCAAAGGTTTCTATATATAATACTGAGCTCTGGTGTTATGAAAATATATCCTATAACATTCATTCGATGGCGATGAAACTTGGGTGAATTGTTGGGCACACGCCCGAGTTAACTTATGGTGGTTTTGGTTAATCACGTAAAGTGAATACACAATAAACTTATAATATTTATTTAACAACAAAGGACATTACAAGTGAGTGACAATAGTATTCAAAGGAGAATCTCTAAACGAAAGAAGCGAGTTGCTTCTGTAACTCTAGATTGGAGATTAGCGGCTCTTCGGGTGTTGTGGTTCCTTTTATATCTTCTTCTCGTGGAAAGATCGAGGTCCGAGTCCATTGAGGTTGATAGTGTTTATTGGTTTGTTGTCCACAGATAAGGTGCAGGGCCGGATTGTAGTAGGTGCAGCGTTATCTCAGGGTCGGGTGCATTCTGGGGTTGTTAACACCCGCGAAGGTTTCTATATACAACTATCTGAACCGCCACCGTGGCTAACGAAACATAACGATATCTACTGGATGTTTACCTAACCTAGATAAAACCAAATTTGGTGTCAATAAATTAACTCACACCGCCATCTGTCAGAAAATTATGGAACTTACAAATAATTGTCCCCTAAAAAACATTTAATAATAAATATTTAGGTCATAATAATCGAGATAAAAACTATCAAATCTTTTAAGTTGAACCAAATTACACACAGTAAGCCAAATTTCATCAAAATCGGTTAAGTAGTTTCTGAGTTTACCTCGGACGAACATTGTGACACGAGTTTTTTATAAAAATGGTGAACTCTGGCATAATGAAAATTGTATACAAAATTTCTAGCGGTCATGTAATTTCCTTCTGGTCTTCTAGCTTCCTTAAAATGTATGTACATGAACTTAGAGTTGACCAAATCCATGCAGATCAGGAACGTAAGAAATGGAGTTCAACATCGCAATAATTCGCAATCCAGGTCACGATCCTCAGAAATGAGGAAATCTTCGAAACTCACACCTTTTTTCTCATTAGCAAACTATGCATTGTAAAGCAAGAAACGTAGCGCTAGTCAATTGCAATAAACAAACGTTACGAAACAAGTAGGTTGATAAGATTCTACAGGAATGATAGTAGGATGGTTTACATTTATGGTGTTTGGATAAGTGGAATGAATGGGTGAAGAAATAGTAGCGAGAAGATGCAAGTTGCAGGTGGAAATGGAAACACTGAAAGATGTGCAACTTTCTGCAACGGAAAACAGGTTTAAAAACATAATTATTATGGTGCAATATTAATTTTTAATGTTGGCAAACATTCCCATGTTACGAATAACCTGGCAACAGTTTAATGGGAAATGTTGCTTGTGAAAAGATGTCAGACTTGGCTAACAATGGATTGAACCCTGTGAAGCCTGATAGGAACCGGAATCCTTGGACCACTCAGCAAACAATTGGTGAAATACCAAGGTAATTTGCAAAAAAAAATAAGATTCGATGTTTCAAATGTAGATCAATGCAGTTGAAAATAGAGATGGTTAACAGCGAATTGGATTGCCATTCCGGTTCCGGTTCTTTATCCAAATATTTTTACTTTGCCCAGAATTATAATGGAGGGAAATAATTATACCAATTCACTGAACATCTTCAATTTGTCACTAAACAAATACAAAATGTTGTTACTGACGCAGTTCAGTACAATAAATATTGTATATTTTACTATCCATATGTTAAAGCTCCTAAAAAGGGAGTTAATAATAAAATAAGTAAATAAATAAATAAATTTTGGAACCGGTTCCTCATAAGTATTTTTTCTATAGAATTTCTGGGGGCGAAAAGTTTTATTTTTATTTATTTTCTTTTTTTATTTATCCTGGGGGGATTTACGAAAAAAATTATAGGATAATTAAAAAAAAGAACCGGTTCCTCAAACATTTTGCCGCGTATTTAAAATTTTTGTAATATTATTTATTTTTGTTAGATATTCCAAACAGAACCAGTACCAAGTAACCGTCAAAGGAATATCGATCATCTTGTAGTTGAAAACCTATTTGATTCATGATTAGTATTGATTTGTGATTAGATTGAGTAGGTTTAAATAATGTGAAATATTAGATAAAACTTAAATTAACAAGTTTGGAATGCATCAGTTATTGCTGATAAGAACATCGCTGACCCGGCAAACTTCGTACCGCCTCAGAATCAATAAATGTTGTGTTTAATTTATTAGCTGTTCGAATTGATTCAAATTATGTCGACCAACGCACATTATTTGAAAAGCCGTTCCACACAAAATATATGAAAAATTTTATTTTCTTCATAATTATTTTTCCCGTGTATTTTTCCGATGTTTTAATTGTTATTCTGTTAATTGGGACGGAGACAAATCCAACAAATCAAAGATCATAAAAATCGGTCCAGCCGTTCTTGAGTTATAAATGGTGTAACTAACCCGACTTTGTTTTATATTTTAAGATTTCTTATAAAAATACAGAAAGTTTTGACTGTCCAACTAGGAAGGTCTCCCGTTTTAGGACCGTCAAAATGACAGGTTTCGTACATATTAGGCAGGAAGGTAGGTACATCATGATTCGTATAAAGTTAAGATTCACAAATTCCATTTATATAATTATAATGATACAGTCGAGTACAAGGCTGTCTAATTAGCACCAGAATTCCTCTTGCCCCGAAGCCAGTGGAACTATTACATCATTACAACTATATTCGGCCTCCGTGGTCGAGGGGAAAGACTCCCGACTCGCAATCCGAATATCACGGGTTCGAACCCGACATGCGCAATAAAATTTTACTTGTGTTATTATATTACAATTAGTTAATTAAATAAATCTATAGTATATTTGCGGCACGTTCCAGAGTGGAAGATACTCTCAGTATCGCCCTGGTGTAAGACCACCATTCAAAATTGAAACGTTGCTTTAAATGGCTTTAGGTGTGTTTGGTGACCAGATCTGAATAGCCAGATTCCCCACCTTCATCTTCCCACATCTCCTTAGCCTCCCCTCTACCTTCAGCCCCACAACATACCCCAATTGGGGATGCCATAGTCTCACTGGCTTCAGACGGGAGCAGTTTGGGACTCTTGTGCGGTATTCATTTAAGAGGGAGGTTGGGTTTCTAGTACCTGGTTTGAGACCTAGCGAATAAACGTCTAAAATAATAAATATCAAAAAAACATATTGAACTCCGACAAGGGCGATACTGAAAGTATCTCGCCGCAATTATTGTTAATCCGAAAGCTGTGAATAACCAAAGAGCTTGTCGCTCCGCCACAGACGTCATCAATATAATTCCTACAGCACAGTTAGGTACGTCAACGAACTAAATGCAATCAAATTCTATAATATCTACATTATCTGTCGTTACTCGTGCATCGTAAAAAAAATGTAACACAAAACATACATAAATTTATCTAGTGCGTGATAAAACTCATGTAGGTACAAACGTCAGGGTGAATAGACTGGCAAAGATCACCCTTCGGTGCAACGTCTGGTAACCTCTAACCTCCCGTCAGAGTTTCATATCGTAACCGCTAACCGAGGTTTGTGTTCAAGCCTCCGTCAGCAGACGGTGTACATGCAACAATATAATATGGTGACCGATAACTCAGAACGAATTCAACTCAACACCTCCTTTGAAAAATCATTAGAAGTTATGAAAAAAATATATTTAAAAAATTGGTTAAGACGATAGACTTCGCTTTTCGGCCCATACAAAAAGGACGCCCGGGAAAAAACACTTTTCTACATCGAAAATTGCACAAAATGAATATATTTTTTTTATAATGCCTTCTAGTGGGTAAAAACTATGTCGGTATGTTTTCGAATTTTTGATGCGTTTCGTATTAACGTAAACATTCACTGTCAAACATGTACGATTTATCAAAAAATATTATTTAAGGAAAAACTGCTGCTAACTCAACTCTCATAAAGAATTATAAAATTATAAAAAGCTACCGACATAGCTTCTTCTTTCTAAAATAGATATATTTTTTTAAATTTCAATTTCGTGAAAGTTTCGGTGTAGAAAAGTGTATTCTCCATAAACCCCTTTTCGAGCGATTTCTGTAGGTAAATTTGAGCGCTGTCTCATTCGCACATTTCGCATTCGCATGTATTGTAAGTGTGCGTGACCTTTTTTTGAGCGGGACAGAATGACAGTCGAGGGTGTTCCGCGTGTCGTTTAAAGTCTAGCCTCTTAAATAGGTTATGTTAGTATTGCGGATGCCTTGGCAAAACAAGGAGCGTCCAACCCTGTTGTTACCCTCGTAAACCACATTTCCCTATCTGACATTTTTTCTATCATCAAAGACAGATCCCGCAATATTTGAGTATTGGCACATTGCTAGTCAATCCAAGGGAGCCTACTATGCCTCAATACAAAGGACTATCCCATCCAAAACCATGGTTTCAACAATTCCCCAATTTTCCAAAAAAGAAATTTCCTCAATCATTCGAATGAGAATCGGACATTGTTCTGTTCCTTCTCACCTTTTTAAAATTCACGTCCTTTACTCCCCAGATTGTACATTCTGTGGTCTAGAAGTGGGAACTTTAGATCACGTATTTTTTGGCTGTCCCTCTCTAAACAGGTATCCTCTCTTCTATCAGGCCTTGTCAAAAATTGCCTCGCCTCCATTCAATATCTCATTTCTTCTAAGTCTGAACTCGCCTCCAATCTTCATTATAATTTAGAAATTTCTCCATTTAAATAAAATTAATATTTAAATTCGCCTTTCACTTCTTCATAATTTTAAATGATGGCCTAGAACACCCTTGAAGGGTGAAAGCCAGAAATAATTATATATAAAGGTTATGTTAGGTTAGGGTAAGGGCTGTTAAAAAAAATCATAGCTTTTAACGGCTTTTTAAAAAGTTGTTGAGTTGAACTGATTCTGAGTTGACATGGAATCCAATAATACAGAGTGATAAGCATCGTACTCGAGTTACTTTAACCAGTGATTCGCGACATTATTTGGAGTAAAAATTGTAAATGAAATTTTGGTCTCCGGTGACTTTTTTAATGTTTCTCTTTTTTCAATAACTTTTTCTTTAAAATCAAAGAAACAAATAATTCTTCCACATGTCGTCAGTCTCTAAGCCAAACTAACCAACTAACCCCTCACCCCGCCCCTAACTTCCCGATACCAACTGATTTTTATGTTTTTTGTGAAAAAAAAAATGTCACCGGAGACAAAAATTTTATTAGCATTTTTTACTTAAAATAATGTCAGGAATCACTGGTTAGTAAGTCAAGTACGATGCTTAACACCGTGTATACAGTTATACAATAGCATACAATGTTGTTTGAATAAACAATCATTATGGTATTTGTACGAAGTAGGTAGGTAGGTACTTACCTAGTGAGCTATATTTTAGAATCTTATTTGAATTCTTATTGATAGGTTCAAAGAAAATCATAACTTACTTATTTAGGTACTAGTACATAAAATTTAAACATTTCACTAAGAATTTCTCATAAGATTATTATAAATATTCCGTGTCATGTAAATTGGCGTTGGTACTCCATTGAGTTGCATCACTTATACAAAATGAATACCTGCTTACTGTCTAAGTACCTACCTATAACCTGTATCGATTCAAATATTCGCGGAATTTACACTTTCTCGAAATCCGGTAAAACACCTAATAATATGTGGTATCGTGAGAAAATCAATATGCAAATAATACACTATTACATATACAAACAAAACACCTCACAAATGTCGGTTTTGCATACAATATGCACCGGTTGAAAATTTGCACAAAATAAATTTCTCCAAGAAGGTCACTAACCTAATAAACGGTCACTATCATACATAATGTATGCCTTTCTTCAGACTCAGCACCTTTATTTTATATTTAAATGCGAAGGAATGTAACAAATTTGAGAGGTTGGTGATTAAATAATAATTTTATGTCATAAATGCAAAGGTTTTTGTGAAAACATTCAGGTTGTGTTTTGACAACAAACCTAACCTAAAATTATTTGAAAACGTTCTGGATTAAAGGGACTAAAATGAATGATAATTTACCTTTTCTGACATCACACATGAGACATTTAAACGCCTCCGCTGTATTCCTGTAAGTACAAACACTGCAATCCCAAAAATTATCTTCTAAAACTTTGGATTGTCGTTTCGCACGACGGATGGCATTTTTCTTGTCCATTTTGCCGATATCGCCGTTTGGCCACTTACTGAACGCACAGTGATAACTCGAAAGCGCACATTTAACCCTCGGGTTTATGTCATCGCGATATGTAGATTTTCACTTTACATTACGTAGAAATGTAAAATCAACTCCGGCACAGAACTGAGAGAAACGACAGCGCCATGACAGTTGATATGTCAGAGGGAATAGTAGGAATCTGCCTTACCGACGTTACCGACCCAAGCGCTACATACAAAATATTCCTCAGTAGGTCTGATAGGTAGGTACCTACCTCCTATAAATTCGAATCGAAAAGACTTCAGACTTCGACCAAGTAAGAACTACATATTTCATTCGGATTGTTTTATTTTTATTCTTGTGCAGAATATGCATAATTCCAAACAAAAAAAGGTGTATATAATGGTAAATAATTCTTGCTAAAGTGTTTGAGATTATTTTATAATAGCTTTGTTGCAGAATTTCTGGCTGCAGCCAGCAGGATGAAGCATGTCGTCAGTTTCCAAGGGTTTACACTTAATTTTTTTATAGAGCTTACAAGAAAGGAACAAGAAAGTAGTCAGTATAAACTATAATATTTGCATTCAAACTGAATTGTACCCGGCGTAACTCGGGGTTGTGAACAGGGCCGTCTCTTTTATATATTTTACATACTTTTTTACATACATATATATTTTATATACTTTTAAATATTTTTTTTTACTTACTAATGTGTGCAAACATAATTATAGGTGCAGGTATAGGTCACGAGTATTTTTTTTCTATTGTCACAGGTCAGCTGCACGGGACTGGGAACAGGTTAGCTTTTAAACATTAGCCAAGGTCAACAGCTAGTGCAGCATTGTCTATTATAGCGGTGATTGTCTATTTCACACTGTAGGTAACCTACTCATAGTACACACAGGACCGCACTAAGTAGTTACAAACAGTCTATTAACTAAAAATAATAAGATTTTTTACATTAACTCCACACAGGAAATGTTAGAGAAAATAATTTCTCCCAGGACTTATTTCACCATTGGGGATAAAAATAATAATAATGTTCGGATAATTTATATAGCGCCGTTTTCGTGAGAAAATTACCTCAACGGCGCTGTACAACTTTGTGAGGGATGCTGTGTGGGAAGTCTTTTTTATGGAAAAGAAGGAGTGTACCTGAATCTTGAAAAGACCCATGTTGTAGGGAGGCTTATTGGAGGATTATAAATCGTTCCACAGCCGTAGAAACGACCCCTTCTTATGTGACAAATGTTAACAGATGTTACAAATGTTTGGCGCGCGTTTGGCACGTTTCATGTTTCCCCACTGAGCACAAGGGCCGAAGTAATCAATGACGCTAGTATCTCTGAGCATCTTCCATTGAAATACCGGTAGAACAGACAGCATTCCCATCCGACGCATGTGCTTAAAAAAATTTATTCCGTTTTTTTTTAAATATAGGAGAATCTATCAAACGGACCGTTCGATTCTGTACAGAGTCGGATGTTTTATCATGTATTTTAAATATTATTAAATAAAAGCAATCGTTATCTCTGACCGCCTCAAAATACCCTAGACTTTCCTAATTACATTGATATTTGGAAGTTTCCCTCAAAGAAATACAAAAATAAATCTTAACATTTAATCTGATACATAAATCAACATATTATATTTTTTCAACAAACGTTTTGCTTGACTTTTAATAATACAGCGAAAGTGCGTTGGTATATTTAAATTCACACGAAATCAACGTGGACAACTAAAATACAGAATGAGAAATGATAATTATGGATCTTATAAACTCCTTCTGTAAAAGAAACAGTATTTTTGACTTTCGAAGAAAAAACAAAAAATGTATGCTAAGAAAATTAAATACTCTGTTCCTGTACAAAGAAGATATTTAAAACAAAGCAGTAGCATTCCGAAACACAGCAAATATCAGGAAAAAACACATGTTACCGATTTCGATATGTAAATAAAAATGAGTCAACAGGGCTACAAACACCTCGGAATAATTTTATTTAATAAATTTCTACTAAATATAAGATCCTTCAATAATAGCTTCAAATAATTTAAAAATATAATAAAAACATCAAGTAAGAACTAAAAAACAAATAAAAAAACGAATAATGTAGGTATATATATATTTTTTACTTTTACTAAGGTATATAATGCCTTGTATTAGTTGAGCTTTGAGCAGTGTTGATGTAGATTTTCGTATTTGTTTAAAACAACACTCGCATTGTAATCGGAAACAACGACCGTTAATCAATTACAATCATTTAGCAGCGTATAAAGCTTTGGACAATCGCGAAGTTCACATCAAAAGATATCTACTTTATAACACAATAGCGCTCGCCATGCAACCCATACTGAACCGCCACACGTGAAGATTATGTGTTATAAACGCGATTCGGGTCTTCGCTATTCGGCGTTATTCTCCATAACCACTGGCGACCCCCCCCCCCCCCCCCCCTCCGCCGTAAACAGCAGAGGGGTCATTTTAAATACACGGAGCGCCGTGCTCAAGGCCGTCAAGTTGACATATCCAGTACAAATAAATGATATTCCCGAATTCAACTAACCCCTTCTCCTGCCGTAGGAAGAAATCTAATATAAAATATAACGTAGGGTCTCGGTAGAAAAGATATTGTGTTATAAAGTATCTTTTGATGTGAACTTCGCGTCTGCCCCGTTTATAATGATAATATAAATAACTATACATTCGTGTCAAAAAGCCCTGTTATCTGGTGCAAAAAGACAAAAAAATTCAAGAAACCGCCCATTGAAATGGCCGCCCGTGTGCATTGCACTCATTATGCTCGAGGATGGGACGCCCCTAGCTGCATACCACCAGCACCCACTACCAGTCTACAACTGCATACAATGGCTAATGCAATTCTGTTGTTATTATTTATGATATCGTCAATCTTCGTTGGTTGTCCTCCATTGTTGTTGACTTTTGGTTTCTAGCACGTTCCCTGACTTCCTCCGTTCATTGAGCCTAATTCGCAACAGGGGTTTTTCAACAGTGCGTAATTATTTTGGCACACTAGTGTTTGTCAACAGTAGCGATCCTAGCTAAAAAAAATCGCATGTTCATTAGGTCACCTATTTTTTTTTTAACATTAGCTACACACTGGAGGCCCTGGGGATAATAATTCCCTTCATTCCCATCTTTGCTAAACTTAAAACTCATCTGTTCGGACTGTCTTATCCATAAAGTCAAAACCTTCTCACTTTCACATTCACAGCCCGTGACATTGTAAAATAACTAATTTTGAAAATATGAGCTAATTCTTTTTTGTAAGCTTTTATAATGGTAACTTGATGAAAATTCTCCAGTCGTAAAGAATCATTAAATTCTCAAGTCTTTCAAAGTAAGTATTAACTCACCTTTGGCATTATACTTCTTATAAGTGAATACCAAAAGTGATGGGGTCAGTAAATGTAAAATCATGCAAAGTCCAGTGTTTTCAATATAATGTCCTCCGCGTGCAAATTGGTATCTTCTACAAGCATAAACTTTCTTATTAAAGTGTGTTTATCGGAAGTGACCGACCAGGTAAGTATGTTTCTGTATACAATTGTAAATAATAAACTTAAATATAGCCTAAGAATTATATTTTAAATTGTACAGCGCCCTTGAGGTGATTTCTCACAAAAACGGCGCTATACAAATTATCCAATTATTATTATTATTATTATTTGGGGATGATGTGCGGAGGGCCTATTTAGGAAAAGGAAGCAGAGGAAGTTCTGAAAAGGAAAAAGTCTGGTGGTTAGTTTGTCCATGATTGACGGAATTATGAATGTAAGCCTCCCATTGTGGTGCAAGGCAAAGTTTTGAGAGAGTCATGCTGGAGAGGTCAAATGATTGACCAACCAGACTCTCCCGATCCGGCCTGCCACGCAGTGGCGGGCAGACGCATTCGGACAAACCTCATGAACCCGTGCACCCCTGTTAAGTCACCAAACATAGCGATCCATTTGGGGTGTTCAGTGGCAGAGGTTTTGGTTATCCAATAATTTTTATTTTTTTACATTAGCTCCACACAGGAGGCCCTGAAGAAAAATATTTTCCTCAGGGCCTAAATCATATCTGGGGACGCTGTGTGGAGGGTATTTTTAAGAAAAGGATGGAGAGGAAGTTCTGGGAAGAAAAAATCTATGAGGGTCACCAAACGTAGCGAATTACTCGGGGTGACCTATGACAGAGGTGTTGGTTATCCAATAGAAGGTTCCGGGGGCGGCGGTACCCATTCCCGCCTCCCAAATAATAAATAAAAGAAGTGTTATTGTTAGCGGCCTGATCTAGAAAATTACACGACTTGGTTCATCTGGTGGTTTGTATTCCTGCAGGACTTAATTGATTCCTTCTTCAGTTGTATATACCTACAATAATAATAATAATAATTGGATGACTTGTAGAGCGCCGTTTTTGTGAAAAATCACCTTAAGAGGCTAGACTTTGAATCACACGTGGAACACCCGCGACTGGCATTCTGTCCCGCTCACAATAAGCTAACGCACACTTACAATACATGCGTATGCGAAATGTGCGAATGAGACAACGCTCAAATTTACCTACAGAAATCGCTCGAAAAGGGGTTTATGGAGAATACACTTTTCTACACCGAAACTTTCACGAAATTGAAATTTAAAAAAAAATATATTTTTTAGAAAGCAGAATCTACGTCGGTAGCTTTTTACAATTTTATAATTCTTTATGAGAGTTGAGTTAGCAGCACTTTTTCCTTAAATAATATTTTTTTAATAAATCGTACATGTTTGACAGTGAATGTTTACGTTAATACGAAACGCATCAAAAATTCGAAAACATACCGACATAGTTTTCACCTTCCAAAAGGCAGTATAAAAAAAATATATTCATTTAGTGCAATTTTCGATGTAGAAAAGTGTTTTTTCCCGGGCGTCCTTTTTGTATGGGCCGAAAAGCGAAGTCTATCATCTTAAGGGCGCTGTACAAATTTATGTTTTTACAATCTTACTTCTTACTACAGACTAGAAAAATTTATAAAAACTTATGGCTAAAGTATTGCATTCTCCGGTTCTTCGATCAGTGATACAAACTATATGTACAATATAATATTTTAATTAATGAAGATAATATTAGCGAAAGTCAATCGAAAATCTGAAACAGGAAAATCAGAAAAAGATACGGATACATCTGGGACTCGAACCCAGGTCCTCCGGCAATCCGGGCCGACGCGCTAACCAACTGCGCCAACGTATCCCTATCCGATTCGGTCATTTTTTAACTGTATCATACTTCGACTGAGAACCACCAACATTATTTTCATTTTTCTTATCGCATATTTTTATTGGCTGCTACCTTTATGTGTGATTGCAAGATTCAACTCGAACTAAATGCCCTCTAGATAGTGTCAGGATAAATTTTTATCACTTTTTATTAATATGCGACATCTATTGACTTTATCTGCAAGTCTAGGATGAAATATTTTTATTTTTATTTTTAACTTTTTAACTTAAAGAGTTAAACCTCAAATTATAATATTTTAATTAATGAAGATAATATTAGCGAAAGTCAATCGAAAA
Organism: Limnephilus auricula; assembly: GCA_951813805.1. NCBI lineage: Eukaryota > Metazoa > Arthropoda > Insecta > Trichoptera > Limnephilidae > Limnephilus > Limnephilus auricula. The sequence goes on along the minus strand of OX638406.1, from coordinate 10,878,491 downwards.
TCTGAAACAGGAAAATCAGAAAAAGATACGGATACATCTGGGACTCGAACCCAGGTCCTCCGGCAATCCGGGCCGACGCGCTAACCAACTGCGCCAACGTATCCCTATCCGATTCGGTCATTTTTTAACTGTATCATACTTCGACTGAGAAAGTTCGACAAGTTCGACTGAAGACGAAAGTTCGAAAGTTCGACTGAGGACCTGGGTTCGAGTCCCAGATGTATCCGTATCTTTTTCTGATTTTCCTGTTTCAGATTTTCGATTGACTTTCGCTAATATTATCTTCATTAATTAAAATATTATAATTTGAGGTTTAACTCTTTAAGTTAAAAAGTTAAAAATAAAAATAAAAATATTTCATCCTAGACTTGCAGATAAAGTCAATAGATGTCGCATATTAATAAAAAGTGATAAAAATTTATCCTGACACTATCTAGAGGGCATTTAGTTCGAGTTGAATCTTGCAATCACACATAAAGGTAGCAGCCAATAAAAATATGCGATAAGAAAAATGAAAATAATGTTGGTGGTTCTCAGTCGAAGTATGATACAGTTAAAAAATGACCGAATCGGATAGGGATACGTTGGCGCAGTTGGTTAGCGCGTCGGCCCGGATTGCCGGAGGACCTGGGTTCGAGTCCCAGATGTATCCGTATCTTTTTCTGATTTTCCTGTTTCAGATTTTCGATTGACTTTCGCTAATATTATCTTCATTAATTAAAATATTATAATTTGAGGTTTAACTCTTTAAGTTAAAAAGTTAAAAATAAAAATAAAAATATATGTACAATAGTTCAATGCATCTGACCAATTAACGCGATGTTGCCAAATGTGCATATATTTTATTTTATATATATTTTTTTTTATTGCACGTATTCTATAATTCGGTCGTCATTTCTGAACGACCGATTAGAATTCAGAATTTTATTAATACATTGCTGATTGAAACATAATTAATATGAAAACATTCGACCTCTACCTGAATTAATTTCGCATCGGTCGCCCTTCAATAGGAAACAATAGTTTTAAAATTGCAACTGGAAAATTAATTCAATTACCAAATTTTTCCTCACCAAACACAAGAGCCTCGTCTCTTTATGGTGAGGAAAGGCTATTCTTATCTACCATTTTAACACTGAACATGTAAAAATTCTATACTTATTGTAAAAAAAAAACTACAAATATTAAATAAAAACCGTATACCTTCCGACTAGGGATGCATCGATACATACTTCTGCAGATACGATACCGATACCGATATTTACAGAAAAGTATCGACGATACCGATACCGATACCGATACAGACAAAGATACCGATACCTATACCGATACCGTATCTGGAGAGACATACTTATTTCATTAGCCTCTTTAATAATATGTTTACAAACGCTACTTATCCTATGTACCTACACCTCGTAGATGGCTCAGAACTTGTGCTTGGTTGTGGCGTCGTCGATTCTGAAATAATTTGTGAACTTCAGCAATTTAGCTCATTTACAAATGGATAGTGCAAATTTCGGTGCAGTGTATCGGAAAACCCACGATATCGCTGATATATCGGTAAGTATCGGTATCTGTATCGGATGCATCCCTACTTCTTACCTACCCTCTTACAATGCAATTTTCTAATTTACTTAAAATTCAATTTATTATCATAATATTGACAGGTGTAAATTTTACCGTTTTTCCCCAACATTTTTAGGACTTATGGAATACCCTGACGATACATAATATTAGTAGCAACAATATCTACATAATTTCATTAGTTGAGTGTGAAAACCTTGATATCCGCAAAGAATGCAAGGCTGATGTAAGCGAATGTAATGAGTAGGTATACGATTAAGAAAGCGACTATCATCAGTTGGTTTGGACATGTAGAATGAATGAACGAAGAAAAGAGTGTAAGGAGAGACGCAAATGTGAATGGTAGAAGAAGTCGGGGACACCCGAGAAAGGCCAGGCATGGTTTAGTGAACCACATACTTGATTCGGGCCACGTCAAGAGTCAGAATAATAGAAGAGCATATATGAGACAATGTATGAATATGAATGAGGCAAAGAGTGTGTGCCAAGACCGAGATTTTGGCGGTCCGTCCTCTCTGCCTACCCCAGCGGGCAAACGACGTGATGGTTAGTTAGTTAAGTAGGTAAAGGCTTTCATACATCTTCCCCAATCCGCGACTTCAAATTTTATTATTATTTATTTTTATTTTTTATTTGATCATTTTTTTTACATTTTATGTAACAATCCAATAATGTTGCCATCACTAGGTGGTTTACCCGTTCTGAGGCCTCCATTTTATATAGAAAAAAAATACATAATATATCAACAATAGGTACCTATCTATATAATGTTTGTGATGAATTCAAATTAAAAATAGAGATTTAAAATTTAAAAAATGTTAAAATAGGTATATTTATATTACTGCGTTGTTTATTTGTGAGTGATGTGTGTTTTATACTTGTTTTTTGTGTTACCTGTATGGTTTATTATTTTATGTTATGAAATTTTGATATTATTGTCTTTTTTATCTTCAATCCATTTTGTAATTTTGTATCTGGATTTATTTTTATTTCCCTCAATTTTATTTTCGAGTTTTAGACTGTTGAATGCTTTTATAGCATGACATTGACAGTGATTGTTAATTTTTAATTAATTGTTATATTGATAATTATTGTTCTCAAGTAGGTAGTTCTCTTCAGGGCCTTTTCAGGATCGACTGGGCTGGGAGATGCCAAAACTGCGCCACGTGCGTTCAAACTTAGTATAACACACAACCAAAGCAGCCCCAACCCCCTTCTCATTCCTATCTTCCACCTCCATCTGGTACCAACATTTACCTACTTCCTACCGTATTATATTTTGTAGTTTCCATTCGTGGCAGACATAGAATCCCTTTTTCATATCGTTTTCATATTTTCTGTTCTTTACACTTGTTGCTACCCTACCCTCTCACCATTGTAGGTTCTGTAGGTAGGTACCTATTACAACCCCTTTTTTATCTATAGACATAGGCAGCGGCGTCCACAGAGTTTATAATTAGGGTAGGTGATAGAAAAACAGCTAATGAATTAAAATTTTAAAAATTATCCCACAAAACACGCTTCGTGTTTTCGCTTAAAATTGCTAAGCTTCTGGCTGTAGATAATATGTTTGCTGGGATTACCTAAATCAGATCAAATATTCATATAACCACATTATTTATGCAAATTACAAGCCAATTATTAGATATACCTATAGATTTTCTGTATTCTTCCGCCAAAAATAATGCAGACAATATTTTTAAAGAAAGCCAATACAATTATATACAGGTAGGTATTATAACATTATCGAAATTGTATTAATTAATAGAATCTATTGATCCATCCATTTGATGTTGTTACTTATATACTAAACGATTACACTGATCGCTACATCAATTTAATGCACGGAGAAAAATGTTATTCTAAAATATTATTATTATATTCGTAAAAACGGTTAAAAACGGAACTGAAGTTCTTACGAACAAATTAACAAGGTTTCAATGTTTATTCTTACATTTTGCCGCCAATAAACATTGAAATACTGTTAATTTGTTTGTAAGAACTTCAGTCCCGTTTTTGACCGTTTTTACGAATAAAATGATCGTATTTTAGAATAACATTTTTCTCCGTGTGGTATTGCTGAAAGGCACAGCCTAAACAAGTCGTTTGTTGTGTATGATAGAAACATCATTTGAATAGTTTTATGATGTCTAAATCAAGTAGCAAGTAATTTAGAGTCATTGCCAAACTTTAAATGATTCATAATTCACAACCTATTGATAAATAAGAATCTAAGAAAATGACGCAAATGAGAATGGTAGAAGACGTCGGAGGGAGACATTGAACGATCAAGTGAATCGGGCGAGAGTTAGAATAATAGACGAGTATTTACACATGAGACGATGTATGAATGTGACAGGGGGAAGGAGTGGGTGCCAAGACCGAGTTGTTTGGTGGTCCGTCCAATCTGCCTACCCCTACGGGAAAACGGCGCGATGGTTATTTAGTTACCTAGAATCTAAGAAATTAAGAAAAAGCATATTTAGTTTCTGCATTTGACGCGTTTTAGTTGTGCTGGGATCCTATGTGCGGCTCTACGTTTCGTAATTGGTAGGAAGTAGGAATTTTTGAAGGTGAACATTGTATTCTTGTTGCAATTTTATGCATGAGTGTTTTAATATTATTAACATTTTATGCGAGTAAGTTAGAGTAGGCAGTGCCTAAATGTAGGGCACGCCTCTGGCGTATAGACTCCAACCCAATCTCCTTCCCTCCCCTCTCCGGTGAAGACTCTCTACTCTCCAGTGAGGAATGGCACTCTACCCTCTTCAGCTACCATGCATCACGAGGACCTGGAGTGAGCGAGAGGAGCAGGGAACCTATTGGAGGCCTGAAGATGGTGTACTAGCTCAGTGCGCGGGAGAGCTGAAGGTAGTGCGAATATTAACCAGGCAAAACTATGTAGGTACCAAGGACTTTAAATCGAGAGGGAACGGGGAATCATCGCCTATTTACCTACGCATTATTCAGTAATTACTCGATTTCTTGGTGAAAGGTTATGAACCGCTGAGTAAAGCAAAATCATATGTTTTTGGTTTGAAAATTAGATCGCTTAGATATATTTCAAATACTTTATTTTAATACTCCGAGTTGACCACACACTTTTATCGATTACTTCACCTTTCGAAATAATCGAGGATTTATTGATTAGTCTTTCAATAAACCCTAAAAAAATAAAGTATAAGGCCTATAAATTTTGCTTTGAAACAATTTCGTAATATAAATTAAATTCTTTAGAAAATGATCGTAAAACATTTAAATATTTGTGTCTGAGTTTTTCAAAATAAAATTAAACAGGCGTTTTGGCGTTGTTTTTCTCTTCAATGAATCAAAAAAGTTGGCCGGTGTTCAACAGGAATTTAAACCTTATCACCATTCACCTAAGGAGTGTTTTTGTTAGCGGCCTGATACCGAATTTCAAATTTCACATTTTCACAATTTCACGTCGAACAAGACGTTGTGCATCGCCTTAAGATGATAGACTTCGCTTTTCGGCCCATACAAAAAGGACGCCCGGGAAAAAACACTTTTCTACATCGAAAATTGCACGAATTGAATATATATTTTTATACTGCCTTCTAGAGGGTGAAAACTATGTCGGTATGTTTTCGAATTTTCGATGCGTTTCGTATTAACGTAAACATTCACTGTCAAACATGTACGACTTATCAAAAAATATTATTTAAGGAAAAAGTGCTGCTAACTCAACTCTCATAAAGATTTATAAAATTATAAAAAGCTACCGACGTAGCTTCTTCTTTCTAAAAATTATTTTTTTTTTAAATTTTCAATTTCGTGAAAGTTTCGGTGTAGAAAAGTGTATTCTCCATAAACCCCTTTTCGAGCGATTTCTGTAGGTAAATTTGAGCGTTGTCTCATTCGCACATTTCGCATTCGCATGTATTGTAAGCGTGCGTGAGATTATTGTGAGCGGGACAGAATGACAGACGCGGGTGTTCCGCGTGTCGTTCAAAGTCTAGCCTCTTAATGATTTTTTTTACAACGTGGATACAATGACGCTTCGTCATTCCATCCAAAAAAGTGATTTGATCACCATTTTTTTTTTGTTTGACTTTCCCAACACACATACCTACTACCTACATACCTACATTTTAAAATATAGGTATATATCGATGGTAACATATGTGCAATAAATATTACGACATAAAATTTTACAACACAATTGTAACAATATTTTTTTATAAAAAAGCCTTTTAGTTTGAATGTTCAAAATTCATTAAATTCACCCAATTTTACGGTAATCAAACGCAAATTGCACGCGTGCTCGGAGAAAATGTTATTCTAAAATACGATCATTTTATTCGTTAATTGGTTAAAACCGGACTGAAGTTCTTACGAACAAATTAACAGGGTTTCAATGTTTATTGGCGGGATCCACCGGATATTGAGCGAAAGGGACAAATGCACCTCGGACTACTAATACCTAACTAAAATCATCAAAATCGAGATTTTGTATTCCGCACTTTTCTCCTCTAAAAGTGGACCGATTTACATTTTTTTTTTACCAACTACATAAAAAGAAACTATCCTATGTCTGCACGTTTTGCTTTTTTTTAAAAAACATTGTATAGTTTGTATACTGAACGTCTTTTGACGGCGTTTAAACCAGTCAAGTATATTGATTTTTGGAAGGTCATAACTTCTATAAGAAGTAACTTATCAAAAAAAAAAACAAAAAGTACCCACACGCTAGTGGTTGATATCTATTTTATGTAAAAAAAATATTTTCTCTAGGGTTAAAATCCAGAGAGATAAATGGGGAATACGGTTGTATGGAAAAATCACCGCCGGGTATCCCTTTAACAATGAACGTAAGCAAAAGAGACATGCATAAACACATTCGTGCTACACAGAAAATCTTTCCGCTTTCCTCTTTTGAAACTCACATTTTGCCTACCGCTGATCAACGTCCTACCGGTATTAAAAGAGTGTACCTTACCTATTTTTAAAATGATTAGAATTGTAGGACCGGCTGTAAAAATTGGAAATGGAAAAGGGATAATAAATCGAAATGCTCAGATCAAAAAACGTCTCCTTGACATACTGACCGCCAGATTCCTAACTACCTATTTCGTAAAAGTTCATCTCCTTAATTTTCTTTCTAGACCCTCCACACTCCACACAGCATCCCCAAAGACGACATGGACCCCGAGGCAAATTATTTACCTCAGGGCTTCCTGTGTGGAGCTAATGTAAAAAAAGATTATTTCAGTAAGTTATAATACGTGACGTAGATTTACCTACGACTTTCCGGGCATGGCATATATTATTAAAAAAATATACTACCTTCTACGTAGGTAGGTACTAGGTATGCTTGAAATTGTCCATCTCTTTAAAAACCTCTTGAACATATCTCTGCCTCAAGTGTTCAGAAGAAATCCACTTCAAGTCTTGCAGGATGGTATTTAAAGCTATTAACAAAATGGTTCACCTAACTTTTACCAACTGTACATTCCTGAAAACACCAATTCACGACAACCAGGTCAGCAGCGTCATCAGATATCGGAAGAAACTAAAAAGTTCTAACAAGTTCGGTGAGCGGACTTTGCACTTTAAAGTAGCAATTCTAAAGCTCGGAATAAACTCTCACTAACAACTAAAGCCAGGGACAAACACAGCGTTAAAAGCGCCGGCGTTATTTGGCTTGACCTATTTCACTACATCGCTTGCCATACATTTACAATGGTAATCTATGGCGGGGGATATGCTGAAATAGGCCAAGCCAAATAACGCTAACGCTTTTAACGCTGTGTGTGTCACTGGCTTAAAGCATTTAAGAATCTCAACAGAATTCATGGCTAACATTTGAACTCATCATCTCTTCAGAAAATCTTTAAAATTCCATAATTGGCGTGATCCTGAAAATCTGTTTGTATTATGCTGCTCTGACCGTCTGGAGCCTGCAAGATTACATATAAAAAATTTAGATTAGAATAAAATAAATTAAAATTTGTGTATATCGGAAGTTGCCTGCCAGATAAGTATGTTTTCTGTATCTATTTGTAAATAATAGTTCTAGGTAGAGCCTAAGAAGTCATAATAAAATGTACAGCGCCCTTGAGGTGATTTCTCACAAAAACGGCGCTCTACAAATTATCCAATTATTATTTTTATTATTACTATTATTTCATATATGTCCATACATTACAAAACAAGATCTGCACTTGCGACACATGCTGACTCCCAGCTTACGCCAACCCTTACGATGGGCCGGTATATCAGACTTTGCTAAGGAGCACATTCCTCGCTCAACTTAAACCGCCGAAATCAGCCGCTTAAGCCGTGGTAAGCCGCAGAATAGTTCCTTTGCTAGATGCTGTAGCGCTATTGGCAAAAACACATCTGTCATCTGTCAGATTTCACATTGCTTCGGCTTGGATCTGCTACGTACGGACGCAATAAATTACATTGGAGGAATAGGTTTACGTATCAACATGGAATTCGAACTTTCTTTGGTCAACTCTAGAATTACGACTGATATACGGATTGTGTGCTAAGCCATGCTGAGACCAACTGATATACCGGCCCATAGGCCCTAAAGCTTGGCTTTGACGGAATGTGGAGCTCAGCATGGCCTAGCACACAATCCGTATATCAGTCGTAATTCTATAGTTGACCAATTTTAAACGTATAGTCTATGATAATTGTAATAATTTCTATGCCGAACCAATCTATTTATGTAAGTATCTATGGACTCTATGGTTATTATCAAACGTCAAACGATGTCTAAATCGTCATCACTCGAAGAAAGTTCAAATTCCATGTTGATAGGTAAACTTATTCCTCCAATGTAATTTATTGCGTCCGTAGATAGCAGATCGAAACCGAAGCAATGTGAAATCTGACAGATGACATATGTATTTTTGCCAATAGCGCTACAGCGTATAGCAAAGGAACTATTCTGCGGCTTACCACGGCTTAAGCGGCCGATTTCGGCTGTTTAAGTTGAGCGAGGAATGTACTCCTTAGCAAAGACAAGACTTCATTAAAATATTTTTTATACGTAATATTAGTGAGATCCAGGTTTTCCTACTTACCTTCCTATATACGGATTGTTTTCCAAGCTGTGCTAAGCTCGGCATTCCAACTAATCCGAGATTAAAATCAACTGATATACTGGGCCTATGTCCCAAAAAATACTCTCAACTAATGAGCCGCCCCCTAGCACACTCGATCGATAAGGATTGACAGGATAACTTTCGGTAACTTCTCTTCGTTCCCTAGGAAAACTGTAGTTCGCTAACGCAGAAACAACAGCTGATATAGAATATATTAAAAACATTTAGTCATTGTGAACTGTCACTTATTCGTTGGCGATCTGCATTAATGCCAGGGAACGAAAAGTTACCGAAAGTTATCGTATCAATCCGATCGAGTGTGCTGGAATCACGAAATTTGTTTGGATTCCTAAGTTTTCTTTTTCCATTTTCAGCACACAGTTATTATCATGAGCTACAGAGCTTAAATATCAATTTTAATTATTTCAGTTTTTTGTAATTTATAAGTAAATTATTTCCTAAAAAATAGTTTATTTAGGAAGGCTAACTTTTTTAATGGTATCTACTAAAAATTAGATAAACTAATGATAACAAACAATTTAAAATAATAATTAAAAACTTTTTTCCACTTTTGTGTTTCAACAAATCATCATAACCACTCGAACGCATTTTGCCACAATATGGCACTGTTTCTATAACCTCGGATTGCTTTGTTGCCAAAATATGGCAAAAATTCTTTAAATTCTTTAAAATGTTTTAAGGTTAACGATTTTATAATATTTTTTTATAAATCCTACGAATATGTGATAGTTTACAAAAGATAGGTGAATTCATTGGCTTTGTAGAACTATAATCAGTTTGTATGTCTCCATTTTCAAATTCAGAGGTACGTTTTTTTATTTTTATTTTTTTTTAATTTCCTTTAGCAATCAGAGAAAAAAGTTTTAAATTGCTCTGTCGCTCCTGTGGATAATGGAATTTAACCACGAATAAATGGTCGGTATCTAAAAAAAAGAAAAAAAAGTAGTATGTACCTATCTATATCTACATAATAATGCAGTTTATTTATTTAAAAAAAAACCTGTACCCAAACAGAACAGGCGAAATTTTCATTAATTTTTCAAAAAATGCATTTTGCACGAAAAACGATGAAAAAGTACAGAAAATGCAATATTGCATTTTTTCCGGGCTCTAAACAACTCACATCGTGCCTACAATAAAAGAACAATAAAAAATACATAAAATACGCATTATCTAAATAAATATTTATCTACAAAACATCGATTTTAATAAAGTTGAAACATTTATTCTAAATTTGAAATGGATTCGCGATTCCAGATATTGTTCGTCGGTTGAAAGTTTGAATTTGGAATTCCGCAGTTTCCTGTTTGTAACGCCAAGAGATTCCAAAATTCATTCGAAATTCAAAATTCTCCGCAGCCGACTCGACTTCTTATCTCCATTTTTTCTTACGAGCCGAGCGGACAGCCGCTCTGTACAAATTTCCCCACTCCCAATAGAAAATCTAAACCTAAACGTTATCGAAACTTATACGCTGAAAAACAGAGCTAGAGTTCCTATACAAATCTCTCCCGTCTTACACAAGAACTTCTTATACAAATGTCCGCAAAACTTGTACATTGAAAAACAGAGCCGAAGCTCTTCTACAAACTCCTCCCTTTATTATAAGAATTCCTTACAGAAATGTCCGCGAAACTTGTACAACCTGTATACGAAGCATAGTTTCGGTATAAGTTTCGCTCGGTCTGGGTTGAAATTCTAGGAAGGGTGGTGTGAGAAACTTGTTTGCGGGACCGGCTAGGCATGTAACAGCGTGCCCAGGAAGTATGTGAATTGTTGAATGGATGACAGCAATGTTGGGAAATGTATTCTTGCTGGGGGCTCTAGATAAGAACGGCGGAGGGAGATGAAGTAAGGATGGCGAAAGAATGGCTATAAAAGAAAGATATATTTTTAAATAATTTAATAATTAAAAGTGTTGTTTTTCTTTTATTTGTAATTTTTTTACATTAACCCACAGAAGGCCCTGAGTAAATTTCTCTCAAGGCCCATCTTTTGAGATGCTGTGTCAACGGTCTTTTTAAGAAAAGGAAGTTCTGGGAAGGATAAAGGTATGCAAGGAATACTTAGGAATCTAGGGGTCAGTGGGTCCAGGAGTGAGGGACGTATGAATCCATTCCCTATCACCGCGGTGCAAGATGATGTTGCCCCACTGCAGAGGTCAAAAAGTTATAATGATCATTGTATTTATAATTTAGTAAGTAAACTTTTCGCTTTTCGCAAACTTCATATCCGGTAGGTATCACTTTACCAGGGTGAAACTAAAGGTATATTATTTTTAAGACCTAGTGTGGGGTCCAGACCTTTCAGAGACAGAGGAATTACGGGTAACAACAAATTGGCAACGAAGAAGATGAAATTTTAACTTAAATAAATATTTCAGTGCGTTATTAAATCAACTATAGCCTATGTTACTCATCTAATTTCCCCTGATTTCACAGTAAAATCTAATCCTTCGTCATTCTTTTTGTGTGAAATTAAGATTAATAACTCAGATACGGGGCGTACGTCATTTTTATGTCTACCTACGTTAAATTATCGTGAAAACAAGCTTATGTGCCCAAGCGGTTAAGAAAGGGACACTTATATGGTTTGGGCATGTGGAACAGATGAAAGAAGAAAGGAGTGTAAGGACAATGAGTGAAGCGATTGTGAATGGCAAAATAAGTCGGAGACGCGCGAGAAAGATATGGTGGTTCAAATTAATCAATCATTAGAGTCGGGCAATGTCAAGAGTCAGAGTGACAGGAGCTTATGATGAATATGTAAACATTCAAAGACCCTTAAACAATTCTAACCTTTGCAGTGCCTTAATTAGAAGTAAACTTGAATTTAGAAGCACTTTTTGGAATCCATATTACTGTAAATATGAAAACATCGTGGAAGTGATAAAAAAATTTAAAGCACTCAACCACATTGAAAAAAAATTCCCGAGAAATGATACATGAAGCCAACATGATTCGAGTCCCGTCGGCGTCGTGTATCTTTTCTCGGGAGGTTTTTTTTTTAATGTGGATGAGTGTTTCAAGTTAATAATTTTATTGCTTATAATAATTGTTACCCTTTGTGCTATGCATAAAAATCTTGACTTAAACATTGGTATATCAATTAAAAAATAATAAATTTAAAGCTGTTATCTTTCAAATATGGACTACATGACCATCTTAGACATACGACATACGTCTTGAACACAATAAATAAATCACGGTCATCTTTTTTATTGAGGAGAAAACACAGCTCACACAGAAATTAAAAAAAATATATAAAATAATGATTGGAGAATTGGCCTGCACCCTAACTATTTCTCATTTGACTGATAGGTGTCTTCGCATTATTGAAATAAATGTTCTCAATTCCCACTGTTTAAGGCGCCATAGCATGTTTCAGGCGAATACATTTAAAAATAATATCGCCTAGTTTGGTTCTCTGACCCAAATCAGTTGACTATATAATAAGATTAAGTGCTGAAGCAGACGTTTTCGTCGATAATTAATATGGATTCAGATAAATTGTTTGCTATTGCTGAAAAATATATAACAAATCGGCCCTTTGGAATAACAAGGTTCCATCTGTTGCGGAAACGTCACGCGATAATGGGATTTATGGTAAGCTATCTTAGAGTTCATTATCGCATAAGTTTAAAGCAACAGATGGAACCTTGTTATTCCAAAGGGTGGAAATGTTGAGCTAATTATATCTAGTACTTGTATATCTCACTTTGTGGCTCTTGCCTCTCTTTATATAATTTTTCATTAAATAAATAAATAAAGTGTATCCCTTGTCCGGGTAGTTTTTTGTTATTGTATGTGTCTATTTGTATACTGAGTTTTTTATAACTGGACTGTTCACACGTAAGCGAGAACACATGTAATACCAGTAAAATTTATACATGATTGAATTCGAATGAAGCAAAGAGCTTGCCAAGAGAGAGTTATTTGGTGATCCGTCCGTTCTGCCTACCCCTTTGGAGAAACGGGTAGCTAGATTATATAATCTCGTTTAATTTCAATTCTATTATTTCCTCTACAATATAAACTCTAAGTTTCGTATTCCCGTCGCTAACAATATGAAATGTGTTTTTCCATGAATTTTCCCGTTGGTTTAATATTATAATAAATTATTTTTAGGTACCTGATTATATTACAATTCTATCGTCATACTGGTGCCTGGAAGGTAGCGAGAAGGACGGAGCTATAGAGCCTGTCAGTGCGCTAGAGGGAGACATGAGCACTAGGAGCGTCAGATACGGACAGGCGACTGAAATTACGCTGGATCTCAAACTGTGTACTAAAACGACACAACGATAGTAAATTACCTAAATTAAATAAGAATTGCATGCAAAAACAATCTTAACAGGTGGAACTCGTATAAAAACACGTCAAAAAACTTGTTCATAAAGAATAAAAATACTTTTGGGCCTGTGAAGTTGTGGTACATTTTCTGTCTGTGCAGAGTATAAGTGACGCAATTTATGGATATTTTACAAATACATAGTACATATAGTTTTGTGTCAGTGATCGATGAACCGGTGGATGCAGCTTTTTAGCCGTAAGGTTATAATGGTTTTGACTGATCGGTGGTTAGAAGTTAGAAGTGGGATTGTAGAAATATACATATAATATATAGCGCCCATTAGGTGATTTTCACATAAACAGCGCTAAACAAATCATTCAAATATTATTATTATTTATTATTAAATTCCAGGTAGAAATATGACCACACCAATCAATGCTAAAATGTGTTAGTACGTGTTGTTTCACACAAGTTTTTCTATTCAAATTCTGTTATTATACTATTATGGGCCGGTTGTTTCACAGAACTAAAAATAATCCTGATAATTTACACAAAATTTTATTGTAGGTACCAACAATAATAATAATAATTATTATTGTTGATAATAATTCGTAATAATTAATAATAATAATAATAATTCGGATAATTCGTAGAGTGCCGGTTTGTGAGTAATTACCTCAATGGCGCTGTACAATTTATTATATAATTATTACACTCTATCTAAGTTTATTATTTACAAATGTATACAGAAACATACTTAGCTGGCCGGTCACTTCCGATAAACAGACTTTAATTATAAAGTTTATGCTTGGAGAAGATGCCAATTTGCTCTGGGCTTCAAAATCACTGGACATTGGATGATTTTACATTTACTGCCCCCCATCACTGTTGGTATTCTATAAGAAGATTATTGCCAAAGGTGAGTTAGTATTTATTATGAAAGACTTGAGAATTTTAGGATTCTTTAGGACTGGAGTGATCTTCACAAAAGCTTACAAATAAGAATTAGCTCATATTTCTACAAAAATAGTTATTTACAGCGGGCTGTGAAGGTGAAAGGTTTTTGACTTTATTGATAAGACATTCGGAATAGATGAGTTTTGAGTTTAGCTCTAAATTCCGCCGATTCTGGGATCATTCTTAACTCATATGGCGGTCCATTCCAAGCTTTAAGTCAACACACTCCAAAAGTATGCTCACAGAATTTAGTATCTGGTGTGCGCTTTGGTTCCTTCAACCTTCCGATAGCTGATGATGCTGCAGACCTTAGGGTTGATTTGAATTTTCAGGACCTAAGTGGATGTTGTTTTCTTATGAGTTCCACAGCTATATTTATCATGTTGTACTTTTATACTATAATCAAACGTAAAATTTTATGTTAAAGTCTACTGGGGAATCATTTTTATTTTTAAAAAATTGAAATTTGTGGAAAGTAACAATATATAGATGACAAAAATTATTTAAAAAAATAAATAATTCACATTTATCTATGCTTCACCGTTCGGCTATTTTTTTAACTCAAAATATCAATATAATGGAGAGAACAGTTTAACATTCAGTGGCTAGTTTCCGATAGATACCTACTTCAATACACAACAATGTTGTGTGCAAAATGTGAGGGAGTACGTACACGCGTGTGTCAGTGTGTGCGTTTCTATAGAGTGCGTGAACTGCGCGTGTATTGGTGTGCGTGATATCCTTTTTCCTCGTACCAACTACCTACTAAAACCGTACCTAGCGGACACCAACGGAAAATACTACAACGAGCAAACACGCACGCACAAAAAAGCATTACCATTAGTACTGTAGTATTAATAATTGTACATAGTAATGAAAACTTTTTTGATTAATGTGTGAAATTTGTTGTGTGTTTTTTTTAATTATTTTATTACGGCGTGTATTTTCATGCAATCCACTATCACGCTATAGCCGCGTAGGGTTATACGGAGAAGTAGCGATGGAAGTATATATATATATATGTTGACAGTACGTACTTGCAAATAATGCTCATGCACGGGAGTAGGTGCTTTAAAAACTTGGAAATTTGATGGAAATTTTTGTTGTTGTTTTTAAAAGTAGATAGGTATCAAAAAATGTGATAAAATTAGAAAAACTATCCAGGCAAGTTACCAACTCAACCCAACACGCCATATCTTGCAAGGGAAGACAGATAGGATAGACTCAGCAAATGGGTCAAACTCTAAAAATGGATCTTATAAAACGTCCAAAAGTCTTGTACCAAGTAAAAAAAATTGATTAAATTTTTTTTTATCTTTAATATATAAACCAACCGGTTTTGATTCGACCTGAACCTTCATCAGGGCTTAATAATATATACTCAATTAATTGCAGAGTTGCAGTTTACAGGTAACATAGAAAAGGGAAGAAGAACATCAATTTTGGTGGGGTAGGAGATGGAGATAGGTAAGAGAGAGGGGGATAAAAGTGTTTCAAATAGGAAAAACTGCAAAAACTTAAAACAAAAGTGGTTGAACGGAAAAGATTTTTTAGAATTTAAAACACAGTAGACGTAGGTAACTTCATAGAAATGAGATAATAATAATGAATTTTCAATTTTTTATTTGAAGGAGAGTAATTTTATAAATAACGTGGTAAACAGCTGATTTTAACCCTAAGCGAGCAAATTTTTTAAAAAATTTGTCCTAAAAATTAAAGCTTTGTACCTGCTTTTTTTACTTGAAAACTAAAGCTCAAATAAAAAATAAAAAAAAAACCACAAAATCGGTAACCGGACAACACATCAATGTGCAACTTCATCACTCCTTTAAAAAGTCATAAAAATTGATTACAAAAAAACTTGGTTGAGTAGGTTAAGTTAGTTTTATTTATATTGTTAAGTAAAAAAAAGTTAAGTTAGGTTAGGTTAGGTTAGGTTATATGCTATTTAAAAAAATCGTAATTTTTAATGACTTTTAAAAAGGGTGTTGAAATGCCACTTTGTTGAGTTGTCGTGGAACCCACATAATCGACTCGAAATGTGATGTAGATCCGGGGTGCTAGCATGGTTAATCGATAAGGATCGGTAGGATAACTGTCGGTAACTTCCAGGTCCAGAAAACTCCAATTCCCGACAGTCAACTCTTAGGTCAGCCGCGTCATCAGCTATCGGAAGGTTGAAGGAGCCAAAGCGCACACCAAATATTAAGTTTGGTGAGCGTGCTTTCGGAGTGTCAGGACCTAAAGCCTGGAATGGACTGCCACATGACTTAAGATGAAACCCGGTGGTGGAGAAATTTGAAAAATAGATTTTACTAAATTGTTGCTGTCACTGTTGCTCTTACTCCACCGGATATTGAGCGAAAGGGACAATACACCTCGGGCTACTAATACCTAACTAAAATCGAGGTTTTGTATTCCCCACTTTTCTCCTCCAAAAGTGGACTGATTTTCAATTTTTTTTTACCAACTACATAAGAAAAAAGTATTCCATGTCTGTACGTTTTGCTTTTTTTAAAAAAACTTTGTCTAGTTTGTATACTGAACGTCTTTTGACGGCGTTTAAATCAGTCAATTTGATTGATTTTTGGAAGGTCATAACTTCTATAAAAAGTAACTTATCAAAAAAAAAAACAAAAAGTACCGATACGCTAGTAGTTGATATCTATTTTATGTAAAAATAATATTTTCTCTAGGGTTAAAATCCAGAGAGATAAATAGGGAATACGTTTGTATGGAAAAATCACCGCCGGGTATCCCCTTAAGAATGATCACAGACTCGGCGAAATTTAGAGGTAAACTTAAAACTCACCTTTTTAGACAGTCGTATCCATAAAGCAAAAAACCAAAACCTTTACCTTTACCTTCTTAGCCCGCGACATAGTAAATAACTAATTGTATAAATATGTTAACAAATTATTAATGGTGAGTTATTTGTACTTCTAATTTCATTCAAATTCTCCAGTCCTAATAAGTCCTAAATTCTCAAGTCTTTCGAAATTTATTCAATTTAATAACTCCATTTTTGGCAGTAATCTTCTCATAAATATATCTATAATATGAAAAGTGATGGTGTAACAAATGTAAAATTATGCAATGTCCAATGTTTTAATATAGTGTCTTCCGCGTGCAAAGTCGTATTTCCTCCAAGTATAAACTTTCTAATTAAAGTGTGTTTATCGTAAGTGACCTGCCAGGTAAGTATGTTTTCTGTATCTATTTGTAAATAATAGTTCTAGGTAGAGCCTAAGAAGTCATAATAAAATGTACAGCGCCTTTGAGGTGATTTCTCACAAAAACAGCCCTCTACAAATTATCCAATTATTATTATTATTAACTTCTCATCGTTCCCTAGGACAACTGGAGATCGCTAACCTACAAACAACAGTTGATATCGAATATATTAAGGATACTTAGTCATTGTGAATTTTCACATATTCATTTGCGATCTGCAGTTGTCCTAGGGAACGGTGAGAAGTTACCGACAATTATCCTACCGATCCTTATCGATCGACCATGCTAGCACCCCAGTTTTATACTACGAGTTTCCTGACACCATGTAGGTGGGTTTTACTACACACTACACATTCGCATAAACAACATTAAAAAGCAATATCAGGTGTGCGAAACATTTTACACTTTCAAATCAAATTACCATCCATTTTATTAAATTACTATTGTAATATTATCCAATATTTTTTTACTACTCATACCTACAGATAATCACTTCGAGAAAATTCGACACACTCACCAAAAGGTCTAATTCAAATAACCAGGACAATTTAAATAACTACAGTGATGACTCTGACCCTTTTTATAAGAACCATTATTTTACTTGCACATTTTCAGAATTTTTTTATTTGCCTTCACAATGTGTACCCATAAAAGTGAATAATTTTCTCGGCAGGAACATTTGGTAATAATTTTTAAGAATAGGCTTCTTTCATCCTGTTTAATATAAATTACACCTGTGTTTTAATAAATAAACTCATTAAATAACTTACGATTGTGGGTAATGGTGCATAAAATGTAGTTACACTTACACCTCCGACAGTGATGTTCTTACGAAGCGTCACTACGAAACAGCCTTTTGTTTTGCCTTTTGCTTTTTGTTTTGGACAGTAAGTATTCGAAATACGAAACATATGATTGCGTGGCATTACAGATCGGGAAAGACTGGTTAAGGGAAACTAACGTAGACCTCTCCAGCCAGGCTCTCTCGACCCATCGCCTTGCACCGCAGTAGGAGGGATAGACTCATATGTCCATCACTCCTGGACACATTCCTAACCACCCTCACACCTTTTCCTTCCCAGAACACCCTTTCCTCCCAGGTAAGCATATTTTTTTATTTATTTTTTTTATTTATTTATTTCTATTTATTTCACCTCTTACACACAACAATTTTACATTTTAATCAATGTTTAACAATAGAATAACTAAATAAAAACAAAAATATTATAAAAAGGTATAACAAAAAGGTGAAAACATCATTTATTTGGTTTCTACACCAATTAAGAGAACTGGCTCTTGAGCTTGGTGTAGGTGTTATGTAAGAATATACATATATATAATATATTTTCACTATTCTCAAGTGACCTCCCAGGTAAGTATGGACCTTTATATTTTACTGTCACTATTCTCAAGTGACCTCCCAGGTAAATATGGACCTGTATATTTTACTGTCACTATACTCAAGTGACCTCCCAAGTAAGTATGGACCTGTATATTTTACTATTACTTTTCTCGTGTGACCTCCCAGGTAAGTATGACCTATATATTTTACTGTCACCATTCTCATGTGACCTCCCAGGTAAGTATGGACCGGTATATTTTACTGTCACTATTTTTATGTGACTTTCCAGGTAAGTATGGACCTGTATATTTTACTGTCACCATTCTCAAGTGACCTCCCAGGAATGTATGGACCTGTAAGTTTTACTGTCACTATTCTCAAGTGACCTCCCAGGTAAGTATGGACCTATATATTTTACTGTCACCATTCTCAAGTGACCTCCCAGGTAAGTATGGACCTGTATATTTTACTGTCACCATTGGCAAGTGACCTCCCAGGAATGTATGGACCTGTAAGTTTTACTGTCACTATTCTCAAGTGACCTCCCAGGTAAGTATGGACCCGTAAATATATTTTACTGTCCTATTTTTATGTGACTTCCCAGGTAAGTATGGACCTGTATATTTTACTGTCACCATTCTCAAGTGACCTCCCAGGAATGTATGGACCTGTAAGTTTTACTGTCACTATTCTCAAGTGACCTCTCAGGTAAGTATGTACCTGTATATTTTACTATCACTATTTTCAAGTGAACTCCCGTGTAAGTATGGACCTGTATATTTTACTGTCACCATTCTCAAGTGACCTTTCAGGAATGTATGGACCTGTAAGTTTTACTGTCACTATTCTCAAGTGACCTCCCATGTAAGTATGGACCTGTGTATTTTACTATCACTATTTTCATGTGACTTCCCAGGTAAGTATGGAACTGTATATTTCCAGCCTGCACAGAATAAAACAATATATGCACATTTTTACGCAGCATCGCGTTCATAGGTCAAATGCATTATACATATGGTTTTGTATCACTGGTCGATGAACCAGTCGACGCAATTTTTTTAGCCATAAGTTGTTTTAAGGATTTATCTAGTCTGTATTTAGAACTAAAATTTTAGAAATACATAATAAATTTGTACATTGTTCTTGATGTGATTTTTCTCAAAAACGGTGCTATACAAACCATCCAAATATTATCTACTCCCAGAAGAGCATGACAGATTTGACTACCACCACAGACACATTATTAATAGACTAGAGAATCAGGGAGAGGGGTAATAACCATCTGTAGCGGGGCGGAGAGGGATGAGTTGACGGTAACGATATGTGATTCGTTAATACTTCAATACGACAGTATATAGGCATCACATCAAATGAAGAAAGGTTCGCTTGTTTTGAGAGTCGAATATTTTGTTACCGTGTTTAGTTAAGACACTTTTACAAATGTTTCATAATTTACTTATTGTGATGACCGTGGCCGGTTTCACATTGAGTTCTGGACTCCAGTATATGGATCCAGATTCCTTTGGGGTGGTACTCCAATAATAGATCGTAGGTAGACGATAACGTTTATTAAGAGATTATGTACAGGGTTCCTTCTTAGGAAGTCTGAAGGCAAAGAGGACGAATGGACAACAAACAAACCTTTTATGCCTTACTCATGCTGTCTCACTCATGCACGCATGTCTCTTTCATACCGCAAGACATACGTTCATCACATCCCTCCACACTTAAATCCGTAGACAGGTACACAACATGATGATGATAATATTATTTACAATACATACAATATTCCAATATTTACAGTGTAATTCATTATCATGTTGAGTCGAGAGCTGAGTCCTGTCTTCATTGACTCATCTGTGTGTCCGTGGTCGTAATCTGTCCTTCCAGTTTCCCGACGTGGAAGCCACCGGTTCACTGGAGCTGGAAGTAAGAGGAGAATCACCCATTAGATTGTCATCCGACATAAAGCCGGAGATATCGTACTCATCTGACGATAATCTCCTAGTCTCAGACGCGATTAAAGGATTGCTGGGGTTCTTTTCCCATGATACACACAATTTAGACAACTGATCAAAATGCCTTTTCCAATACATAAGTTTACCTTTTAAATTTACCTCAATTATATAAAGTTTTTTTCCTATTTTTTTATGTATCTTCCCTGAAACCCATTTATCATTGTTTTGGTCTCTAAAATCTCTTACCATTACTTTTTGATTTATCGAAAAACCCAACGATTCTTTATTTTTTCTTTTATAATAATATTTCTGATTTTCCTGACATTTAGACATTTTAATTTTAGTTTCTTTATTAATTCTATTATCCTTATCTCTCCCCCCTCTCGGTACAAAACTGTTTAAGTTAGACATTAGTTTTCTTCCAAACATTATAACTGCAGGTTCTAAACCAGTTGTACAGTGTGGTGAATTTCTGTAATCCACTAGAAAATTTCCTAATTTTTCATCGTAACCTGACTGAAACTTATTTCCTATCATCATTTTTTTCAAAAAATTTTTACAATTTTTCACGGCGTTTTCAGCTAACCCGTTCGATTGTGGATGATTTACCGGAGTAGTTAAATGTTTGATGCTATTCATCTCACAAAACTCTTTGAAGTCCGCTGACATGAAGGCGGCTCCATTATCTGACACTATTGTCTGTACACTCCCGAAATAACTAAATAAATTTCTTAATATTTTAATAGTATTATACGAATTTGGAGAATTTACCTCCACACAGTCTAACCATTTTGAGGTTGAGTCAATAATCACAAAAAAATATTTATTTGCAATGGGACCTGCATAATCAATATGCACCCTACTCCATATCTCTTCAGTTATGGGCCACGGAGTCAATTCGCTTTTTGGTTGAGATGGTTGAACCTCTGAACAAATTTCGCATCCTCTCGCTAAAAGTTCAATTTCTCCATCTATCCCTGGCCACCAAAAATACCCCCTGGCTAACCCTTTCATCTTAGCTATGCCCAGATGAGATCTATGCAATAAGTTTAAAAATTTTTCTCTTAAACTTACTGGGATGATTCCAAAAAAAACAATCATCAATTATCGATAATTCATTCCGTTTACTCCAGTAAATCCATTTTGAATCATCCTTGTTAATTTTATTTGGCCACCCTGTTGTGAGATAATGTTTAATTTCCAATAAAATTTTATCCGTATTTGATTCCGATTTAATCTCCTCGACATCTATTGGTATATCTCTGTTATTTTTGAATAAACTTAGAATTTGAGTATCAAAGACATTCTCTTTTAGTTTCAGATGTATTTTATTTTTATTGAATCTACCCAGTTTATCCGAAAAAACCTCCGGGAATTTTCGAATTAATTTATCTACTTCACTTCTATCATTCTCAACTACATTTTGAGAAAAAATTTCACTTCCCTCCTGGGATGAAGTAGATTGTAACCCCGTAAATCCAATATTAAACTTTTTGATAAAGTCACGACCTAGAACAGTAGTTTTTTACTACGCAAAATTCTAACATTTCCCTATAACCGTTATAATCAACTGTTAATAAAATACAACCCAATAAATTTAACTTACAGTTAGCGTAACCCGTCAAGGTTAAATCCTTTGGTTTTAAATCCAACTTATTGAAGTGTTTAACATAATCTATCTCTTTTAAAATCGAGACTGCTGCACCTGTATCAAGTAAACCATTTAGTTCAACATTATTCACTAAGATTTTGCACAAAATTGGCTCACAATGCACTTCATTTATACACAACAGTTCCTGCGTATTTACAAACACTGAAGAAATATCTTTATACTTTAAACCGCGACATATTTTACTTATGTGACCTTTGCCTTTGCATTTATAACAAATCACGTTTTTAAATTTACAATTAACTGATTCGTGATAATTACTACAATGTTTACACTTCGTTCGGTCTAATGATTTCGGTCTGAACGATGTAACATTCTTGTCCGTAGGTCTAGAAAAATGTCTACCCGCCGTATTTTTTTTTTGTGACAAATCGATCTGTCTATTTTTAGAAATCATATCTACACTTTCCGTTTTAATTTGCTTATTAATTACATCGAACGAATCCATTGCAATAGCACATTCTAAAACCTTTTTTAATGAAAAGTTTTCAGCCTCGACAAATAATTTTTCTTTAGTACGACCAATTCGAAGACCGGTGATAAAAACATCTTTTAAATTATGTTCAAGTCTGTCTTCGAATTTGCAAAATCTAACTAGATTTCGTAAACGCGCTATGAAGTCCTTAACTGATTCTGAAACCTTTTGTTTCGTAGCGAAAAAAATTTCACGTTCCTTGAACACATTTCTCTTAGTACCTATATGATTTTCGAGTAATAACAATAAATTTTCTACCGTGAAATCTGTAATTTTTTTTGGAAAACACAAATTTATTAATAAATTTATTGTCTCTGTGTGCAAATGGGATATAAAAACCGCTCTCTTTTTTACATCCGACGTTATTTTGTCATCATTGACTAGGATGAACTGCTCGTACTGTAAGACGAATGTCTCCAGCTGGTCTCTCAAATGACAAAACCTGGGCAGTTCTCCTCCTTCCATCTTCACACAGATGCAATCAATGAAAAAAAATAGAAAATTTTACAAACAGCACTCAACTCACGACTCTGATGTCTTGATGCTGTCCGATCTCGCCCTTCCGCGAACCGTCTTCTGCTCCTGAACCCTGGTCGTCCTTCTAATGCGCCTTCCTTGAGGTCTGCGCCCGGTTCCTGGTCTTCTCTTGAAGACCCAGACTTCTGTATTCACGCCTTACGCGAATACTCCTCCAGGTTCTCGGCACTAAATCACCATATATAGGATGCTGCTGCTCTTGCTTCCTTCTTGCTCCGCAATGATGTGGAGTCGTGATCTGACCCGATCACTCGTTGACCCCTGTAGCTTCAATCTCGGTCTTTTTCGGCTGCCCAAATGTGAGAATTAGGCTGCTCCGTGGTTCCTTTTTTCGGCTGCGCCAAATGTGATAATTTGGCTGCTCCGTGGTTCCCTTTTTCGGCTGCGCCAAATGTGATAATTTGGCTGCTCCGTGGTTCCTTTTTTCGGCTGCGCCAAATGTGATGACCGTGGCCGGTTTCACATTGAGTTCTGGACTCCAGTATATGGATCCAGATTCCTTTGGGGTGGTACTCCAATAATAGATCGTAGGTAGACGATAACGTTTATTAAGAGATTATGTACAGGGTTCCTTCTTAGGAAGTCTGAAGGCAAAGAGGACGAATGGACAACAAACAAACCTTTTATGCCTTACTCATGCTGTCTCACTCATGCACGCATGTCTCTTTCATACCGCAAGACATACGTTCATCACACTTATCACAGTAAACTGCAACGTGCACACGACGGGACCGGGAATTTCGGTTGCTTCCGCTTCATGTCTAAAACTGATCATATTATATAATGTGAATAAGCTTAAAATAATGGCAAATAATGCCTGCATATGGAAGGTAATACGACAATTGGGTTTATACTCTTTTTCACTTCTATTTTTACATGTTTTAATAGCACAAGTTACCATTTTTGCCGTCTTATTTCGTAAAATGTACCGATAAGAGCTCGACGCTAGTCCGCACAAGAATGATGACGTCACATTTTCTAGATTCACACGAACCTATACGCCAGCCCGGCCGGTTCCATGGAACCCAGAATTAAGGAGGGGGAAATAATACGCTTTTATCACTTAGGGCAGGTCTATACATATTCATATGTCTATGACTACCACTTACCACCTACCACCTACCACCCACCAACAAGCCTTGTCTTACTAATATTATAAACGCGGAAGTTTGTATGGATGTATGTGTGTTTGTTACTCTTTCACGCAAAATTTACTGAATAGATTTTAATGAAACTTTACAATAATATAGCTCATACATCAGAATAACATATACGCTATAATTTATAAAGCTATCTAATTATTTTTAATGTAAATTGAAAATAATAAAATGTCAAAATTTGAAAATGATATTTTGCAAAACAATGATTGTTAAATCAAAATTCTATTTTAGAAAATATTTACATTAGTGCATTTATTTAAAGTACTCTCCTAATACTTTGAATCGAATCCAGAATTATAGATATTTTAAATAAATAAGTTAAGAATTTTGGTATAAACGTAGATAGGACCTAGGAAAAGAAAATAGATTACTCGAATTACTAATCCTATGCAGACATTGAAGACCATGTCGCGGGCAGAAACTAGTATAATATAATAAATTTGTACAGCGTTCTTTAGGTGATTTTTTACAAAACCGGCGCTATACAAATCATCCAAATATTATCTATTATTATAATTGACCACTCCAAGAAGAGCATGAGAGATTTGACTACCACCTTACTCCCACCATCAAGACATGTAGTAAAATAATTACTCCATGGTGGGCAGTTCTCTCCTGCATCCTGCACCATGCGCATTGCACAATGAGTGCACCGTACACCTGGCGGCAGATGTTCTGCAGTACTGCTGTTAGTGCTGCCGCCTTCTGCCTGCTGCCTGCTCACAGCTGACTGATGGTACATACCTAATATTCCGTGCATATGCTTAATGCTTACCGGGGAATTCTCCAAAGACGAGTAATCGGAACCTTTTTACTTACATCGAAAGATTTTCGGTGGGTGGTCTAAACTAGAATGATGACGATAACGAAATAATTGCAAAAAATTATCAAGAGGAAACCGGGGGCATAGAGATATAATTTTTTTTATTTAAGGTGAAGACATGCGGAAAAATGCAAAATCGTATAAAATCTTGTGTATTAGTTTTGAAAATTTGATCGCTTAGAAATAATATAGATGCTTCGATTAAATACTGTGAGTAGAAC
The DNA here is from genome assembly GCA_951813805.1 of Limnephilus auricula. Taxonomy (NCBI): domain Eukaryota; kingdom Metazoa; phylum Arthropoda; class Insecta; order Trichoptera; family Limnephilidae; genus Limnephilus; species Limnephilus auricula. The sequence goes on along the minus strand of OX638406.1, from coordinate 10,853,138 downwards.
ACATCTTGGCCTTTGAAGTGATCGAGTATTTTTTTTGATAAGCTTTTTAATAAGCTTACAAAAAAATTATGCGTCTGCCCTATAAAAAATGGTTAAAAGTTAAAAATCTCCTACTTACAAATCCCTTTTCTGGTGTTTTTTATTGAATAATGTAGCTAATTAAGTTTCTTATAGAGTGATCGGAAAACATTTTAATATTTGTACCTGAACTTCACAAAATAAAATAAAACGTGCATTTTGGCGACGTTTCTTTTCAGTGAATAAAAATAGGCGGTACCCAACGAATTTGTAAGTGCGAATTTCATCCTTATGCCATGTTCAGAAGGATTTTAGCCCGTCGCTCAGTCTACGCCCAGAGCCCGGGGCCAACGGACAAGCCTTAGTCTACGAGGCGCTTCGATCTTTAAAAATATACTTGCGGAATAACAAAACACTGTTGTTTGTAGAGATTTGGGTTTTTATTGGTAAACGCCCAAAAATCGTTCGTTCGAAATTACGTATACCAACAAATTATTCTTACGTGTTCCCGCCAATAAACATTGAAACCCTGTTAATTTGTGCGTAAGAACTTCAGTCCCGTTTTTTACCGTTTTTACTATTAAAATGATCGTTTTTTCGAATGACATTTTTCTCCGTGTAGATTTTGACACTACTGCTAATATTTTTAAATATAATATAGACATCGACCGCTAGTTAGTCGGTACGTTTTGGGTTTTTTGGCAAGTTATTTCTTATAAGAGTCAGGACCCTCACAAAATTGTTAAAATTGTCCGTTTTGAACGCTATTAACAGACGTTCAGTATGCAAACTAAACAATGTATTTTTTTATAAAACAAATCGTACTGAAATATAGTATTTTCCTCTAATAAAGTTCTAATTTTGAGGAGAAAAATAAGGAATACAAAACCTTGATTTTGATTATTTTATGTAGGTATTATCAGCCTGTTGTCCTTTTCGCTCAGTATTCTGGCGAGTAAGAGCGGAAGTGACAGCAACCGTTCTTCGTTCAGTGCCATCAGAGTCCTTTCTCAGGACGGGCTGTTTAAAAAATTTGGACTATTCAACATTTGAAGTTAATTTTTTACGTTCTGTCTAAGTTCTATTCAAGTGGTTTGTACACGGTCAGCAGTTGTTTACTATTTGTAGTATCTGCAGGCCCTGTACAGTACGCCCAGCTTCTGAGCGGCTAACTTGCTGGCTTCGATGGAGCCCCCGTGCCTGAACTGGTCGCTTAGAGTTACACCAAGCATATCAAAGGATGGCCTGTTCGGAAGATTGCATCCGTTGAAGGAGACTAGATTGTACTTACATACCAAAAATTTACTTTAGTCAACGAAAAACTGAAGATTGTAAAATAAATAAAATATTAAAAATTAACATCGTCTAGTATCTCGTACGTATCTGGTATTAACTGCGCAGAGTCTTGTGATATTTCCATTAAAAAAAATAGTCTGTGTTGTTTTTGGCAAGTTTCTTAGTTGAGGACATCGGGAAAAACATATTATTCTTGCTTAAATTAATCATAAATTCAAGAATTATTATAATGAATGTCATTTTTAAGAACCTAACCAGCATAACAGAAACCCGTTTTTCAAAGACATTTTTACAAAATGACCATCTCCAGTCTCCTGATCCCTAACGGGTGTCTCGAATCGGTGGGTAACACTTTTAACACCGGTTTATCAAAAACGACAATAATCTCTCACCAAGCTTACCACTGCTGCAAACTACCTAGTCGTTTATTTGTGACACTTTTTTTCTAATTTCGACATAGCAGGTAGTCGTGCAACATGCCAATGCTTCTGCTCTACCAATAGTGTCCAATTAGCTCAGTTATTATATTGTCTGATAGCATTATTACCCTAGCGACTGTACGGTTGAAATTTAAAAACCCGACTTAGAGTATATCTCTGACGCCGCGCCATAAGCAAAATCATCTTCGTACATGAAGTGTGTTACAATGCTACTGTCGTGCTACCCGCCGCCTGCAGGGCCTATCAGCAAAAAACCCGTGGAACGGATTTTTAACTGCTAATTTTTATTATTACGGGTGCAGTAGACGAATGTAAAAATTTTCTTAGGAAACTACGAAAACTTCCATTAAAACATTTCCTAATATCAAATTGTGTGTTTCATCGATCAAAAGAAATCGTTTCCTGCAACCTGCATCTTCACAACATGCCAGACAAAAACAAAAATACCATCAATATCCAAAAACGCAAGGCCTACCACATGTACCATTTTAACACCTCCCTCTTCCTCAAATGTAGGGATGCAAGGCTTTTAAAAATATCGATATCGATATATTTCGAATTTAGTCGGTATTGATATATCGATATGTCGGTCTAATAGGCCGTTATATCGATATTTCTTCTATTTTTAAAATGTTATAGAAATCCAATGTACTTTTAGTTATATCAAACGTTTATCGATTATATATGTATATAATATTTTTATAATCAGAATAATCAATTTGAATAAGTACCTACACATATGTGTTTTTTTTTAATAAATTTATTTAAAAATAAAATTATTTCTGTATTTTGTACCAGCTATCGAACATAATAATAGTAGATACAGATAAGAGTAGAGAACAGAATCAATTTTCTAGACAGTTAATGTTTCCAGTAAATAGCATTTTACCCGATTTTGTGGGTATTTGAATTTGATACGATATATTGAGTTTTTGGATTGATATCGGCGTATCGTCAATATCGATTTTTTATTATCGTCAATCACTATTTTTATTAGTCGATATATCAATATTTATCGGATTTCCGATATGTCGTTGCATCCCTACTCATAAGCTACGTAAGTAACAGAAAAGGTGATCACAACTGAGCTCTCCACAGCAATCCCAAAATACTTCACTTCAATTCCCAGATTTTGGGCACAAAAAACTCCTGGTCTGTCGGCAACATGTAAAGGTAGGCCGAAGGGATCGGGCCGATTCTCGGAAGGCCCTGCAATACTCGTACGGCTTATCGACCCTCAGGGCCTGGGTCGGACCCTTCAGGGACTATATTATATTACCTGGGCCGATGCGATGGTGAGGGTTGGGAAAGAGACCGAAACGTTTTTTATTGGTGGCCACTAAAATAAAATACCGTTTTAGATGATCAGACGCATATTATTATTGTTTTTGTTTGATGTTTTTGGGAAAACGAAACAAGGACTGTTGTAATTCTGTAATAAATTGTTTAGTTCGTCAAGTCAAATTGTTAAATTTATTATTTAACTTTTTATACAAGGTGTCTGGAAACTCGTTGTACAAGCGGAAATCTGATGACTCCACATCACATTTGGAGTCGATTTTGTGGTTAGTTTGTTTTTATCTGAGCTTTTGTTTTTGAGTAAATTGAGTCTTCCGTTGTCGGCTTCCGTGGTCGAATGATTTCACAGATCGAAAAAATATAATAAATTTTATATGCTATAAGTAGAGAACTTTTAATGTTGGAAACCTGTTTTAAAACAATTTTATTTGTGATAAATTCACAAATCTGTGGGCATTTCACGGATTTGTGATATTAATTAAAGTTTTAAAAATAAAGTATTTTTTGGGTTCTCTGTGTTTTTCCCGCTTGTACCACCAGTTTCCGGACGGTGTGTACAACTGTATATTTTAATTTTATTAAATGTGCAGTATCCGGATGTGGATACCGCCGCCCCGGGAACCTTTTGTTGGATAACTAACACCTCTGCCACCCCAAGCGGTTCGCTTCATTTGGTAACTTATCATTTGTGCCCGGGAGGATTGGGTGAGGTTTGTTCAGGTCTTGGCGGCGGATGCGTCTGCGAGTTTATTACCTCTCCAGCAGGACTCTCTCAACCCGTCGCCTTCATTCGTCTGTCACTCCTGGATACACTGATCCCCATCTCTCTCTCTGGTTTCAATCCTGGGATTGGTTTGCAGCAATTTCCTTTAGTTTCTTCTTCCATTCTTCCCTATCTTGTGCGGCTCTTTTGAATTCTGCATATGATGAGCAGCGCATGTCCACCAGCAGGTCCTCCAGGTACTCTCGGCGTGGGCGTCCCCTGGAGTTTGTCCCCTCGGTCATACCCTCCATTATGGCATGCAAGAGGCCTTCTTGTCGTATTATATGGCCGATCCATCTTGCACGCCTTTCGGACAAGGTCTTGAGCAGGTGCCTTCCTCCTTCGATTCTTTGGAGAACCTCCTCATTTGTAATGTGGTCTCTCCAGGAAATTCCTAATAGTCTTCTGTAGGACCACATCTCAAAAGCCTCTAGTCTCCGTTTATCTCTTTCGGATAGGCACCATGTTTCGCAGCCGTACATCAAGATACTCCATACAAAGGTCTTGATGAGGAGTATTCTCAGTTTCAGGTCTATATTATTCGATTCTATTATTTTCGACCTTTTATTGAATGCAAGCCTAGCCTGGTGTATACGGCTGTCGACCTCGCTCTTAGACCGACCGTCCCATGTTATTTTGCTCCCGAGGTAGACAAACTCCTTGGTGTTCTTTAGTGGAACTCCTGACATCTCTACTCTCATCTGATGTTGCGTTCGGCCTACAGTCAGCAGTTTTGTTTTGTCTTTATTTATCTTCATGTTGTAGTTGTTTTGAAGAATGCTTTGAATGATTGTTAAGGCCTCATATCCCCATATCCCTCATGATTTTCCTTCTAATATCTTCCTATCTTTTAAAAAAAACCCTCAACACAGAAACCTCAAAGATGGCCTGAGGTCCTTAGGGCCTCCTGTGCGGAGGTAGCTCGTAAAAATAGTATCTTCTCATCTTAAAACAGCTGTTAATATACTCGGTGCGCAGATGGTTCCTCCGAAATGGAAACAGGTGTATGCTCTGGTGAATGGCGTATAGAATATGGATTTCATGTGGACAGTATGGGGTATGGGACATTACCAATGCAAAATGGAGCAAGTGAACTCTTCCGTACTACTGTGCACCTAACTGGGTAGAGTCAAGTTCACGCCATATGGATTATGTTCCTAAAAGTTGTTCCTAAGACCAGATGCGAAGCACACATTTTTTCTTCAGACCTCTCATCTTTATCAGACCCAGATTGAAGCAACTAAGACCCATTGACCAGCGGCTGAGAATTAAAGTTCCAAAATGCTTGCAACTGTACAAAGAGGTTCCGATGAGAAAGATAGATTATCCCCGTATCAATTTTTTTTTAACTAAAAATTTAATACCGGTTTATATCATTCAAAACTTGCTATATACTAACATTCAAGTAAGCAATGAAAATGCTCAAAACGGACGATGATAAATTATTAAATATCGTGCACTATTTTTTGATCATATGTATTATTGCTAAATTCTAACATTGACATTTTCTCCGGCTTACTGTCCAAATTTAAAAAGAGCATCATGTCAATGATATAAACATGTCAATGATATAAATTATTCAATGCGCATACACTTCTCACACCTACCAACATACTCACACATACACTCACATACACTACGCACATCACAAGGTAATTAGTAATTACAAATAAGACATTCAAAGAAACATATCATAGGTACCCACCATGAAATATCATTTAATATCTGTAAACTATCTCATCACTGTAACCAATGTACTGTTTGTTTCTGTAATATAAAATAAATTTAAAAAAAAAAAATTAGAAACACTGAGATATTTTCGTCACAAAAAACGTTCTCGGATTTGTTAAAAATGATTTTAATTGAACAAAAATTAAAATTCTGAAAAAAGTCTTTACTATCTTGATTTTGCATTGATTTATTTTGTGTTGTATAATACAATATTTCGTTTGAAAATTTAACAAATCTGCCAACGACTAACGGTCACCTTAGTATATTAAAAATTAACTTATTTTAACAAATTTAAAAATTGTATTTACCAGATAAAATAACAATTTTTCAAAATCAATTTATGTTTTTTTTTGTAAAAGAGAGTCAAACGTCTAGAGTTTGATTTAAAAAGGACAAATTTCCGGTATTGTCTAGTTATACCCTCTTAATAGCGACAAATGCTTCTTTTAGAGATCTAAAAATTCAACTAGAATGTAGCTACACAGTAGGTGAGCAAACGCATCCGCTGTCAACACCTAAACAAACCTCACACAATGAATCCGGGCAGTCTTGCTAAGTCACCAAACGTAGCGAACCTCTTGGGGTGACCTATACCAGGGGTGTTGGTTATCCGAAACTGGTACCCATTCCCATATCTGCCAAATTGAAATAGTTCTAGTAACTTTTGTCCTTTTCGTTTTCGTACAAGACGTATGAGAAGGAAGAGGATGATTATCCGTGACGCACATACAAAATCTCTATGGGACTACTTTATCTGTCAGATTATCAGTGTAGTGCCCAGCTTTTACAAGAAGCATTTTTCCTACCAATGTTGAAAGGAAAGCCAGTCTGGCTGGGGGGTATAAAGAAGCAGCCACCACTCTGCCTGCCCCGGTGGGTTATCTCAGCGTGGGCCCTTTATCGCCCGGCCCCCCGTTCGGCAGCCCTGCAGCCCTCCGCCAGGGGTGGTCAACCAACCTAACCTCAGGGGACCAGAAATCTACTAGAAAATAATTCGTCGTTAAAGTGGATTCATGTAAATGTGCACTATTACACAGGTCTGCCACTCCTTTTTTCTTTGAAATAACAGGTAATTACCATGTATTTTTAATTGCTGAATTCGGGAAAATTATCAAAAAAATTCCATCACTTAAGATGATAGACTTCGCTTTTCGGCCCATACAAAAAGGACGCCCGGGAAAAAACACTTTTCTACATCGAAAATTGCACAAAATGATAATATTTTTTTTATACCGCCTTCTAGAGGGTGAAAACTATGTCGGTATGTTTTCGAATTTTCGATGCGTTTCGTATTAACGTAAACATTCACTGTCAAACATGTACGATTTATCAAAAAATATTATTTAAGGAAAAAGTGCTGCTAACTCAACTCTCATAAAGAATTATAAAATTATAAAAAGCTACCGACGTAGCTTCTTCTTTCTAAAAAATATATATTTTTTTAAATTTCAATTTCGTGAAAGTTTTGATGTAGAAAAGTGTATTCTCCATAAACCCCTTTTCGAGCGATTTCTGTAGGTAAATTTGAGCGATGTCTCATTCGCACATTTCGCATTCGCATGTATTGTAAATGTGCGTGAGCTTATTGTGAGCGGGAGAGAATGACAGACGTGGGTGTTCCGCGTGTGGTTCAAAGTCTAGCCTCTTAAGGTTTTTCCGAGAGAGCCTCGAAACCACAGCGATAACTGCAACTTTTGTTCCTGCGATGTGCAAGGGTATGGTACAAAAAAATAAATTTGTTTGCACCTAAAAAAACCAAAGACTAGACGATTTGCCATCATCAGAAAGTGAATCAGAAGAAAGTTCCAGTGACGAGTTTCAAGTAGGCGACTCCAGTGGACCTCAACAATTTTCTCAAGCTGAATTAAATGACCTGATCCGAAATTTGGGACTCCAGACTGCAAGAGAAGAATTTATTGACACCTGGAACTTCTTTTGTTTGGTATAGAAATAGAGAAAAACATTTTCAGCCTTATTTTTCTCAAATCTGGGATGCTCAATGAGTTTAAAACTCCATTTTTTGAACTCCCAATTGGATTACTTCCTGGAAAATCTTGGTGTAATTAGTGAAGAGCAAGGTGAGAGGTTTCACCAAGATATCAAGGAAATGGAGAGAAGGTATCAAGGTCAATGGGATACAAATATGATGAGCGAATACTGCTGGATGCTGCATAGGGAAAATATAACGTCACACAAAAGAAAAAGCACAAAAACTAAGCTTCGAATCTAAAAAAAGCAGATTTTATAAAGATTTATATTTGTATATAATGTAAATAAAATATTTTATCACTTAAAATTTATTAAATTTGTATAATTTTATGTTTTTTTTTTAATTAATTTTGGGTTTTGCCTATATTTTAATTTCCACTTTGAGGAAAATTCCTACGTGATGGATCGAAATGGACGGTATTCTCGAATTCAGCATACCGAAATACAAATAATTCACCCACTACCATTTAAAAAAATTAAAAAATGTCAATTTGCAGACCTGTGTTATTTATTAGACGTGAGTTTCGTCTATCAATGTGAAATTAACAATGTTACCCTCACCTCTGTCAATGAAATTAATGATCTTGGCATTATTTTCGATTCCAAATTGAATTTTCTCTCTTTTATATTTATATTTCGAATATACATTCTATAAATGTAAAAATTATAATGTAGTAATTAAAAATATAATTTTACAAGTAGGTTTATATACAAGTTGAAACAGGACGTACCCCATTTTAACGAGCGATTCCTGAGCATATTTTGAGTAAAAAATGTTGATGTTTTTTGCTGTATGATGACATTTTTTCCATTACAAATATAATAAATATTTTTCCGTCACACATTTCCGTCGCAACACAGTTAGGAGAGTAGCACGTTTATAGTCTGGCGTGTCTTGAGTCTTGGTAAGCGTTGTGTCCCGCTCTACACGGAAAAAAATGATATTCTAAAATACGATCATTTTATTCGTAAAAACGGTTAAAAACGGGACTGAAGTTCTTACGAACAAATTAACAGTATTTCCATGTTTATTGGCGGTAAAATGTAAGAATAATTTGTTGGTAGATATACGTAATTTCGTACGTATACCAAAACATTATTCTTACATTTTCCCACCAATAAACATTGAAACAATGTTAATTTGTTCGTAAGAACTTCAGTCCCGTTTTTAACCGTTTTTACGAATAAAATGATCGTATTTTAGAATAACAATTTTCTCCGTGTAGCAGCACGTTAACACACCAAATAGCGTGCGTGACACACAATACCATTGCGACGGGATATATACTATATACCATAGACATCCCCATTTTTTTACTCCACACATCCTCAGGAATTGCCGGTTAAAATCCCTTGAGTACGTGTAGTATATCTATATTTATTTTTATTTTTAAATATGTTATCAAGAAAGGAAAAAAAGCACATTCTTTGATTAGCGGTACCTGTTGTATGAGGATTTGGTTAAATAATAAAACAGTTTCTGTAACATTCATGCCAAGCTCTGAAATATTATGGGATGGATCGCAGTTATTGTCAGTTACAGTGACTTGTCTGAAGTATCCCGCGATGATGATTAGTTATTTTTACATGGTATTATTTCCATAGCCAGTTTGGCCAGCCCTGCCGTCCATAAGCTACGGAGTTACGGAGCAATATTGTGATGCCCTGCACCCTGTTGGCATTTACCTACACAATGTTTCAGAAAATGAACACAAATCCTTTGAAATACGAGTGAAATTTAGCACGGAGAAAAAGTGGTTAACTAAGTATTTTTTAAATTTTGAATTTAAACGGTGCTACAAAATAAGTTTGTTTTTGAAAAAGTATCAGTTTTTTTCTGATATCTGTCAGCTGACAAATTAATATATTTACATGAAAAATTTATATATTTACTAATATATTTACTAAAAGAATTTAAGAAATTCCAATACCTTTTTTAAAAATGAATATTTACTCTCTAACCGGTCCAAATACCGTTTTATTTATTTATTTATTTATTTATTTATATTTAAACGCCCAAAGGGCTTTTACATACATAAAGCAATACATGTTTCGATTAAATACAGTGAAGAGTTAGAAGTGAATAAAATAAATGTAAGTAACAGAAAATATAAAGACACATAATATAGGTTAGATAAAATATGAGTTGACAAAATGTAGGTTATACAGAATATAAATAAAGTAAAAATAGATAGGCTGCCAATAACCTCCAAATCAATATTAATAGGAATTAATAAAAATGTATAAAATTGGTATTTACAATAGTTTATGAATTAAGTAAAAATAGTTCGCACATACGGCGTTTAAAGTTTGCCAAATTCAAATTATTGTCAAATACATCAATATTGTTTAAATATTGATTACCAAGACTATGTAATCGTTGTATTGGAGAATGCAATTTATAGTTAGAATGAGATGTGTGTATATAAAATGTTAATGTTTGTCTAGTAGTTCGTGTAGGTACATGTAGATTAATTAAATGCAAGAGTTCACAGCAATCAAATTTAGAGTTTAATAATTTTAATAAAAAGGTTAGGTCAGTTATTTTTCGTCTGTTTTCTAAAGTTGGAATATTTAAAATATTCATTAATGATAAGTAATTTATGTGCTCTAAAGGGATGTTAAGTTTAAAATTTACAAATCTTAGAAATTTTCTTTGAATTCTTTCAATATTATGGATATGAATTTTGTAGAAGGGCGACCAGACTATTGAGTTATGTTCGATTAGGCTTCGTACTAGGGATATGTACAACAATTTTACGATTCGTAAAGATTCAAAGTTTTTAATTGTTCTTAAAATAAATCCTAATATTTTCATACCTTTATTTACAATTTGTTGAATGTGGACCGTGAAATCTAGTTTCTCATCCATTATTACGCCAAGATCTCGCATTTCCGCTACACGTTCTAAATTTATTTCATTTATAGAATAGCCGAACAATAATGATAATTTTTTTCTTGAGAAGGTCAAAGTTTTGCATTTATCTACATTTAAATATAAATTATTTTGTGAACACCAGTTATTTAGCATGTCTATATTATATTGTAGAACTACACAGTGATTAAATAGAGTTATTTCTTTATATAATTTAATGTCATCGGCGAATAACAATACATTGACGTCTTTAAAGCAGTTGACTATGTCGTTTATAAAAACAAGAAATAAAACTGGGCCAAGATGACTACCTTGCGGTACACCACTAGTGGCGGAAAATGGTTTAGATATATAAGATTTTATTTTAACAAATAATGTTCTACCAGAAATGTAACTTTTTAGCCATTTTAACATATTTTTTCTGATACCTAAAGCATGAAGTTTACGGATCAATACTTTATGAGACACTTTATCAAAAGCCTTCGAGAAATCTGTATATATACAGTCAACTTGTTTATTTTTAGAAAAAGCCTCCAATATATAATTTTGAAAAAGTAATAAATTTGTTGTAGTTGATCTACCTCGAACGAAGCCATGCTGTTTGTCATTTATTACCTTTGTTAATGAGGGATATATTTCATCAAGAACTAGAGATTCAAAGATTTTGGGTAATACAGACTGTATACATATTGGTCGATAGTTAGAAATGTCAGTCTCATCACCTTTTTTAAATATCGGGATAATGTAGCTGGATTTCCAGTAGACAGGAAAATGTCCAGAAGATAGTAGTTGGTTAAAGAGAATGGTTAGTGGTTTACATAATACAGAGGAGCACTGTTTAAGGAAAATTGGCGGAATGTTGTCCGGGCCTGCAGATTTGTTAATGTCTAAGGAACATAGTTTTTTTTTGCAAGATTCTTCAGTTATATAGCAGTCTGTTAAATGTGTGGTGTATTTAAATGTATACAAAGGAATTTTATCTTCTGGTGTTTCATCATCATAAACATTTTTAAAGAAATCTGAGAAAAGATTAACGATATCTTGTGTGTTGTTGGCGTATTCGTCGTTCATATGCATTTGTGGTGGGTAGTCGGCGCTGTCGTTGTTTATTGTTTTGATGAATTTCCAGAGATTGTTTGAGTACAAAGCCGTGTTCTCAATAGAATTTAAATATGCTTTATAACAGATTTTAGACAGATCTTTGCATTTTTTTCTAATCTGACTGAAAGTTACATAGTCAATTATCGATTGAGTTTCTTTGAATTTTTTATGAAGTTTTTTTTTTTGTTGTAGTGAGGCTTTTAGTTCGGATGAGAAGTATGTTGGATATGTATGTTTTTTAGGAGTATGTAATGGTACATAAGATTTGATGGTGCTAGAAAATATTGAATATAAGTTATCTAAGGATTTGTCAGTATTTACATCAGATAAAAAAGACCAGTCGACATTAGAAAGATGGCAATTTATAGAATCAAAATCTGCTCGTTTGAAGTTAAGAGTTTCTTCAACGGGTTTTGGTTTGACACTACATATATTTAACTTAATATAAAGAGGGGGATGATGGTTATCAACAGGTAAGAGAGGATCATTACATTTGTCAATGAATAATTTAGGGTAATTTGTTATTGCTAGATCTAGTAAGCGATCATTAGTGTTGTATATAAAGTTATGTTGGAAAAGATTTAAAAAATTTGTCATATCTAAAATCTCACGTGCACGATCATTTTCGCCTTCATTTGCAATGAAACCACTATCACTTGATTTCCATTTTAGGTTAGGGAGGTTGTAATCTCCAAGAATAATAATTTTAGAGTTGGGGTATTTGCTGAGTAGATCTTCAACGTCTTGGCTGTGGCTTTGGTATTTTATAGCATCAGATAGTGGGGGTATGTACACAGTTGCAATTATTATCTTTTCTACAGTGGTGTCAATTTGTATAAATAGTTGTTCGAGTGTATTATTTTTTGTTTTGAGTTTTCTTGACAAAAATTTATTTTTTATTGCAATTAGTACTCCGCCGCCCCTTGTTTTGGAACTAGACTTAGAATTTCTATCACAGCGAAAAATTTTGTAGTTAGTAAGTCCGAGTTCTGATGATTTAATTTCAGAATCCAGCCAAGTTTCCGTCAGTATATACACGTCGTAAAAATGTAGAGATATGGTAGAACGTAGATCATTTAGTTTTGTGCGAAGTCCCCGGGCGTTCTGGTAGTAAATCCTGAGTTTATGTAGTTTTTTGGCGGAATTTGCACAATTTTTGGGTTTCCATTTACATACTTTATTGTAATATCAATTTCGCCATTTGACTTCCGTTTTTCCAGTTCTTCTCTTAAATTTTTTAGATGGTTTTGCTGAGAAAGCGTAGAATCGGGGTACATCCGTATGTTGTTTTTTAGGATATGACGTCTAGTTAGTAATATCTTCGAAGATGTTGGGTTATTAAATTCAACTTTGAGAGACCTTGGCTTTTCATCACTCAGTTTCCCAATACGGTAAACGCGTAGCATATCATGGCCTGCAGTTTCGTCAAGGGAAGAGATTAACACAGCAGCCTTGTTCTTATCGTCGATTACTTTGTTTGCCGCCGTAATTTCACCACTTTCAGGTACATTACATAAGATGATGTTTTTAGCTCTTTCACTGCGTTCATTTATTTCGGAAATGGCTTCGCAAATGTCAAGGTTATTTTGCGGGGCTGGGACATTTATACCGATTTCTTTATAAGCTCGTAATTCGCCCTCCAAACCTGCGGTTTTAGTAGCTACAGCTTGCGCCACTCTACTAATAGATATTAGAAAATTACATTATATATATTTATTATATATATTTTTTTATAGATACAGGTATCCACAAAAAGTGCAAAAACTTCGAGAGGTGATTCTACGTGATAGTACAAGTAAAAGGGATACATTACTGTTTCAAAATTCAAATTTAAGGTAGTTTTTGGTTAAAAAAGTTGAATTGTTTGAATGGAAAAAATAATATTCTTCTACGGATAAAACTTTTGTATGGTAATAAAATGTTAGAATTTTTCAAAACCCTCTAAGTGATCGAATACTGGCGGTGTACGCGTGAGGACATACGTACCTCAGTTTTGTAGGTTGGCAGTATAAAATCAACATATCACAAAAAAAAAACAAAATAGTAAAGGAGCGGCCTTAAAATAACAACACATTTTGATAACGACAACATCCCTAATATTGTATTGTAACTATGAATAAGTTAGTTTACCCCCACCGTGTGTCGATATGACCCCCCGACAGCCCCCGCGTGACACTGCCGGGGGCAAGTGGTCTCACCCATCCGGGGGGCCTGTCCCTCCAGCCCTAGTCCCCAGCCTGTCACGACACACACAGATACCCAGACACACTGACCTGGGCAGGGGGGCGGCTCACATGACGTGCTGTGTGCTCTGTACCTGCACATGCTTTATGTTTTATGACAACGCGCTATAACAAACTCATGACATGCTCATTGTCCTGTCATGGCTTTTAAAAACGAAAGCAAACACACAACACTATAAATCATAATACTTAATTATTTACCACCATCGCGTATGAGTCATTGGACACACCTTAACAATAGTTATTATTTATTATAAATACTTTCCAAACTAACTAACTATCCTTCATGCCGTTTCTCTGCAGGGGTAGGCAGAGAGGTCATACCGCTAAACAACTCGGTCTTAGCACACACTCTTTGCCTCATTCACATACATACTCTTCTATTTTTTTAATTCTTGACATGGCCCAACTCAAGTATCTGATTCACTTGATCGTGTGATGTCTTCCTCGGGCGTCCCCTACTTCTTATACCATTGACGCTTTCGTCATATATTCTCCTTACACTACTTCCTTCGTTCATTCGCTCTACATGCATCTGAAGTTCCCTTTCTTAATCTTACTTATTACGCTTACATCAGCCTTGCATTCTTTGCGGATCTCCACATTTCTCACACGGTTATATATGATTTTATCACACAGACGCCTCAGGGATTTCATTTCAATTTAGGAAGCGGATATGGGTACCGCCGCCCTGTAAACCATTTATTTACATAACACCACAAAAAAGAAAATTAACAGGATTTTAATGTTTATTGGCGGGGACATGTAAGAATAATTTGTTGGTACATATACGGAATTTCGTACGTATACCAACAAATTATTCTTACATTTTACCGCCAATAAACATTGAAACACTGTTAATTTGTTCGTAAGAACTTCAGTCCCGTTTTTAACCGGTTTGGGGAATAAAATGATCGTATTTTAGAATTTCTATTTTCTCTTTGTGGGAAAGGACGCGAAGGGAGAAACAATTTCTTTATTAAATGGCATAGCAACGCATGCCGGGTACCAGCCCAGGTATATTATAAAAAGAAAAGAAAAGAAAAAAACAATTATGAAATATGTCGGGTTCAACTATCATGGAATCCATATTTTTACCCTGTTAAAAAAAACGACACGGTCTTAATTCTCGACAAATCAGTTCCAATTAAAAATCCAATCCGATTTGAAAATATCAATTAAAAGGGTTTTAATAGATTTATGCTTTTTTTAAAGTTTTTTATTCCAGAAAAAAAGAAAATAACACTTTCACTTACTTAACTATAATTTAAATTACATTACATTGCAGTACGTTAACATTACATTCACTATTTGGTTGTTTGTGAATAAAATGAACAATTTCTTTAAAAATTTACACAAACGAAAATACGTTTTCAATATTATCATTTTTTTTTTTTTACGTATACATTATATAAACTGCCCCCCTCGTAACTAATGGATTGTTTTCTGTAGTTATTATGAATGCTGTTTAAATGTTTGTTATTGTGTAAAATGTTTTTGTACTTGGGACGTTTTAACGAATTCTGTGTTTGTATGGGTACGTATGAGAATATTAGTTATGTATTTTAAATATTTGAGGAGACATAATATATTGATTCGCATAGTTTTCTTTATGTTAATAGTTTTCTTTCCGAATATAATTTTTTGTGGATGTTTTGGACCCGTAGTGAAACAGTTTTTTTATTACCTTATTTTGAATTACCTGTAATTCATTAATGTATGTTCCGTATGCGTTTCCAGGTACATTTATTATAGGTAGTTACTAGGTACCTACCTAATTATCACTTATCTGAATTTTTAACACAATCAGTTCCAATTATAAAAATAACACCGAAATTAAAAGGACTAACGCACAGACAACCGAGATTAGCATTATTTTATGATAGTTTATAATAATTGTGTAATACATAACATAAGAAACAGAATAAGCTTGTACAATACAAATAGGTATGTAATTTCACTGTCATTTAATGTTGTACAAAGGAGTTTAATAAGTGTAAGGGCTTTTTTCACCATCCTCTTCATAGCTTATCCATAGGAAAAAGTTTACTTACGATTTACGGTTTATTTATTTATTAAGTCGGTGTTTATTATTGGATAAGTTGGCCGAGTTTTCTAACTATTGCGAGTATTTTTTATTATTTTTAATAATATTCTTTATAGTATGGATAAGCTATTAGGAGGATGGTGAGAAACCTTTTTAGTATTTGTAGTAGTGTGTGTGTATGCTTGTATTGGCAATTATTAATCCTTGGTAGGATTTGGTTTACGGACAATACCAGGGCTGTAAACTGGGCTGCGTGTGTCGGTTATTTATCAATAAAAACACTGAGTAAAACAAGTCAGATATATTTACAGGAATACGAATTTTAACAATTAATTAAAAGCGTAACTACCGGAGGGGAAAGAGGCGCTTGCCAGGAACGTTTAAACCAGAATGAATTTCGCTAATCATGTTTTGATCCTTGCTACCGTTATCGGTGATACCAGCGTATTAAATTTATAAATATTAAATGTTTATGGCTGTTAGCTACACCTTCTTAGTATAAAAAGAATAAAAAGAAGTTCTCAAGATACTATAAAAGTAGCTGCAAAGCAATCTGCAGTAATTTTGTTGATATTATTATAAACATGAATAATAATAATAATAATAATAATATTTGGCTAATTTATATAGCGCCGTTTTCGTGAAAAATCACCTCAAGGGCGCTGTACAAATAAACTAAGATTTATAATTATAACTAGGACTTGCATCTAAGACTTATAGCTAGTGACTTACGACTAAGACTTATAACTACTGACATAACTAGTGACTTACATTATTACATATTTACACCTGTGACTTAAAGTTAGAGATTTACAACTAACATATGTACTTATATTTAAAATTACGTGTTTTGGTTTTTGCCAGGATTGTCACTGATAACAGTGATAACATTAAAAACCACATAACAAACAAAACTCTGTAAGTATAGGCACAAACAGGTAACGTAGAAGTATTTTACACATACATATTAAATTATACATTCTACACATTATATACATATTATATATTACATACACTTTTTAATATTTTTTAGCGCCAGAAGAAGAAGGAAGTTCTTATATAATACATTACCATTTTTGACACGGTTGTAAAAATGAACTTAATGGGTTAGCTAGATTTATAGGCAAGTTTGAATTCGTGGACATCGGCAATTATTAGAATATAATTAAACAATAATAAAAAATAAAAAAATAGGAATGTTTCAATAGAATGACGAATTTATGGAAATGAGTGCCTGAAGAGATGAGTTTTTAGTTTTGATCTGAACTCTGTTGGGCTTGTTATGCATCTCAATTCCATAGGAAGTTTGTTCCAAGCTTCAGGGCCCGATACTCCGAATGCACGATCACCAAACTTAGTGTTCGGATTTCGCTTAGGTTCTTTTAACCTTCCAATTGCAGATGTTGTCGCTGATCTAAGAGTTGACTGCCTTAGACCAATATTTTCTGGAATGCAAAGTTCAGAGATATAGGTTGGAGCCATTTCATTGACAGCTTTAAACACCATCCAGCAAAGCTTGTACTGGATCCTTTCAGAACACTTCAGCCAGTGAAGATTTCGGAGGTGTTCCGAAATGTGCGGAAACTTGGGTACCCCAGTGATAAGCCGTGCTGCGGCGTTGAACACTGATTGCAGTTTATCAGTTTGACATTTAGGAAGACTTGCGTAGATGCCATTGCAGTAATCAAGACGTGATATTACATATGAGTTCACAAGAAGCTTGGTTGCCTCTGTTGAAAGGTTCCTCTGTGAATAGTTTGTAGTTAAACAAGTTAGTTATTAATTAATTAACATCGCAAATTAATACAGTGATAAAAGGGGCACATGAAAAAAATATGAATGATATAGGTGGGTGCATTGCAATTATGTACCGAATTAAATTATCATAGAATGTTGTACAAATGAGTTCGACGAGTTTATAATATAATAGTATAACAACGAGAGTACAAACAAGGTATGTTTGTAATACATACATCCGTAGTTAGAGTAAGTTTTTTATTATCATTATTTTAAAAAAACATGAACTAATTATTTTAAAGAATGTTTATAATAAGGAAGTTGAGTGAAAAATATTTTGACGTATAAATAACTAGCTTCTGCCCGCGATTTCGTCTGTGTATAGGATTAGTACTTAGAGTAATTCTTTTCCTAGGTCCCAAATACGTTTATACCAAAATTCTTAACCTATTTATTTAAAATATGTATAATTCTTGATTCGATTCAAAGTATTAGGCGAGTACTTCAAATAAATTCACTAATTTAAATATTTTCTAAAAAAGAATATTAATTTAACAATCATTGTTTTGCAAAATGTCATTCCAAATTATGACATTTTCTATTAAACAATAATTTTTATTTTCAATACATTGAAAATTAATAGCTAGCTTTATAAATTATAGTCTATATGTTCTTCTGATGCTTGAGCTATATTTTTGTAAAGTTTCATTAAAATCCATTCAGTAAATTTTGCGTGAAAGAGTAACAAACATTCATACATCCATACAAACTTTCGCGTTTATAATATTAGTAAGATTAGATATGTTCATGTAGATGACATGCAAAATTAAATTGAATACTAGTATTTTTATTGAAGAAGAAGACAACAATAATAATAAAAATTAAAATATGAAAATGAATAAAATTATAATTAAATATCGGGGAGCGCCCGTCCCGTTATGATGTCAGATCTTGGTTCGAGTCCCAGTTGCGACCATTATGTTTGATTATTTTTCTGTGTCTTGTTCATTTTCATATTTTAATTTAGTTTATTATTATTGAATTCTTCTTCAATGTTATATTACATCGATGGGAATAATCTTCAAAATTTAAAAAGAGAGTGTTCATAATAAAATTAATTCTACAAGTTTGAATTTTATTAAGCCCGCCAACACGCCCGGTAAGGGTCGAGAGTGTGTGTGACGTCATCCGTACGTTTTTCACCGACCGTAACTATAGCAAGTTTCTGTAAAAAATGACATTTAGAATTTTTGAATTTTAAAAAATACCCATTAAAATGCACTTTTTACGAGATTCCGGTAACTGAATTGATAAGTACTAGTTAATTTCTAACTACTACATTTTTTTAAAATTATTTTTCTAGTCCATTTTATAAAATTAATTTAATTATGAAAACGAACTTAAAAAAAAAAATTATATTTAAGTTTACATGTGAACATTGATAAAAAAAATGGACTCAGCTTCCTTTTTGGTAACCTTTTTTACGCCCGATTGGGTGTTTTACAGAAGATAGATAGAAAATGCACGTGAGAAAAAATTGTAGATTACTTACAAAAGTTATAAGGCTGCGTATACACGCGCGAGTCTTTTCCATGATCCTGGGGCACACATAAACGCAGCATTATAGACCGAACACTCCTTTAAACACTCCTTTCTCAGTTCCCCCACTGTATCTTCGTCACTACGAGTATCCAAAACTAGAACGTCTGTCTACTGCATTTTACCTTTCTCGGTTTGACATCTTGACAAGATAGCGTGCGATATCATATCATACATTGTATCTACCAGAGGCGGCTCGAGCACTTCTTTGATAGTGGGGACCGATATTTTTTTTACATATAAATACTACATACTGTATTGTAATCTCACTACCCGGAGAATATTATATAAAATTTCTCGAACAAAAATTTTCATGGTCAACATGCTAATCAGATGTCTAAAAACAAAGAAAAACAAAACAAAAAATGTCTTTAGATATACAATTTTATAATTTTACAAATAACCAGTATAATAACAATAACGCAGTCTTGCAAGATTATCATCGAAATTAATTTGAACGCAAGCAATTCCCGCACGAAACAACGCAACTTTTGTTACGTGGGGATTCGTCGGATTATCCCCGATTATTTGAAATTCACTTACAAGTACGCATGCGCGGGTCTCAGATTGCGTACGATCGCGAATGAAACTCAAAGAATTAACCAAAATGCTTAAAGGGACAGTTCGGATTGTCCACTACGTGCGCAGTACGTTCTGCGCACTGAGAAATGCACTCTGATGGTTCGTGCGCTGATCGGCTGTCCCAGGCCGTCCGCTGATCACCCTGGGTGGTCGACAGGCCGCTTTAATTTGTAGTATTTTAGTTCTGCAAAATGTGAATTGCTTTTATGTTTAAAGAATTAATTAATTTTGGTGAAGAATGTTATTTATTTTAGTAGGTTTCGTGTATAACTGGTGGGGACAGTCCCCACTGTCCCCCTGTGAAGAACCGCCACTGGTATCTACAGTACATAACTTCCACGGGAACTACATAGTGTAGGCACATCATAAAAATACTAATTTTGGTTGTCAACAATATGAAAGGTATACAAAGATGTCACAATGATGTTTGAACGTCCGAACATCCACCTACCTGTTATAATCTTATATATACAAAAATTAATGTTGGTTTGTTTGTTTGTTCGTATTGTATGCGGTGCCATACCGTTCATCCGATTGCGATGAAACTTTGTGGATTTGATGTGCGCATTCCCGCGATGGTTTTAGGACAGTGAGTTCTGGCGTTATGAAATTATTTCCTATTCTTTTAACCGATTGCGATGAAAATTTGGGTAAAATGTGAACATGCCCGCGAATGTTTTTATATAGCAATATTTTTATATTGGTGAGCTCTGGCGTTATGAAATTTGCAAAAATTGGATGGGGACGAGGGAGGGGGGAAGGCGAAGAAAGTGGAATGCTTGAATGGGGGGTCGCGAGAAGGGTGACAGCGGGAAAGGGGAGGGGGAATGCGGGGAAGGGGATCGCGGGGAAGGTGAAAGGGGAATGTGGTAGGGGAAGGATTCGCAGGAGGGGAAGTGGAGGCGGAAGGGGAACGGGACGAAGGGAAACGACAAGCAGGGAGAAAAAATAATCTTTATTTATGTTGGATGCCGGGTGTCAGCTAGTTATAAATAATAATTGGATAATTTGTATAGCGCCGTTTTGGTGTAGTATGGCACCTGCAGAGGGCAGAATGGCCAACCTACTACCAACCCCAGTTGTCCATGTATTCCCCAGAGATAGGTACTATCTGGGCAGCAGAAGGTAGTAGGTACAAGGTGCAGATGATATAGCGGGTAGATAGATACACGTAAAGTGAAACCAGACAGATGTCGTATCCACGTCATCTTGGAGCTTCCGAAAGAAACTTACTTGGGTGATAGTGACCATTCTTTACAATGTAATGTATTTATAATAACGTAGTATAAATAATTACCTACATCGATGATTCAGATGTATAATATTTTATTCGTATGCATACATTAATAAATTTGTAGAATTTGGAGCCACTGAGACTGTGGCATCCCCAAGTGGGGTATGTTGTGAGACTGAAGGAAGTGGGGAGGGGAAGGAGACGGGGAAGAGGAAGGCAGTGAACTACCTGGCTATAAAGATCTGGCCACGAAACACGACCAAATTTCAAGCAACATTTCAATTCTGATTGTTGGACTTACACAGGGCGATATAGAGTATCTTCCACTCTGGAACGTGACGCAAATATACTACCTATATATTATTTTTAATTAATTAATTGTGAAATGAATTTTCTTTTCTTCTTTTAAGTGAGAACATTTTGGTTCTGCTCATTAATTTTGAGAGCAAACAGTTTTTTTTTAAATATATTTATTTTATTTTCTGTTGTCAGGCTATAAAGGAAGGAGATTATATATGTTTATACCCTCATAGCCTATGTTTCTTTTGCCACACTCTGTCTTTGTTGAATTTGTGTATAATTTATTACGTTATCTTGTGTGGTTTTCATGTACTTGTGATGTTTTCATAAATGTAGTATTTGTGTGTATAAAGCCATTTTGAATTTTGTACATTAAAAAAATTTAAAAGTTCTTTGACTAAAAAATAAATAAAAAAAAATTTTTAGGCGGTGGAATACGCTTAGGTTGTTGATTTTATAGTGTATAATTATTTATAGACGACGGGGTAAAATATTCCTGCGATTCAGCCATGTGAATTCTAAACAACACTATTTTTATTGTCACGCTCCTGCCACTTTTTTCTTCAATAGCTAGAATTCGCAAGAAACAGAGATAAAAAAAGGAACATTCATCGTAAAAAATAATACAAATCAAAGAATCAACTAAAATTTTAGTTGAATCATAAATAATCGACAAAACATAACAAAAACTTGGACTTTTGCTTTGACGTTTTGTTATTCGTTGCTAGGCTTCGGACTCATGGTTACCATACCTACGACGTTAATATGATGAAATATAAATCGAATGTCATTTCCGTTAATGTTACTTCCTTCCAAAAAAGATTTGAGTTACTTGTCGTTATGCCCCTAAAGAAGCCTTACTTCAAAAATAAAATAAATTAAAGGCTTTGATAACGATCGTCGATGAAGCGCATACAATCTCTCCCTGGGACTAGTGTAACATAGAATATACGTTGCAAGGTTCCCAGCTAAAAGGTAAGGCTGTCTCCTGTCTCATGTTTGTTGCCTGTCAGACACCTGTTGGTCCGACACGCGATGGCCTGCCACCATAACTATATTTATACTACATTATTTTACTACCAGGCCCACCATACTGTATGCAGTCATGTTGTGAAGTCCGTTTGTAGTAACTTAGGTACTTGCTTGGGTAATTTCTAGGGGGGAATATACACGTACACACGCGGATAGAGCGCCAGGTGAACACTGCTGAAGATGGTAGAAATTCGTGCATGTGTAATATATGTTGCAAAATATAGGTAGGGGACAAACGCGAATAGGGCAAGGGTGGATAAATGCAGAGGTTCCTACTTACTTGCCTTTCCTATGAAAATTACATTAGTGAAAAACATTTTCATCCAAGTAACAATTTTTTATCACTGTTCGTTATGGGAGCTGTCAGAAGGTCGCTTTACAATGGCTTTACAATAAAATTCAAATAAATGGAATTTTTCTGAACGTATCCCTTAACTAAAAACTGTTTTTGAAAGATGATGAAATACGCTTTATTAAATAATATATAAATACTTTTTTTTTTGTTAAAAATATAAATGTAATATTTAAAAATATATATTATATTATGCAAACAAAGTTTTAAAAATGATTAACCTCACTTTTTTTAAACTAAAATTACCGGTGACGAAAAAAAATCAAACACAAAAACATATTATTAGACAAATGTATTATAAACGTTATCATCACCTCTCTTTTATGTCGTTTTGTGTAAAAATAATTAATGAAAAATTTATAAAGTTTAATAATTTTTCTTTGTATTGCGATCAGTAACTTTGGTTTCGTTAATTAAAATGTAGGTTATTCAGAGCTTAGATATTTTTAGTATCGCCATGGTAAAAGACCATAATTCAAAATAGAAATCTTGCTTGAAATTCCTTTAGCCGTGTTTGGTGACTAGCTCAGGTGCTTCCACTCCCCCATCAGCTTCACCTCTTCACTGCCTTTAGCCACGTTTACCCCAATTTAAGATGCCATAGTATCACTGGTTTCAGACGGTTTTAAGCAGTTGGGACTTTTGTGTAGTACTCAAACAAAAAATAAAAAAAATTAATTACAACGCACTCCTGGACAATTCTTAATTAATTTTAATTTTGTAATGAGTTCAGAAGGTAAAACTGTAAACTCATCAATTATTAAAAGTAGAAAATTTTACATACAATGCAGATTACTAATTTATGTTTAATCAATGTGCATTGAAAATTCCAGTAAGCATTTTTAATGAGCTATTATATGTAATTGTAATAAGTGGAGTTCTGATATTGTCAAGTCAATATTTTTACTATGGGGTGGACTCACAGTCGTAGATATACACATAATTGTGCAGAATACGTGACTTGAGTTGAGGTAACATCTTTGTATTCTATTTATAAGCTGTTGTTTCTTTCTTACAAATAAATAAATAAATATTTATTTCTTCAAACTTCGCAAAATCACTTTGTAGCGTCATTTTTAATTAAATTAAACAAATAACTTTGTATCAACCCCTATTGTATAATCACTATTACCTACCTGTTGTAATGACATTAAATAACAAAAGAAACAAACAAGTATAGACTAAAAAGAACAGACTAAAAAGAACTTTGGACAAAAATATTATAGAGAGAAATGATTAATTAATTAAAAAATATCGTAAAAAACAAATTATTTAAAATTAAATATAAAAATTATTGAGATGGCTATTTTAATATATACAATTTCGCATCTATTATATATGGATGACATAAAATTATTTTCAAATTCTGAATCAAATTTAGAGAAAATGATTAAGGTAGTTAAAATTTTTTCAGATGATATTAAAATGACTTTTGGTCTAGATAAATGTAGAACGATCCATATAGAGAAAGGCAAAATTATAGATGGAGATGAGGGTATATTTAGAAATTTCAAAATTAAAAGTATGAAAGGGGATGAGGTTTATAAATACTTAGGATACCCGCAATCGAATAGATTAGATCATACTAGAATTAAAAATGATATTAGGATTAAATTTCAAACTAGGAGAAGAAAAATTTTAAAATGCAATGTATCTGCTAAAAATTTAGTAAAGGCAATAAATAGTTGGGCAATACCTCTATTAACGTACTCATTTGGTATAATTAAATGGTCTAATACAGATTTAGATAGCCTAGAACGATTAATTAGAACTACGTTAACAAAGTTTAATTGTCATCATCCAAATTCAGCTATAGAACGAATTAATTTACCTAGAAATTTAGGAGGTAGAGGTATAGTCAAAATAACTTCTTTAAAACAAAATCAGGTAGAAATGTTAAGAAATTTTTTCCATAGAAAAGCTAATAGCTCAGAGCTGCATAAAATAATTTGCAAGGCAGACAGAAATATTTCACCTTTAAATTTATACGACGAGAATGCCAACATTTTTATAAATACCAATCAGGAATTATTAGATTCCTGGTCAAATAAAATTATTCACGCAAAACACTTCAATTATCTCAACCAAACGTATGTTGACAAACTTTCGTCAAACAAATGGTTGAGTATTGGAGAGTTGAGCGCAGAAATAGAAGGATTTATGCTTGCTATTCAAGATAGAGTAATTAATACCAAAAATTATAGGAAGCATATAATCAAAGATCCAAATCAAATTGATGATTTATGTAGAAAATGTATGGCTTTTCCGGAAACTATAGAACACATTATATCAGGATGTTCTATATTAGCGCCGTCTGAGTATACATTTAGGCACAATCAGGTTTTAAAAATAATTCACCAAAGTTTGGTAATTAAACATAACTTGATTGACTGTCATAATATAGTACCATATTATGAATACGAACCAAATTCATTTTTAGAAAATAATTTCTTTAAAATTTACTATGATAAAACTATACTAACAGACAGACCAATTGGTCATAATAGACCTGATATAGTTTTACATGACAAAATTAAAAAAATAACTTATATTATTGATGTAGCTATTCCAAATTCCTGTAATATTCAAAAATCTGTTTCTGAAAAAATAAGAAAGTATACAGATTTAGGAAATGAAATTAAAAGAATTTGGCATTCTCAGACTATAAAAATATTACCTTTTGTTATTTCGGCTACTGGCATTACACCTAGCTCTCTTATTAAAAATTTAGGCATATTAGATTTGTCAAAGAATTTGTATATAAAAATGCAAAAATCAGTCATTTTAAATACATGTAGAATTACGAAAGATTTTTTAAATATTTATATTGAGGGATCAGTAGGATTTATCGGTCAAATTAGGAATTCCACAGAGCCGAACCCTCTGATATGAAAATATCTGGAGACGGTGAATTATATTCCCATTTAATAGTTTGGTAGATTAACGTGTTGTTCTTGTATTGTTTTGTATTAATTATACTTATATAATGCACTTGCATAACGTGGATTTACTAGATGATCATTTATATGGAAAAGTGTATGAAAGGGTTTAGTTTTTCCTATGGGAAAAACTAAACCCGTTCCTGTAAATCTGGTGAATAAAATAGTTAAGGAACATCTAAGGTGTTTGAATAATAATAATTATTCTGAATTTGCCAAGCACATTTTAGAAACAAATCATTCTTTTGATATAAATAGAGGGTTAAAAATTATGCACACAAACACAACAGATTTACAATTAGCAAACTTAAATGATTAAATTAGAAAAAATGTTAATAGTAAATTAAATATTATTAATAACCAAATATTTAAAAAAAAAAATTATTCCGAGATTGATTAAATTTCGCACTCTTGACCTTCAAAACAAGGAAGGTTAGAATCTACACTTGATTTCGAAAAACTACCTCCAACCTCCTTTTTATTAATTTTCTTTAGTATTTTGTGGTAAGTGGTTGAAAAGATAATGTTACCTTCTAAGATCTAGCTAAAATTCTAGCTTGTCTTGATAAGCGTTGTGTCTCATTCTAGCAGGATTCCGCATGCACGAAACAGCGCGTGTACCGCTCAAACCCATCGCGACGGGGTATTTCTGATAGCGATGGTATCAATAGCGAGGTGTGATCGAAAAAATATATTATTTGCTTTTAATAGAAAAAGACATTATCTGACAGCAAGATGACAAATAAGTACATTTATTACCCCAAATATGCTCAAGAATCACTGGGTAAAATCTCTCGGGAACGTCCTGCTACACCCTGTGTAATAGGGAAGTTAAGTGAAAAATATTTTAACTTATAAAAAATATGTTCATGCAAATTAAATACAAAAACCAGTAAAAAAACAAACTTAAATACCAGTATTTTTTTTTTTTTTAAGTTCGTTTTCATAATTAAATTAATTCTACAAGTTTGAATTTTATTAAAGCCCTCGAAAACGGCGGCAAGAGCATAATACCGTGCGGCAGAGTTCGTGACGGAACCCGGTTCTTGATTATTTGAAATATAAGGGAAAATATTTACAAAACCGCGACACTCTTAATATGGACCAAAAAATTAAATTAAAAGAGTTGTAGTAGTTAGATATTTACTAGTACTAATTTTTATTAAATTCAAAGCTTTAATAATGTGTATGAGTTCTGATGGCGAATCTGAGTATAATTTTCAAAATTACTCTTTTCCAGTTATTTAAGCAGAATTTTGATACTCATTGATGAAATTTAGCACATTTGACGTTCAAATTACTATTAAAATAAATTACTATAAAAATTACTATGTTGATTCATCTGACATCGTAAAACGCTGTGTAAAGCCCGGGCAATGCCGGGGGCTTCAGTTAATTATTTATGTCTCTAATTTTTTATGTGTAATTATTTATGTTTATGATCCATCTGTTGAAAATACAATAAAGTCCATAATGACTCTCTCGACCCATCGCCTTGCACCGCAATGGAAAGAATTGAATCATACGTCCATCACTTCTGTATACACTGACCTCCAGATTCCTACCCACCCCTCATACCCTTTTCCTTCCCAGAACTTCTTGTCCTTCATTTCCCAAAAATACCCTCCACATAGCTCCCCAAAGATGACAAAGGCCCTAAGGAAAATTGTTTTGAAATTTAAAAGAAAAAAAAAACTTAGATACTAACCCAAACCAACAAAGTAAGAGTATTTTTGATTTCATCTATGTCGAACCATTATATGATTGCTTTCTAAAAAAATAAAATAACATGTTAGAACCTCAAAGAAGCTGTAACAATGAATAGTATAGCTTCTTTCCGCGTTCCTTGGAGTACACTAACAACTATTGATAGATGGCCAAAAGATACCTTTAGAAATATTCCTTTGCCCACACAATTACTTACCTGTCTTTCACCTTCTCGAATAATAATCATTGTGTATTTATTTTGGACAATAGTTGTCAAGCGATGCTTGAAAAGATATCAAACAGGACAGAATATCTTCAGACATGTATGCTCTATAGCGGGAACCTGAGTTTGAAGAGACCAGGTGAATTGCAAAGGAATTTAGATGAATGAAGAACCATCCACGCTGAGTTCTCTGGAAACATCTCATTTACGCACGCCATGAATGCAGATTGAACAAGACGCTGTGAATTATGCGACAAAACTGACAGAATGTCACCAAATCAATTATTATTGCGAGATACCAGGAACTCAGAAACCGTGAGAGTATTATGCCATTGTAGATAAAAAGCTAAAAGCTAGTATTAATGTCTTATTTTAGTTCTCACATTATTATCTGTAGGTACATTACAATTTAATTGTATCTAGTCAGCTGCAGCTTGACTAGTACATTTTATACAATTGACAAACAATCTGTACGTAAAAACTTTACTAATAGAAAAGTAACATAGAAACTGACACTAGTTCATCGAAAGATGTACATTGTTTGGACAGCCAAAGTGGTATTTTACAGTGCTATGTAATACATGTCTTCTTTTTGAAGATGTCGTGATCGTTTTTTTATTTAAAATATTCTTAATATTTATAAATTGGAATTTTTTAATTTCAAACATAAAAAAAGTTAAAAAATAAACCACAAATATTTTTTCTCAAAAAGTAAAATAAATTTAGATACCTAATAAGAAAAATTGGAAAACACATTCCTTTGATAAGGACTCTGCAAGAAAACTCTCACTTCACTTTTTATCTCGTTTATACACTAAAAAATTACAAAAATTATTCACAGAGAAAAACGATAAAAGTTTGACATTTTTTATTCGTTGTTTGCAGAATATCAACGACTATTTCTTTAATTTGCATTTATCCGCACATGGATAAGGAATTTGCGTTATTAAAAAACATAAATTTTTTGGAATTCTTATTAAATTTAATCAGTCAATTAGAAACGTTAATTTTAGAAATAACCTAACTTTTTCAACACGGGATTTTCATGGGTCAGTCTGCCAAAATGCAACATTGCCAACTCTTTCACAGCCCAGATAGACATTTTTTATAAGTGAGAATTCCAAATACAGTTTGTACATTCTATGTGTAGATTGTGTAGCAAAAACAACAACAGTTTTTCTCAACAAGTGTTTTTTTTATAATTAAGGTAGATAGTATCTGCACACGTACTTATATGGCACAAGTAACTACTTACTGCATTCTGTCAGATACAAGTTATAGGTAGGTGTTACTACTCGTAGGAATGTGATCATCTCTTAGTAAAATGATAGATTGCTTCACGAGATGTCTTGAAGAATTTAGCACACGTATAGGTTGGAAAGCTGTACTTAGAACTTACCTGCTCCTCATCTCTGTAGAACATGGTAACATTTTCATTTTGTACAACTGCATATGAGAGAACACGCATCACTATTCTCAGGTGGATGCTTTAAATACTGTTTTACCAGAGAACACCGGAAATTAGTCATTTTTATATAAAATTCTAGACTTATTGACTCTTTAAAAAAAAAAACATAAATTGATTTTGAAAGACTGTTATTTTATCTGGTACACGCAGTTTTAAAATTTTGAAAAACTAAGTGTATTTATAATATACTCAGGTTATACCGTTGGTCGTTGGCAGATTTGTTCAATTTTCAAACGATAGATTCTATTAAATAACGCACATTTCAAATCAAATAATCATACAACAAAATAAATCAATGTCAACACAGTTTTCAAAATTTTAATTTTAGACAAATTAAAATCATTAAAAAATAAATCCGAGAACGTGTTTTGTAACAAAAATACCTCAGTTTTTCTATTTATTTAAGGTCTTACAAACGAAAATATTTCCACTTTTTTATTTGGACATTATTGAAAAATTTTAAATTATTTTGATCAAAAATTAATTTTAAAAAGTATATAATTTTCATTCATTTACCATCTCCCGTTTGGTCATTTTTATGGCAGTTCGAGACATACATTCTCGCGATTCATTAGCCGCTGAGATGCGGCCGTGCGAGGTTCTGTGTTTGCGACGCTCATAATGACTACATTTTGCTTTTAATTTAAAACTATTACCGTTTAGCTTCATGGTTGTAAAAACATCTGCGCGCAGCGCTGTTAACAAAAACAGAATAATGGATTGCTGGATACCTCTTAACATGTAGAGAAGTAGAGATGAGTTGGTTAGCAATACGCACTTTCGACAAGTAGTATTATGGGAAAATTTTGGAACTATCTAGTTTTGCTTCAGTCAGCTTGCCATGAAAAGTTCATGTTGTGGAAGTTCAGTTGGTGGAAGCTGTAAGATTGTTGCATAATTTTTATAATAAGCTCCACTGACGATTGAGGAAAACAATTTCCCTCGGGGCCTATGTGGTCTTTGGATGAGCTGTGTGGAGGGTATTTTTATTTATTTTATTTTTATTGTCCTATACGAATTCATATGGGACAAACAAAGAAACATTAATTTTATATATGTAAATATTTTCACTTAGGCAAATTACCCTTTTGAAAGCCAGCATAGGAAAAACATATTTTTTCAATACGACCTGAAATATTTGACATTTCTCACCTTTCTTACGAACTCAATTTTTATAACATTTCTTTTGTGATATATTTCAAAAATAATGTAGATAAAACTATCTTCCTAATGATCACTCAAATCTATGCTTTCCACAGTGGATTTATATAAAAAAACAATAAAAAATATAGACTCCGTGACTATGACTCCTTTATGCCACCTTTCATGCCCGCCGCATCATAGACAATTAATTAAAATAATTCCGAGAGGCTAGACGCTATGCAGTATTTCGTTACGTCAAGAATAAGAATGGTCCAAGCGATTCTGACATTGTTCTTGACAAAATCGATGGTACACCGGAGTACATACTGCCAATGACAGGTTGCGACTTTTCTCGTAGGTTAGCTAACTATGTGCCAGACATAAACATATAAAATACGATGACGCGGACCACATAAGAAAGTACAACTGTTCGATAACTCGACTAACAGTCGACTGACGAGAGAAACGAACAAATAGCTTGTGGGCTGGCGGCCCCGCAAGGGGGGCGGGTTATCGAGTGCATATGTATCCGCCACTGATCAAAAAATCGATAAAATTGCGTTGTTATGAAAAGCAAAACGTACAGACAGACAATTTTCTTCTAATACGGTTAGAATTTTTTTTTTTTAAATCTGTCCAGTTTAGGAGGACAAAAATGGGGAATACAAAACCTCGATTATGATGATTTTTTTAATATATATGGGGGAGTAAGAGCGACATTGATAGCAACATTTTAGAAAAATTCCTATTGTATAAATTTTTCAGCAACAATTTTTTCCCTTGATAAACAAATGTTTGGAAAGGGGGCAGTAAGTCAAACACTTAACAATTTGTGAAATTAGAATTACAGAGTACAAAATATCAACAGTGTGTGCGGATACGGGAATCGGATCATGGATCTTATCAGTGACCCATTATGTATATAAATATTAGTCTGGTGACTAGATCGTGCCAAGCAGCCACAGACACAGTCACAGCCGTGCCAGGATAACACAGCTAGTGTGATTGCGCATTTTGTATTTCCCAGCCGCAGCAGTCTCGCAATACGAACAACACAGCTCGGAGCAGCCTTGAAATGGCGTCACGCAATGCCTTTATTTCACGCTGCAACTAATACCTAATATTATATTATGGGAAACTTAAATACCTACATACGTCCTCTGCAATTCTCCGCAGAGTCCACTGAAAAAAAACCCCGATAGAATGAGTAATAATAGTACGCCACCAGTGTATCCAGAATAAGCACAATTTTTCCTTAATTCAGTTAAAATTGCTAAAAAAAAAAACATAGAGTTTAAAGCATTACGGCCTCATTAATCATCAAAATTAATATAAGGTATATTTGCGGCATGTTCCAGACTGGAAGATACTCTCAGTATCGCTCTGGTTAAAGTCCACCAATCAGAACTTAAACGTTGCTTGAAATGGCTTTAGTCGTGTTTGGTGACCAGATCTGAAAAGCCAGATACTCCCTATCTTACTCTTCTTACCGCTTTCACCTTCCCAC
The DNA here is from genome assembly GCA_951813805.1 of Limnephilus auricula. NCBI lineage: Eukaryota > Metazoa > Arthropoda > Insecta > Trichoptera > Limnephilidae > Limnephilus > Limnephilus auricula. The sequence goes on along the minus strand of OX638406.1, from coordinate 10,821,513 downwards.
TGCCTTTAGCCTCAAAACATACCCCAAATAGGAATATCTCTGATAATGGATGGAATTATACAATTTGTACAAAGAAACGTGAATATTTCAACTATTTAATTATTTTTTTCATTCTTTCTTTAGGTGGGTAGATTCTAGGTTCCTACCATAATAACTCCATAAAAGTTAGCTATCTTGTCAAAGTAAGGTTTGCTTGATACACGGAGAAAAATGTTATTCTGAAATACGATCATTTTATTCGTAAAAACGGTTAAAAACGGGACTGAAGTTCTTACGAACAAATTAACAGTGTTTCGATGTTTATTGGCGGGAAAATGTAAGAATAATTTGTTGGTATACGTAATTTCGTAGATACGTATACCAACAAATTATTCTTATATTTTCCCGCCAATAAACATTGAAACACTGTTAATTGATTCGTAAGAACTTCAGTCCCGTTTTTACGAATAAAATGATCGTATTTCAGAATAACATTTTTCTACGTTTTTCTCCGATGAAATGCCAAACCGCTACGGTCAGTAATCTATATTTTGTTTGTGATTTTTTCGTTATCCTTCAACTATGTAAATATACTCGTAGCTACAAATCCACGGGAAATATAAGCCCTTAGAGGTGTGTTGTTGGCTTGTCTGTATACCTACCCGAATTAAGCTATTTTTGATCTTACTTATGATGAAGTTTTACCAAAAATCGAAATTGAAAATCGGTATAGATCACACTTCTTGAGATTATCAATTCGCTGGAAGAGATAATACAGCAAATAGACAAGTACCTACCGAATACCTAGTGCCTAGAAGAGATCTTGCAAGATATGATGCACTGTTGGGTAAGGCTTGTGTTCATCTTACATCCAAGTCTCAAGTCCCAAGGTTGGATATATTTCGATGCAGTGCAGACATTGCGTCGCTCTAGTTCGTTTTTGTCCAACAGACCATTTTTCGTGAAATGAGTATGCAAATGTTTTCAAAAAGCCTTTATGTATACATAATTTATATATATATATATATATACATAAAAAAAATTATAAACAATTATTTAAGGGGTTTTCAAAACGCACTTGATCTTACGTCCTCCAAAATGTATTTGCTTCTATCGTAAAAAAAGTTTAAAGTGCCATTTCTCCCGATTCGCGTTTTGGTCTGTTGGATAAAAACGAACTGAAGCGACGATTGGTAAGAGCTGACTGACTTCAATCAGGCCCGGACTTAGCAGTCCAGGGAGTCAAGCACAGAGAAATCGATAACTTTCCAAATCGGATCAATAGACGTAACTTTTGACGATTTCATATCGATATACTGAGCACGGTTTCCCGGTTGACAGCCGAACCGATGTTATCAGGGATAAATAGGAAATCGATATAAACTGGCAACACTACGAATCGACAAAACTAGTTATTCATATTTCTTAATTATTTAACAATTATTTTTTCTTATAATTTCAAAGCAAAGAATATGAATTCTTTTGACAATCACCTTATAGAAATAAGAAATATTATTTTTTTAAATTCTGTCACCCGGGGGCCGGGGACCTTTCCGAATTGGGGCGTAGGAAATGTTGTTAAGATGATGCACTAGTCCTTGACTCATTAGGAATTGGGCGGAGCGAACGATTTTTGGGCGTTTACCAATAAAAACCCTAATCTCTAGCAAACAACATTGTTTTGTTATTCCGCAAGTATATTTTTAAAGATCGAAGCGCCGCTTAGACTAAGGCATGTCCGTTGGCCCCGGATTCTGGGCGTAGACTGAGCGACGGGCTAAAATCCTTCTGTACACGGCATAAGGATGAAATTTGCACTTACAAATTCACTGGGTACCGCCTATTTTTATTCACTGAAAAGAAACGTCGCCAAAATGCACGTTTTATTTTATTTTGTGAAGTTCAGATACAAATATTAAAATGTTTTCCGATCGCTCTACAAGAAACTTAATTAGCTACATTATTCAATAAAACAACACCAGAAAAAGGATTTGTAAGTAGGAGATTTTTCACTTTTAATCAATTTTTATGTCAGACGCATAATTTTTTTTCTAATCTTATTAAAAAGCTTATCAAAAAAATACTCGATCACTTCAAAGGCCAAGATGTGTTCTACTCACAGTATTTAATTGAAGTATCTATAATATTGCTAAGCGATCAAATTTTCAAATCTAATACACAAGATTTTGTACGATTTTGCATTTTGCCACATGTCTTCACCTTAATATGTACATAACTATCAATTTCACCATTGAACATATTTAATTTCGTATTTATCAATCTCTCATCCTAAAGTTAAAACTTTCCTATAAGCGAAACTCTATCTAAATCTGAAGCAGAAAAAGATCGGGTCACATCACATTATCACAATATTGTCTTCATTAATAAAAATAAAAATTATGACTTCATTTCATATCGGATGATTTTTAAGATATTAACAGAACAACGTCCATTATCTCTTTCCTAAGCTAGCTTTCCATAACCTTATAAATGATTTGACACATATTTATTCCTTACCAATATTAAGATGATAGACTTCGCTTTTCGGCCCATACAAAAAGGACGACCGGGAAAAAACACTTTTCTACATCGAAAATTGCACAAAATGAATATATTTTTTATATACTGCCTTCTAGAGGGTGAAAACTATGTCGGTATGTTTTCGAATTTTTGATGCGTTTCGTATTAACGTAAACATTCACTGTCAAACATGTACGATTTATCAAAAAATATTATTTAAGGAAAAAGTGCTGCAAATTCAACTCTCATAAAGAATTATAAAATTATAAAAAGCTACCGACGTAGCTTCTTCTTTCTAAAAAATATATATTTTTTTAAATTTCAATTTCGTGAAAGTTTCGGTGTAGAAAAGTGTATTCTCCATGAACCCCTTTTCGAGCGATTTCTGTAGGTAAATTTGAGCGTTGTCTCATTCGCACATTTCGCATTCGCATGTATTGTAAGTGTGCGTGAGCTTATTGTGAGCGGGACAGAATGACAGACGCGGGTGTTCCGCGTGTGGTTCAAAGTCTAGCCTCTTAAATACATATGATATACTAAGGGGTATTCTCTATGGGGGTATTCTAGACTTCTGCAAAGATTGTATTTACACGTCGTGTTAGAACACTAAGGCCATTTATAATAATTGTTCAACATTTTGTAAAGTGAATGAACAAATAATAAAACTTTTTAAGGCTTTTCCTTTCAGGACCTTAACAATGTGTTAAAATATTTGTCACAAAATAGATCTGGTGTAAGACCACCATTCTGAATTTAAACGTTGCTTGTAATAGCTTTAGCCGTGTTTAGTGACCACATCTTAATAGCCAGGTACTTCATCACCTTCCTCTTTCCCATATCCTTCTCCTCCATATTATCGTCAGCCTATCAACATGCCCCAATTAGCAGTGGTGGCTCGTGACTTTTGGTGAGCTAGAGGGCTAATATTAACAAAAATGGCATTATTGATGTCGTTGTAGCCGAAAAATATATTTTTTTGTACGAAGATTTTCAGGAAATCTGTGCGGCGAACGGCAAAACAAAAAAGAAAATTTCGAAAAAATATATTTTTTAAATATTTTACTATTATTATTATTACACCTTGTACGAATAAAGCAACGAGGAAATAGAATAAAAAAATTAGAATCAGCACATACCAATAAATTTTTAAATTATTTAAATTTTTTAGATGCAGATAACAACGTTGCATACATTACATACATATTATAATCCATTTGGCACTATTGGCAGCGTTGCCAAAAATGCAGAACCTATTCCACTGCACATTTGAGATTTTATTCGTAAAATGCATGTTTAGCGGTGTTCATATCTGTTTCACACAAAAACCAAACCCAAAAAGGGACCAACAATAGACTGCTACCTTCTACCTACCTCCCACTACCTACTTAGGTACAAATTCTTTAGAAATCTAAGAAGGGACGCGAAGAAAAAATTAAGGCTCTGATTTTTTCTCCAAAATTCCAAGAAACGTAGCGAGAAGCTGTTCTGTTACTAAATGGTACAGAATTCACAGGCGGGTTAATGCCATTTTGCTAGTTCCGGGGGTTTGGGTCAATTTGAGTAGTGCAAAAATACAAATTTAACGGTAAGTTTGAAAATAAAAAAGAAAAGTTACAAAATTCGTTTAGATACTCGCTTATACCTAGATTGCAAGCAGTTAAAAATGCTTTCGCAGAAGTAGTAGATTTAACTGCACGAAATATAGTTACAGACTATAATAACGCACCTCAACAAATCAAAAACATGGGTTTTATTAGCATTAATTCGGGGACCGGACAACTCGGAATCACGCAACTTCAATACCTCAATTCAGAAGTCATTAAAAGTGATGAAAAAAATATTTAAAAAATGGTTGAATAGAATGAACTCTACACGGAGAACAATGTTATTCTAAAATACGATCATTTTATTCCTAAAAAAGTTTAAAAATGGGACTGAAGTTCTTCCGAACAAATTAACAATGTTTCAATGTTTATTGTAGGGAACATGTAAGAATAATTGGTTGGTTCACGTAATTTCGTAGGTACGTATACCAACAAATTATTCTTATATTTTCCCGCCAATAAACATTGAAATACTGTTAATTTGTTCATAATAACTTCAGTCCCGTTTTTAAGCGTTTTTACGAATAAAATGATCGTATTTTAGAATTTTTCTCCGTGTAGGTAAGGTTATGGCTATTTTTCAATTATTTTTTTTTAATTAACTTTTTAAAAGGGTGTTGAAATTGCATGATACTGAGTTGTCATGGAGCCCATAATTCATCTCATGATTACAGTTCTAGCGTAAATGATCACTTCAGCATCTGTGCATAATAGAAAAATACGCCAAACGCGCGCACATTATATATAAACGGTTGTCATTTGTCACATGTTATACGACTCGTTCTTGAGTTCAACAGCTCGAGTGTGGATAATTTGCCGGCCTCTGTGTTTCCTCCCTCCTACAACATGGGTCTCTTCCAGACCTATGTTCACTCCTTCCTCTCCTTAGAAAGACCCTCCCTCTGTGTGGAGTTAATGTAATTTTTTTCGATTTATCAAAAAATGACGAAGTTGTATGCAATTATTAGTGCTGCAGTATTTCCGAGCGTGTACCGTGATATCACATGCTTTTCGGTCGCTTACTTAGAAATATGATAAGAACAAACTGAAATTACTCTGAAGAAAATGATTGATTTTTTTATGATGATCACAGTTTTATCAAATGAAAGACAATGAATCTAACAAATCTATTATGCATACCAAATACAACAGTTATGATGATTGAGTGTCAATACTGTCAGCGTTATCTTCTATTGACAGTTGATTTAAACGATATCAAAGCTAATAAAGACATAACATAGATTCATGTAAAATATTTCGGATTCACAATGGCATAGATTCAATTCACTTTGCATGTTCAGAAAGTAAGTGTACAGTGATTTTTTGGGGGTTTTCAACATTGCATGGTAGAGTGGGATCTCCTGACCAGAACGAGCATCGCAGGAACACGGTAGCATCTACTTAAACTCAAGTTAAAGTGTCCAGTCCCGCCAAGCGCGATACACGTTCAGCACAAGAAAAATCAGGTCAATTGCTCCCGCGAGTTTCTTGAGCGACTTGAATTGGAAGATGGGAATTTTCTGAGCTCTATTGTGACTGGAGACGATACGTGAATGGTCTATTCCGCGCCTGAGATAAAAAGACAGTCGTTACATTAATTATCTATCTGCCAAAAAAATCAAAACCCCAATTTTGGGGAAAAAAATCATCGCCCCAGTGTTTTGGGACTGAAAAGGTATCATTTTGGTCCAATTTTTGTCCCATCTTCTGACCATCAATGCACAGCAATATTGTGAGACTGTAACAAAACTCAAAAAGAGCATTCAAAACAAAAGGAGGGGAATGCTGATGAGAGAAGTGTGTTTGTTGCACGCCGTCCTCCCACAGCCTTTCAAGGCGGTCTTGGACTCATTTTGTTGAGATGTTTTAGAGTACCCAATCTTATTCCCCTGACTTGGCACCTTCAGATTACCATCTTTTCACCTTCCTGAAGGCACACATGGGTGGAATTAAATTTTCAATCGACGAGCAGGTGCAGAAAGAGGTTCTAAAGTGGGCGAAGGAGTTGGCGGGAGAGTTCTTCAAAAAGGCTAAAAAAACTTGTGCCACGGCTCACCACATGCATTGAACGGGATGGCAATTATGTGGAAAAATATTCAACAAGTGTATCAACAATATCCTGCAATTTTTTTTAAATACACTTTTTCTAAAAAAATATGTTACTTTCCGAACGTCAAACGCAATGCCCACTCAACCACTGACCGGTCAAATAAATTAATAAATTCCTAAATAATTTCAATAAATAATTTCAATAAATAATTTCATTATCGAGTAATTTAATAATAATGATAATATTTGGATGATTTGTCATCAACCTTTGTGACCAAATCGATTTGGGAGGCGGTTATGGGTACCTCTACCATAAGTGTTCGCAGGACTATCGTCGGAAGTTCCTCAAGCAGGGCTATATCGACCCACCGCCTTGCAACGCAATGGAAGGGAAGGAATCACACGTCCGTCCATCACTCTTGGCACATTGAACCCCAGAATCCTACCTACCCCTCATACGCTTTTTCTTAACAGAACTTCCTTTCCTAAAAAGACGCTCCACACAGCATCCCCAAAGAAGACAGGCCCTGAGGGGAATTAAGTTCCTTAGGGCCTCCTGCTTGGAGCTAATGAAAAAAAGCGCCGTTCTTGAGAAAAATCACGTCAAGGGGCAGACGCCTTGAAAAATCACGTGATATCAAAAATGTTGGATTTGTAATGTTTGTAATATAAGATTTGTGAAAATTAAAACACTTATTGTCTGAAATTATTTGCAAAATAAACTTTGTAATGCGATGATGAGGTGCAAGGAAATTTTTCGCATAGAGGCACTTCAGAAAAAATAATCTTTATTTTGTATTTTTGTACAACCTAAAGACATAAATAAAATTCATCTGTTGATTCCCCGCAAAGATTGTAACACTGTATGTGGAAGCGCAACATGGCATAACATCCCAAAAATAATCACGACAAATAATATTAATTATTTTTTGTACCTTTTCTCAAAATGTCAGCTGACGTTCCAGCCTGCGAATCCTCCTTCGGCTCTGTGGATCCTTAATTCCTCGGCCCGCAGTGAGGCAGGCTGGTTGCAGGGCGGCGGAAGATAGAAGAGGGGGAAGGGGAAGGGGGGTTAACAACAAAAAATGCTACCTGCCTTACCTACCCACCCCCTCCTTCACCGTTCCCCAACAAGTTGTCGTCCACAGCCTCATTGCAGTGCTTTTGGAAGATTGTAAAAAAGTGAATTGTGTTTTGCTAAAATATATTTAAAAATATACCTACAGACGCAGATATAATATGAGGCGTATGTGTGGTAAAACAAAGTATAATCGTACATATTCGTTTACGAGAGATGGGAAGGCTGATAGAGACATTGAAAGGAGGGTAAATGCAGGTAACTCCATTAATGGAGGACTGAATGCTGTTGGCGCTAACAAAAAGATGTCCAAAGAAGCGAAGTTAGCAGTCCACAATGGAGTGCTTGTACCTACCCTGATGTATGGCAGTGAGGCATGGAACTGGCAGAGGAAGGATGAAAGTAGACTGAATGCTGTTGAAATGAGATCCCTGAGGCGTATGTGTGGTAAAACCATGTATGATCGTGTGAGAAATGTGGAGATTCGAAAAGAATGCAAGGCTGATGTAAGCGTAATGAGTAAAATTAAGAAAGGAACCCTCAGATGGTTTGGGCATGTAGAGCGAATGAACAAAGAAAGGAGCGTAAGGAGAATATATGATGCAAGTGTGAATGGTATAAGAAGTAGGGGACGTCCGAGAAAGACATGGCACGATCAAGTGAATCAGATACTTGAGTCGGGCCATGTCAAGAGTCAGAAAAATAGAAGAGTATGTATGAGACGATGAATGAATGTGGACGAGGCAAAGAGTGTGTGCCAAGACCGAGGTGTTTGGCGGTCCGTCCTCTCTGCCTACCCCTGCGGGGAAACAGCGTGATGGTTAGTTAGTTAGTTATTCGCAAATAGTGCAAGGCTGATGATTTGCGATTTCAATATGTATTGAAATTTGTACATCACCTTTGAGATGATTTTTCATCCAAATATTATTGAGCGTGTAGAGCGGATGAACTAAGAAAGAAGTAACTAACTAACAAAGTACGTTTTTTTAAAAAAAACGTTTACGTTTACTAAGTAAGTTTTTTTTAATAATTAATATTTGACAAGTTAAAGTATTTTAACCAAAAAAATGTAGATATAATATGTCTCGACGCCACCTAGTGAGAGAGTTAGCACTTACATGCCTTTCTCAAATAAGAATAAAGTTGGTTGTTTGCAGGTGAAAAAATATAATAAGCGATAATTGTTGAATGAAACACTAGGTATATATTAAATCATTTCGCGGGTAGGAGGTAACCCACCGTAGCTTAATGGTAGAGCTCCTGTCCGGCAAACAGAGGGGTGCGGGTTCGAGTCCCGTCGGCGCATGCATCTTTTCTCGGGAGAGTTTTTCAATATTGATGAGTGTTTCAGGCTAATAATTATTGCTTATAATAATAATAACTAACTACTAACTTAACCATCACGCCGTTTCCTCGTAGAGTTAGGCAGAGAGGACGGAGCGCCAAACGCAGAGATAAACAACTCGGTCTTGGCACACATTATTTGCCTCATTCACATTCATACATGGTATTTTATTATTCAGACTCTTGACATGGCTCGACTCATGTATCTGATTGACCCGATCGTGCCATGTCTTCTTGTACCGGGTAAAGCGAATAAATTGAATATTTCCTAAAATTACCACTAGAATGTGCTGATAGTCTCACAATCGGTGTACCGCATCACTACCGACGCCATGACAGTGAATATTTGTCGTTTGGCAGAAACGCACGCTCCTTTTGATAAAAAATCTTTTTTTTTAAAGTTTCATACGATAAACGAAGGTAAGTTACTTTTGATTATTATTATTTGGTTATATTTCATATGAAGATTAGTTTATTTCATCCAATGTTTATTTATTTCCTATCTAAAAAACTAAGTTTAGTTATGAAATGCAGCAACCACATTGTATTTTTTAACAAAAAGTTATTTGATACTGCCTTGGGCAAAGCGAATAGGGCAAAGCGGATGGACCATCAGTGAATGAACTTTCTGATTGATTATATGCAATTGCGTAGGTATAACATATTTACAATGTTCATATTATTATAGATGGTGTATACATACGTACGAAAAACAAACCAGGCAAGTTGGACTAAGTCAACGATTGCTAAAGCTATTATAGGCAAGATCTTACTTCTCTTGGACAATCCTGAAGCTCACAAATATTACCCAGCTTTGGATTATGCCTCTAAAAATTTAAAAATATTAGGAGTTGGGTATTACAAGTACAAGTTGGGCTCACGAATCATGAACCTCATATAGTGGATATGATTCTTACTCCTGCTATGATTGTGATCCCTAATTCTCTCTGCCCGGAGCGCAAGTTCACTTTGCCCGGGTACCCGGGCAAAGTGAACAATACGAAGATGTTTTTTAATTTACATAATTTTTATAATTCTAATTATTATTACCTTTTCATTTATTTTAATTTTGTAGACAAACGTTTTTTTAACATTACACTTCATAAATTTTTGATGTTATGCAAACATTGTGTGTTTTATTTAATATCTCCCTTAACACATCCGCTTTGCCTGGGTCTCCCCTAGTCTCCTTTCCTCATTATCTCAAAACTTAGTATTTTGAGATGTCTGACTAATCAACTGAACGATGGACAAATAAATTGGTATCCTGTTTCTAGAAGGTATCTACGCTGGTAATCGTTTGCTATAGAATAATGAATGTCTCAAATCACTTAGGAATTGGGTAAAGGTCATACAAAATCATTCCTCGTTAAGTACCTACCTAAGCATCAGGTATTATTATATATGTAGAAACCCAAGTACCTACCCACGTAATCATTATAATAATATGTTTTGGTAGGCCTTTATACTCAATAATAATATTATTATATCAGCTAGAGCCGTGAAGCTAACGAATGTGAACATATTTATTATACCAATCATGAAACAGAAAAATGTTTAGTTAAGTACCTACTAATTACTAGCCCTTAAAAAAATTGGCGTATTTTGTCAGAGGCTAAAAATATTCCTGCTTTGCAATAAAATCCAAATAAATGGAACATTTGTTAACGTATTCGAAAACTAAAAACTGTTTTCGAAAGGTGGTGAAATAGGCTTTCAAATTTCTATATTAAAAATTACTATGTATTTTTTTAAATACATTTTTTTTTGCGAAAACTTTAAAAAGTGTTCAAAATGGCTCACTTCACTTTTTTTTCTAACTAAAATTACAGATAATGAAAAAAAAAAAAATACATACTTATTTCATTAGATAAATGAATTATAAACCTTACTGTCACCTCCCTTTTTTTCATTTCATGTAAAAAAAAATCTTAATTTTTTTTCAAATTGCTATCGGAAACTTTGGTTTTAGAACGGGGATAAATTTTTTTTGTGGTTTTCTTTTAGATTTGAATATATAGTTTGTTTTATTCTCTTTCCAATACCGTTTAGATCACATTTCTGACTATTATAGTAAGGGAGAAACAACGATTTCTGTGAGACCTATGTGAGCTGGGACAAATATGGTCTCCTGTGATTAAACGGGCTAGTGTTAGTAACTCGTTACGCACAGGGCAATTTATAATAGATACTACCTACTCATCTTTTAGTAACATATCTACATGGCTACAGATGGTTATTCATAATAAAATAAGTTTAGTATCATTATGATATCTATCGTAGTATCGTATTTTCACAAACTATGAATACCGTTAAAAATGCGTGAAAGATTTAAGAGGCGGCTCTCCCAATTTCGACCGATTTCTTACATGTTTTCCTTAAACGTTTGAAGTATTTAATATCTTAAAAAATATATTTTATTCTTTAAGATTATTTATTTACCTGTACATTCCCCATGCCAAAATGGTAGGTAATTATTTGAAATTCCCTCGATAGAAATAAATCGCAAAGTATGATTCAAAAATTATTATTTACACGTTTGTTTCTGTTATTTTACAAGTCATATGTATGAAAAAATTCACTATGTTTCTTTAAATGCTACTTGCTTTTTTTCAAACGAGTCATGTTTTTTAAACATTTTCACAATTTTCGCATGAATTTGATGGTTTTTGTCGTATCTCTCCATCTTCTTCTTTTTAGCAAGTTAGCGCGGCCTTAAAGTATATTTTTCTGATTATAATTACTGTACTAAAAATATATAATTTTCATTAATAATAATTGATTTTTAAAAACCGATCTAAAGCCGCATATTCTGAAACATTTCCAACTCGACACATCGTCATTAATGTCATGACTGGCTTGTTACAGGTATAAAAAAGACACACTGTGAGGGTATATCACCATCCTCCCGAAAGCTTATGTATACGATACCGAAAATTAATAAATTAACAAATAAATACTCGCAACAGGGATATAGATAGCCATTGTTTAAGTACCGAATGGTAAACTCAGCCTTTGAGGAGGGCGGTGAAATATCCTCTGTATCTTTAAATGAAACTTAACCTTTGTAGGCCAGATTTTGGTAGTTTATACAACTGTTGTTACTAATAATATTTTTTGTAATAGAAACTCGTAAACAAATAATGATTTAAAAAAAGAAAAAAAAATCATTGGTGGCCACCGGTGGGCCAACGGCCAACTAAAGGTGGGTTATTTCACCATCGTCCTCATAGATTAAACGTACATATTCGGTGAATAACGATTTATTTATTTAAAATGTCTGAGTTTACAATTGGGTACTTGAACCTATGAATAGTGGCTATATAATATATAGGAAAAGTTAGCCGAGTTTTTTTTACCTGTTGCAAATATTTATTTATTAATATTCGTCATCGGATGGATAAGCTATCAGGAGAACGGTGATATACCGCCTTAGGCATTTAAATTAGTGCATTTTGCTATATTTTAGATGAAATTTATATCTAATAATAATTTTTTTTATTTATTTATTTATTAACGCCCTATTGGGCTTTTACACATAGAATACAAATTTATTTTATAACAACAATATAACCTAAATATTTTTTTTTTAACTAACATTCGTATTTACATACCTACCTCTCTATCAAACCATCTTGTGCTTAACATGGAGCCTTAACCCGGGCATCCCTGCTATGTCTCCAAACGATACCAACCACTTTGGAAAACCTATCGTGAACACCTCACAAGAGTCCCAACTGCTCCCGTCTGCAGCTGGTAAGAAAATGGCATCCCCAATTGGGGTATGTTGTGAGGCTGAAGGTATGCGGGGAAGGGAAGGAGATGGGGAAGAGGAAGGTGGGGATGTACCTGGCTATTCAGATCTAGTCACTAACACGGCTAAAGCCATTTCAAGCAACGTTTCAATGGTGAATGGTGGTCTTACACCAGGGCAATACTGACAGTATCTTCCACTCTGGAACGTACCGCAAATATACTATATCGTCGTTGGATATAATATTAACAATGTGACGATTTTGACGAATATTCGTTAAAAAATACAGTTTTTTTTTCTACATTTTCTACAATATGAGCCATGCAATGGTAATAAAAAATAAAATTAGCAGGCCACAATGGAATACTGGTACCTACCCTGATGTATATCAGTGAAGCATGTAACTGGCAGAGAAAGGATGAAAGTAGACTGAATGCTGTAGAAATGAGATCTCTGAGGCGTATGTAAAACCATGTATGATGGTGTGAGGAATGTGGAGATCCGAAAAGAATGCAAGGCTGATGTGAGAGTAATAAGTAATAAGTAAGATTAAGAAAGGGACGATTAGATGGTTTGGGCATGGTGAGCGAATGAATGAAGAAAGGAGTGTAAAGAGAATTTATGACGCGAATGTGAATAATAGAAGAAGCCGAGGACACCCAAGGAAGACGTGGCACGATCAAGTGAATCAGATACTTGAGTCGGGCCATGTCAAGAGTCAGAATAATACCACTACACAATTCAATTACTTTGGTATGTACATAGATAATATAAACATCATTTTGTGATGCCTAGATGTCAAATTTGAATAAATTTAAATTAAATATTTTGACATAATATAGGATTTCAAATTATGATGAAAAATGTGTATAGTGTATAGAATATGAACCATATGAGAAAAACTGTGCATAGAATATGAAGCATGAGAAAATCGCGTTAAAATTCAATTTTCTGGCATAAAATAATTAATGTTTGCCATAAATATATTATTATAATGAACGAAATATATTTAACCTACTTTGTCCATAAGTAGAATTGTTATTTTCCGTTTCGTTACTTTTTTAAACAGTATTTATCGATTTTCTCAGAATGTACTCAGTCTCACATGGTTCATATTCTATATGCAACGACGATATATTATTTTTAATTAATTCAGAAATAACACAAATTAATCAAATGAAATTTATTTGCGCACTCCGGGTTCGAACCCGCGACCTTCGGAATGGGAGTCCAAAGTCTTGCCTCTGGACTACGCCAGCCTAGTGATGTCATAGTCATCGTGGGGGCAGTAGGTTGCCATACCCGCCCCCCAAATTGAAGTTTAATCAAGTTGATCAAATATGAAGTACCTGCATAACCAAACCAAATAAAACCCAGCAAACATATTAAAATCCCATAGTGCATTGCAGTGTAGCAGGGCAGAGTTGAGTTTGTTCCCTGGGCCAGGCGTGTTGAATGGCGGGTCGGGGCTCAGGGCGGATGTACCGATAACTGGATCCCATCCTTGGGATCACAATACACAGGATGCGCTCACTACTGGCTGCTTAGTGCTTACTACTGCTAGCTGCACGTAGGTACCTTCTCTTGTGCATCCACCATTTCAGGGGTCCTACACCATTGTGTGTGAGAGCAATAATAATAATAATAATAATTTAATATTATATGAATAATATTAAATTAAAATATTTGGCTAATTTATACAGCGCCGTTTTCGTGAAAAATCACCTCATGGGCGCTGTACAGATAAACCACGATTTATAATTTATTTTATTTATTTATTTATTTATTTACATTTGATACATTTAAAGCCAAAATAACAAATAATATTACATAATAAGAGAATATATTTAAAATGAATACAAGTGTTATTACGTTGTTTTAGGTCGATATTAGTTCCTAGCTAGGCAGATTGCCTGTTCTAAGGAACCAAAGTGTGTAAAGTGCCAAATGCATTTTTTATTATTATTTTTTTAAATTAATACCTATGTACTAAGTTTTTACTAAATGTGCCATTCATAGGTAACCATGTATCGTTTTAAGTCACATTATATAATAGTTTTTCAGACTCCTCCCTACCCAAGCCAATCAACCATTTAGTTATTATTGAACCAATGCAGGACATTTTGCAATTTTTAATATTTAAGTCTGGGGGGATTTTATTGTATAATTTCGGTCCCAGATACGCATACGTCTTTTGATACTTTGCCGTATTGCTCCCTGGGACGAAGAGATCCTTTCTGTTGTGACTTCTTGTATTGTATTTGTGATCAATTTTATTAAAATTTTCTATATTTTTATGTACATGGATAATAATCTTTTTTATGAAGTTTTGACGAACATCAAGAACTTTAAATTTTTTGTAGAGTTTGTCGCTTGAGAACCTGTAGGGTTTACGCATAATGACTCTAATTATGGATTTCTGGGCCTTTACAAGCGGATCTAAAATCGTTCTTCCTGACGCTCCCCAGCCAATACAACCATACGTTAAGATGGGGTTGCACAGTCCGAAATATATTTTTCTTAGGTCTTTTTATAACTAGGACTTGCATCTAAGATTAATAACTAGTGACTTACGACTAAGACTTATAACTACTGACTTAACTAGTGACTTACATTTATATTTACACCTGTTACTTAAAGTTAGAGGTTCACAACTAACATAGGTACTTATATTTAAAATTACGTATTTTGGTTTTTGCCAGGGTTGTCACTGAACACAGTGATAACATTAAAAACCAAATAACAAACAAAACTCTGTAAGTATAGGCACAAACAGGTAACGTAGATGAATTTTACACATACATATTATACATATTATATATTTTATACATATTATATATTACATACACTTTTTAATATATTTTAGCGCCAGAAGAAGAAGGAAGTTCTTATATAATACATTATGATTTTTGACACGGTTGTAAAAATTAACTTAATGGGTTAGCTAGATTTATAGGCAAGTTTGTATTCGTGGACATCGGCAATTATTAGAGTATAATTAAACAGTAAAAAAAAAGAAAAATAGCAATGTTTCAATAGAATGACGAATTTATGGAAATGAGTGTCTGAAAAGATAAGTTTTTAGTTTTGATCTGAATTCTGTTGGGCTTGTTATGCATCTCAATTTCATAGGAAGTTTGTTCCAAGCTTCAGGGCCCGATACTCCGAATGCACGATCACCAAACTTAGTGTTCGGATTTCGCTTAGGTTCTTTTAACCTTCCAATTGCAGATGTTGTCGCTGATCTAAGAGTTGACTGCCTTAGACCAATATTTTCTGGAATGCAAAGTTCAGAGATATAGGTTGGAGCCATTTCATTGACAGCTTTAAACACCATCCAGCAAAGCTTGTACTGGATCCCTTCAGGACACTTCAGCCAGTGAAGATTTCGGAGGTGTTCCGAAATGTACGAAAACTTGATGTGAATAATATTTACCTTAATTTACTAGGATGGACAAATAACCTATTTTAATTGAAGTGAAACTTACATAACTAAATGTGAATATGTATGTAGTTTAATAATTGAATCGTTGAGTTCCAAAACGCTCCCTAATGGATGTTCATACTTTTGAGTAAATCAAGAAAAAACGTGTGGGCTGATGAGTTTTCAAGGTTCTTGTTTTTTTTTTTTTTATTGAGAAATTAATAGAATAAGCATGACAAAAATCAACTAAACGACCAAAATTCGTATGAAAAGTAACTGGTGACCATTTTGAGTTTGTTGAAATAGTGACTTCTGATTCAAAATACTCCGTAATTCGTCGCAATTATGAATTATTTTGTAACTGAAAATTTTAGAAGATCGATATTTAAATACGATTTATAAAGAAACTAGGAGGAATTTGGAAATAATAACAACAGCATTACATTCCTGGTTAGAAAACACAAAATGTTCAACAAAAAATCATTAGAAAGTATATTGGAACTCAACAATTCAATTCAGTAATTTAAAAAGTACAGGCGGGTATGGGTACCGCCGCCCGGGAATCATTTATTAGATAACCAACACCTCTGCCATAGGTCGCCCTAAGTGATTCGCTACGTTTGGTGACTTAGCAGGAGTGCCTGGGTTCATGGGTAAGGTTATGGGTTCCGGGACTTAACGGCGGATGCGTCTGCTCACCTGCTGCGTGGCGGGCCGGATTGAGGGAATAGTTGAGGGAGGCTTTTTCACCTCTCCAGACGGACTCTCCTTACCCATCGCCTTGCACCGCAGTTAGAGGGATGCATTGATAACATGTATGTCACTCCAAGCCACAATGACCCCCAGGTTTCACCCATCCCATATACCTTTTTTCTTCACACAAATCCATTTCCTACCTTTCCTTAAAAATACCCCCCACACAGCATCTCCTAAGACGAGAGGCCTTCTGTTGGAGGCTAATGTCACAAAAAAGTTCCTTGCTCCACCGCTATACATTAGGGTAGGTATCAGCATTTCATTAGGGATTGCTAACTTCGCTTCTTTTGGACAATTTTTTAGCGTCAACTACGTTCCTGCGTTTACCCTTCTTTCAATATATCTCTCTATCAGCCTTTCCATCTCTCGTAACATATAAATATACACGAAAGTCACACCAATAATAATTATTCTTGTTTTTATTCTTACTGAATACACAGATGTTTATAATATATTTTAGTTAAGAGTCTTGATTGCGATGTACTGTATTAACTGTACCTACATATGTGAAACACGTGACTGTATTAATTGTACATATGTGAAATGTAAACTCTTCTTCCGTCCACAAGCAAATGCTTTTAATGGAAGACTAGTATAAACTAACATGTACCATTTTTATAATAAATAAATAAAAATATATAACATTGAAGACGAATTTTTTGTATTTCTTGGGCATCAACTATGTAACAATTTCTAGACATTTTGTTTTGAAGAGTTTTAATTTTCAATATACTATCGTTACTTAAATTTAACAAAATAATAAAAACATAAACTAAATAATAACTTAAATAATAGCACCCTGCAAATCTCCCCTTTTGACTATGTTCCCATGTGATATTGACCCCACCCACTCTTCTCCCCCTCCCACTACCCCCACCTAATATCATCTAATTCATTTCTGTACTTGTTATAAATTTAAAGTTTAGTTTTAAGTTTGCTAGTGAATGGCACGGAAGTGTCGAAACCGGTAGCAGAAAAATTAAAATTTAAGTATCGACAGTACATTGAAAATTAAAACTCTTCAAAACAAAATTGAAGAAGATAACAATACTAATCTAATTTTTTTAAATATGAAAATGAACAAGACACATAATAAATGATAATGGTCGCAACTGGGAATATATTGTTTTAAATTGTGCATTTAATTATTAGAAAATATTTTAACAAAAGGGTTCGCCATCCCTGACATGGTTATATCAACTTACTTACCTCTTCTTTTGTTTTCAACAAGATTCGATCATCTGCTACTCATTTTTTATTCGGGATACGATGAATTGCTTTTTTCCTAACCGAGGAAAGTACCTGTGTTATCTACTTGATGATTTGTAAGTTCTCTGGTTTTGAAATAAATAAACTTTTCAGTGTCAGTGATTAATTCATTATAGTTATTCGGTATTTACTTTCGGTAATTGTATAATGTCAATATATTTTTAATTCTTTTGTATTGTATAAATTATGAATATTAAATTTATTATACAATTAAAGAAAGGGGATGTCACATCACTACTGTAAAGTAGATCACATCACTAGCAGAAAGTACTTGTGATCATTATATCTATGGTCTAAGCTCTCTCTCTGTCGAGCTCTGGTCATGTCAAGTCATAAATAAATCTTCATTATAAAATATAATTGAAAGTGTTCTCAATAAGATCCTCAACCATTTACCCAACAAAACAGTAGTAAATAATTATTGATTCATCCTCAGATCATAAAATTCTATGATCTTAGATCAATTTTTTTAAATTTAATTTAATAATGATTATTATTAAGTTCTGCAAGTGTTTTAGTTTTTATTATTGTGACAGCTGTTTCGGCTTACAAGACAATTTTCAAACTGTGGTTTTCCACAATTGGACGACGATATTTATACGAAATGTCAATTTTAAAAGTGATTAAATTGATGAAGAAAGGAGTGTCAAGAGAATTTATGACGCAAATGTGAATGGTAGAAGAAGTCGAGGACGCCCGAGGAAGACATGGCACGATCAAGTGAATCAGATACTTGAGTCGGGCCATGTCAAGAGTCAGAATAATAGAAGAGCATGTATGATAATGTATCTGATGTATCTTCTTATTAAACGATTCGGAGAATCCTTTGGTTTAAACTGTGACGTTAAAAGCTGGCTGACATCTTACTTGGGCAACCGTGTACAAGCCGTTAAGGTGGGGAAAAACCAATAAAAATATGCAAAACTTTCATCAGGAGTACCCCAGGGGTCTGTTCTGGGCCCACTTATCTTCATCCTCTTCACAAATGATGTCGCTAAAATAATCGAATCATTTGGTCTTCTATCTCACTGCTACGCTGATGACCAGGAAGTCTACTTTTACTGCTTACCATAGGAAATAGACACATAGACAGTCTTAAAACTCGTATAACTGAGTGTCTAGAAGCAATCACCCGCTGGATGACCTCAAACAGATTGAAACTGAATCCTACAAATTATCCTATTATTATTATAAGATGTATGAATGTGGCGAGGAGAGTATGCCAATACTGAGTTGCTTGGCGGTCCGTCCTCTCTGCCTACCCCTGCGGAGAAACGGCGTGATGGTTAGTTAGTGAGTTTAAATTGATTTATTATCGGTTAAACCGATTTCCTGGGAAAATAATAGATTCTCCCCCAAGGTATTTTGAAATTTGTATACGTGTTCTTAATTTTTTTAATAATGACGTTACTGCTAAGAATATTGTTAAGGTTTTGTGAATATATATATACTAAGAAGAGGTGAATAGATTATTTTTCTTACTTTATTAATTAATATTAATAAAATTAATGTTGTAAATTAATTCTCTACAATTGCTTATTGAAATGTTTGTAAGAGACATCAGTCATCAGATTAAAATATGTTATTAATAACTTATTACTATTACCTTTTGTCTTATCTTTTCAGCTTGCAAATGTAACTGCTTTACACCTCCATAATCTGCATGTCTCCGCTATGAAGTGTCCGGGGGTAAAGTGCAACAACTTCGGGAGGTGATTCTACGCGACAGTGTTGCAAGTAAAAAAGATAAATAACTATTTCGAAATTTCAACGGTTTAAGGTAGATTTTTTAGCAAATAAGGTGTTTTACCTAATATCTGGGGCTAAATGCTAGAAGTGTCTAGGTCAAAATTGTAAGTCGCTCAGGAATAAAGATCGTTTATCAAGTTCTTAGCGTAAAAAATGCCAAAAAGATATTTTGACGTCTACACTTGACATGGATATTTTTAGCATTCAAATAAGGTATGTTTTACAGCTCTTTCTGTTATCCAAATCAAAATAGAAAAAACTGCAAAACACTTCTAGCATTAACCTCTAACGGCCGCTGTTCCCAATCCTACTAATCAATTACTAAGCCAAAATTTTGCCTTAGTATTTGATTAGTGCACAACTACGCTTTTTCCAACACACAAGTATCGCTTAAGCATATATCTTAACCTAAGGAAGCCGGACTAGCGGATTAAACTCGTTCCGGCCGCCTCAGTTTTGGACTAGTTCTTAAAAGTGTCACCAGAGTAGAAAAAATACCGCGAACACAATGTATGGTCGATGAAATATCACTTTGACAGAAGACACAGTTTCGCGCTCATTTCACTTCTGTTGTATTGCGTGTATCAATTATCATTTTAATTAATATGGATTGAGAAGTTCGGATGCGTGCGGATCAGAGACGAAAAACAGTTAATTTTTTGCGAAAAACTATGTCGTTTTCGAATATTCGCCAAGCCAAGGTGTCAAGTCCAGTACCTACGGTCAAGCTGACACTTTATTTTATATACGTTTGTTTAAAAAAATATAAAATGTCAGTTTATGGATAAAAATATTTTAAATAAATTACGTGTATTAATAATAAATCCAACAATTAACTCTATAATATTAATTTAACTTCGAAAGTTCTTACTTTGATGTCATTTTATTGTCTATGAAAGTGGGCGAGGCCAGATAACATAAGATGTTTGGGGACAACATAAATCGAGCGCTACCCTACAAAATGCTTGGCTGATAGCGGCCTCAGATGAATCGATGTAAAAGTTAGAAACAGCGGCCGTAAATATTATAATGTATTCAGTTTTGTGATCTAGGAAAGGAATGGGAAACAGGAAACAATAAAAATGAAAGAAAAGTGTTAATTTTGAACAAATAAAATATTCATTTGTATTTTGGGCAAATGCGAATGACAATGTGCCATCACTTCGCGGTACAGAATCTGCAGCTGTTGGATTAATTGTATATCCTACCTAACCTAACCTTACATTACTATACATTGTCCTAGCTAACATGAGACTAACGGTTGCGGATGATCCCTTAACCTATATTTACATTCATACATATCTAATGTATACATGCTTTAATCCATACAGTTACCCTAAATTAACTCCTAATTCATTGTATACATTTTCTACACAGGGTCCCAACAGTAGGGAAAGTTCCAGAATATACTATAATAAATCATAACAAACAATCTTCAATTAAATGTAAACATAAGAACAGAAAATTAAAAAAAAAACTTAATCACGAAAAGATAATTTAAAAACCCAAATCAATAAGACCTGCTGATTTCAAAAGTGGTATAGCTAAAGCTGGCGTTAAAAATTACTATTATTAAGTTCTGGTACCTTAAGACGATAGACTTCGCTTTTCGGCCCATACAAAAAGGACGCACGGGAAAAAACACTTTTCTACATCGAAAATTGCACAAAATGAAAATATATTTTTTATACTGCCTTCTAGAGGGTAAAAACTATGTCGGTGTGTTTTCGAATTTTCGATGCGTTTCGTATTAACGTAAACATTCACTGTCAAACATGTACGATTTCTCAAAAAATATTATTTAAGGAAAAAGTGCTGCTAACTCAACTCTCATAAAGAATTATAAAATTATAAAAAGCTACCGACGTAGCTTATTCTTTCCAAAAAAAAATTTTTTTTTTTAAATTTCAATTTCATGAAAGTTTTGGTGTAGAAAAGTGTATTCTCCATAAACCCCTTTTCGAGCGATTTCTGTAGGTAAATTTGAGCGTTGTCTCATTCGCACATTTCGCATTCGCATGTATTGTAAGTGTGCGTGAGCTTATTGTGAGCGGGACAGAATGACAGACACGGGTGTTCCGCGTGTGGTTCAAAGTCTAGCCTCTTAAAGGAAAAACCACAGAGGTCCATTTTTGGGCGGTTTTGGGTTGAATATACAGAAAAAATTCTGTATTTCACTATATTTTGGATAAAACCATGAAATCCATAAACAGTGTTTTAACGAATTTAACTAATTACAAAACCATTGGTGTCAAATTTACTTTTGAGGATAAATAAAAATATATTCATAATTGACATATTTGTCTTAACTATGTCTAAAAACGAATAAAATTATGAAATATACCGTTCACAGATCTTAATTATTGCAGTAAGTAAAAAAATGTAAACCTTCAAACATTTAGATACGTTTTTAGATTTTCACGACCAAAAGCATTTTCGTTGTTTGTTTTTGGGGTGTTATGCCGTGTGGTGCTACCTCCTTCTTTAGCCGACATCATTGCAGTGTCCATCATCAGGGCAGATCCGGCAGATCACATCGACGGATCTGCCCTGATGATGGACACTGCAACGCTGTCCGAAACGTCAGCTAAAGAAGGAGGTAGCACAACACGGCATAACACCCCAAAAACAAACAACGAAAAAAACTTCAAAGATTCAGTTCACAAACACAAAAATCGCTTTCTGAAAAAAAAAAACCAAAGTGGATACTTGTGGTTAATCGTGTACAGAGTTGTTTGATCAGAGAGTTATAATAATATAAGGCATTATCTCAAAAAGTTTTTTTACATCAACTTCAGCTATACAAACAAAAAGGCAATAACATAGAAATAAGTAAGTGGTAAGAAAAAACTTAAAATAAATTTACAGAAAACATTAAAGAATGGTTGTAAACAATTATTTTTTTTAAAGATTGTAAAAATATTTACAATTATGGTAAAATTAGTCCAGAAAAGAGAGAAAGGTAATGTAATTAATTTTGATAATCACTTTTGGTACAAAACATTGTCTTTTTTCTTGACTAGTATTTAAAATTATTTATTTTACATTGTTAAACCTTAATAATTTTCGGGACGTACATAATATTTTCTATTTTGTATAGTATAGCCAATGTGTGTATACCATATTTATTATTATTTCTTAGTATATTATGGATTGTTTAAAAATAACATTTCTATTGCAATACAAAATTGGATACAGAAAGAATGTACGAGTATATACAAAAGTGTGTATCAATCAGAGAGTAAAAAGAACATTAATTATAAAATAAATCATTTAACTCCTGTTATAAAATTCACCTCTTTTTATTCAAGAGATAAGAGTTCAACCGTGAAAGACATGTTTGAATATATACGTTACATTTTTGGTGTTAGATATTTGTTACAATATATTATTGAATAGATAATATTATTACGTATCACTTATATCGAAATGATCTCATCGTCACCGTTTTACACTTTATATCACAATCAGTTAAAAGTAACAGTTCATTTCTTAACAATATAATAATTGAAGTAAACAAGACAAATAAAATAAACTTAAAAATTAATGACAACTTTCAACTCGACTCAAAATAGAAGCAGAGAGTCCACAATGTTACCACTACTTTAACAACTCTAGTCACACTTACATATAAAAAAAATAAAATATAATATAATGCAACATAATCACATCATCTTTTTGAAATGCCTATAAAAATATTCCATCATGAATATTAGAGTTTTTTTTTTATTTATTTTAAATGTAAAAGATTTGAAAAAATATCTACTACAGTATAAAACAGGATAATAGTTTGTTATTTAAATATCATAGAAATGCCACATTAGTAAAAAAAATATATATATAATAGCGATTGTTAAATTATTTTAGGTAAACACACTTTTTGCAAGTTATGATTTAAAATTTTAAGGTGGTTTCTCACCATCCTCCCAATAGCTTATCTACACTAAAAACGAATATTTTCGATTTACGGTTTATTTATTTATTAAGTTGGAGTTTATAATTCGGTACTCGAACCTATGAATAGTGGCTATATAATGGAGAAGTTGGCCGAGTTTTCTAACCACTGCGAGTATCTTATTTTTATTTTTAATAATATTCGTTATTAGTTTATTAGTGTAGATAAGCTATTGGGAGGATGGTGAGAAACCCCCTAAGATGAATGAATTGTTTGCGCCCGTACACACGTAATTTGAATATGTATATACTTAATTATAATTTTGATCATAAACAATTAATAATAATTCTGTAAAAGAAAGTCTTACAAATTCAATACTGTATAGATGTTTTAATCCAATGTTGTACCGATGTTTTATTCCTCAAGTGTTATGATTTTTTTCATACTTATAGCATCTTATCTTACTAATATTATAAACGCGAACGTTTGTATGGATGTATGTGTGTTTGTTACTCTTTCACGCAAAATTTACTGAATGGATTTTAACGACACTGTACAATAATATGGCTCATACATCAGAATAACATATAGGCTATAATTTATGAAGCTAGCTTTTAATTTTCAATATATTGAAAATAATAATTAATGTTAGAAAATGTCAAAATTGGAGAATGACATTTTGCAAAACAATGATTGTTAATCACAATTCTATTTTAGAAAATATTTAAATTAGTGAATTTATTTGAAGTACTCGCCTTATACTTTGAATCAAATCAAAAATTATAGATATTTTAAATAAATAGGTTAAGAATTTTGATATAGACATAGATGGGACCTAGGAAAAGAAAATATATTGCTCGAAGTACTAATCCTACGCAGACGAAGTCGGGAGCAGAAGCTAGTGTTAAATAACAGAACCAGATGAGTTTTAAATAATTTTCGGAAAACACATTGCGATTTTTTTTTATCGATGGAATTTCATATAATTTTTAAAGCCTTTTCGGCTTGACTTTAAAAATATTTTTTTAAGAACTTAAAAAGTTGTGATCAGAAGAAATATGTTACGAATCGGTAGAAATTCGGAATGCGGAGTCTTTATTGTAATTTGGTAGCTAGAAGCTCTTGAATAATAACAAGATAATATTATAACAAGCAGTAGTTAAGAGAAGTGGTAGGAGAGATGAAAGAGAAGAGGCGAGAGATCTCTGTAAAGTGGGTCCAGTGCCGAGCTCTGTAGCGGATATACCGGTTAGTCAGGCTTCTACTCTACCATCTACCTACTACCTATCGTTCCCTCAACTCTCAAACACAACTCACGGTTAGGACTTACTCGAGAAGAAAATATTATACTATACAACGAATCTGTCAATTTTACTTTAATCACGTGCCTAATGTAATATATCATTGAAGAAGAAGACAACAATAATTATATAAATTAAAATATGAAAATGAACAACAAATCACTAAAAATAAAATAATAAAACATAATGGTCGCAACTGGGACTCGAACCAAGATCTCACGCCTTACCGGGACGGGCGCTCTAACCAATTCAGCCATTGCGATCTATTACGAGACTGTCGTATTTGTCAAATTCATATTTAAAATTTCAGAATTAACAATATTATGTTCGACTAATGTTTTTTTCTCCATATTATTGGCAGCTACCCTTTTTCATTGGAAACAAAAATTCAAAGAATGTATTTGTTACTAAGATAGTGTTCGGATAAATATATTCGATTTTATTTTTATGGAACACCTATTGACTTTTTATAAAAGTCTAAATGAATATAATTTTTTTTTTTTATATAAGAAAAACTCTCTCTTTAACTTTTGAAGGTTGTACCCCATCATGTAATATATCATTGAAGAAGTCTCGTAATAGATCGCAATGGTTGAATTTAGTTAACAAAAAAATAGCACCCTGCAAATATCCCCTTTTGACTATGTTCCCGTGTGATATTGACCCCGCCCACTGTTTTCCCCCTCCCCCAAAATCACCCCCTCCCACTACCCCCACCTAATTCATTTCTGTACTTGTTTTAAATTTTAAGTTTAGTTTTAAGTTTGCTAGTGAATGGCACGGATGTGTCGAAACCGGTAGCAGAAAAATTAAAATTTAAGTAACGATAGTACATTGAGAAAAAATTGATACATAGTAAATGCCCAAGAAATACAAAAAAGATTAATATTACATTAATGGGTACAACTTTAAAAAGTTATTCCATATTATTAAAATAATTAACAAGAGTAAGAAGTTATTATGCAGATTTATTTATACTCACATGGCTAATGCCGAAATATGTACATACTTCATTGAAAAAAAGGCTTTTTTTAAACAACCCTGTGTTACGAACCGACATTGAAAATGATCAGATTTTTGCTTTACCCATTTCTACAGAGAACCGCATTAACAAGATTTGTATCAAATTATTTAAGAATTCATTTTACTGGATTGTCACATTATAAATTTAACCACCTGTTTGATAATCTCCTAAAACAACATCGCCATTCTACGCAGTATTTTGGCACAGTCGAAATACAGTACCAAAAGGCAAATATTTGATATGAAAATATAACCGTTTAGCATCACACTTCATTTAGCTATCTCAAAATCTAGAGCCTACAAAAAGTTCCAGTGAAGCCTTCAAATGCCGCGTAACGGTACAGAAGAACGGCGGCCATCGCCCAAACCTGCGGAACCTTCCTGCGTTACCTTATTTGTACAGCTGACATATCCAAAATAGGTAAATATATATAGTAGTACAGTCAACAAGCACACGTGCTCTAGTGGAACAATATTACACACACTTCACTGATACGCAAATACTCCCAGGTAGCTGATAGCTATCTGGCTGACAAATTAATGTTATATACTAGTTCGAAGTGTATTTGTTTTTGCTTTACATTAAAAGAGTAATGCAGGACAATAAAAAGTTGCTGTTTTTTACCAAGACCCTGATACATGGTAGTGAGGCATAAAGAGCAAGGATGAAAGTAGACTGATTGCTGTAGAAATTAGTGTATGAAAACCATTTTTGAAATACCGCCAAAACGATATATTTTGGGGCGGGGCCTATCGTGTGACGTCATGAGCGTCGGCCGGCTTATGACTCGTTTCTGACAGTACACGGAGAAAAATGTTATTCTAAAATTCTATCATTTTATTAGTAAAAACGGTACTGAAGTTCTTAAGAATAAATTAACAAGTGTTTCATTGTAATTTCGTATGTATACCAACAAATTATTCTTACACTTTACCGTCAATAAACATTGAAACCCAGTTATTTTGTTCGGAAAAACTTCAGTCCCGGTTTTAACCGTTTTTACGAATAAAATGATCGTATTTTAAAATAACATTTTTCTCCGTGCAATACTTCGTTGTTCGTTGACGTACGTATTTGGTGCCTGTGCCAATCATGGGCCGTTTTGGTTTTGTCGGTTTTTGATCGTTTTTAAAATCCATAAAAAAAAAAAAATTTTTAGAAGGATGATTAAAATCAGAAAAATGATCTTTAAATATTCTATACTTTTTCAACAGAATCTCTTAATTGTGAAAATACCCTATTATCATAAACAAAAGGGAAATACGAAAACAGACATGTCTAGAGAGACTATCTACACAGGAAATAAGGGAGAAGTAATAAAAAAAAGGGTTTGTATATATACTTTGGATAAATCATTTGAAAAATATGTAAAACAGGACATTAAAATTTTTCGCTGTAAGGGTAAGAGGGCACACACGCACCCCTCGGGGCCTCCCCTAACTGCAAGCAGAATGGGAAGGGATGAGAAAGGGTGATAAGAAGGGGTCGTGACGTCACCGGGGGTCAGGTGGAGGTCGGTGGGGTGAATGCACCCGACTTTCTATGGAATTAAATCATTATGCGAAAAAACACAGACTTCACCTATGAGAGTGAGTGCTTTTTGATGTAGTAGCAACCTGCCCCGCAATGTGAAATAAATTTATTTTTATTTCAGTAAAAAAATGCTTTTCTTACAGTTATAATAATAACAACAGAGATCCTCGAAGCGAACGTGTGGTAAAACCCCACGTGTGCGACTGTATTACAAATTAAGATAAGAGTTCTGAAAAGAATGCGCAAGGCTGAAGTAAACATAATGAACAAGGTGAAAGGGAGGCTTAGATAGTTTGAATATGTAGAGAAGATGAAAGGATTGCCTTTGAGAACATATGGTATAATAACTAGGGGACGTCCAGGGGAGACGTGACATGATGAAGTGAATTTGAGTTGGATCTTGTCAACCGGTGAAGAAAACCGGTGCGTATGAGATGATGTATGAATGTGATTAAAGCAATGAAAGTATGCCAAAACAGATTTTTGTTTGTCGGTAGGTACTTCCTATCTGCCTCCAAGGACCAAAATATATTGCGTATTTATTGATAATTCTGATCATTTTATTCGTATGGTATATGTTTTGGTATCGGCATGATTATTATGACAAATCGTTATAATAGCCTTGAATTGATGTTTTATTAATAAGTCCGGTTAATCTATCGTTCAATTTCTCTCCGTGCACGCTGTGGTGATAAATTTCCAAAGATTCCGTAAAATCAAGCAAAAACAACAACGAAATATCTATGCTGGTGCTGGGAAAACAATGGAGTCGGCTACGCCCCCAAGAAATGCACGGTATCATTTATCTGTTCGGATTTAGTGAGGATAGTAATAATGACAAAGTGATTTATTTTCAAAAGGTATAATAATATATAAGATGTATTGTAGCTAAAGAAATAAGAAGATTATACGATAGGACCATCGAACCATAGTTACAGCGAAAATAAAAATAAAATGGGGATAAAATGCGATCCTTGCGGAACCCCTGTAGTAACCCACTGGTCACATCCCGCCCCTACGTTTTTAAACATAATATATTTATTCCTTTATTCCTCAAAGCCCTATTGAAACCCATTCTTCTCAGCGCCGGTCTTTTGTCCCTTTATTTCGATATTGAGAAAAGAAAATAGGAGAAAAAACCTGCCGCTCGCATGAAGAATGAATTTTTCATTATTCGACTTGATGAAGGAACAGTTCCTCTTCCCAGTAGCAGGCTTATGGAGGACGCAGGGGACCGATCTTTCTCTGAATGTCGTAAAGTTCATTATAATATGAATATTCAGTTCACAAAGTTTCAAGGGAGCAGCCAAAAATAAATAATGTCCATCGAAAAAGTTTAATTATATCGGGGCGCTCTATTTTATGATAAGATCAATCACGACAGGTGTCAATTACAAATCTATTACGTATTTAAGATATAGGTAGGATTTAATAATAAAACTTTATTCCTCTCTTCAGCCATATTTAGATTCCTTTACTTAATTAGACAAGTTTTCGGAGTCTTGCATTAACCACAAATTATCGGAAACATTTTTACGTGTCCACTCGTTTTCTGTAATCTATGCAATATCTTGGTGCGCAACTGTTTTATAGTCTGCAAGATACCTGAATCGTTGGCTCAAGAAATAGGAAAAACAACAGATGGTACCTTGACGTATATGCCGTTTATTTTAGTCTAGACTACCTAAGAACTACCAACATTATCCATATTTTATAAACGCATATTTTTTATTGTTTGCTATCTTTATGTATGATTGCAAGATCTTTCAGAACTAAATGCAATCTAGATATCCATTTTATTTTTATGTGCGACACCTATTGACTTTTCTACAAGTCTATGATGATTTTTTTTTTTTGAATAACTTTATGAGTAAAACCTCAAATTGTAATATTTAATCATTGTAGGTCCTGGGTTCAATTCCTTTCCGACCGAAACTTTTACTGATTTTCAATTTCAAATTTTTGTTTGAGAGTCGCTAATGTTGTCTTCAACGATTAAATATTAAATTTTGAGGTTTTACTCATAAAATTATTCAAAAAATTAATAAGTCTTAAGATTTGATGACTAGATTGTTTATTGATGACAAGATTAGAAGTAAAATGTTGGATAGACAAAGTAATCAAAACAATATTATCGGGATATAATTTTTAATAAGTGCGGGAGTGTAATGTGTGCATGAAAGGGGATATGATGCAAGCGATAAGGAGTTCTTGTAGATCTATAAAATGTATAAATGCGTGTATCGGTATCTTTTCGTCAGTCAGTTCTATAATCAACATCTCTAGGGTAAGAATCTCAAAGAGTATTTAGCTAGTTAGAAAGTAATAATGTCATTTATTTAAAATCAAAATAATGTATTTTTGAATTTTGAGTCGTTCTATTTGCAATATTTAACTTCATTTCTGATGTTTGGGACTGAGAATGGAGAGACTTACCGTAAAGTATCCTGTTGAAAGAGGTACTGACATCCATTATACATTGAGTCAGGCTGGACTGTACTACATACAACACACGTAGTAGAATACTTCCTACAGCAGCGAGTAGACCCTGACAAGATAGACTCTGAAGAATGGACCGCACTAACTATGGCATCGCTGTGGGGGTATTTGAATATACGTCTATGGACTATTTTACCTTAAATTTCACGTGTGTGTCACATTTTATCTTCATTTTTATAGATCATTTTATCTATGCTTTCACGTGAAGGAATAGTGTCAAATCAATGAAAACTATTGTTAATAATTCCTTGCATCCTTTAATTAACCGTTGGCCCACCGGTGGCCACCAATGAAAATTATTATTAGATATTATTTAAAAAAAAAATATCATTATTTGTTTACGAGTTTCTATTACAAAATAATATTATTAGTAACAACAGTTGTAGAAACTATTAAAATCTGAAAGAGATGTTACTGTAAACTTATAAAATGCAACACAAAAAAATTTTGAAGTAACGTTTAATTTTTTTCTTTTTAAACCTGGCCCACCAAAGGTTAAATTCAATCATTCCATTTCTAAAGGCTTTACAGCCAGCATCTAAAATCATCTCACTTTTATTGCAAGTTCACCTGATCTAATTTATATGCAATTAATCAATATACAAGTAATCTAACGTAGGTGTTTTATTATTCCGGTATAACCTCCAAACAATACTGTGCGACCATTCCTTGTTTGGAAGTCAACATTGGAGCTCGATTTACGCCCGATTCCTCCAGAAACCTACGAGGTACAGGTATATCTACTGAAGAAAAAACCAACTGACGTCTACTTATATTGTGTCTGGTATCAATATCTACCTATTCTGTTGCTAGACAAAGTTTTATATTTCGCAAAAAAGCAACAAGAAACAAAGTCGTTCATTGAGTAAAAAAAAACTGAAGGTTAAACATAATTATTTCTCAATCTATGTCTTGATTCTTGCGATATCTTGCACAAGGGCGATACTGCCAGTTATTTTATGTTTAGTACAACGGATAGATGAAATTGTCAAGGTTCTTCGGAGGTCAGCCAGCAATCCGTGACCGAATCCAATGGCTTAAGATCCATATTTTTTTACAGTAGGTTAAATGTAACTATTTTCGAATAGGCTCGTCAGAAGTGAATAATTTTCTGCATTTAAAAGTTGCCAATATAATGACTCTGTGGAAGCGTAAATTATTAAAGGAATTTTAAAATTCTGTTCACAGGAGAGCGTTAAATTTAAAATATCTACTGATTATATTTTTTAAACACAAGTACATGTCTCAAGATTGTACAATCCCCAAGTGGGGAATGGTAGTGAGGCTGAAGTTAGTGGTGAGAAGAACGAAATGTGTGAAGAAGATGCGGAAGTTGCCGGCTATTCAGATCTCGTTACCAAACACGGCAAAAGCCATTTCAAGCAACGTTGGAACATGCCTCAAATATGCTATATATTATTTTTAATGAAATCGGCATTTTGAATTCGCGACTTCCGGATTCGTAGTGAAGAGCTTTATTCCCCGAATACTTTTACACAAAATAGGATATGACTGGCTTCATATGTACACTTTTTTCAATTAAGATAATAGGTAGTTAGATAAAGAATTTTGAATAATTTTAAACTTTTTTTAAAACAATATTTAAAACTTTTTTACATGCAGCGAACACTTTGTGGGAATACTAAATTATAATAATCACAATAATACTTTGTTTTAATTCCACTTTATTATATCTTTATCCAACCGGTTTCGGTTCGACCTGAACCTTCCTCAGGAGTGAATAAAAATATAAATTACAATATATTTTTATTCACCCCTGATGAAGGTTCAGGTCGAACCGAAACCGGTTGTATTAAGAAATAATAAACAAGAATTAAAACAAAGTATTATTTGTTATTATTATAATATTTAAAACATTCAAGAGAGTTGTTTTGTAGAATTTGAACAATTTATCAAAATCTAAGATAATTTTTAAGTTTCTAGAAGTTCTAGTCAAGTATTCTTTTTATTTCAGTTCTGTGAAACAACTGGTTCATAATGGCATAATTACAGAACTTGAAAATAAAATTATATGACTTGTTCAAATTCTGTGAAACAACTCACGAATCGAGATCAAAAATTGTAAAGCAGCAAAACTAGGTACCTAACTTCATATTTTAATTTGAAATATAAATGGATTACACAAGAATCTTCGCCTAAAACCAGCTAGTCGAGATTTTTCGATATTTTTGGTCATTACCAAATTTCGACGTTCGTTCACTTCAGAGACAAAAATTAATGTAGCAAAAATGTTAATGTCAAATTAACATAAAGATAATTTATTTAAAAATGCAGTCGAAATGACGATAATAAAATCCACTGGCTTCTCTTCTCCACTGCTAGAATGTTCCAAAATTCGTAATAATATTAGCAAAAAAAGAAGGTTCTCAGTTGAATTCCAAACAATTGAACAAACGCTATGCAACGTCGAACGTCTTGAAAATGAAATCCATCCATCAAGATGAAATTTTAACGAAATGGATGTGACTACAAAACAGATACGTAAATTGTAGGAGTACCGCAAGCACAAAAAGAAAATATTCCAAGAGTAACGAGACAAGAGGTGGTGTAGGTAAACATAACCTCAACATCCTCAAGGATAAGAAAGGGTATCAAAGATCAGGACAACAGTAAGGATTTGAGTTACCTCGATACTGAAAGAAAAATCTATCGACCACCCCTAATGAAAGCAATACGTCCCTGTTGAAAATTCCGGCCCGATAAAGATAATCCTGCTCGAAGGACCAAATATGCAATAAAGTGGCACTGTTTGGCGTATCAATCACATGTTTTATCGAATCATTTCCTTATTTAATTGTATAAAACAG
The DNA here is from genome assembly GCA_951813805.1 of Limnephilus auricula. Taxonomy (NCBI): domain Eukaryota; kingdom Metazoa; phylum Arthropoda; class Insecta; order Trichoptera; family Limnephilidae; genus Limnephilus; species Limnephilus auricula. The sequence continues at coordinate 10,788,907 of OX638406.1, read as the reverse complement.
TAGACCTCTTTTGTCAACTGTTGTCAACTAAGAGTATGGATATTAGAGAGACGGCATGTGAAGTGTGCCCGCGCGCTCCAAGTGTGCCTTTTCGAGAATTCTACCCACACGGCTGACATTGGCTGTCACCATGTAAAATGGCTGCTGTCGGAACGTATTAAACGGCCAAAAACCAGCAGCCAATGTAAGCCGTTTGGGTAAAATTCTCGAAAAGGCACACTTGGAGCGCGCGGGCACACTTCACATGCCGTCTCTCTAATATCCATACTCTTAGAAGAAAATCCTGCTCGAAGGACCAAATATGCAATAAAGGGGCACTGTTTGGCGTATCAATCACATGATTTATCGAATCATTTACTTATTTAATTGTATAAAACAGTAGAACTCTTTTGTCAACTGTTGTCAATGATTTGCAGTTTGAAAAGAAAATTTATTATTGAAGCAATGGAAATATGGTATAACTGGAATCTACTAAAAAATAAGTAAAAAAGAGACACCGTAAACTGAACAGTCCCTTTAGAACAAAATGGAATTCATACAAGAAATATAGAGCTGGTAGTTTTTTAGATTCTCAGAATATATACAATGACAATTATTCCTATGACCGTTAATATTAAAAATATTCTATTCGGGTCGTGGTTTGAGCGGAAGTCCAAGCGACGTGCGAGGATGCGTGACTGTACGAGAAGCCAACTGTGACAATACTAGCTAGTAGCGGTGGCGTCACACTCGGCCTCCGTGCCGTACCGTGCTAGGGTGCCGTTATACCGACAGTTCCAACTTCCAACCACTAGCTGTGGATGTAACGCATATTAATACTAACGGACACACGGTAGAGGCAAACCGTGAACGGACTCGAACGAAATGTTAATATAAAGGACTGCTCACTACAACGTATCATACCATGACCGTAATCGAATCGACAAAAAAACAATTCTTTCTATGAATTAATATGAAACAACGCCTAAAAGACCGTCCCGTCACCGACCAACACCGTACGTGCCATCATGACCGGACCGTCAACAAATTCACAGCTAGGATATTTTGCCGGTGCACGGAGAAAAATGTTATTCGAAAAGACGATCATTTTAATAGTAAAAACGGTTAAAAACGGGACTGAAGTTCTTACGAACAAATTAACAGGGTTTCAATGTTTATTGGCGGAAACATGTAAGATGGTTGGTATACTTAATTTCGTACGTATACCAACAAATTATTCTTACATTTTCCCGCCAATAAACATTGAAACACTGTTAATTTGTTCGTAAGAACTTCAGTCTAGTTTTCAACCGTTTTTACTATTAAAATGATCGTTTTTTCGAATAACATTTTCCTCCGTGTGGCGATACGTTAAGATGTAGCTATTTACCAAAATTAAGATTTATCTTTACTACGAATAAGTTTACATTTTAAATATGAAAAAATATGCTATGGACACATTAAAATTTTTCCTACCTTCTCCATTTATTGGAATTAAAATAAAATAAGCGCAAAGTACTAAATAATTTGTTTTTTCACGGGATAAATATTTAAAAAATACCCCTTTATGGCTAAGATTATTTGTGAGTATTTCCATTGTCTAACTTTTTTCATTCTTGTAAAATTATTCATAAAAAAAATAAAAACAAATTTGGTGCTACTTTCCTCGTGCAGATAAAACCAAAAAACATGAGGAGTGCCAAAAGGGTAAGAAGTCAAATATTTCTGGCATTGCAGGGGCACATTAGTGCGTGTCGTGTTTCTTTTCGTGCCTGATTTACGTTCATAGCACGGTCATGATATTCTTCGGTTATGTGGGCAGACCACATAAGAAAAAAAATTGGTAATATTGTCAGATTGGATTGGCTGAAAATATAGTCAAAGTTTCCTATATTTCTGGCTCTGAAATACAATATAGAATCTGTTCGCTTGCAGGTACAAAAACCCACGAACTGGGGTTCTGTGAGGTCATGAAATTTGAAAAGATTCATTCGTCTGATTTTCAGATCATTATGTAATTACCAAAATGAGTTATGGTGTGTTAATTAAAGCTAAGTATAAAAAAGGGATATATATTAAAAAAAACTGTCTTTGTCCCTGCATTCCGAATTTCTTCCGATTTATAACATATTTCTCTTGAAGATTTGATATTTTTGAAGATAATATCTATACATCATATCTATATATCGACCGGTCAGTGGTTGAGTGGGCATAGCGTTTGGGTTCCACCCAGGCGTTCCGTGTTCGATTCCTCGGCTGGCTAAGTCCTCCATCACAACACAAGCAACATCTTCCGCTTAGTGTGGTGGTAGTAGGAGATTTTCAAATGTTGTTGGGTTATTCGTAACCCGGGAATGTTTGTCTTTCTTTTAAAAAAAAAAAAAAAAAAAAAAAATACATCTGTAGAGCCGAAACGGTAATAATACAAAATTCCCTCGATAGAAAAAAAAACGCAAAGTATGTTCCGAAAATTATGAAAACATTTCGTTCTGTTATTTAACATGTTATAGGTATGAAAAAAATTGCAGTGTATCTTTAAATGCTTACTAAGCATTTGTCGAGATATTTTTGCTCTATTTTAAATATGATGTATTTAAGGTATGTAGGTACGAGTACCAACATTAAGTTGTATCTAGTTGTAAAAAAAAATACAGTCAAACAAAAAACCCGCAAAAAAAATTTGCAAACAACTTAAAACGTCTTTTGGAAGTTTCTAATCGTTAAAAGATTTTGCTGCTTTTGATTATATTACTTGATAACGTGAATAAACCATGATATTTCAACAAAAAACCTGAAAAATCAACACAATTTATAAACAAGAGTGACAAGAGTTGTAAAAGTTTAAACAATTATCCTTACAATGACACTTTTGTATTTGGAACAATTTTTGGTTTTTATCCAAATTTGATTTTGTTTCTTGTTCCAAATTCAAAAGTGTGCCAAACTGGCCTACATAAAATTAAACTTAACAGTCTTGTGGAGTTAGATAAGAATAAAAATTGGTAAATTAAAAATAAAAACAATACAAACATGGACATGCACACTTCCACAGTATAACATAATTAACAAAATAAGACAGAAAGACAAAAAAGTAAGAATAATTATTAAAATTATAAACGTACAAAATTATGGCCATAACTCGTTTCAGAGTCGTTCCTCTGTCTTTTTTTTACATCCCAGAAGTTTCCCAAATGCCAAGCTTTTATGATGAAGTTATATATGTAGACTTAAGTTATATTTACTTGGTTTATGAAATAACTTAGCAGTTTTACCATCTTATGTTATCAGAGGCCATTTAAAACGTTATCCTGAAATTAATACATATATAATATTAGATAATGAACACATATTAAAGCAAGTAATTATTATTTTTATATCGATTTTTGTCTGGAGTCCATTACTTTAAAAGGGAAAAGTAAGGTTGAAATGTACCTGGCAATTCAGATATCGTCACTAAAAATGCAAGTCATGTCAAACAACGTTTTGATTCTGTAGAGGAAGCCACAAGACAAACATGTGTATATTCTTAATGTGCCTTGTGTCGCTACGAATACGAGTAATAAGGCATAAAATCGCTAGGCAAACGGAGTCTTAAATTTTCTGACAAAATATAAAAAAAAATTTCGTCAGAAAAAAATCGCTTATGTATTTTAACAAGTAATTAACAATTTAATTTTAATTTTACTAAAGCGAAACGAAAGAAAAAGCTTTAATTTATCCAAAGCATATTTTTTGGCATTCATAATGCAACCGATTCGTAGTTAAGATTAATCTAAATATTTATTGACGTTAAGCTTCGCCTGAACAGCGGTACTATACAGGGTTATCGTAAACGGAAGTGGCGCCATCTGTTAGATATTTAAAAAGAACCATCGACGTTTTCAAACAACATCCCGATAAGAAAAGAAAACTTACAAAAACCAGTTAAAACAAGTTTTATACAACTTTCTGACCCATTTTCCGAACATTTTTTTCACAATTTTTGTAGGCAAATAAATAATTCATCCTAATATTATAAAGCATAACTTACAAAAGTGTACTTTCCCTAATAGCGTATAATATACAGGACAGTGAGAGAAAATACACACATTTTTCAAAATATGTTTCTTCAATGTAACGCGAAATTTGAAATGGCAATATCGTGAACGGATAAAAATGTTATTCTAAAATACCTTCATTTCATTCGTAAAAACGGTTAAAAACGGGACTGAAGTTCTTACGAACAAATTAATAGCGTTTCAATGTTTATTGACGGGAAAATGTAAAAAATAATTTGTTGGTATACGTACGAAATTACGTATACCAACAAATTATTCTTACATGTTCCCGCCAATAAACATTGAAACCCTGTTAATTTGTTGGTAAGAAATTCAGTCCAGTTTAACCGTTTTTACTATAAAATTGATAGTTTTTTTTCGAACAACATTTTTTCCAGTGTGTAGTAATTTAAAATTAAATTTTATAAGAAAGACGAACATTCTTAGGTTAGGAATGGCCTGACAATACTTCGATTAATTTTGAAAATGCATCCACACAGAAATATAAATAAGAACATAGAATTATTATTAGATATTTGTCAGTAGGTTTTAAAATTATTTGATTGCGTTTCAAGTAAACGTTTAGAATCCACTTGCTTCGGCGACCAGCGACCGGTCAAACCGGTTTGTAAGCTAAGGGGGGGGGGGGGGGGGGGGGGGCTGTGACGTCAGAAAGGTTAGACTCCGTTCCGAAATTAAATGCGAGACTTATCGAACAGATTATTATCTTTGACAGTTTTGCTTGACAAGAAGCTATGTAGCGATTGCTTGGCGAACGATCTTGATAAAAACAGAAAAGCAGTTTCTGTTATAAAAACGTACAAATAATGTATAAAATTCATGTTTAAGACATGGATTTATTAGGAATAAAATAAACTAACTAACTAACCATCACGCCGTTTCCCCGTAGAGGTAGGCAGAGAGGACGAACCGCCAAACAACTCGGTCTTGGCATACACTCCTCGCCTCATTCACATTCATACATTTTATCATCATGCTCTTCTATTATTCTGACTCTTGACATGGCCCGACTGATTCACTTGATCGTGCCATGTCTTCCTCGGGCGTCCTCAACTTCTCCCACCATTCACATTTGCGTCATATATTCTCTTGACACTCCTTTCTTCATTAATTCGCTCTACATGTCCAAACCATCTAAGCGTCCCTTTCTTAATCTTACTTATTACGCTCACATCGGCCTTGCATTGTTTTCGGATCTCCACATTCCTCACACGATCATACAAGGTTTTACCACACATACGCCTCAGGGATCTCATTTCTACAGCATTCAGTCTACTTTCATCTTTTCTTTCCCAGTTCCATGCTTCACTGATATTTATCAGGGTAGGTACCAGCACTCCATTGTGGACTGCTAGCTTCGCTTGGCTTAATAAAATATAACATTTAAATACAGAAAAAAAGTATTATATTAGTTTTTCTACGGAATTTACCTTTATAAAATAGCATTTCGCTGTATTTTTAGCTAAAATCTCGATATATATGAAGTAAATGTTTTGGGAAATTTGATAATTATTATTATTATTAACCTCTCGGAACAACTCAAATACGTCTCGCAAAAAACGTCGTGTCTCCCTTACTTTCATGGTGATAAATATGATCTAAATGGTGTTAGAAAGAAAAAACCCCACGCTTTATATTCAAATCTAAAAGTTAACCGCAAAAGTATAAAAATGTACACCTTTTTTAAAAATCAAAGTTTGCGACCGAAATTTGAAAAAAAAAATTAAATTCGTAACTTTTTTATACATTATTTTTACAGATAACGTTTAGGATACATTTGTTACTGGTAGACAACTGCATTAAGTTTTTGAACAGAGTCTAATATTCATAACATAACGTAATTCAACTAGGTACAAACATGATGACAATGTTCATAATTTAAATATTGCCGATCAAATAAACTTCTAGTCTCTTCGACAACAAGATCAACTCTACACTTTTCATGATAATCATTATCACGTGACCCCTCGGGTAGTGGCGTACGATGTCTGACAGAGAGAGATGTCTCGTCTTTCAAGTGCACCGGCAATGGCTAAGCAAGAAGGAATAACTATTTTATTTCCCACCTAGGCGTTCCGTGTTCGATTCCTCGGCTGGCTAATACTATCTACACACCATGCTGCGAACAGCAGCTTTTGGCAGCTGGCTAAAAATCGAAGGTTGGAGGATGTCTCCCTTCTCTTTTTTTCCCATGCGAACCCGTAACACTCTGCTTCACGTTGACTGCAAATTGGAAGAAACCGTCTGCCGTTAGTACCAACCGAGGAAATGAGATGGTGATATTGAATTTGTTGTGTTAATAAAAGAGACAGAAGACAACGTGAAACAGAATGTTACGGGTTCGCACGAGGAAAAGGGAGACTGGAGACAATAGCCAGCTGCTAACAGCCGGCTGTTCGCAGCAGTGTAGAGCCCATAAGTCCTCCATCACAACACAAGCAACATCTTCCGCTTAATGTAGTGGTAGTAGGAGATTTTCATTTAAATGTTGTTAGGTTATTCGTAACCCGGAAATGTCTGTCTTTCTTTTTAACAAATAAATAAATAATAATATTATATCTACATTTTTAGATATCCTCTAACATTTTTTATTTAAAAATGGACCTTTAGGTTTTAATGGAAAAAATACCTCAAATATTATTTTAGAAGTAAGGTTTTTTTTTAACTTTCGAAATTGCCTGTTTTAGAAATGAGGATTTTTACTTTAGATTTTGCGTATTTTAGAAGTAAAAAAGGCTTTAGAAATTTATAAGTTTAGGTTTTATAAGTTAAATAGATAGTTTAGAAATTAAGATTTTTACTTTAGATTTTGCGTATTTTAGGCGTGGGAGTTTTTACATTAGAAATTGTGTATAGATATCTACATCAGAATACCTAAACTAAATCGTATAAAAAATATAAATATATATTTTTTCATGTTATTATTTGTGATAAAGTAGTAGGTAAGTTATTACTTTATCACGTTTATAAGATAAAGTAAGAAACTCCAAGGTGTGTTCTGTAGGTATAATACAATATACAGATTAGGAAATCTTATCTTTTCACGTGTTTATCAATAGAGTTGTTCAAATATTGTAATATTTTCGCATCACATCGCTACAAAAATATAATTACTTTGCTTTGTACCAAAAATAGCGACGAATGATAATAAAACATAAAATACGTCAACGTAACATAAAAATGTTTAGTAACTATAATACATCTAATTTTGTTTTTGGGCCATTTCTTCGGCCGGCTGGTAAATTCCAGAGAAATGCGTGTTACCTAGGTAAATGCGTGAGTGCACACAAAAGTTGATAGAATGCACTATCCTATCTGCCGCGTTTCAGCTCTATTGGACGTCGAGAAGTGAAAGAAGAGAAATTAAAGTAATTCTAGTCACAACTAGGTAAGTTTCTCGAGACAAATTCCACTAGCGTTATTGTACTCGTAATTTGCTTGGAAAATGGTAAAATTCTTAAAGTTTTCAATACAACCAATGAGTAAACATTTACCTAAGTATGTTTTGTCCTTTTTAATTATTGCAATTTGAACTTTACTAAAGTCGAGAAGTTTCAAACTGAATTATTTGATGATCGTCGAATTGTCGATCAACCAAGAATTTGAAACAACCCAAGCTTAGTAAGACGTTTACAAAATATAGGGATTAGTACAAGATAATATAAACGAAAAATTGTTTTGGTAAGTTATTTACCAAAGATAAAGAATTTTGTAGGTGACTTTTGAGGTGACTCTTATTCGAGTCAATGCACAGTCGGGTAGGTACTTCTGATAACATAAGATAAGGCAGAACTGCCGACTGGTGGATGGGTGGGCTGGGTGACTTACTGGGTGCATTAGGGCATGTCGGTGCGGGTGGAGGATCAGCTAGAGTGCCAGAGCCCCAGGTTCACGGAGCTGAGCAGGGGCAGGCGCGCCAGGCGCCCCAGGCCCGCGGGGGTCACGCCTGTGCATCCGTACAGGTCGATGCTCTTCAGCCGGCTCAAGCCCGCGATGTTGTCCAACCCCCGATCCGTCACGCGTCCGCACTGCCCGATGTGCAGCGCCTCCAGCTCAGGCAGCGCGCGTGCCACGCGCTCCAGCCCCGCATCCGTTATCGGGCACGCCGCCAGGGACAGCGCGCGCAGTCTGAACAGGCCCTGCGAGGCGTGCGCTAGGGCTGCGTCCCCGACCTTGTCGCAGAAGCTCACGTCCAGGGAGCTGATGGGGGAGCCTCCCTCCGCCAGGTACCCCACGCCGGCGTCAGACACGTTATCGCACGCGCGGAGGTTCAGTTCTCGCAGTTCCGGCATCTTGGCCAGGTGCTTGAGGCCGCCGTCCGTGATGGACACGCAGAAGGACAGGTTGAGGGTTTGCAGGGCGGGCAGGCGCGCCAGGTGGCGCAGGCTCTCGTCCGTCAGGCGCTGGCAGTCCTGCAGGCCGAGGTGCTCCAGGGCCGGCGTGCCCCTGGCCGCGTCGCGTTCCAGGCCCGCCAGGTGGCCGATCCCGCGGTCCCCCACGTGCCAGCAGGAGCGCAGATCCAGTCGCCTCAGCTTGCGCAGGCCCCACGCCACCAGCAGCAGCCCCGTGTCCGTCACGTTGCAGCAGCCGCCCAGCTGCAGCGTCTCCAGGTTCTTGAGGTATTGCGCGATGCGGCCGAGGGACGTATCGGTGACTTGCTTGCAGAGCGACAGGTCCAGCGCGCGCAGACGGGGCAGGTCGGAGGAGAAGGCGTGCGCCAGCCCCGTGTCCGTCAGGTTATAGCAGCCCGACAGGTTGAGCGCCTCCAGCTCGGGCAGGCCGAGCACGACGTCGCGCAGGGAGCGCCGCAGCGACAGCACCTGCACGCGCCGGATCCCCCGCCGCACCAGGGAGGGGAACAGGCCGGGATTGGAGCGACGCAGGTGCAGGCGCGCTTGCACGCCGCGCCACACGGAGCGCGCGTAGGCCGCCTCGCGCCAGGCCGAGCACGTCTGCGCCGCTCGGCCCTTGTCCGCCACCTCCAGCCACGAGAAGATCAGCGCCAGCAGTTCGGGGTAGAGGCGCGACACGTGCGTGGGTCTGGGGGCCCGGGGCTGGTGGGCGCCGGTGCCGGGGCCCGGGGGCGCGCAGGGGCCCAGCGGGGGCCGCCACAGCCGGGGCACGCCGGGCTCCGCCAGCCCCGTCTGTTCGGCCCCCCAACTCTCCGTCAGCTTGGGCTCGAGGGCCCTCTTCCTACTGTTCTGCATTCTGCCGCGACTTCCGCTTCGCTACATCTGGGGAACTATCACTGGGGACTAGAGCCGGGCCCCGAGAAGCTCCGAAGGTCGGCTCCGCTCATTTCTAATATGGAAAACGGCGTCCGAACTAACTTCACAGTTCACAAAGTTGACGAGACGACAACTGGTAAACTCCCCGATGAATAAACAAACTAGCCACAAGTCGCACTGGGGGAATCTACACTCTGAACAAACTTTACGGGACACTTGTTACCATTGTGTATACATTGTTACAACACGTATTTGTCAATATTACGCGGGAATACTGCGTGCCAGAGACCGACACAGACATAAACGTTCGATTAACTCGCCGTCCGCGATCAAACTGAAGTCGTCGTGTTTCGTGTTTAGTGTTCGGGTCCCCTCGCAACAAAGTTTGCCGGCCGTTGATTGGTCGGCGGCGGTCACATGGCTCGCTCGGCGCAGTATTGATTCGGGAACATTGCGGCGGCATTTTTAAGTTTGGAGGAAGCCGAGCGAGACGGCGATAGCCCAGAGTGGCGGGAGCGGGCGAAACGGCGAGCAATGGAATGTACGAAACAAGTGTGCGAGAGGGATGGATCAGCGCGGGAGGAAACCTGTCGCATGTAGGACAAAACCGTCAGGTTTTTAAAAATATATACAAAAAAAACTTTCCAACCTGACGCATATTTTCAAATCGATTAATATAGCAAATTGTTGAAATGGAAACATCAGGTCCAATTAATAAGTGGTAATATTGTAAAGTTAAATCTCGAGTAGTAAAATAAAACAAATGTAAAACTTTTTCCACTTTTAATTTAATAAAATAAAAGTGGAAAAAGTTTTAAATTTGTTTTATTATTCTATTACAACGGAATTCCACCACGAATTATCAGTTTCAAAAATAGAAATATTAAATCTAGAGGTTTTGAGCACGAGACTCAATAATTTGGTTTTCGATTATACAAATCAAGAGCGTCTTTGATTATTTAATTGTAACACTAAACATACTATAAATTTATGCACAAACCATTTCTAACTAAAACTTACCAACTTACACCATCACGCCGTTTCCTCACCGGTGAAGGTAGAGAGAACGGACCGCCAAACGACTCAATCTTGGACAACACTCCTTGCCTCATTCACATTCATACATCGTCTCATACATACTCTTCTGTTATTCTTGACATGGCCCGACACTATCTAATTCACTTGTTTCAAGGGAACCTTTTTAATCTGCAAGGTGATAGATATCCCACAAGAGTGATGTATTTTAATTATATTTTATGAGGAACATTTATAGGTTAACAACATTACATACTTAAAAAAGGGTTATGTTACAACCCAACAACTAATGTTCACACCATTCATTCGTTCACCATCCATTAACCATTCATTCGTTATCGTTGGCATTATGTTTGGCGTTTGTTAAATGTATTTTTGGTGGATACCAACAAAAAAGAATTATATACATCGCTTACTTTTACTTGGATTCTTAAAATAAAATGAAGTGCAGACTAAGCAGACATTTATTTATCTATTTATTCACGCCCTAATGGGCCTTTACATGAATATTTTATACATTGGTTACAGTAATTAAGTATAAAAATGCAGTTGTAATAATTGTAAAAAAGCAACACAAATTAATGTAACAAAATTTAGTGCAAATTAGCTAAATACTAGAAAGTTGGTTCTATATAAGATAAGTATGAAATAATTAGTAGAAAGAGATTTAGACAATAAAATAATAAGAATAAGGTTGCATCTACACATAAAAAAAAAAATAATAAATAAAAAAATAATTTAGCAAAATATAATAGAGAGTTAAAAAATAAGACCTGAAATTACAATAACATAATAATTTATATATAGAGAGAATAAGACAAATTAAATTAAATTATAATAACATAATAATCTACATATAGAGAGTTAAATAATAAGACCTGAAATTACAATAACATAATAACAGCATTAAGGATTGTAGCTTATTATTTGCATACATTAAATGAAGCACTTTTTAAATAAAGCGAGGTTTTTATAAAAAAATATGTCTACGGAGCAGGTTTCATTCCCCACACGATGCAATCTCTGAAGACAAGAGTTGAACATAAAATTAGTGCGAGAAGCAACTGTATTAAATACATGTTTGAATTTATAGTATCGAAAGTTCATTAAAAGTTTTTTGAACTAGTTCGAAACACCCGCCCGCAGTCTTTCTCTCCCCGCAAATACCCGAAGGTGCTATCAATGTTTTTACAATTCGGTTTATATGTATTTAGACTCCCGATTCAATTTGATAATTTATTTTTAATGTTTTTTGTTTCATCTTTCAAAACTATTTATTTTATTTAATTAAACTATCTGTTGATTAATCCATTATACCAATACATAAGCAAGTTTTTTAATATGATAAAAAAAGCTTTTATTACTGTAAACTCAAAATACAAAAAAAACTTGTACTAAAACTAGAATTGGATCGAAAAAGTTTTAAACTTGAATTGGATTTAAGATAAGTATTGATTTCGCAACTTCTGGGAGTGTTTTGTTCAAACAATCCAGTTCTTGCTAAAGTTCTTTTAAATATTTCTTTTAAAAAATGCACATTCAGAATTCTGAAAGAGGATTGACATGTTTACAACAAAATAGATTTGCCGCTAAAGTAAAATAAAAAAAGTTGAGAACAAAAAATGGACTTGGTACTACTTGACGAGGTATGACTTACATATTATCCAGGCACTTCAAAAACTTTATTTTGTGGATATTTTCTACTACAGTTTAAAAATGCTTTTTTCCATTGTTTTTGAAGATTTGTGAGTATTTTTTTTCTACTAAACTAACATTGAATCGTCTGAACCTGATATTGACCGTAGTTATCCATTATGCACGCATCTAATTTAAAACATTGTTAACTTGAATTAAATTTAATTAATTAAACTTTTAATCACACAAATAATGACAAATTTATCCAAGAAAAAAATAATCTCTAAAACCCCAGGTTTAAAAATTTCATAAAAACTTTAAAAAATAAGGTCCTCAAGTGGCTACCTTCCTCTATTTTTCTGACTTTTTAAACACCACCAACATAATATCTGTCAGGTTGTCGACCAAACAGGTGCCTATAGCAAATCATTCATTTTGTTTTCTCTATCGCCCATCAGGTGGCAGTAACATTTAAGTAAATATTTTAACAAAATAAGTTCTTGATCTTTGAAACTAAAACACTACAGTGACTACAGCATTCTAATCAATTATTAGGAAAAATACCTCTTTATCACTTCTGCATTACATATAATTTTTGGTGAGAAAGATGTTCCGTTGCCAGATTATTGTACTACTCTGTAGTTCAATAGTGAAATTATTTTCATAAGCAATCAGCAAGCTCTTCGTGATGTCAACCAAGTAACTAAATAGTTCGCCCTTTTTAGCATAGATGGTAAAAATTCAAGAAATATTATTTCAATAAAACCTCTTAGTGAAAATTTAAAAAAATACCTATATTTAGGGGGTTTCTCCCCATCCCATACTAATATAAATATTTTAAAAAATAAAAATAAAATGCTCGCAATAATTAGAAAACTCGGCCAACTTGCCTGTCCAATAAAATATTATAGCCACTATGCAAAGGTTCGAGTCCCGAATAATTTAATAAATAAACCGTAATACACCGGACAGATCGAAGTTCAGATCAAAATATACTTTTTAAAACAATATCTTTTCTAGGTACCCGACACACTACGTTGTAAAAGATTTCTTCCTACGACAGAAGAGGGGACCAATTTAATCAAAACCTTCTAGATCACAGTGATCTAGGAGGTTTTGATGGGAGCGGCCGCGAAACACCATTTATTTATATTGGATCTATCAACTTGACGGCTGACAGTTGCTTGAGCACGGCGGCTGCTTATTTAAAATGACACCCTCTCCTGTTTAGGCATAATTTTTCAAATATCGCATTCTCAGCGGTTATGACGAATAGCGAAGACCCGAACCGTGCTTATAACACACATCATCTTTTTACGTGTGGCGGGTCTGTATGGGATTGTATGGAGAGCGCTATTGTGTTATATCGTATCTTTTGATGTGAACTTCGCGTCTGTCCCGTGCAATAATCGTAAATCGAAAATAAATTTTATTCTATGGATAAGCTATGAAGAGGATGGTGAGAAAGCTATGAGTTGTCGTCAATAATATTTTCATGAGGGTTTATTATCTATAAAATTTTACCATAATTATTTACAAAAAACAGTTTCACATCAGAAATAATAACCAATAATTTGAATGTCTAGAACAGGAGACCTCCCTAGTTGGACATTCAAAGCTTTTATTTTTATAACAAAAAAATAAAACATTTTTATTATTGAAGAAGAAGATAACAATAATAATATATTTTTTTTAAATATCAAAATGAACAAGACACAGAAAAATAATAAAAGATAACGGTCGCAACTGGGACTCGAACCCAGAACCTTACGTCTTACAGGGACATACACCTCTACCAATTGGGCTACTGCGATTTATTATGAGACTGTCGTAATTGTCCACTTCATATTTCAAATTTCAGAATTAACAATATTATCTTCGACTAATGTTTTTTTCCATATTATTGGCAGCTACCTTTATTATTGGAAACAAGTATTCAAAGAATGTATTTGTTACCTAGATAGTGTCTCGGATAAGTATTTCCGATTTTATTTTTATGGAACACCTATTGACTTTTTATAAAAGTCTAAATAAATATTCATATTTTTATAAGAAAAACTCTCTTTTTAACTTTTGAAGGTTATTCCGATAAATGTAATATATCATTGAAGAAGACGATAACAATAATAATCTAATTTTAAAAAATGTAATAATTTTTAATTTCATTTTTATTAGTTTGATTGTGACTGGATCCGAGCCACATTGTCTCTTATAATTAAATTGGCATCGCAGATCAATTGCACATCCATGGAGAAGATACCTTTTCTGTTGCTGTATACTTCGGCATTTTGTCCTTCTGAAACAAGAAAAAGTAATTTCAGTACTTGACATTTTCAGTTGGGGAAATGGAATTAAATAGTGAGGATGAGGATCCTTCCTTTTATACTAGGTTTCTCACAATCCTCCCAATAGCTTATCTACACTAATATCGAATATTTTCAATTTACTATTTACGGTTTATTTATTTATTAAGTTGGACGTTATAATTCGGTACTCGAACCTTTGAATAGTGGCTATATATTGGATAAGTTGGCCGAGTTTTCTTTCCACTGCAAGTATTTTATTTTTATTTTTAATAATATTCGTTGTAGTATAAATAAGCTATTGGGAGGATGGTGAGAAACCCCCTTAATATTTATTGTAACAACTATTCACTATAAAAAGGAACCTCTCATAAGGATCACATCTCATAAAGAGTAATTCGCATAATGAGGTAAACAGATTGTGAAAAAAATGCTCCCTTAACGAGCGACATTTCGCATAACGAGTGAAGCATGGGGAAGTCCCATCTTCAAATCACTCATTTGTGAGCCGGGACTTCCGCGCCAGTGCACCAGTCTCTGGTTAGCACTCGTTCCGCTAGTACGCTAGTGTCGCATGTGATCACGCAAATACATTATTTGTGTTTTTTTTCATTATTTGTAAAATTTCGGAACATGAAAAAGGTTTTTCTCTTCTGTGACTAGAATGTGGATTTTCAAATTTTCATTTATAGAACATAGCTAGTTGCAGTCGGAACATGAAAAAGGTTTTTCTCCACTTTAAGTCGGCTTTTGGACTTTTAAATGTTTTGTGAACAGTTGCAGTAGGAACATGAGCATAATTTTTCTCCATTATGAGTAAACTTGTGGGTTTTTAAGGTCGAGGACATGAATACATATTTGCAATCCTAGATATCTTAGATATTAGGAAACTATACATTATAAAGATAATTCATAAAATCCTCACTACGCCATATAACTCACCCACAAAATACAAGAGCAAAATCACACAATCAATTCCAAGTGCCTACAATTAAATCAACTTTTACCAAAAAGCACGAATCCTACCTCTCACCTCTAATATTCAACACCTTCTTAAAAGAAACCACTTACTCCATCACTGATAAACATCTAAAATGGCTATATAAACAATGCAACATTTGGCTACTACACAAAAAAGAGAATGCATCACCAAGTTAATGGTAATCTCTGTCTAATCGATAATTTCTCATCCTTTATTTACACATGTTTTATTTCCAATTATAGAGATTTATTCTTTCTTCTTATTGATTTATTATTCATGCAACTTGTGTTTTCATGTTTATTTTCCGACTATTTTCCTGTACACCTTTTATCTTTTTTTATGTTCTAATTATTACCCTTTTCTGTTTACTTTCTCTTTATTCTGTTTATTTTCTGACTATTTTCCTGTACACCTTTTATCCTTTTTATTGTTCTAAGGGGGTTTCTCACCATCCTCCCAATAGCTTATCTACGAACTTAACGAATATTTTCGATTTACGATTTACGGTTTATTTATTTATTAAGTTGGAGTTTATAATTCGGTACTCGAAGCTATGAATATTGGCTATATATTGGATAAGTTGGCCGAGTTTTCTAACCACTGCGAGTATTTTATTTTTATTTTTAAAAATATTCGTTATTAGGGTAGATAAGCTATTGGTAGGATGGTGAGAAACCCCCTAATTATTACCCGTCTCAGAACAGACAACGTCTAGAGAGGCGGGTAACTTACTTGTTATAAAATAATATTTTAGCACAATAAACGCCCGGGTTGCCGGCAATGAAATTGATTGAATTGAATCCGAACATAGGTAAAAAAGGTTTTTCTCTACTGTGAGATAGGATGTGGGATTTTGAATGATCCTTTGTATTGAATAAACGTTAAAAAAATAAATGAGTATTTTTTGGCATGGAAAGCATTATCGTATTTTACTTTGACTTATGTGGGAAAAAACGTTTCGCTTAACGAGTGTTTCACATAACGAGTAAGATTCTGGAACGAGTAAGTTATAAGAGGTTCCACTCTAGTATGATATAGAGGCACTTTTTAGTGTCATGCGTGTAGTCGATAGACCCAGTGACCCGCCAAATCATAAAAACCAATTTTAAGGGAGCCAGGTTCTGAGGGAAGCGAATGTACATATATTGGACCGAGGTTTCCTATAGCCTCCGAGTACCCCTTTATAAATCTGCAAGCAGAAATCTGCTGATATCAACAGAATCTCCGGCAGACATCAGGTATGACCCAGCTGCGAAGTAGTGTTGGGTAGGACACGATATCAGAATGAGTTTGTATGAGGTACTCAAATACTGAAATGAGGTGGTGAGGTATCCCACCTCTTTTGAGGTGAGGTGTTGAAATATTTACCTACTCAGTCACCCTCCCCCCTCATCACAACTCTACCTCAACGCCCCCCCCCCTTGGGAGCAGTTGGGACTCTTGTGCGGTATTTATTTATTCAATTTCAACGGTATAAATAATATTTAATATTTAATATACCATAAACAATATTTACATGTCACATTAAAAACCAAAAGCAAATATTAGGAATAATTAAAAAACAAAAAAAGAGAATAACAATTGATTGTGGCTAACAATTTATTCACATAATATTAATTTAAAGTCCCAATACTGTACGGCTCTCCTCAACTCTTTACGCCTCGCGGCTCTAATACAAATAAGTCGCATACACGAAAGTACCACTTCATCAACTCACACCTCATACCTCGTGGCGCATTTCAAATACGTCCCGGATGCGAAATGAAGTGGCACTACATGAACCAGCTCACACCTCACACCTCGCGGATCTAATACAAATAAGTCGCATACACGAATGTACCACTTCACCAACACGCACCTCACAACTCGCGGCTCACTCATTCACTCACTCAAATATGTACCGGATGCGAAATGAAGTGGTACTAACAACTCGCACCTCACACCTCGCGGCTCACTTCAAATATGTCCCGGACGCGAAATGAAGTGGCACTACCGCTGTAACGCTACTACCTCACCGCCTCATATTTGAAGTGGTACAAAAATGAGTTGGACCTCAAATACGTCCCATGCAATGTAGTGATACTACACCAACTACCTCACCACCTCATATTTGAAGTGGTACCTACAAAGAAAAAGAGTTGGTAAAAATATATTTGGTGAGGTGACGGGACATTTTACGCCTTTGTATGCGACATTTGTAGTGCATCTTGTATGAGGTACTCAACACTACTGCGAAGTAACGCAAGGTCAATAATAATTGGACTATTGTTGGTACGGCATTATTCCTGAAAACAATGAAACTTTTTATTTATTATATTATGATGTATCTATGTCGATTTAATTTGAAACATGTCGGTATTTTAGGTTAGCAACTTACATTGTTATAATTTGTTTTAAAACGTGAGAAGTCTTACAATGATTTTGTTTTTAACTTAGTCGTCAATTAAATGAACGGCATTTTTCGTGAGTCCAGAATTCAACATCCTCCAATACTCTCAAAAAATTTACACGAACTCCTAGAACTCCCAGTCTTCTCATTCCTGCAGCCCTCTCGTGATTCCTTCACTCTCTTGTACTTCTGCATCTTCAATTGCTTCAATAATTTCAAAATTCATAAAAAACACTGAACTTGTGAAAAATTCGGGCCGCTTCACCAACAGCAGCAAACTCTCAAAATCGTAATGAAATGGTAGAAAATTTAGCTATCGTCCACATTAACCGCTTCGAGTACCAATTAGTACAGAGGAACTTTATCTACATACATAAGCGTCTTTGAGGGATGGTGAAATCGAAAAAGTACTTTATCCTATGCATACTGCTTCTGACAGCTTATGAGCAAGGTGGTGAAATATCCGTTGATAATAATAGTAACCCCAAACCCGCGCATACATTTTTTGATCGTGTACAGAACCTGCTGTCTTCGGTACATGTTCTTCTCGAGGAGATCTCTCTACTGTCGAACAGCAATTTTAATGTTAATTTTAATTTTAATTCAATTTTAGTTGATCAACTCGACACTTGAAAGCACATTGACACGTGTGAACCTTCTTTCAAAGAATTTGAACAATCAAAGTTGATCAACAAAAATCACATCGTGTGAACCGGCTAAAAGGGAATCAAATATAACCTAAAATACTCGAATAATAATTTTAATGCTTCAGTGGATAATAGTCTAATAATAGTAATAATAGTATAATAGTCAGACGGTTAATGATAATAGTCAATAATAATAATAATAGTCAATAATAATAATAGTCAATAGTTAATGATAATAGTCAATAGTTAATGATAATAGTTAATGATAATATCATTTTAATGATAATAGTCAGACGGTTCAATTTTAGTTGATCAACTCGACACTTGAAAGCACATTGACACGTGTGAACCTTCTTTCAAAGAATTTGAACAATCAAAGTTGATCAACAAAAATCACATCGTGTGAACCGGCTAAAAGGGAATCAAATATAACCTAAAATACTCGAATAATAATTTTAATGCTGCAGTGGATAATAGTCTACATCTCTTCATAATACATAATCCAAAAAAGTCTTGCACAAAAGTGTTGAAACAATAAAAAAATAATGCCTAAATTTAAACCTACCCAAATCTGGAGATAACTATAATGAAAAATATTCTTGCCAAATTCACAGATGAAGATTTGATCCTCACTAAAGCTAACAACGGAAATACAGTCTTCATAATTCACCGAAGTAAATGGACTTCATTAACAGTGATAATTTCGGAATATTTGTGAGAGACCCAACTAATAAATTTCAAGATAATGCGAAACAAAAGTAAAAGTACCCTCTACCAAATTGCAAAACTGGATCAACATACTACGGGAAGAGGAATTAGGAATTATTTAAAAAAAGTAAAGTGTGTGTTCTTAGTGCAATTTTATTTAATGTTTTGATATATTACAGAAATCTGTAAAATAATAAAACAAATGTCGATGAAACATTAAAAAAAATAAAATTACCACACCCTGTTTAGATGCGTATAAAGAACGAACACAATTATTATTTTTATCACGCGAACTATCGTTTCGTCGGTCAATTGTGTCATTCATATTCAGTTGCTCGACATCGGTGTTTAAAATGGGATATTGTAAAAAAGCCGCTATTTTCTTTTTTTTAATCTACTGCCTCTTCTTTTATTATGGAGAAGCTAAAAAGAATGTAAGTTTCTTTTTATAATTTTCTCATAGTCATTCCTAATTACCCTTGAGGGGTTTTATCACGAAAACGGCACTATATAAATTACTCGAAAATTATGATTATTATTACCAATTTGTTTATTTTTAAACAAAATTCAATAGCATAATGGAAATTCATAATAATTTTGATTAAACAAAACTTGCACATTTCCTATTTTAAAAAAAATATATCTCAAAATGACGCCGATAATTTTTAGCTTAGTTTTCTCTGTAGAGTAGCAAAAAACATATAGTTTTCTTTTTTTTGGAAAAACTTTTACATGACAGTTTAGTTAATTTTAAAAACAAAATGGTTTTGATGCTCATGGAATGCTAAGTAAGACACTCCCGAAATTCTTAATTTTTACAGAACAAATTTATAATTAACTATAAAGATGGTGTGACCGTCTGCCCCGATGCTGATAGTCAAGCCTTCTTCGAAACGTCGCGTCTGAAGGCGATTCGATTCAACGAGACAATTGCGGTGTTGGAGGGGAAGTTCGAGATCAGGCAGAAATTGGAAGACCTTGTCAAGGTAAGTGATCGTCCCAACCTTCTTTTCCTTTCTGAAACCCAGATAACTCAGCCTCTAGACGCCTCCTATCTGGACTGCTCTCGTTGGCAAGTTCAGATCCACAAGATGTGTCTGTCTCCATGACCGATCTGACCTCAACTGTGTGTGATTGTTGAATCTGATTGAATGATTTGTTGGAATCGATACGTCAACAGGTGGCAGCACAGTAGTCGTTTGCAAAATGGCCGACATCGTATCAGATAGCGTTCTATGCTTTAATTCTTGAATGCAGTTGGCTGAAAAAAAGCGTAGCGGTATGCAGTTCACTGCAGTGACTCCGCGCAATGTTCAGCGAGTCGATGACATCATTCGTGATGAATTTGATTGAATGGTGGGTCGCGTCAGTCTTGCCAATACGGCAAGTTTCTATACGTTCACCAAACCATAACAAATCCATCAAATCCGAGCTATTCAAAGATTTGAACGAGACTATTGATGATCTCTTGCCCCGCTACCCTTCGGCAGAGTTTTTTTAGTCTAATTTTTTATAATTTGTATTATAAATATGTCTTTAATGGACTGATTTTAGCTGCAATGCGTCGTCGAAAAAATTAGTCCTCTTGGAACAAAAGAAGAAATGGCTTCGTACGAAGTTGAAGACTTCTGTGCCGAACTAAAAAACAAGGAGCAACAGACGATGATCGGACAGTATTTGAGGGCTATCAACTTTCCACCAGAATGTCCAATCGAAGCGGTAAGTGCCGATTCATTACCTACATCGCATGTCTTGTATTATTCTTTATTCTGTGCAGGGGATAATTCATCCTTCTTAGAATCAAAATATTATGCTTTCACTACACTGAAGCCAACCTTCCATCTCCGAACTTAGGTGAGAGTCGCAAGGTTGGCCAAACGTGTAGTAGCTGTTGATCACTCTGCGGCCATCCCTCCAACTCCAAAATGGTGGTCGTCGAAGTGACAACTGCCGCTGCCGTGTATCTAATAGCTGGTTTCCAACTCGAACTTCACATCTACACAATCGCCCAAACTTTTGAAGTTGGAAGTTGGCCTCAGCGTAGTGCTAGCATTACCATTTGCTTGAAATGGCTTCATCAGTATTGTTATATTTAGTTTTCAAAACCACACCATCTTCCACTAGATCGTCTTCCTCTAGTCTTTCAGCTTCTGTCGTGAAACTTCCATGCTTTTCACTCTTTCGTATCACTTTCCAACGTGAAATATACAATAATTTTGTCAACCCGTAAAAAAAAAAACAGGTTTTATGATGCTGAAAGTATTTATAAAATATTTCCCCGATATTAAGATGATCGAACACCCGTTAGTCAACTTTAAAAATTCTCAGCGATTTAGATTTAAATCTGCCAATTTTCGACATATTTAGTTAATTTGTCAAAAATTTAAGCAATATGTATCTTTTTCGTTGTTTGTTTTTGGAGTGTTATGCCGTGTTGCGCTACCTCCTTCTGTATCTGTATATCTTCTTCTTTCTTCTTCCTTGCACTGTCTCAACTCATTGCCTAGGTAGGCTGTTGGAGTCGGCTCTCCTCGTTCTCAGGTTGTAGCTTCTTCGGTTCTGGGTATCGCTTTCATCCAGGCCGTTTCTACTTAGAATTTTGGTGCATTGAGTCATCCAGGAGTTCTTTTGTATACAAATTCAAAATATTAGTAAATCAATTGACTTTATCTCTTGGTTCTCAATCAGCTTAAAATTTCATTTTAGCGTGAATAATTTTACCCGTTACATTTCGCATGAATATTTCACATCACGCACATCGTCATAGACAATGGAAATTATGTGTTTGAAGAATTATTACTTGAGTAAATTGATTTATTTTTGTGTCTTGTTATGTACTTTCCAGGGTGAATATTTTATCGACAACATGGTGGCAGACACCAAAGATGTTCCCATAAACGCTTTAATGGAGGGAGTGTATACCATGACGTTCACCTACACAACTTATAAATTGGCTGAGTCTGGATTGACTAAAACCGACGAAAAGACTTTGGGATGCCTTTACTTTGATATTTCTGTCGAAAAACTGTGAAGATTTTTTTAAAGAGAGTTGAAATATAAAAACGTGTTTAAATTTTGGCGTTTTATTTATTTAGTTTTTAGTTATTACCACTTGACTTCGACTGTGTTTTAATCGTATAGCTATAAAATTAGAGGCGCTATTGCAGACTTATATCGTAGGCACTGCGCGTAGATCGTAGTTAGGAGTTCGAGCATTGGGAGCATTGGAGGCCAAATCGAACTAAATAGACGTAAAAAAAGTGGAACATTTTTTTTGCTTCATGTCTCATATAGTAATATAATACATCAATGGTTTCAATACTCTTATGGGTGATTTACAAGATGCTTTTTTTGAAGATTTCATGTGGGTCATCTTTGCATATGAATTTGGGATGAAAAAGCGCATGGCGCAGTGGAGTTCCACAAGGTTCTCATTTGGGACATGTATTATTTTTAATATCTATCAATGATTTTGTAAAAGTTTTTAAAGGAGTAAAAATACTTCTGTTTGCTGATGACCTAAAAACTTACAAAACGATCACCTCCATCAATGATTGTAATATCCTTCAATCTAATCTCGATCGTTTACAGGATTGGTGTAGTTTTAATGAACTGTTTTTTAATATTTAAAAGTGTCAATTTATATCTTTCTGCAGAAAAAAGTCTCTTTATAGTATCAACAATATTTTTCTTAAAAATATGTCTCGTATCAAGGATCTTGGTATCGTATTTGATGAAAAATTAACGTTGGTTCCGCACATTAATGAAGTTACTAATAAGGCTGTGAAATGTTTGAGATTTATTTTAAGCACGGTCAAAGATTTTACATCACTTTATTCATCTAAATTTCTCTTCACTGCCTTAGTAAGAAGTAATTTAGAATACAATTCCACTATTTGGTCCCCCACATCAAATAAAAATTGAGAGAGTTCAACATAAATTTTTAAGGTTCATAAATTTCAAACTCTTCGTACCCATTGAATAAATCAATTACGATAAATTAATGAGAGTACTTAATTTTACTGACTTATCTTGTAGAAGAATCAAGAGCGATCTCATACTTTTATTCAAATTAGTTAATAGTACAATTGAAAAAATATCAAATTAGAAAATTAAATTAGTGAAATATTTTTAATTTTCAATGTATATAAATAAGAGATATACAATTCCATTGTTTTAAAACTAATGTACAATATTTGTGGTACATAATTTGCTCGGTAATTATCGGTGATTTTCTATTATGAACGCAAGCACGACATATGTTAATAATAATAATTAAAAGTCTTTCATTATCTTTCTTTTGTTGTACCAAATAGAGATGATGGTATCGTCGCTAGAATATCCCGTTTACATGATTTTATTTAAATATTAAAATTTAATAGTACATATTATTACGTGAAGTAGTTATGAATAACAATTATTATAAGCCACAATTATAAACCTGAAAAACTAATCCACATTGAAAAAATCTCAAGAGAATAGACACATGACGCCAACGGGACTCGAAATAGAGTCCTTCTGATTTCCGGTCAAAATGCTCTACCACTCAGCTACGTCGGCTTATCTCTTACCCGCCAAATAATTCAATATATAATAGTGTTTCATTCAACCATTACTGCTTAGTTTTGAATAGGTATACACTAAACAAAACTCCTTCATTTATCGTGCATCACAAATTTTCAATACATACGAGGGTCAGAAATAATAATGCCTCTTATTTTTTTATACTTAAATAAAGTTAGATAAGAAAAAAATTGAATTTGGCGCTATTCCTCGAACCTTCTTTTATAATCTACTGCAGTAGTAACTTTCTACGTCAACAGGTGGCAGTACTGTAGTCGTTTGCAAAATGGCCGACATCGAGGTTCGTATCAGATAGCGTTCTGTGCTTTAATTCTTGAATGCAGAAGGTGAAACGCCCATTCGCAATCATGAACGACTGCAAAATGTATACCGTGATGCAACAGTGTATGTCAGCACCGTTAAGTGATGGTTTCGTCGTTGTAACGAAACTGAAGGACAAACGCCGTTGGCTGACAAAAAGCGTAGCAGTATGCAGTTCACTGCAGTGACTCTGCGTAATGTTCAGCGAGTCGATGACATCATTCGTGATGACCGCCGGATAACTACAGATGAATAATGATGCATTCTCTCCTCCAGTAAAGGCAGTGTGACGTGAAGCTCATCGTGAGATTCACTTTGAAAACTTTTGGAGGCAGAAAAACATGCCCTTGTTCCCTAGGAAGGGAATACAGTTGATATTTCTTCTTTTATATTTTACTTTTGTTTCTCCTGCGTGTAACATTTTCCTTCTTTCGAGTGTTTAGCCTCAAACATTACTCTTGGACCTTCTCCATAGCAGCTCGGTCAAAGATTTGTGTGGACATTTTTGCTCTTTGGGGAGTTCATTTTATCCACGGATTTGCTAATACAAGCACCATCTGCTTGTTTACTCTCAATGGACCGTGTTATCTTACTTTACTCTCGATGGCGTGGTTCCATTAATTATCAAATGTTTCATGTTAAGAAATTTCCTAACTTTTACCTTTTTTAAAATTCTTATGTAAGCTCGACTCCCCGGATTGTTCTTACGGAGTCTAGAAGGGTAGTAGACGCATATTTTTTAGTTGTACATCTCTAAACAGCACAATTTTTGGTAATCCAAAGTCCGTCTCTAAACAAATATCTTTTTTCAAACTTTATCTAGAATTGCTTTCCAGACATTCAACATTTTTTCTTTTTCTGAACTTCCTTCTACCTAATCCTTTTTAATAATCTTTCGTTCTACATTTGTTCGCCTTAATGTTCTTCTTCTATTGAAATATTGAACAGCGGGTAGCCAATAAACTTTGAAAAAACAAAATTATAAATTGATTATTGATTGCCTACGATTCTTATATTTTCTATTTTTTATCGATACCTTCTCTTTGACAGTTTCAGTTTCATGCTCACTTGAAATCAGGTAAATAAAAGTTTTTTATTGTGGTCAGTGACTTCATTATTTATTTGGAAAAAATGGTTTACAATAAACAATGAGTCTAGCCGTCTAATAGGAAGTCAAATTATTGTTATGAAATGCTGAATGCTACTAACAAAATAATTTCTTGAGTATGTATGCAAATTTAAAGAACTCTAAATGTTCTTTTATAAATGTGTATTTAATTGTTTCATATAAGAA
Source organism: Limnephilus auricula (assembly GCA_951813805.1). Taxonomy (NCBI): domain Eukaryota; kingdom Metazoa; phylum Arthropoda; class Insecta; order Trichoptera; family Limnephilidae; genus Limnephilus; species Limnephilus auricula. Next base: position 10,763,765 of record OX638406.1, on the reverse strand, counting down.
GATAAATTAAATCTATCAGTAACCGCACGGGATGCAAACTGGTTTTGGTGGATTGCATGGAGCTGGCTGTGAGTTGCACGGTGGAGGATTGCATGGAGCTGGCTGTGGGTTGCATGGTGGAGGCGGTAGAGGACTGCATGGAGCTGGCTGTGGGTTGCACGGTGGAGGCGATGGAGGATTGCATGGAGCTGGCTGTGAGTTGCACGGTGGAGGCGGTGGAGGATTGCATGGAGCTGGCTGTAGGTTACACGGTGGAGGCGGTGGAGGATTGCATGGAGCTGGCTGTGGGTTGCATGGTGGAGGCGATGGAGGATTGCACGGAGCTGGCTGTGAGTTGCACGGTGGAGGCGGTGGAGGATTGCATGGAGCTGGCTGTAGGTTACACGGTGGAGGCGGTGGAGGATTGCATGGAGCTGGCTGTGGGTTGCATGGTGGAAGCGGTGGAGGATTGCATGGAGCTGGTTGTGGGTTGCATGGTGGAGGCGGTGGAGGATTGCATGGAGCTGGCTGTGGGTTGCATGGTGGAGGCGGTAGAGGACTGCATGGAGCTGGCTGTGGGTTGCACGGTGGAGGCGGTGGAGGATTGCATGGAGCTGGCTGTGGGTTGCATGGTGGAGGCGGTGGAGGATTACATGGAGCTGGCTGTGGGTTGCATGTTAGAGGCGGTGGAGGATTGCATGGGGCTGGCTGTGGTTTGCATGATGGAGATAGTGGAGGGTTGCATGGAGCCGGCTGTGGTTTACATGGTGGAGGTGGTGGAGGATTGTATGGAGCTGGCTGTGAGTTGCATGGTGGAGATGGTGGTGGATTGAAAGGACATCTTATGCAGGCTGAATAAGCACCCTAGAAACAAAGTAATTTAAGAAAATATTAAGGATCCGTGCTTATTATTATATTGACATCTTGAAATTAAGCTTCTGAAAGGCTAACTTGACTCTGGTTTCGATGGAGCCCCCGTGTCTTAGCTGGTCACTTATAGATACACCAAGCTTATTTTAGATAGACTAGACTATATATAAATCAAAGTTAATCTGGTAATATAAAATTAATAGAAAAGAAGAACTTACTTGCAATGCCAAAAGTGCCACCAGACAGGAGAACCCACTGTTTCTAGAGACCACCATCTTGCTGAGCTGAGAGGACAGGAATACTTTCAAAGCCGTCCTACTGCTGCTTTTATAGCTCACCATCAAACATAAAGATCTCCGTGACAGAAGATTAGGGAAATTGAATAAACTCACGTACTTACTATCTGACTTGTGACTTATGGCATATTGAAACGTCCCCAATTAAACAGCAACATCACAATCTACTCCACTTTTCCACTCAGCAAATTCCAGACTTGCTATCGAGACAAAAAATATCATGTTTTAGCATTTATATAAAACTATCTGATACCCGGCATGCGTTGAATGCCAATTTAAAAAATAAATTGTTTCTCCCTTCGTGTCATTTCCCATTCGTCCCCATCCCTTACCGCGTTCCCATTTCACCATCCCGCTTTCCCTCTCCGCTCTCCCCCTTTCTTCCCCCTCCCTCGTCCCCCCTCCCGCGTAGCCACTCTCCTTAATTACCAAACCAACCCTCCCGCATACCCCTTACCCAGCATTTTTTCCCTGCCGCCTAACTCCATAGAATACACCCATTTTTCCAACAATTCGCCTGACCAATTTAATTTTTTGAATGAAAATCTCATAATGCCAGAGCTCACCAGTATATATATATATATATATATATATATAGAAGTATTCACGAGCATGTTCACAACAATTCAAAAAAATTAATAGCAATCGGATGAAATTTTAATCGCAATCGTAGGAATAGTATAGGAAATAATTTCATAACGTGCAGAAACGGGCGGTCCGTTTGATAGATTCTCCCGTCTTTATAAATGGATTGCTATATTTAGAGCACCGGCGTTGGGTGGAAATGCTATCCTTGTTCTACCTGTATTTCAATGAAAGATGCTCCGAGGAACTAGCGTCATTGATCCCTTCGACACCGGTGCATAGTCGGGAAACACGCCAAACGCGCGCCCAACATATGTACACGGTTGCCATATGTCATATGAGAACCGGTCGCTTCTACGACTCGTTCTTGAGTTCAACAACTCGGCGGTGGAACGATTTGCCGGCCTCTGTGTTTCCTCCTTCCTAAAACATGGGTCTCTTCAAGACTCCTTCCTCTCCTCAAAAGGTCTCTCCACCCAGCATCTTCAAGGACGACATAGGCCCTAAGAGAAATTATTTTCCTCAGGGCCTACTGTGTGGAATTAATATAAAAAAAAAAAACAACATGGTTTCAATAATTTGTCCTGAATAACAAAATCCAAAATCACAACTTTGCTGTTTCCAAGGCAGCCTAGTCACTTAAGATCCATTGACCAGAGGCCAAGAATTAAAGTTCCAAAATGCTTGCAACTGTACAGGGAGGTTCCGATGAGAAAGATCGATTATTCAGCGTATCAAATTTTTAAAATTAAGTATTCCATATCGATTTATTTAATTAAAAACTTGCTTTAATTTATACCTACATACAATCAAGTAAGCCATAAAAATGCTCAAAACGCACGATGATAAATTATTAAATATCGTGTACTTTTTGTAAGTATTTTTTGATCATAAGTATTTATGATTTTTCAATAATGTCTAAACAAAATAAGTATGTAAAAAAAACTATATATGTTTTAGTTTGTTAGACCATAAATAAATAGAAAAACTGAGAAATTTTTATCATAAAACACGTTCTCGGATTTATTTTTTAATGATTTTAATTGAACTAAAATTAAAATTCTGAAGAGTGTCTCTACTAAATTATGAATTGTGTTATTTTGCTGTATGATTAAACGATTTGATATTTGTGATGTATAAAACAATATTTCGTTTGAAAATTTAACAAATCTGCCAACAACCAACGGTATATACTATAGCCTTAGTATATTAAAATTATTTCTTCAAACTTCGCAAAATCATTTTGTGGTGTCATTTTTAATTAAATTAAACAAATAACTTTGTATTAGATACGGTTTTTCGATTTTCACGGCCAAAAGCATTTTCGTTGTTTGTTTTTGGGGTGTTATGGGTGGGATGTTTCACATCGACGGATCTGCCGGACCTGCCCTGATGATGGACACTGCAACGCTCTCCGAAACGTCGGCTAAATAAGGAGGTAGCACAACACGGCATAACACCCCAAAAACAAACAACGAAACTTTTATATTATCACAATTACCTACATGTTTCGAAACCGATGGTTTCTTCGTCAGGGTAGTAATGACATTAAATAACAAAAGAAACAAACAAGTATTATAGACTAAAAAGAACAGACTAAAAATAATAATGTTTTGATAATTTATATAATGTAATTTTTCATATTCTAAAATATTTTTTATATTTAATTTTAAATAATTGTTTTTTACGATATTTTTTAATTAAATCATCACCTCTCGCTATAATATTTTTGGCCGTAGTTATTTTTAGTCTGTTCTTTTTAGTCTATACTTGTTTGTTTCTTTTGTTATTTAATGTCATTACTACCCTGACGAGGAATCCATCGGTTTCGAAACATGTAGGTAATCGTGATTATATGTGGTTAATAGTTTGGATCACCAAAAGAGCGGGTGTTCGCGACCCGCTCACGACGCCAGTGTGACGTGAGTGACTCAGGTCGTGTAAAATGATCGATTGACCCATCTCTAGTTAATACAATGTTATTTGTTTAATTTTATTAAAAATTAACTTAGTTATACAAAATTTAAAAAGTGCGTTTAGCAGATAAAATAACAATATTTCAAAATCAATTAATGTTTTTTTGTAAAAAAGAGGCAATACGTCTAGAATTTCATTTAAAAAGGACAAATTTCCGGTATTATCTGGTTGTACCCTCTTAAGCCAGTCGGCATACCCTTGGATTATTACTTAAATGACCGGGGGGCCTAGTCTCTATCTCTCACAGCGCCCGTAACGCGGGTTTAGTTACGTCACGAATCCGTATTAACCCTCCTCTGACCGTGCTACAAACTTTCTCGCGCTCCGATGCTGTACACTCAGTAAATATTTATGTAATGTATTTATTTAATCCAATACATAAATGTATTGTGGAGGAATACCTAAAATGTTAACTCTATGTTTAGTATATTTACAAAGATATTTCAGTAAATACAAACCGTGACCGCTTAGTTGACAGCACCGTCAAGAAAGGTTAAACGGCAAACGTGCTTGTTTGGAAACCGAAAGATAGAGACTAGGCCCCCAGGTTTAACCTAAGCTAATCTGCCTGAAGTTTGACAAATGCAGAGATCTGATTCATCACTAGTGAAATGGCGAACAATATTTTTTTATTAATTTTTTTGTAAAAAGCGTGCATAAATAGGCTGGTATGGGTACCGCCGTCCCGGGAGCTATTTATTGGATAACTAACACCTCTGCCACACGGAGAAAAATGTTAATCGAAAAAACGATCATTTTAATAGTAAAAACTGTTAAAAACGGGACTGAAGTTCTTACGAACAAATTAACAGTGTTTCAATGTATATTGGCGGGAACATGTAAGAATAATTGGTTGGTATACGTAATTTCGTACGTACACCAACAAATTATTCTTACATATTACCGCCAATAATCATTGCAACACTGTTAATATGTTCTTAAGAACATGAGTCCCGTTTTTAACCGTTTTTACGAATAAAATGATCGTATTTCAGAATAAAAATTTTCTCCGTGCATAAGTCACCCCAAGTGGTTCGCTACGTTTGGTGACTTAGCAGGGGTGCCCGGGTTCATGGGGTGAGGTTTTTCCAGGTCATGGCGGCGGATGCGTCTGTACACCAATTGACAAGAGACTAGTTGGGAGGGATGGAATCATTTGTCCGTCACTTCTGGACACACTGACCCCAGATTCCTACCCACCCCTCATACCCTTTTCCATCTTAGAACATCCTCTCCTTCCTTTCCTAAAAAAGCCCTCAACACAGCATCCCCAAAGATGACATACGCTCTGAGGGGTATTATTTTGTTCAGGTATGTGTAGGAAAAATCAAATTATTTATAGATTTCCGACAAAGCTGTTGTACACCAGTGAATTTGAATAAATAAATTCTGATAACTAGCCCGGAATTTGCTGATGGTACAAAATCCGAGCTGACCGAGAAGTCACGTTTGATGACGATCGTGTTTTGTCATATTTTTTGAACGTGTCAGTTTTATTTCTGGAATTTATAAGAGACCAAGATAATTAAAACGTGATTTTATTCTTAGTTGTGGATATCTTCACGTTTGATGTAGGGCTATAAAAGTGGCAATGAGAGAGCTATGAAGGTATTCCAGTCCTCTCAGTTCAGCAAGATGGTGGTCTCTAGGAACAGTGGGCTCTCTTGTTTGGTGGCATTTCTGCTCTTGCAGGTAAGTTATTTTCAGTCGTTTCAAAGGTGATCAATAAAATAACGATGATCACATATTAATTAAAAGCTCTACAGGATAATTTATATTTTGTTTCTTACAGGGCGCTTATTCAGCTTGCATAAGATGTCAGTCACCAAATCCTCCCCCACCTCCATCATGCAACCTGCAGCCAGCTCCATGCAATCCACCACCGCCTCCACCATGCAACCCGCAGCCAGCTCCGTGCAATCCTCCACCACATCCACCATGCAAGCCGCAGCCAGCTCCATGCAATTCACCGCCACCTCCACCATGCAACCCACAGCCAGCTCCATGCAATCCTCCACCACCTCCACCATGCAAACTGCAGCCAGCTCCATGCAATCCTCCACCACCTCCACCATGCAAGCCGCAGCCAGCTCCATGCAATCTTCCACCATGCAACCCGCAGCCAGCTCCATGCAATTCACCACCGCCTCCACCATGCAACCCGCAGCTAGCCCCTTACAATCCTCCACCACCTCCACCATGCAACCCGCAGCCAGCTCCATGCAATCCTCCACCACCTCCACCATGCAAGCCGCAGCCAGCTCCATGCAATCCTCCATTACCTCCACCATGCAACCCGCAGCCAGCTCCATGCAATCCTCCACCACCTCCACCATGCAAGCCGCAGCCAGCTCCATGCAATCCTCCACAACCTCCACCATGCAACCCGCAGCCAGCTCCATGCAATCCTCCACCACCTCCACCATGCAACTCGCAGCCAGCTCCATGCAACCCACAGCCAGCTCCATGCAATCCTCCACCATGCAACCCGCAGCCAGCTCCATGCAATTCTCCACCACCTCCACCATGCAACCCGCAGCCAGCTCCATGCAATCCTCCACCACCTCCACCATGCAACCCACAGCCAGCTCCATGCAATCCGCCATGCAACCCACAGCCACCTCCACCATGCAACCCACAGCCAGCTCCGTGCAATCCTCCACCACCACCATGCAACCCACAGCCAGCTAAATGCAATCCTCCACCACCTCCATCATGCATCCCGCAGCCAGCTCCATGCAATCCGCCACCACCTCCACCATGCAACCCACAGCCAGCTCCGTGCAATCCTCCACCACCACCATGCAACCCACAGCCAGCTAAATGCAATCCTCCACCACCTCCATCATGCATCCCGCAGCCAGCTCCATGCAATACTCCACCACCTCCACCATGCAACCCACAGCTAGCTCCATGCAATTCACCGCCACCTCCACCATGCAACCAGCAGCCAGCTCCATGCAATCCTCCAAAACCAGTTTGCATCCCGTGTGCTTACTGATTAGTTTCAATTTATCTCTTCCGCCAGCAAACCTTTTAAAAAATTTAAGTTAAAATTTCCTTACAACAATAAATTATTGTTGTATTCCAAATATTCAACATTATCAATTTAGCTTCCCATTTGACTTATCAACACCATGATTATTGTGAACCATTGTTTTGAAATAAATAATAAATTCTTTGTCCGAATTAAATAAAACTTTTATTTCTGTGATTTCAATTGACACCGAAACTGACATTGTAAAACGGAAGGTTTCGATAGGCGAAACAGTTATTGTCAATATTAAAAAATAACAATACATCGAAGTAATCCTCTACCAATTCATTTCGGATTCCCACAAGGAAGCGTCTTAGGGCCTATTCTGTTCCTCATATTACATGAATAACATCTGTAACCTACCCATATCTGGAAAATTTATATATTTTACATATGACTCTGTACTTATAACCTACATTAAAATTGGAAAGGAACATTCGAGATACCTCAAAACTATTGTGTAACCGGGTGTGTTAACCTTGAGAAGTGCCAGTTAGTAGATAATATCTCCTTACCATAATTGCTGGAAAAACAAAATTTTTAACCTTTAATAAGTCTGCTGCAACCCAACCTACTAACAATCGTCAGATAATAATTAACTCTTGTCCAAGACCTGGTTTCTTGTAATTGCCCAAATCTGGAACAAGTCACCCATACAAAATAACTGGGGTCTTGATTTATCAACATCGACTTTGATATCAGCATTTAGCCAACCAACCCTGCAATCAATAATCTGCAAACTCTCCTAAGTTTTTGGAAATCAATAAATATCCTTACTTCTACAACTCAATATCCAGCAATCCATTATTCCGTTTTTGTTAAAAGCGCTGCGCGCGGATGTTTTTACAACCAAGAAGCCAAACGGTATAAGTTTTAAATTTATATAGAAAATGTTGTCATTGAGAGCGGCGCGAATACACAACCTCGCACGGCCGCGTCTCAGCGACTAATGAATCGCGAGAATTTATGTCTCGAACTGCCATAAAAATAATCAAACGGGAGATGGTAAATGAATGAAAATTATATACTTCTTAAAATTAATTTTTTATCAAAATAATTTATAAATTTTCAATAATGTCTAAACAAAATAAGTTTGTAAAAAAAATCTGAAATATTTTAGGTTGTAAGACTTTATTTAAATAGAAAAACTGAGGTATTTTCGTCACAAAACACGTTCTGGGATTTATTTTTTAATGATTTTAATTTAACTAAAATTAAAATTCCGAAAGAAATTTGTGTTGTTTAATAGAATCTATCGTTTGGAAGTTGAACAAATCTGTCAACAATCAACGGTAAAACCAAATAAATGTATCCAATAATAATTTTTTTTTCAGGAATAATGTTTTTACATGAAAGATTGGTTTAGGTTTTAAAGATTGCATTTTACATATAAAATAAATAAATATTAGTTATATATTTGTTTGCTAAACTATCTAGGCAAGGAATTGGCGAGTTTGATCTATAATTTGTTTGTGGCAATTTCCTTATGCCTAGTATGTCAAGTAGGTAATCTTATATAGGGAAGCTCATGCGATTCCACCATAAAACCAGTCATCATAACACAAAAGGCAATTTTAAAAATTATACCTATGCTCCCCATCAGAATTCCTACCGACTATGTTTTTAAAGCACTGAATGTAATGTCACTAAAACAATTATATTAAAAAGATATTCTAAAACGCATTAAAAAACCAGGACAACTTTACACGGGCAAATTCAGATCCACTTTACAACATACGTTACACCAACCTACAACTAAAACGACTTTTGGACAAAGAAACATCATTCTATAAAATTATTTAATATTCTCCCTCTTTCAATAAAAACTGTAAAAAAATAAGTGACTTCAAAATAAGCATTAAGAAATGGATTATGGACAAGGGAAGGAAGAATATAGATATAATTTTGCAATCCAACTGAGACTAAATCTTGTATTGTATTTTAATTTGATTTTTTTATTCTAGATATGTTTTATTTTTATTTTCTTTGTAGTATTTTAACATATGTACTTACCTTATTTCAAACACAACCACGCACAATGTGACCTTAGAACGGGGTACCCCAATAAGGACACATTATATATTTATTGTTATTAAGTTTATTTTGTAGAACTCCATTTTAATTTTTTATTTCTCTTATACATTCAATAATACTATCATTCAATGTATAAAAACAGTTTATTATAAACAAGTTCTGCTTCGTTTTTATTATTAAGCGTTACAGCTGTTTCGCCCTCTGAAGGCATTATCAAACAGTTTGATAATGCCTTCAGAGGGCGAAACAGCTGTAACGCTTAATAATAAAAACGAAGCAGAACTTGTTTATAATAAACTGTTTTTATACATTGAATGATAGTATTATTGAATGTATAAGAGAAATAAAAAAAAAAAAAAAAAAAAAAAAAAAAAAAAAAAAAAAAGGACACATTATCTTAAAAAAAATTGTTAAATTTAAATAAATAAATAAAAAAAATATATATATATTTATATATATATACATATTTTTAATATATATAAATATTAACTAGCCTGGAAAAGTCGAGCTATGCATTTAAAATTTAAAAAAAGAAACATAAGTCGCTTATACTTCATCGATCCTCAGATGCTTGTATATTCAAGGCTTTTAATAAAAGTGTAGTTTATTTATTCGAAGGGATTATTCAACTTATAATTAATAAATCCTAAAAACTTTAGCTGACTTCTTTCGATAATTTTAAAAGGAATTTTAAATTGTGGTGACCAAACAACTTAATTGTACTCTAATTTACTACGAAAAATGAAACAAATAAAATTTTCGTAGCAGGAAGAGAATTAAATTTTTGGTTATTATTGGATATCGCTGGGGTCGGCTAATTCGCACTTTAAAAAAAAAAACTTTTGATTCATGATTGGGGGAAGTGGAAAATATTATATTGTGAGATTTTGGCCATATTTGTATCCATTTGCTCATTCGCTGTCTCTTTGGTATGTTGGTATTCCTGATAAATTTTAATGTATGACGAACGGCTAGAAGATTTAGAAGATATCACGAAATCTGGGCGTATTAGGTAAACACTAATTTACCGGTGTTTTGGAAATAAAATGACGTAAAAAACAATTTTTTTTTCGGTAATTATTTTTTATAAATAATACATTCACTTTTGTATCACCAACCATGTCACACAAACCTTGCGTAACCGCTAAACTACTTGAAAACTGGGATGTTTTTCTTGCCTTGACGCGAGTAGGTGCTATAAAAGGGGCACTTTCTTTTGTATCACAAACCATGTTAGACAAACCTAGCGTAGCCGCTAAACTACTTGAAAACTGGGATGTTTTTCTTGCCTTGACGCGAGTAGTAAAGTATTAAAGGGGCACTTTCTTTTGAATCACAAACCATGTCACACAAACCTAGCATAGCCGCTCAACTACTTGAAAACTGGGATGTATTTCTTACCTTAACGCGGGTAGGCGCATATCATCAAAGAAATAGTTTACGTAGGGGGTTTCTCACCATCCTCCCAATAGCGTATCTACACTAATAACGAATATTTTCAATTTCCAATTTACGGTTTATTTATGTATTAAGTTGGAGTTTATAATTCGGTACTCGAACATATGAATAGTGGCTATATATTGGATAAGTTGGCTGAGTTTTCTAACCACTGCGAGTATTTTATTTTTATTTTTAATAATATTCGTTATTAGGGTAGATAAGCTATTGGAAGGATGGTGAGAAACCCCCTAAGACGAGTACAGGACCTAAATGGCAACCTTGAGGTAAGCCATTAGAGTCGTAGAATTCATTAGATTTTGTCATTTTCACTTTTACAAAAAATGTTCCTTCACTCAGATAGCTAGCGAACCAAATTATCATTTTTTCCTGCATCACTAGGGCCTTTAGTTTGTGATGAAGTAATTTATGCGATATTTTATCAAATGCCATCAAGAAATCTGTGTATATGTGGTGGACTTGATTTTTTTAACCGAGTACCTAATTTTGTCGACATGCCTTTTATAAATAGTTTTGTTTTTATTTTTTATATAATACTAATTGTATGAGGGTAAATTTGGTCAAGAACAAGCGATTCGAGTAGTTTGGATTTGACTCTTCGTCGAGTATTGTTCTCTCTTATCTTCCAATTGTAAGGCAACTTGAGATGTGTTGGGTACCAATAAGTAAAATTTTTGAATGATTACTAGATTGTTTATTTAGTTATAGTTAATATTTACAATGCACATTAAACTGGACGGGCGTCCCTAGGCTACACTCTAAGTCCTAAGGAGTTATTTTGCTCCAACGCGACGCGAACGGGTGGACTGAGGAAATCTGTCCTATTTCACTGAAGCCTTCAGCCATCATCGTAATCATTTGTCAAGATTAATAAAAAAAACGAGGTGATTAATTAATTAATATTGGATACAATGTAGTATCAAGTGAAGACAAGACTGGGTGTCATATTTTATTAAATGAATCTTGGACACAATGGCTGCAAGTATTTTTCCGCCTTTTCAAGAAATCCGTTTTATTGGAAATCCCATTCAATTCATCTCTTCGCAAAGAGTTAAGAGGGTATTACCAGAAAATACCGGAAATTAGTCCTTTTTAAATCAAATTCTAGACGAATTGACTCTTTTTTACAAAAAAATATTGATTTTGAAAGATTGGTATTTTATGTGGTGCAAGCAGTTTTAAAATTTTGAAAAACTAAGTGTATTTTTAAGATTCTAAGGTTATACCGTTAATCGTTAGCAGATTTGTTCAATTTTCAAACGATAGATTCTATTAAACAACACAAATTTCAAATAATATAATCATACAACAAATTAAATCAATATATAATCTAGTCAACACAGTTTTCAAAATTTAAATTTTAGTTAAATTAAAATCATTAAAAATAAATCCGAGAACGTGTGTTTTGTGACAAAAATTCCTCAGTTTTTCTATTAATTTAAGGTCTTACAAACTAAAATATTAAAAAAATTTTTACACACTTATTTTGTTTAGATATTATTGAAAAATCATAGATACTTATGATCAAAAAATACTTACAAGAAGTACACGATGACACACGAGTACACTTGAATGTAGGTATATAGTATCAATATAAAAGCAATTTTTGAATGAAATAAAAATATATTGAATATTTTATTTAAAAAATTTGATACGGGGAATAATCGATCTTTCTCATTGGAACCTCCCTGTACAGTTGCAAGCATTTTCAAACTTTTATTCTCAGCCGCTGGTCATCACTCTTAAGGACAAATTTACTAATTTTTTGTTAAAAGTGGGATTTTTTATTATCATACTTTATGCAAATTAATAAATTATAATTATATATTTTTTCTTTGATGAGATTTTTCAATCTATAATACAATTTCATTACTTATTATTTTTATTTTCTGTTTATAAAATAGCTTTTTGTAAAATATATCTACCATTGAATGAATTTAACAAAAAAATGATTACATAAGAAAAAAAATTATAACAACTGCATCATGTAATTCCGATAACTAGCTCGGAATTTGCTGATAGTGCAAAACCAGAGCTGATTGAAAAATCACGTTTGCTCGAAAACGTTTACTAGCCAGTATTATTTCAAGATATTATGAAAAACTATGGTAATGAAAAAGCGTGAGTTTATTCAATAGCTCTAATCTTCTTTCACGGAGATATTCATGTCAGAGGTAGGGCTATAAAAGCGACAGTCAGAGAGCTCTGAAGGTATTCCCGTCCTCTCACTCCAGCAAGATGGTGGTCTACAGGAACGGCGGGTTCTCTTGTCTGGTGGCACTTCTGCTCTTGCAGGTAATTTTATTTATTTCAATTGGTTAAAAGTACTCATTTTTTTTGTAGTTCTGTTCAACTCAGCTTTGCTTTAAATTTAAATGTAATTTAATGTAAATGTGTATTTTTCGGAATTCAGACAAGCGATGTTTTCTGAATTCCCTTAACCTAAATATATATCCGTTAACTTTTAAGGAAAATTATTTTAATCGCTATTTTGAAAATTGTAATTGATTCGTTGATAATTATCGATCTGCACTGGTATAAATATAATAATGTACAAATATTAATTACAAGCACTACATGTTTCTCAACATTTTGTTTATTTAAGGGTGCTTATTCAGCCTGCATAAGATGTCAGTCCTCGCAATCAGCTCCGTGCAAACCACCGCCACCTCCACCATGCAACCCACAGCCAGCTCCATGCAATCCTCCACCACCTCCACCATGCAACCCACAGCCTGCTCCATGCAATCCTCCACCACCTCCACCATGCAACCCACAGCCAGCTCCATGCAATCCTCCACCACCTCCACCATGCAACCCGCAGCCAGCTCCATGCAATTCTCCACCACCTCCACCATGCAACCCGCAGCCAGCTCCATGCAATTCTCCACCACCTCCACCATGCAACCCGCAGCCAGCTCCATGCAATTCTCCACCACCTCCACCATGCAACCCGCAGCCAGCTCCATGCAATCCTCCACCACCTCCATCATGCAACCCGCAGCCAGCTCCATGCAATTCTCCACCACCTCCACCATGCAACCCGCAGCCAGCTCCATGCAATCCTCCACCACCTCCACCATGCAACTCACAGCCTGCTCCATGCAATCCTCCACCACCTCCACCATGCAACCCGCAGCCAGCTCCATGCAATTCTCCACCACCTCCACCATGCAACCCGCAGCCTGCTCCATGCAATCCTCCACCACCTCCACCATGCAACCCGCAGCCTGCTCCATGCAATCCTCCACCACCTCCACCATGCAACCCGCAGCCAGCTCCATGCAATCCTCCACCACCTTCACCATGCAACCCACAGCCTGCTCCATGCAATCCTCCACCACCTCCACCATGCAACCCACAGCCTGCTCCATGCAATCCTCCACCACCTCCACCACCTCCACCATGCAACCCGCAGCCAGCTCCATGCAATCCTCCACCACCTCCACCATGCAACCCACAGTCAGCTCCATGCAATTCTCCACCACCTCCACCATGCAACTCACAGCCAGCTCCTTGCAATCCTCCATCACCTCCACCATGCAACCCGCAGCCTGCTCCATGCAATCCTCCACCACCTCCACCATGCAACCCGCAGCCAGCTCCATGCAATCCTCCACCACCTCCACCATGCAACTCACAGCCAGCTCCATGCAATCCTCCACCACCTCCAACATGCAACCCACAGCCTGCTCCATGCAATCCTCCACCACCTCCACCATGCAAACCGCAGTCAGCTCCATGCAACCCATAGCCAGCTCCATGCAATCTTCCACCACCTCCACCATGCAACCTACAGCCAGCTCCATGCAATCCTCCACCAGCTCCATCATGCAACCCACAGCCTGCTTCACGCAATCCTCCACCACCTCCACTATGCAACCCACAGCCAGCTTGCATTCCGTGTGCGTACTGATCACAGGAATTTGATTCATAAATTAATAAAGTATTGTGGAAAGGTACTGCAATGTTTTTGCGCCGGTATACCAGCCCAGTAGCGCCGCTATGAAGCTTAGTGGGTAGATGTCACAGCGGTACTCATTATTCCGTTCTGGGGGTTTCGGTTCATTTATGGTTCTGGGCTTTTGTTTTGACCGGTCGCTCCGACCTTCCTTTGTTGTACCATTTCTAAATCTCCCTTGTAACTTCTGATAATAATTGTGAGAAATTTTATAACAACTTGAAATAAAAAAATAAAAAAAAAACTATTTTCAAGCGTGAGTATTTTCATTTATAATTAATCCCGCGACGTTTCTGGGCTGATGAAGAAGAGTAAGTATGCAATACCCCCATAGAAATATTATCAAAATTATTATAATATAGCTAATATGAACATTGAATATAACGGCATATTGACTCGGATGAAACGACTGGATCAAAGTAAGAGCGGTGGTCCTGATAGTATTAAAATTGCAAAAACCACTCTTGCATATCCAGTACGTTTTCTTTTTTAAGCAGTTATTACACAATGGTGACACTTTCCTGAAAAATTGAAATATAGTTTCCTTGCCCCTGTATTTTAACAAAGAAGATAAAAATGAGGTAAACAATTCAAAGCCGATCTGCCTTTTTACAACTATTCCAAAAGTGTTCGAGAAACGTCTTCCAAATAAGCCAGTAATTTCACATAACCAATATGGTTTTACTTCAAAAATATGTACTTTGTCTAATATTTTAATTAACCAAAACTTTATATCCGAACCCTACGTGTAGTTTATCCGAATTATAAGTGTCGTTCAACAGTTATTTAACAGGCAATTGGCTGTTAAAATCAATGGCTTTATATCATAAAATCGTCCTACCAGCGGAGTTCATCAAGGGTCACATATGGGACCAATTTTATTTCCAATATCTTCAACATTGGTAAATAAAACAAAAATATGTACTAATGAAACACATTTCTGGCACAAATTATTATTGTTTAATATTGTTTAAATTGTTTAATAATAATTAAGGTAACCCGCCTTAAAGCACATCAATACACAACAATCGTATCACCTCTTACATCAATACACGACATCAACAATAAGCTATTTTACAAATACATAATAATTCTTTCAAGAATATCTAAAATAAATTGTATAATTTTTATAATCATTTATCACAGTTTTTGCTAGCTTAATCACGTACTTTTTACACTACTTAACTAAATAATGAACTAAATCACAATAAAGCTGGCCTATGTGTTTCCTTCCTCCTACAATATGGGTTTTCCTTCACCTACTTCTTTCACTCAAAAGGACTATCCCAAAGATGACGAAGGTGGAAATTATTTTCATCAGGATCTTGTGTGGACTTAATGTAAAAAAAACCAAATTAATAGGTTTTTTAAGCTCCCGTACAAAAATATACACATAATATTTACGACATTTTATCATTTTTCTTTTTAGATAATAATTTTTATTTAATTTACAACAATTGTATTCTACCATCTATTTGGTGTGTCAATAAGACATAATCTATGGGATATCCATAAGACTTTTTATTAAATTCCAACTAATTTTTTGCACCATAATGTAGGCCTATATACAAAATTTAAGTACTTGCATACAAATTATACACGGTGTGTCATAAGATATCAGCTGTAAAATGTTTTTCTTTTTAATTCGTCGAAACGTGGACCCGGCTCCAAGAGATTTTTAAACCTTGGTTAGAAAAAAAAATAAAAAAAAATATCAAAATGACCTGATAGAAGTAGATTCACGAGTTTCTCGCTTGTACCTACTACAAGTTTTTATGCAGTCAAGTTCTTATATCCAACCTCCATAATTTACCTTTAAATATGCTTCGGTAACATCAAGATATGAACCAACAGAATTATAGGTCGAACTATTGCAGTTGGAGCGAGTTAGGATTGTATTTATTTGTGGCTTATGCATACACTTACGACAGCTTCCACATGTAAAACGGCGATGAGAAACAGTCGTTAGTCTTATTTTTAGCGAAAGAGGGACAAGTTGATTAAATTCTAATATTCATAAAGTTTTTATAGTTATTTACCAATACGAAAAGTTTTACAAGGTGTTCTTTTTATTAAAAAGCGAACCCTTTTATAGTTTCACTGGAATTTCCTTTTAGGACAAGTTATAATAATGCTGTGTGCAAGCAATGTACCCCCTTTGAGTACTTACTATCACTACTATGTTCTCATCAACTTTTCCTACGATATCAATTGATGTGTGTAAAAGCAAAGGCAGCAATCTCCATTTTGGCCAGATTGCTATGGTTGCTTTTGAAATGACAGGGAGATCGCTATCTTTACTTTTACGTACAATATTACATTCAAATATAATGTATACAAAATTTGTATGTAATATTTACGTAAAAGCAAAGATAGCAATCTCGTTATCATTTCAAAAACAAACATAGCAATCTGGCCAAAATGGAGATTGCTGCCTTTTCTTTTACACACCTCAATTGAACTAATTCATCTGTCATATAGCCAAATTATCAAATAAGTACTAAGTATTTAATTAACGTTTTAAAATAATCATTGTTTACATTATTCATCGTCAGTAGAGGTAGTGTCTTTTATTAAAATCTTTTCTTTATTATGAGCAATAACTTAAAAAATTTTTAACACCCGGTGCTCTATTTTACTTTTTAAAATTCTAACATTTTTACTAACTATTAGAGATAGGTACCTACCATCGTTAGTAAGTAATTAGTTATTAATTTTAATTGCAGGTATTTCAGCTTCCTATCTGTCAAACTATCCATTATAATAAATAAATACTTATTGTAGGTAGAAAACTCGGCTAACATATACAGGTTGTAACATGACGTTATCGAGAGATTTTAACCAGTGATTCCTGAGGATATTTGGTGTAAATATGTGCATCTCGTTTTGCTCTCCAATGATATTTTTTTCTAATAAAAACAAAAAAAAAAGTTTTTCAATCACACGTAGTCAAGAGACTATGTTACGAGTCCGCACGTGCACGTGGCGTGTACACAAGAGAAAAGGAGCGAACGCGTGGTAGGGAGAGCGAGGGAGCGCGCTGCCAACCTGTGGGGGGATTGGCCTGATCGGATAGGGGGGAGGGGTCAACGGGGTTTGTGGAAAAACATTAAAAAATGTTTTTAATTGAAAAAAAAAATGTCACTGTACAGTAAAATGATATACAGATTTTTACTCCAAATAAGCATAGGAATTTCTGGGTAAAATCCCTATTTACAGTTATAAAATCCCTAGTTACACCCTGTATATAATCGCACACCCCATAGAAAAGAGTTGTGAGTCAAAATTATCAATTTGTTTTCTACGTTTTATCACTGAATAAAAAAAATATTGCAATTATCTATGCACCACAAAAACTGTATTTAAGTAAGATCACTCCAACTCCGCGAGATGTTGATAATGTGTCTTTTCGTCTGGACCGCTTGTTTGCCATTCATAAATTGTTTTGGCTCTCCTGTAAATTTTTATTTTATTTATTTAAATTTTTTTTCTATGGGATGTGCGATATGGGCTCGAGTACCGAGTAGTACGCGGAGAAAAATGTTATTCTAAAATACGATCATTTTATTCGTAAAAACGGGACTGAAGTTCTTACGAACAAATTAACAGTGTTTCAATGTTTATTCTTAAATGTTCCCGCCAATAAACATTGAAACCCTGTTAATTTGTTGGTAAGAACTTAAGTCCCGTTTTAAACCGTTTTTACAAATAAAATGATCGAATTTTAGAATAACATTTTCTCCATGCTAAGCTTGAACTTTACAAAAAAATAATCGAAATGTACGAAATCCTGAAGTAATATTAATAGTGCTTTTGACAGCTGTATGTATATACATACAAATTTCCCTATGAGGGTATTACAAAATCGTTTAGATAACTATCCAATATAATAATAATAACACATACATGAACCATAAACGCATTACAAAACAGAAGCAACAGACTAAGATCTACTCTTTGATTATGTTTAAGTTAGAGATTCAAATCATGATAGAATAATGTATAATTGAAGGATAGCAATGATAGTAATAATGTTTAACTCTCGAGCGATAGCCATCCATATTTGGTAGGTGATTTTCATGAATTAATTTATTTTTATTTTTTATTATTTATCTTTTTGATAATTCTGTTACAATTGGATGTGCTATGCCTGTCTCACTAGGAACTCCTGAAATGCAGTTTCTAACATTTTATTTTAATTTTATTTTATTGTATTTAAACGCCCATAGGGCTTTTATATATAAAGCAATACATTTTTTATTAATCACAGTGAAAATAGAGTAGATAAAATATAGGTAACAGAATTTATAAGAAACAAAATTTAGGTTACAGGTACATAAAATATTAAGTTAACAAAATGTAGGTAATAAAGAATATAAGTGAAGTAAAAATAAATAGTCTGCAATTATCCTCCAAATCAACAATAATATTAATAAAATCGTATAAAATTGGTTTTCACAATAGTTTATGAAGTAGCTAGAAATAGTTCGCACATACGGCGTTTGAAGTTTGCCAAGTTCAAAGTATTGTCAAAAACATCAATATTGTTTAAGTGTTTGTTACCAAGGCTATGTAAACGTTGTATTGGAGAATGTAAGCTATAGTTGGAACGAGATTTGTGTATGTAAAATGTTGATGTTTGTCTAGTAGTTCTTGTAGGAACATGTATATTTATTAAATGCAGGAGTTCACAACAATCCAATTTAGAGCTTAATAATTTAAAAAAAAAGTTTAGGTCGTTTATTTTTTGTCTGTTTTCTATAGTTGGAATATTTAAAATATTCATTAATGACAGGTTATTTATATGCTCTAAAGGGATGTTAAGTTTAAAATTTATGAAACGTAGAAATTTTCTTGAACTCTTTCAACATTATGGATGTGAATTTTGTAGAATATAATATAAATAATTAAAATAAACATTTCATGACAAAAATACAAATAACAAAACAATATGTTTAAAATAAAACACAATCAACATTGTACCATTGGAAATGCATACTTATAAATTGGTTTGGATAAAATCTTTGTTGTTAGATCTGTCTTGGATGATGATCCAAAACTCGATGTCTGATTTATATTGAAAAAAAGTTGTGTTCTGTCTAATGGCCAATGGAAGTACATTGTTTAGCTCTGTTGCAAATTATCTGAAATTTCTTTGGCTAAAAGCTTCGAACCAAGTTCAATGGCTAAAAGTCGTTTTATCGAAAGGGATCAGTAACAGATTATGCTCTTTGTTTCTAGTATCTCGAGCAGTTTGGACATGTCCAAAAACAGTTCTGCGTTTGAAGAGGTATGCTAGTATGTTTTTGGCATAAAGTTGCATAATATCCAAAACACAGTTTCTCTTAAAATATGTATTCAAGGTAATAAATAAAAACAAGTAGAAAACTCTCTTTATAAATAAATAAATCGAAAATATACGTTATCTTATGGGTAGTACTTTTGGTCGAGATTTTGGTGAAATGCATAATAAATAAATTCATTTATAAAGTTACCTTTTTTAATCTCATGGTGCCGTCGTAAGTCACCTACTGTATATTTGTTACTCATTTTGTTACTACGGAGATGGTCTGTAAGCTGTAAGAGCAATATTATATCCATTGTGCTATCATCCACGTTTAATCTTATTACTTTGACGGTAGGTCAGTTCCTTTAGCAAAGTTTACTGGGGTGTTTGACCATGTCTCCCGAATACCGTGGCTTATAAATGATTAAAAAACTTATTTCTTCTTCAAACTTCGCAAAATCACTTTGTGGCATCATTTTGAATTAAATTAAAACAAATAACTTTGTTTAAACCACTAATATAATCACAATTACCTACATGTTTCAAAACCGATGGTTTCTTCGTCAGGGTAGTAATGACATTAGTAACAAAATAAACAAACAAGTATAGACTAAAAAGAACTATGGACAAAAATATTTTAGAGAGAGGTGATTAATTAATAAAAAATATCGTAAAAAACAATAAATAAAGGGTTAAAAATTTTACACACAAACTCAACAGATTTACAATTAGCAAACTTAGAAATTTTAGAAATTAGAAAAAGTGTTAATAGCAAATTAAATATTATTAATAACCAAATATTTTTTAAAAATAGCCATCTCTTAAATTTATTTTCTTATTAATAATTATATTTAAAATAATTTATTTTTGTTGTTTAAACATCTTTATTATGTTTTGATAATTTATATAATGTAATTTTTCATATTTTTTAAATAATTTTTATATTTAATTTTAAATAATTGTTTTTTACGATATTTTTTATTAATTAATCACCTCTCTCTAAAATATTTTTGTCCATAGTTCTTTTTAGTCTATACTTGTTTGTTTATTTTGTTACTAATGTCATTACTACCCTGACGAAGAAACCATCGGTTTTGAAACATGTAGGTAATTGTGATTATATTAGTGGTTTAAACAAAGTTATTTGTTTTAATTTGATTAAAAAACTATTCAGTTGTGAGATCATTAAATCGATTGAAGGTCAGTGCATTGGTATATCTGCTGTTCCAGAATAGATAGATAGGGACTCCTGGCTGACCATGTCCAATATCTCTACCTTCTCTTCTCTGCTTTACTGTCTTGAGGACTTCTGAACACGAGCAATTTTAGTTGCGGTAACAGTTGTTGGCAACTATTCAAATTTTAAAAAAGTCTCCTTAATATCACTTCGCCTCGTGTGGGCTTCTCCAAATACCGCAATGGCCTTGCCTGCAATTAATGGACGTGTCCATGATTTCAAACCCTGTAGAAATGTAGGATAAATCAGCTCCCCAACGCATATTTCTGTTTGCGTGATCAATAGACGCATCTGCCATCCCGAAATCAATACGGGTTTGCTGAAGCAATATCCCCAACAAAATAATGCACGGTCTTTTACCTCCAAAAGCTTTCAGTATATGTATTATGCCATCCTGAAATAAGCAACGTTTTGTAGTATGTATTTGATGTGCAGTGTTCACTGCGCGATTATCGATTATTGTACAGATCCTTGTTGAACTGAGCTGGACACAGTTTCTTTCGAAGATATCGCTACAACAAGCACGTGTTGATTTCGAGATGGTTGACGCGTCTATTGAACATGCCAACGAAAGTACGCCACTCAGAGGACACTATTCTACTTTAAAATACATCTATGACTAAAACAGACAAAACCACATAATATATTATATGTCTTTTAAAGATGATTATGCTTATTCTAACAATTCAGTTAAGGTAATGGCCAGGGCAGCCCCGAGAAGTCCACTGGCCCTCCGAGCCCCGCGTCGGCCTCCAGAAGGCTCATGATGACCGCCATGGCCGCCTCGTCACTGCCATCAGTCGGGGGCCCTTCCAGAGAGGGGGCAAGGCTACTGGGGGGCGCCAAAGGGGGCTGCGGAACAGAGGAGGATAGCTCTGAATCCTGAAATTGAAACGTAAGACAATTTTAGTCATAAAAAATTAGTATCTAACTGACCAACATACCTACAGTGTAAAGACGAAAACCTAAAATCTACTGAACATCCCAAAACTAAACAATTCTTTTAGCCAGAAAAGCCATAAATTTCATGTTAAAAAATTATATAAGGCCCTTCGAAATGAAATGATGAAAATTAATGGAGATGAACAGGTTTAAAAACAACGTGAAAATATGACATTTAAAAGACTCTTTATCGACGCATTCCATCAACTTTTGGTCGTTAGGTCTCACTCAAACATTCTCTCCCGATCCGACCCGCCACGAACCAAGGACCTTGACAAACCTCCGGTACATTACCATTTTGAAATATCCTACTTGTGGTCCAGATAAAATCTGCATTTTTTTTAATTTTTCTATTTTTTTAAATTTATTTACGCCTTGAAGGTTTTTACATGTAACATTGGTTAGTTGTACAGGAGCTTCATATCAAGTATATAGTACATTATTATGGACTAGGAAAGGAAGAATATAGGTATAATTTTGCAACCCAATAAGGACTAAAGCATGTACCTATTGTGTTTTATTTTATACTAGATATGGTTTTCTAATTTTTCTTTGGAGTATTTTACCATATATACTTAGTTTATTTCAAACACTTAATCATGAAAAATTTAACCTTAGAACGGGTTACCCCAGTAAGGACAAATTATTTTATTAAAAAAATAGTTAAATTAAAAAATGTAATAATAAACAGGGCATGAAAGACGTAAGCAGGCATAACACAAGTAGGTATTTAATAAGTAAATTGTACAAAGGAGTTCAACAAGCAGATTCGTATTTGGGCTCAGGCTTACAGTATACGATTCAGAAATAATTTGTATAATTTTGATTAATTCTTTGAAGAATTTTATTTTCATTATAATTTTTTTTAGTTTCCCAGTGAGGCCTACAATATCAAATAATGCTTTAACAAATATATAGACAAGGTTTCAAATTAAAAAAAATAAAAAGTAATTAAGTTAAATGAAATAAAATAAAACATATATATACGTATAAATAAACATCCACCCATTTTTGGCAAAAAGAATTGGGCTACTTTTAAAGGAATCGGGTGAAGTATGCTGTGTGATGTACAATGATAAATTTAAAACTTTTTTAAAAACGGTAAAAAAACTTTAAAACTAAACGATAAAAATGACGTAGAACGCCAAAGAAGAGTACTGAGCGTGCGAGGCAACATGCTTGCCAGGAGATTCAACATGTGCAGCATCCGGTGAAGAAGCAACTATTCCAGGCATACTATATGAGCTTTTTTACACTAGTGAGCTATGGACGAGATACACACAAGGCGTCATGAACACACTCCGAGTACAGTATGACCACACATACAGAGCCCTGTTTGACCTCCCCTGGCGATGCAGCGCCTCGCAGATGTTCACATAAGGAAGGGTGCATGGGTTTGCTGCTTTGGTGCGCCACAGAGTAGCCGGATAACACTATTGTCCATGCCGTCATAGGCAGGGAGCGCCCCCACACCATACATACATGGAGAATTTAATTTTAATTTTAGTTAAAGTCCTAATGAGTTCACCATTTTATTTGATTTGAATGTAAACTTTTATATGGCAGGCAGAGTATTGCACACACAGCTTTGTTCAGCTGAAAACCAATTATTATTATTATTATTATTTAAAATGACTGGGCTAATGGCAAAGGAATAAGGTGAAATATGTGTGGTAGCAGAATGACAACCCAGGACCACCGTCAAAGAAATAAGATGAAGCATGTATGTTGGCATAATGGGCCTACGACCAAAGTGAGAAATTACCATTAAAAGTAACCAAATTATTAAAGTAATGAAGACACCAGGTCTAGGGTTAGGATGTTAAACAACATGTGCCAGGTTACCTGCTCAGATTGCAGGCCAGGATTGGGACTGCTCTCGGAAGACGAAGAATCTCCCCTGCGCTGGGTGGACAGCACCTGGTGGGCTATCTGACTGCCGATCTTGCTGGATTCCACGTGGCTGCTGATGTACTTGTACATATCGCTGCCACTTGCTGCAAAATACAAGAAATCAACTGTGTAGAAGCATGTTAGCAGATTTGAAAATTATAATGCTGGAAAGACAACAACTCTTGTCAAAATAATAGGTACGAAGCCCATTTTTGGCCATTCAACGATTTTTTTTATTTTTTATTATTTCTGGCCTTCACCCTCCAAGGGTGTTCTAAGCCATAATTTAAAATTATGGAGAAATTAAAGGTGAAATTACGTATTAATTATCTTTAAATGGGCAAATTCCAAAATTATAATGAAGATGGGAGTCGAGTTCAGACTTAGGAGAGATGAGACATTGAATAGAGAGGAGCCAATTTTAGATAAGGCTTGATAGACAACCAAAAAAATGTGATTTAAAGTTCCTTCTAGACCACAAAATGTACAATCTGGGGAGTCAAGGACGTGCACTTTAAAAAGGTGAGAAGGAACCGGAACAATGTCCGATTCTCATTCGAATAATTGAGGAAATTTATTTTTTTGAAGAATGGGGGAATTGTTGGAACCATGGTTTTGATGTTATAGTACTTTCTATTGAGGCATAGCAGGCTCCCTTGGATTGACTAGCAATGTGTCAATTCTCTGCACAAACATTGCGGGTTCTATCTTTGATGATGGAATTTTTTTTAGATAGGGGAATGTGGTTTACGAGGGTAACAATGGGGTTGGACGCTCCTTGTTTTTCCAAGGCATCAGCAATATCATTACCCATGATGCCATCATGTCCGGGAATCCAAATAAAAGTTACTGTTTTTCCAGAGCTTTGTATTGTGGCTATCAATACTCGAATAAGGTTTACAAAGTAATCATCAGGATGAAGAAGAGTGCCGGATTTAAGTTTTTTGAGGGAACTGAGAGTCAGAGAGAACAAGGGAATGTTTAAAATTATTTTTGATTATATATTTGAGAGATTCTATTATTGCAATGCACTCGGCTGAAAATATTAAAAATTGATTCGAAATTGAATGAAATATTCTGTAATTAGAATACAGTAGGCAAAGTTGGGAGATTTGGATCCATTAGTAAGGAGAAGAGTTGGGCCATTTAGATGAAATAAGGTCATTTAACATATTATGTACAGTACGGTTCGGGAGATTGGAATGACTTTTAAGAATGTCAATCCCTTCTAAAAATGTTGGAGATAGGGTGACGTGACTGTACTTTAATTTGTATAAGGGAAGAAGATCATTTTGGATAATTTGAAGCTCTGAGAGACTGAAAATTTTTAGATGGCAGGAAGAGGTTTAGTTCCAGCTCTGATTATAGATAGATGTGTTGAGTCAATGAGTGGGCGTAAGCAAGAAGAGGGCCGGGTAATTGGGCTTAGTTTAAGGTCCACATGGGAACACACAAAACATAAATTCTAAGCAGTTTAATTGTTTCAAACTCTCATCTTCGTTACCTATACCACGTAATAGGTAACGCAATGTGGTTATTAATAAAAAATAAATAAAACATCTTAACCATATTATTTCATATTAAGATGTTTTATTGCAGGCATCACAATAAAGCAGCTTACATTATCTCAAGAAATCAAAAGTCGTCAATGTGTTGCTCTGAAGAAACGTCCAGCATCAAATAACACATCTACCGATAGAACCACCAAGTTCTGGGCAACGACTTCTACCTTCTACCTCACACTTTAATGTATACACCTACAAAAAGACAATGATAACACA
This sequence comes from Limnephilus auricula, assembly GCA_951813805.1. Classification (NCBI taxonomy): domain Eukaryota; kingdom Metazoa; phylum Arthropoda; class Insecta; order Trichoptera; family Limnephilidae; genus Limnephilus; species Limnephilus auricula. Next base: position 10,738,428 of record OX638406.1, on the reverse strand, counting down.
ATTTCTTACACTGTCCCAAGAAGTCAAAAGTTGTCGGCGTGTTGTTCTGAAGCAGCTGGCCGGGATTAAAAAGCACATCTTTCGATAGCACCATGGAGTTTTTGGCCACTAGGTAGTCTACTTCTTTGGTCCAAGGGTTGCGAAAGGCCTTCCATTCGCTCTGCAGGCGGGCGAAGGAGCCGTCTTTTGTACGGGCTCGGTAGGGCGGGGTGAGGACTCTAGTGGCACCCAGAAGGGCCAGCTTGTGCGCCTCGGCTAGCCCAGGGATGTCATCACGATGAAAGTATTCATACATGCTGGTGCCTAACAACTCTTGGGGGAGAAAACCCATCATAAGTGTTGACCTGGAATTTAAACAAATATTAGCAAAGGGAGATCAAATATCCCTGGCGCCCGGAACGTCGATATCCGAATCTCTCCACACAGCACAGTACTACAATGATTGGAGTAGCCTTGTACATTAGGAAGATTCTAGTTTGCGTCACAATCAACAGCTATCAGGAATCGACTAAAGATGAAAAATGGCGGAACGTTCTGAAGTTGCTCAATTGGAATTGGTTTAGCTGAGTGACCCAAGGGAGAGATAGAGTGGTTTTGCGACATTGATTAACCAAGCAAATGGAAAAGGCGAATAACAAATTGTTTACTCAAAAAATATGACATCGATAAAAAGTGTTTCTGTAACTATGGTGAAAATGAGTGACTCTTCACGCAGATAATTTCAGTAGTTGGTATTAAGAATCTCTTTTGAAAGTAGATCGGTAGGTATCATCTTTCTAATTCTTTCTGGAATCTTTATGGAACTCTGGAGATACGCAAGAGAGATCCAAAGACGTGGAAGAATAATAAAGAAAGATGGGAAGGCCTGATGACTGTGGAGGATCGTGGAGGAGGTGGGACATTCCCCAAAAAATGTATAAATCCCGTGTTGAAAGCAGGCGCAGTTTACAAAACAAACAGTTTTATGATAAAAATGTAAATAACAACACAATATGCTCAAAATCAAGACATTCAGCATTGTACCATAGAAAATGCATACTTATAAATTGGTTTCAAAAAAGCTTTAATTTAGATCTGTCTTGGCTAATAATCCAAGACTGAATGTCTATATTAAAAATAAGTTGTAGTCTGTCTAATGGCCAGCGGAAATGCATTGTATAGCTTTGTTACAAATGATCTAAAATTTCTCTGGCCAAAATTTTTGCATGTGATTTGATGTCTGATACGATATCAACAAAACTAGCCTGAGATCAATTCGAAGAAATGCGAAGATATTTCAAGTTATAGCCAATCTCTGACAGAAGAAGACATGAACTCATATTTTGAATAAGTAGCTAAAAAAGGCAATTAATTATTTACCTTTGATCCACGAATAAGAACTTCCCATCCATGGCGTGCCTAGATATGAAGTGCAGCGGGCGGCAAGGGGGTGGCGCTTGGTTGGGCGGCGCAGGAGGCTCTGGGCGGGGGCGGCCCATGGCTACCAGGCAGGACAGGCTGCCGCCCCCGCTGCACTCCGCCTCCCCTTCGGTGCCCCCCTCGCTGGCACTACCCGCACCACCCCCACCGCCCTCGCCCGCCCAACTCTTCAGGTAGCCGCTGCATTGGACCACGAGGTAGCGTTTATCTGACAACATACTCGTAATACATTATCACTCATTTTATGTATATGTGACTTCGTCAAACTAGTACGTACCCTATTATTAATTAAAACCTGTAATCACATACCTGATTTTAAAGCTAGAAATTTTTCCATCAATTTTTGTAGCAACATCTTTTGCCCAAAAGACCTCAATTTTTTTTTTCTGAAATACTATTTAAAAAAATGATATTTTTTCTTTATCAATAAATTGCAATGAATGTATGGCTATTCTCGCAAAATTGTTGAGAAACTATATTTAGAGTAACTAATTAGCGACTGATTTCATACAGTGGTTAAGGAGATATTAGCGTATTTCGAAAGGCTTAAAAATATACTCAGGTGGGGGTGCGGAAGGAAGCACAAGGGGGAAAATCGGGGGATTCTTGTAAAAACGCTTGCTTAAAGGTATTCTACCATCTGTGAAAAATTCAGCTTCCGGGGAATTAGTTCCGACATAAAACCTTAATTGACTGAGCTATCCTGTGAGGTGTCCTTCGTCGGATAAGGGATGGACTGACGATCTAAAGACGACAGCGGGCCTTAGTAAAGGAATAACTGTCAAAAATCGATAAAGCTAGAGAAATTTAAGGGAGGCATATTTGTAAACTTGAATGCCTGAAGGATTATGAAGGAACTAAAATAATTTTGTGTAAATATCTCCAAAATGTAACAAGTATCGGAAGGTATTCAAAAGCTACCGACGTGCTAATAGCTCGGTTGGGAGGTAATTAAGCATCCAATTCAGATTGTAATGAGTCACTAATTCAGATTTTTAATTTTCCAATCTCTATTCAACAACTACGGAGATGTATCGTCGTTAGTTGTTGAAGGTTTTTAACCCAATTAAAAATGCATTTGTCACAATGATTACCCGGTAATACCCCCATGACGTCATCGTTCAAGAATTCAACAGTGCGATGGTATTATTCAAAATTGGCTTGACAATTTCTTCACATTCAAAAACACCTGTCTCAAATGGCGTCAATTTGACGGTTAAACCAAAAAATCTACACAGTCTCTCTTGCTCAGTGTGAACGAAGTATGTGTGCAGAATGATTTAATGCTATGCTGGTTAGTTACCTGATCCTGTTTGCTTTCGCTTTCGAGGGCACGACGCTGAAGAAATGGTCGACATGGAGTCAGATTCGTCCTTGAGCGAAGTCGGGTGGACGGATCGGCACTTCATGCGACAAAAGAAAGAGCGTCGCGCACCCGGGCACAACTTGCTAGTGCCCGCGGGCAGGTCCGTTTTTACTGGTAGCATCGCTGCAGAGGAAGGAAAGCGAATTAAAACCTCCCGTTTCCATGATGTAACGATGGTATACATAGCTCGTTAAATGGGTACATTATAAATCAAATCAACATTTTTTTTAAATTTAGGCTATCCTGAACCAGTTATTTTAGCATACGTGTAAACTTATTCAGAACAATATTTTGACATAGGAATGAGTAATAAGATTTATAACTGTGATGAACGTATGTCTTGCGGTATGAAAGAGACATGCGTGCATGAGTGAGACAGCATGAGTAAGGCATAAAAGGTTTGTTTGTTGTCCATTCGTCCTCTTTGCCTTCAGACTTCCTAAGAAGGAACCCTGTACATAATCTCTTAATAAACGTTATCGTCTACCTACGATCTATTATTGGAGTACCACACCAAAGGAATCTGGATCCATACACAGGAATCCAGAACTCAATGTGAAACCGGCCACGGTCATCACATTTGGCGCAGCTGAAAAAGGGAACCACGGAGCAGCCAAATTATCACATTTGGCGCAGCCGAAAAAAGGAACCACGGAGCAGCCTAATTATCACATTTGGGCAGCCGAAAAAGACCGAGATTGTAGCTACAGGGGTCAACGAGTGATCGGGTCAGATCACGACTCCACATCATTGCGGAGCAAGGGGGAAGCAAGAGCAGCAGCATCCTATATATGGTGATTCAGTGCCGAGAACCTGGAGGAGCATTCGCGTAAGGCGTGAATTCAGAAGTCTGGGTCTTCAAGAGAAGACCAGGAACCGGGCGCAGACCTCAAGGAAGGCGCTTAGAAGGACGACCAGGGTTCAGGAGCAGAAGACGGTTCGCGGAAGGGCGAGATCGGACAGCATCAAGACATCAGAGTCGTGAGTTGAGTGCTGATTGTAAAATTTTCTGTTTTTTTTCATTGATTGCATCTGTGTGAAGATGGAAGGAGGAGAACTGCCCAGGTTTTGTCATTTGAGAGACCAGCTGGAGACATTCGTCTTACAGTACGAGCAGTTCATCCTAGTCAATGATGACAAAATAACGTCGGATGTAAAAAAGAGAGCGGTTTTTATATCCCATTTGCACACAGAGACAATAAATTTATTAATAAATTTGTGTTTTCCAAAAAAAAATTACAGATTTCACGGTAGAAAATTTATTGTTATTACTCGAAAATCATATAGGTACTAAAAGAAACGTGTTCAAGGAACGTGAAATTTTTTTCGCTACGAAACAAAAGGTTTCAGAATCAGTTAAGGACTTCATAGCGCGTTTACGAAATCTAGTTAGATTTTGCAAATTCGAAGACAGACTTGAAAATAATTTAAAAGATGTTTTTATCACCGGTCTTAGAATTGGTCGTACTAAAGAAAAATTATTTGTCGAGGCTGAAAACTTTTCATTAAAAAAGGTTTTAGAATGTGCTATTGCAATGGATTCGTTCGATGTAATTAATAAGCAAATTAAAACGGAAAGTGTAGATATGATTTCTAAAAATAGGCAGATCGATTTGTCACAAAAAAAAAAAATGCGGCGGGTAGACATTTTTCTAGACCTACGGACAAGAATGTTACATCGTTCAGACCGAAATCATTAGACCGAACGAAGTGTAAACATTGTGGTAATTATCACGAATCAGTTAATTGTAAATTTAAAAACGTGATTTGTTATAAATGCAAAGGCAAAGGTCACATAAGTAAAATATGTCGCGGTTTAAAATATAAAGATATTTCTTCAGTGTTTGTAAATACGCAGGAACGGTTGTGTATAAATGAAGTGCGTTGTGAGCCAATTTTGTGCAAAATCTTAGTGAATAATGTTGAACTAAATGGTTTACTGGATACAGGTGCAGCAGTCTCGATTTTAAAAGAGATAGATTATGTTAAACACTTCAATAAGTTGGATTTAAAACCAAAGGATTTAACCTTGACGGGTTACGCTAACTGTAAGTTAAATTTATTGGGTTGTATTTTATTAACAGTTGATTATAACGGTTATAGGGAAATGTTAGAATTTTGCGTAGTAAAAAATGGAACAACTACTGTTCTAGGTCGTGACTTTATCAAAAAGTTTAATATTGGATTTACGGGGTTACAATCTACTTCATCCCAGGAGGGAAGTGAAATTTTTTCTCAAAATGTAGTTGAGAATGATAGAAGTGAAGTAGATAAATTAATTCGAAAATTCCCGGAGGTTTTTTCGGATAAACTGGGTAGATTCAATAAAAATAAAATACATCTGAAACTAAAAGAGAATGACTTTGATACTCAAATTCTAAGTTTATTCAAAAATAACAGAGATATACCAATAGATGTCGAGGAGATTAAATCGGAATCAAATACGGATAAAATTTTATTGGAAATTAAACATTATCTCACAACAGGGTGGCCAAATAAAATTAACAAGGATGATTCAAAATGGATTTACTGGAGTAAACGGAATGAATTATCTATAATTGATGATTGTTTTTTTTGGAATAATAGGCTAATAATCCCAGTAAGTTTAAGAGAAAAAATTTTAAACTTATTGCATAGATCTCATCTGGGCATAGCTAAGATGAAAGGGTTAGCCAGGGGGTATTTTTGGTGGCCAGGGATAGATAGAGAAATTGAACTTTTAGCGAGAGGATGCGAAATTTGTTCAGAGGTTCAACCATCTCAACCAAAAAGCGAATTGACTCCGTGGCCCATAACTGAAGAGATATGGAGTAGGGTGCATATTGATTATGCAGGTCCCATTGCAAATAAATATTTTTTTGTGATTATTGACTCAACCTCAAAATGGTTAGACTGTGTGGAGGTAAATTCTCCAAATTCGTATAACACTATTAAAATATTAAGAAATTTATTTAGTTATTTCGGGAGTGTACAGACAATAGTGTCAGATAATGGAGCCGCCTTCATGTCAGCGGACTTCAAAGAGTTTTGTGAGATGAATAACATCAAACATTTAACTACTCCGGTAAATCATCCACAATCGAACGGGTTAGCTGAAAACGCCGTGAAAAATTGTAAAAATTTTTTGAAAAAAATGATGATAGGAAATAAGTTTCAGTCAGGTTACGATGAAAAATTAGGAAATTTTCTAGTGGATTACAGAAATTCACCACACTGTACAACTGGTTTAGAACCTGCAGTTGTAATGTTTGGAAGAAAACTAAGGTCTAACTTAAACAGTTTTGTACCGAGAGGGGGGAGAGATAAGGATAATAGAATTAATAAAGAAACTAAAATTAAAATGTCTAAATGTCAGGAAAATCAGAAATATTATTATAAAAGAAATAATAAAGAATCGTTGGGTTTTTCGATAAATCAAAAAGTAATGGTAAGAGATTTTAGAGACCAAAACAATGATAAATGGGTTTCAGGGAAGATACATAAAAAAATAGGAAAAAAACTTTATATAATTGAGGTAAATTTAAAAGGTAAACTTATGTATTGGAAAAGGCATTTTGATCAGTTGTCTAAATTGTGTGTATCATGGGAAAAGAACCCCAGCAATCCTTTAATCGCGTCTGAGACTAGGAGATTATCGTCAGATGAGTACGATATCTCCGGCTTTATGTCGGATGACAATCTAATGGGTGATTCTCTTCTTACTTCCAGCTCCAGTGAACCGGTGGCTTCCACGTCGGGAAACTGGAAGGATAGATTACGACCACGGACACACAGATGAGTCAATGAAGACAGGATTCAGCTCTCGACTCAACATGATAATGAATTACACTGTAAATATTGGAATATTGTATGTATTGTAAATAATATTATCATCATCATGTTGTGTACCTGTCTACGGATTTAAGTGTGGAGGGATGTGATGAACGTATGTCTTGCGGTATGAAAGAGACATGCGTGCATGAGTGAGACAGCATGAGTAAGGCATAAAAGGTTTGTTTGTTGTCCATTCGTCCTCTTTGCCTTCAGACTTCCTAAGAAGGAACCCTGTACATAATCTCTTAATAAACGTTATCGTCTACCTACGATCTATTATTGGAGTACCACACCAAAGGAATCTGGATCCATACACAGGAATCCAGAACTCAATGTGAAACCGGCCACGGTCATCACAATAACTCCCATGGTAACACTGTGTTACATCACTAGAATACGAAGACTTTTTGATGCAACAGGGATCTTAATTAAAAGGTAGAATAATTTTTATAATTTATCATTACAACATACTTTTGGCATCGATGAGCCTCTCCCTTGGATTAAGATCGGATGAGGAGAGTTGTTCCTTGACCTTAGCGACGTCTTTCGGGTGTAGGATATCAAACCAGCTCTGACCTAGGAGATCTCCCTGGAAAAGACTGTTCATGTTAATGTGTTAACAATACAGGCTAGTGGTTTTCGCACTTCGCATTGAGCAATTTTGTTGATTGGGCTTTGGGTAACTGAAAATGTTAAAGCGGGCAAGCACCGTAGTTTGTGGTTATTGTTGAGTTGCCAACTGAGTTCACCACTCCCATAATGATAAATACCCAAAATTTTATGACCGTGTTAAAAAAACATTTATAACACGGTTAGATGTTTAACAGGAAGCTATGTTAAATTAGTTGTTGTTGATACCTCAGAAGGGTCCAAACTACCCGACAGTTGGATTTTAATTTCGGAATGTAAAAATACAATTTTGAGGAAGGTAACTTCCGAGTCCATAGCTTCCGCTTCTGCTACGTAAATAGATATAAAAAAGATACTGGAGAATAGTTCATCATATGCCCCACAGTATTCTAAACATTCAGCAGCGTTCCTTGATCATACCCAGCAGCAAATCAAAATCCATTCGATCTCTAAAATACCAAAGTTTTAAGCTCCGCATCAGACAATATGCTGGACTTATAGCTGCCCTCGTTGGAGCTAATCCAAAAAATAAAAAAAAAATTATAATCCTTACCGGAGAGTAGTTCAAGATTTGCTCCACAGAATCCGAGACATAAAGGAGTCTTCCTCGATCACACCCTACAGCAAATAGGAATCCATCCGCCCTCTGCAAGATCAGAGCTTTAAGCTCCGCATCAGATAAGAAGCTGGGCTTGTAGCGGCCCTCTGTGTAACTATGGACAGCACCACGCACGCTCCGAAGGTGTTGGACTGCGAGCCTTAGGACTGTCAGCTTGTCCAGTTTGCGGGACATGGCGTGGCACATGGGCACCATGGCTGATAGCTCTTGTATGTATGTGTTCATCTTGTCACGGCGACGCTTTTCAATCTCGCTGTGGTTCTGCCTGGAATACAATACAAATCTTTGTCAGAAATGCTTTCTTTGTCCATGTGATTATAAAACAATAAATATGCATTTCTCGAAATTCGATGACATTACAAAGGTTAATATACGAAATAAATCTGACTAAGTGGAAGAAGGTTAGATGGTAAAATGAATTTATTTATGAGCCCTGTGATGTCCTCGCGTCCCTTGGCATCATCATAATCGGCATTACAGCCATATTAGAGTACTTTCCACCTCTAAGGAACGCATTCACTCCATCAGATCTCATTATTTCTCTTCCCAGGTCTTTATATTTTAGGATGCGATGTTCCCCACTTCACCATTTTGCCACCTAAATTTAGATATCCCAGCAATCTTTCTTTCTGTAGGTTTATTATAAGGAAGCCTATTTGATGGTGGACTATCTTTTCTTTGCTGCAAGCGATGATGAAGGATTCATAACAGCTTTATGCTGCTTCTTTTTGAGAAAATCTTCAAAAAACTATGAGTAATATATAATTTTGCACAAGTATTAAATCCTAAGCAGGTAATTAGGGTTTGCAATCCTGTAATCCCGCATCCCACAATACCGCATGTACAATGCAATACTGCATCTGGGCATCTTCTCGATGACAGTACCACCAATGGAAACAGAGAGAGCGTTTACTGCATCTGGGCATCTTCTCAATGACAGTACCACCAATGGAAACAGAGAGAGCGTTTACTGCATCTGGGTATCTTCTCAATGACAGTACCACCAATGGAAACAGAGAGAGCGTTTACTGCATCTGGGCATCTTCTCGATTACAGTACCACCAATGGAAACAGAGAGAGCGTTTACTGCATCTGGGCATCTTCTCAATGACAGTACCACCAATGGAAACAGAGAGAGCATTTACTGCATCTGGGCATCTTCTCAATGACAGTACCACCAATGGAAACAGAGAGAGCGTTTACTGCATCTGGGCATCTTCTCGATTACAGTACCACTAATGGAAACAGAGATACCGTTTACTGCATCTGGGCATCTTCTCAATGACAGTACCACCAATGGAAACAGAGAGAGCGTTTACTGCATCTGGGCATCTTCTCAATGACAGTACCACCAATGGAAACAGAGAGAGCGTTTACTGCATCTGGGCATCTTATCAATGACAGTACCACCAATGGAAACAGAGAGAGCGTTTACTGCATCTGGGCATCTTCTCGATGACAGTACCACCAATAGAAACAGAGAGAAAAATGATATTTGAAAAAACGATAATTGTATCGGACAGTATATGGATGTACCGTCACCCATTTCTACAATGAATCTTATTGATAAGATTTTTATGACTGTACACGTGTCATATTGCTTTTGCACGGTTGAATTATTCTCACGACAATCCGTGGGACCTTATCAGTTAAATTTGCGGACTATAATGCATGTATTGTTTAATCCAGAATCCCATGCATTCATTTTTGGATAAGAAATAATTAACCTATTTACACGTGTAGTATTGTATACTTTTTAGGCTAATAAATAGAGATGTAACTGACTAAATCAGTTAGTTGTCCTGTGACATTCGTGAAGTCTGTGTTTCATTTTGTAAAGCCTTACCTAAGGTACCCTGAAGAGGAAGCCGGCATTTTTATAGTCAATGCTACTGGCGAGAGCGTCCAGTACAGATAATTTTAATAAAAAAACGAACATTTTAATAGAAAAAACGATCATTTTAATAGTAAAAACGGTAAAAAACGTTACTAAGTTTTTACGAACAAATTAACAGGGTTTCAATGTTTATTGGCGGGAACATTAAGAATAATTTGTTGGTATACGTAATTTCGTACGTATTTTACCGCCAATAAACATTGAGTCACTGTTAATTTGTTCGTAAGAACTTCAGTCCCGTATTTAACAGTTCATTTTTCTCCGTGTGTCAGTTCTCGAATGGGTAACGGGTAAACCAATTGAAAATTCTGAAATATTGGATATGTTAATTTCTATCTTGCAATCCCGCAAGATTTGTTATTTCTATCGAGCAATCCCACGGGATTTCTAATTTCTATCCTAAAATCCAACAAGATTTGTAATTTCTATCCTGCAATCCCTCAAAATTATTAATTTGATAAAGGTACGGGAACTTACAAACCCGACAAGTAACCCCTATTTAAAACGCTTACTAAATATGCTTAATATATGGGTGATGTAAGGGTGAGAGAGTCGAATTTACATAAGATTTATTTGTCACCTTCCGTAACCAATATTTGACCTTGCGTATACAAACTATACGAGGCATTGACGAGCTATCTTTTGTATTTACTGAATATACACGGAGAAAAATGTTATTGGTATACGTAATTTCGTACGTATACCAACAAATTATTCTTAAATTTTCCCGCCAATAAACATTGAAATACTGTTAATTTCTTCGTAAGAACTTCAGTCCCGTTTTTAACCATTTTTACGAATAAAATGATCGTATTTTAAAATAACATTTTTCTCCGTGTATGGATGGATGGATGGATGAATCCTTTGCTTGTTTTTGTTTCTTCCTAGTTTTGTTTTAAATATTTTAGTTCATTAGTAAGTGTCACTATTATTGTGTTATTAGTAAGAAAACAATTACAAACTGGAATATTCAAACCATTTTTTTAACGATAGGAATAGTCTTTCAACAACGTTTTGAAAATTTACATTTCAAATTAGGACGAAAACGCCATCTGACGTCACTGCGCACCTTTTGACGTCACTGCGCACCCCGTGTCAGATGCCAATAGTCGAGCCTAATGTAATCCACTAATCAATCTTCAAGTCCATTGGCTTGGTGCATTTGTCAACTCGGCTACTGATCGGTAATTATTGAACAATGTTTTATAGATATATAACAAATACTATTCCCTGTCAATATCGGTTCCGATGTCAATGGTGAAACCGTGCTTGGGACATCGATATAAAATCATAAAGTTAAGCTTATCGATCCTATATCGTAAAGTTATCGATGTTACGCTAGTAGAGCCCCTGAGGAGCAATCCCAGTGTTGTAAAGAAGAGCAAACAATCTATCCAATTTCTTATACATACTGAAATTCTCTTTATCCAGTGTACACAAAGTTGTGTGGGTATCCTTGACCGTCTAGTAATCCGGAAGCCCCTAGCAGTCGCTATACCACTGACCTCGTTATTTCATAATCTCCACATGTACGGCTTACCTATTCTACCAGCCAACTCCTAAAGCGCCATTCAGACGTTTCACTAATCGCTCATTTCCGCATTTCATTCGGCCTAGTTTACTCGGAATGACACGTCTGAACATGAAATTAATCGAAAGTGCCGAACACTGCCGAATGAAATCTTCAAGTGAACCGATCCAACAATGTTGGATATTTTCCTTCGGCATCCTTCACTCGCGCGCGCATGCGCGCGGAAGAGAGCAAAGTGAATCGTCTGAACACCGAGTGAACTCTCAATCAGTTTGTCTCGCGTCCTGTACGGGAAGGACCATGAAAGGACGCTATCAAATCGCACGCAAAAAGTCAAAATGGTATTCGTTCGGCTAATTTGTTTGCTTTTGGGAACACCTCTCATATAAATTTTTGGGTCTCCCTTATTATCCATGTATTTTATATGTTTTTTAATATATGTAAGATTATTAATTTGTAGGAAAATGTTCGTAATAAAAAAAGTGAAATCAAATTGTGTTATTATGCCATAAAAAATAAAAAGGTTTATAAGACGACAAAATACTGTTTTTTTATTTATTTTTATTTAATTGTGTCAACAAAATTGCGTAAAAATCGATGCATCTGACATGTTTTCATTAAAATTCGGGGCCGGACCGCGCTGGAAAACAAACGAATTCCAGCGCGGTTGACCTCGCTCGGCGACGCTGTGGTCGGAATGGACGAGTGAACGCTTATTTCTATAGCGCCGTGTGAACATGGAATGAAACAAAATGGACGATTAGGCCGAAAAAACATGGCGGAAACCTTCCCTCGAGTGAATCGTCTGATTCCAGCTTAACAGCAGTAAAATAGCAAACAGCCAACCTGCCAGCAAAACTCTGTTTAAAATACGATACTTTGGTAACACGAATGATATCCAAGTCAAGATTGTGGGTTTCGTATGGTAGAGGAGAGTATGGGTAGGAGAGTTGGTAGAGGTGTAGTCAGATCGGATAAAATGGATTACAGCTCATACCAACGGAAAGAAACAAATCAAATTTATTTATATTTATTAATTTAAGATATTTTGAGTAATTTACTCGATATTATTGCGTATACCAATTTTGTTACATAGCATATCCCAATTTTGTTATATTGCATATCCTAAATTTGTTATGTTGCAAATCCAAATTTACATATTTTAAATATTACAACTTCAGAAAACAGACGAAAAATAACCGACCTAACCTTTTTAATAAAATTATTAAACTCTAAATTTGATTGTTGTGAACTCTTGCATTTAATAAATCTACATGTACCTACACGAACTACTAGACAAACATTAACATTTTATATACACACATCTCATTCTAACTATAAATTGCATTCCCCAATACAACGATTACATAGTCTTGGTAACCAATATTTAAACAATATTGATGTATTTGACCATAATTTGAATTTGGCAAACTTTAAACGCCGTAAGTGCGAACTATTTCTACGTAATTCGTAAATTATTGTAAATACCAATTTTAAACATTTTTGTTAACACCTATTATTGTTGATTTGGAGGATATTGGCAGGCTTATCTATTTTTAATTTATTTATATTCTGTATTATCTAAATTTTGTGAACTCATATTTTATTTCTTTATATTTTCGGTTACTTACCTTTGTTTTATCAGCTCTTCACATTAATTAATCAAAACATGTATTGCTTTATGTATGTAAAAGCCCTATGGGCGTTTAAATAAAAATAAAAATATATAATCCCACCCGCATACGTTATACCATATTCCCAATATAATCCCACCCGCATGTATTATACCATATTCCCAATATAATCCCACCCGCATGTACTATACCATATTCCCTATATAATACCACCCGCACGTGTTATACCATATTCCCTATATAATTCCACCCGCATGTGTTATACCATATTCGCCATATAATCCCACCCGCATGCGTTATACCATATTACCAATATAATCCCACCCGCATGTATTATACCATTTTCCCCTATAATATCACCCGCATGTGTTATACCATATTCCCAATATAATCCCACCCGCATGTATTATACCATAATCCCTATATAATCCCACCCGCATATGTCTTACCATACTCCCCATATAATCCCACCACGTATACCGTGATGGTGATGATAATAATTATAAAAACTCACTTTTTATTGTCATCCGTGGTCCTGACGGACTTGTCATCTCCTGTGTCGTCCTCGTAATCCTCGCTGCCTGTACTGCAACACACAAAACTCATGCTCAATCAATTGATAATTGGCAGCGTGGCTGGTGTCATGCAAAACGTAGTTTTGGATTTGAGGCCAAAATACCCAATCAAACTGATTTTTTTTTTTTGTAATAAAAAGGTTTGTTAAATAACTAGCTCGGACAGGAGCTACTTTTTTTTTGCTTTTAAATGATGACATAGATAATTAAAGAAAACAGTTTTGGAGGCATATTTGGAACTTTTTTGAGAGTTATTTATAATAATTAAAAAAAATCAGCTTAATCCTTGATTTTAATAAAATGAAAATTAAAATAGTTTCTTTGGGTAGTAATTTGGGACTGTAAAATGGAACGTGCCGCAAATGTATCTTAAATTATTTTAAATGTTTAAATTGTGCAAAAATTATTTAATCAAATAAAATTAACTGCGCTCGCCGGGATTTGAACCCGCGACCTCCGGATCGCTAGTCGAGAGCCTTGCTCCTCGACCACGAAGCCACGAAGGCCATCATCAGAATAGTATGTACTATTTCTGATATAAGACGATATTTAAATTTGTGACGGGGCAGAATTGTATGGAGGTATATCCTCTCAGCGTGAAATTACACATACCTATTACACATACCTATTCAGAACATAAACTGTACATTCTTACTAAATACGCTTAAAATGCATTCCCTAGAAAATAGAAGAAAAATAAATGACTTAACTTTTTTGTTTAAAATTATTCACTAGAAATTTGACTGTTGTGAACTCCTGCCTCTCATCGACTTCAAGGTACCTAATCGAGCAACTGGGCAAAATATACTATTCTGTAACAATAACTCTACGACCAACTACCATACACACGCACCAATTCATCGCCTTCACACACTTGCAAAAATTCACCTCAGATATCGACAATTTAATATAAATTTATCATTCTTTAAGACGATAGACTTCGCTTTTCGGCCCATACAAAAAGGACGCCCGGGAAAAAACACTTTTCTACATCGATTTTTTTTATACTGCCATCTAGAGGGTGAAAACTGTGTCGGTATATTTTCGAATTTTCGATGCGTTTCGTATTAACGTAAACATTCACTGTCAAACATGTAAAATTTAACAAAAAAAATTATTTAAGGAAAAAGTGCTGCTAACTCAACTCTCATAAAGAATTATAAAATTATAAAAAGCTACCGACGTAGCTTCTTCTTTCTAAAAAATATTTTTTTTTTTAAATTTCAATTTCGTTAAAATTTCGGTGTAGAAAAGTGTATTCTCCATAAACCCCTTTTCGAGCGATTTCTGTAGGTAAATTTGAGCGTTGTCTCATTCGCACATTTCTCATTCGCATGTATTGTAAGTGTACGTGAGCTTATTGTGAGCGGGACAGAATGACAGACGCGGGTGTTCCGCGTGTCGTTCAAAGTCTAGCCTCTTAAGAGATACCTGAATGATATTTTTATGCAGCATATCCTTTTAAAATTGGAGCATCACATAAGGATGTCGGATATATTTTTTGTATTTTTTTTTATCTATGTAAACTTGTTCCTTTCCTTTCTTTTTCTATAGCACATATTATTCAGCTAAAAATATATATATATATTTTAACCTACATTTTTATGCTGTCTACAATTGAAAAAATAGTTTCTATTTTTTTTTCTCTCTTTCTTTTTCCTATAATATATTATTTTCACTTTAATTTACCTTCGTACCTACTATTTATGTAATGTTCATATTTTAAGGTGATATTTTTTTTATCCAAACATTGTGTCTCTGTATATACCATATCATACACTTCTATGTACAAGCCCGTAAGGGCGTTGAAAATTAATAAATAAAAAAAAAAATAAAAAAAAAATGGCGTGAAGTTAAGTTGGTTTTTTTTTTATTTTTTTTTATTTTTGCGGGAATTGTTCGCCAGTACGAGGGTCTATAATTAAAATCTAGAATAGAATCATAATATTTGTAAAAAGCATTTAGATACCTACTTTGGGCAAAAAAAAAACATGTTTTGTTTGTTTTCACTCCATAAAAAAAGTGGTTTTATAAAATACGTTAAGAAAAACTCTGATTGATATAAATATTTTTATTATTAATTTTATTTTCCGATGGATTGTTGCCAATGTACAATTATAGATATGTAGGTACCTCTAAAGCGGCGTCTCCTCCGACGAAAATGTTTACACACTTTGTGGATAGTTAAGTCGGGGCCACAATGTTTTTGCTTTCCGTGGCCCATCGAAAACAACAAACGTTGTGGCCCTGCCCTATGTTTATGGTAATGCTTGAGGTATTGTTTGTGAAATTGGTCGCAAGAGACCGGCCTTAACGTACAACATTGTGTAAATTGAAACATACCTATTACCTAATAACTGCGAATATCAAAACACCGTCAGATTTAAGAGGAACGGCTGGGAGGCCTTCATACAAAAGTTAAATTTTTCATTTAAGGCCAAAATACCCAACGAAACTGAATATGTCTTTTTTTGTCAAAAGTTATAGCAAATATCCAGTAAGAACATATGCTACTTTATTAGTTTGTGTTTTAAATTATGATATTTAAATTATGAGGCCATTAAATAATTTCATTTAGCATGATTTTAGGAGCAAATTTGGCATTTATTTAATTATTAAAACATAATCTTGCTCAACCTACTGTGTATGATGAAAAAAAAAATTGTAAAAAGAAACATTTACATAGGAAGAAATTTTGCTTTATATGCGACATATTCGCGTTCAAACGTAATTCTATCGTTTGAAATTTAAATTTATGTCCGTCAAAATGCTTATTTTACGTTTTTTTATTATTTTATTTAATACTAGCTTCTGCCCGCGACATCGTCTGCGTAAAATTAGTACTTCGAGTAATATATATTCTTTTCATAGGTCCCACCTATTTATTTAAAATATGTATAAAATTCTTGATTCTATTCAAAGTATTAGGCGAGTACTTCAAATAAATTCACTTATTTAAATATTTTCTAAAATAGAATTTTAATTTAATCATTTTTTTGCAAAATGTCATTTTCAAATTTTGACATTTTCTATTAAACAATAATTATTATTTTCAATATATTCAAAATAAATAGCTAGCTTTATAAATTATAGCCTATATGTTATTCTGAAGTATGAGCTATATTATTGTAAAGTTTCTTTAAAATCTATTCAGTAAATTTTGCGTGAAAGAGTAACAAACATACATACATCCATAAAAACTTTCGCGTTTATAATACAAGCTTCTGCCCGCGACTTCGACTGCTATTGATAAAAATAAACTAATTTCATTGAGCATTTTGGCCATAAATCCAAATTTAAGTATTTTGTTCATACATTGACCATACTTGGTCGAAGTGTCCATACAAACGTTTACCTTAATTTTCCTCTGGATTTTGAAACTGATACAAATAATATTTAAAAAAATAGATATATCGACCAAAAGCATGTTGGTACGTTTTTCTTCTAAGAATTAGGACCCTCGAAAAACCGTTAAAATTCCCTGGTTTACACGCCATAAACAGACGTTCAGTATACAAACTAGACAATGTATTCTTTAAAAAAAAATAGATATAGAGTATTTTCTACTAATGCAGATAATAAACAAATCTTAAAAATCAGTTAAGTTTTGGAGGAGAAAATGATTTAAATTTTTTTTTTAATTTAATGATTTTATTTAGGTATTATCAGCTTGATGTGCAGTTGTTCCTTTCGTTCAGTATTCGGGGGAACAAGAGCGACAGTGATGGCCACAGTTTGGTTTATATTGTTCAAATTTCTCGGTGACACCAGTTTCCTCTTAAGGCTTGGGGAGTTTCCCTCCAACGCCAATTACAAGAGTTGTAACTTTTCCAATTTGTGAAGTATTTTTAAGGATTCCTATATTGTCGTTCGGCTTGATTAATTAACTTGTCGCGACTGTACACAGGTAACAATAACACCTCACCTGCTTCAACGGTTGGTACTGAAATATTCCAAATGATAAAGGGTTGAAAATAATCGTTAAAGTGACCCTACAACCACTATGAAGGGGTACAAATTATTCGCTCACAGAAAAATTGTATTTTTTTCCTTATTCGTGTAATTTTTATGATTGAGTTAAGATTTTTCAAAACAATAGGGTATTTTCACAAACGAGGGATTCTGTTGAAAATGTATGGAATATTTAAAGGTCATTTTTCTGATTTTAATCATTGTACAAAAAAATGTTTGTTTTTTACGTTTTCAATCAATTTTTTTCATTTTAAAAACGCTCAAAAAACCTACGAAACCAAAACGGCTCGTGACTGCCAACGACGCTTCAACGACGACTAAGTAAAACTGTCGGAAATTTTTCAAAAACGAGTGACTCCTATGACGTCACACGTCGAAGGTGCCGTCTTGACGGGATTACAAAAAATGGCAACTTAAACCCGCTGTAGAAAATTTATTCGTCAACATAAAAATAAAATTAAAAAGCCATAATAATCGTAAATTTTGCTTAATTTTTTTAAGCACTAAAAAAACGTAGAAATACCCAATTGTTTATAAATTTATGGTAAAGTGAATACGATGTAAAATGTGTCACCGACCAACATATAGATAAAGAATTATATTATATTATATACCTACTAGCATATAAAATCCTGGGCTTTTTCCTGTTCCTGGCAGGTGGCTTTTTGATACCCAATTATAAAAAAATCCCATAAAATTGGAAAAAATTTGCAAGAGAGGTCGGGAAATTTGTCGGGAAATTGAACAAAAGTTTGTGAAACGTTTTCGAAATAACAGAGGGCGCCACTTTAATGTTTACATCAATCTGAAACTGTACATACATCAGCATATTATTAATTACTAAAATCAGATGATCAATTCCAGTACAAACTATTTTTTTTTCCACATTTATTTTTTATATTTATTTCAACAAAATCTTCACATCTGCCGTGATGATGGACACTGTGACGCTGTCCGAAACGTTGAATAAATAATGAGGAAGTGAGGAATAACCCAAAAAATAATCACAATAATAATTTCGGCTGCGAAAATATCATAGCATACCTTACATTTTTTAAACTACTATATCTACTGGAGCGATTTAGGTCCAAATTTCGACCGCTTTTATTTTTCTGTGATTGATATCGGTCCAAAATTAGACCACATTTAACGAACCTACAAATATGGGATAAACGGTGAAAACTAGGTGGATTCATTAGCTTTAAACCGCAGCATATAGTTTATATGATTCCATATTAATATTTTGAGGAATGATATTAATTAAATCGAATGGCTAAATCAAAAACTGAACATACTACTTGTAGTGTCCTTGAATAACAATGTAGTTTCAGTTGTTTTTGATAGATGTCGGTAGGCTTAGAGCTTATGAAAAGTTCCGGTAGATGTCGGACAGATTCACCCGGCGAATACTCCCCATCAACGAGAGCTCGTGCTCTCAGATTCGATTCCTAGGCAGGTATAGTCGGTCGCACAGTGGGCTGAAAATCGCCTTTCATAGACATAGAGACTTGAATTTTCATGGCTCTTTTTTTGGCTAGAAATGGATTCTGCTGATCATTACTATGCAATAAAATTTCGTATGAAGCAATTGCGTGTACAAATGAAGGAGTTATAATTTTTTAAAGAAAAATTTGTATGGCATTGACATTAAAAATGAGGCTATCTCTGGAATCATAAGGTTGGCTATTACATCCTTACACACAGATATACTACTATTTATTTGTATATTTTTGACATACTTCGTATTGTGGCGCAACTTGCGCGTTTTTTTTAAATCCTTAATGTTGAAAAAAAAAGTTTTTTTATTTTGATGATTCATTTTAATGCAAAATTTTGGTTTATAGTGTCAATAAAATATTGTAAACTAGACAAAGCATACTCATATGTAGAGCATTTAAGCATTAAAATGAATCATCAACATAAAAAAAACTTTTTTTTTCAACATTAAGGATTTAAAAAAAACGCGCAAGTTGCGCCACAATACGAAGTATGTCAAAAAAATACAAATAAATAGTAGTATATCTGTGTGTAAGGATGGCCAACCTTATGATTCCAGAGATAGCCTCATTTTTAATGTCAGTGCCATACAATTTTTTCTTTAAAAAATTATAACTCCTTCATTTGTACACGCAATTGCTTCATACGAAATTTTATAGCATAGTAATGATCAGCAGAATCCATTTCTAGCCAAAAAAAGACCCTTGAAAATTCAAGTCTCTATGTCTATGAAAGGCGACTTTCAGCCCACTGTGCGTCGTAAGACCCAGAAGTATAATGTACGTATTATAAACACGTAAATATTAATAATAAACCATTTTCGTTGTTTGTTTTGGGGGTGTTATGCCGTGTTGCGCTACCTCCTTTTTTAGCCGACGTTTCGGACAGCGTTGCAGTTTTTTTTTTTTTTTATAGAATACCTCACAAGAGTCCCAACTGCTCCCGTCTGGAGCCAGTGAGACTATGGCATCCCCAATTGGGGTATGTTGTGAGGCTGAAGGAAAGTGGGGAAGGGAAGGAGATGGGGAAGAGGAAGGTAGGAAAGTACCTGGCTATTCAGATCTAGTCACTAAACACGGCTAAAGCCATTATTAAGCAACGTCTCAATTCTGAATGGTGGTCTTACACCAGGGCGATACTGACAGTATCTTCCACTCTGGAACGTGCCGCAAATGTAGTATATATTATTTTTATTAATTAATTGTGAAATAACACAAATTAATCAAATAAAATTTATTTGCGCACGCCGGGTTCGAACCCGCAACCTTCCGATTGGGAGTCAAGTGTTGTTACCACTCGACCACGGACGGTCGTCTTAAGCAACGTCTCAATTCTGAATGGTGGTCTTACACCAGGGCGATACTGACAGTATCTTCCACTCTGGAACGTGCCGCAAATGTAGTATATATTATTTTTATTAATTAATTGTGAAATAACACAAATTAATCAAATAAAATTTATTTGCGCACGCCGGGTTCGAACCCGCAACCTTCCGATTGGGAGTCAAGTGTTGTTACCACTCGACCACGGACGGTCGTCGAGTGTCCATCATCAGGGCAGATCCGGCAGATCCGACGATCTACATAGACAGAGAATCTAAAAACGTATCCCAATAATAAACCAGTTTGTAAATAATTTCTGCCTGTGGATAAGGCAAACAGTGCACTAATCAAATGATTAAGACAAAATAATTGTCCGCATAATTTTACAAGCATATTCTACTTAAAAAGAAAATTTCTTTTTGGGTTGGATAATATTCCCTTGTAAAGGGGAAGAGGGGTTGATATCACCCCGGGTGTTTCATAACACCCCCTATTTTCCAGCCTCCCCTTGCTAGTAGCAACATCGTACTTCTTGCATAACGTTCTTACGAAGAAATTGACGTCAAGGGTTGTGTATCAAAATTATATTTTGATTATTTTATAAGCTATCTGCCAATAAAAAAAAGATGGCCTCCGTGGTCGACAAGTAAAACTCTCGACTCGTAAACCAAAGGTCGGGGGTTCGAACCCGGCGTGCACAAATAAATTTTATTTGATTAATTTTTGTTATATAGCAAAAAATTCATTAAAAATAATATATAGTGTATTTGCGGCATGTTATATAGTAAAATATACTCTCAGTATCGCGCTGGTGTAAGACCACCATTCAGAATTGAATCGTTATTTTAAATGGCTTTAGCGTTGTTTGGTGACCAGATCTAAATAGCCTAGTATATATATCAATACTTAATCTAGTAAACACATTTTTCAGAAATTAAATTTTTATTAACTTGAAATCATTAAAAAATATATCCGAGAACGTATTTTGTGATAAAAATACCACAGTTTTTCTATTTATTTAAGGTCTTACAAATTAAAATATTTCAGATTTTTTTACACACTTATTTTGTTTAGACATTATGGAAAAATCATAAATACTTATGATCAAAAAATACTAACAAGAAGTGTACGATATTTAATAATTTATCATTGTGCGTTTTGAGCATTTTTATTGCTTACTTGAATGTAGGTATATATTAAAGCAAGTTTTTAATGAAATAAATCGATATAAAATTTTTAATTTAATAAATTTGACACGGGGAATAATCGATCTTTCTCATCGGCACCTCTCTGTACAGTTGCAAGCATTTTTAAATTTGTATTTTTAGCCGCTGGTCAATGGCTCTTAAGGCGTTATGTCCGGGTAAAACAACAGATCCTCGACTCGTTATGTTTTTATTTTTCTGTTTCATGTAGATTTATTAGTATTATCTTCTTCTTCAATGAAAATCTCATTAATAACTTTGCTTTCAATTGTCTTTCGCGCAAGAAGTTGGAACAATTTTACTACTTTGGTTTATTTATTTTTCTTGCCTTATTAATTAGTATTTTTTCACTAAACATGAAGTTTTACAAGGTATTTGGTATTCGAATCTTGGTAGACAATTTCACGTCGTAAAGTTTCAAGCTCACAAAAATTAAATTAATCACCTCTCTCTAAAATATTTTTGTCCATAGTTCTTTTTAGTCTATACTTGTTTGTTTATTTTGTTATTAATGTCATTACTACCTTGAGAAAGAAACCATCGGTTTTGAAACATGTAGGTAATTGTGATTATATTAGTGGTTTAAACAAAGTTATTTGTTTTAATTTAATTCAAAATGACGCCACAAAGTGATTTTGCGAAGTTTGAAGAAATATTACTAATCAATTCAGTTACCGGAATTTCGAAAAAAGTGCATTTTAATGGTAATTTAAAAAAATTTTAAAACCCGAAATGTAATTTTACACCGATCGCTATGTTAGAAAATGTTGTAAGTTTCGGTGAAAAATGACATTTGGTGTTTTTAAATTTAAAAAATAACCATTAAAATGCACTTTTTTCGAAATTCCGGTAAATGAATTGATTAGTACTAGGTAATATCTAACTACTACAACTTTTTAAATTTATGTTTTTCGTCCATATTAAGGGTTACCCGGTTTTGTAAATATTTTACCTTATATTTCACACAATCAAGGAGCGGTTGACGTCACGAACTCTCCCGCACTGTATTATTCTCTTGCCGGCGTTTTCGCGGGCTTAATAAAATTCAAACTTGTAGAATTAATTTAATTATGAAAACAAACTTTAAAAAAAAAATACTTGTATTTAAGTTTGCATGTGAACATTGATAAAAAAAGGACTGAACTTCCTTATTAACACAAACCAATTTCTTTAAGCATTCTTAACAGTATTTTTTGATCTATAGTTTCGAATGCTCTTTGAAAATCCAAGAAATTGCTAAGATGAATTTATTATTATCCATTCCTTCCTTTCATTCTTCGATAATTACGTTTAATGCAGTTTCACAAGAATTATTACATCTGAATCCTGATTGCTCTTGGTATAAAATATTGTGTTTTTCTAAGTATTGCAAAATTTGTTCAATTCGAGTATCTGTTCATATTTTGGTAAGGTGTTGGTTGATCGAAATTCTTCACATTTCTGACTTTTGGAACCGGTATAATAGTAGTAGTTTCCATGACTGTGGAAATTTTCCCTCTTCAATCGTCTCATTAATAAAATTTAATAGAGTAGATCCAATAACTGGAAAAGCATCTCTTATTATACTAATAGTTAATCCATCTGAACTATTCTTTGACTTAATTTTGTGTAGAATGTTAAGTAAATGTTCTGCATTTATTAAAATTCGATAAGTAAATTTCTGACACAATTGTAATATCCCGTGATTTAGCAAGGGTCTGCGCTAGTGTATTATAATTCTCTATTAAGGTAAATGTCAAAAGAATTCATATTCTACGCTTTCGTAGATGGCGCGCGTATAGTATTTTTTACTTATAAACGCTTTTTAAAAGTTATGCTTTAAAATATTAAGAAAGTTTTGTTGTTCATGGAAGTACGCAAGCAATATGAATATACAAATAGTTTTGTTAATTAAAAAACTCAAATCTTTTAAGAAAGGCTAACAAATACAATTTTAGATTGAATCACCGATGAAATATTGTATTTGTTAGCCTTTCTTGAAAAATTAGATTTTTTATTAGAGTTTTTTAATTGACAAAACTATTTATTAATATTCATATTGCTTGCGTACTTTCGCGAACAATAAATTTTTCTTACTATAACTTTAGCAAAGATTCAAGTGATATTTGCAATGTAATATCTGTCTGGGGAAAAGGGTAACCTACATCTTCGTTAGAGTCAATCGCCCATGTAATTAGACTTCTCTTCGATTAACCCTAAGTCTCCATTCTCCATGGGTAATTATAAATTCTGTATAAGATCATAACACTTTATTCTCCAAGGAGTTTATCCTCCGACGAATTTGTCCACCGAAATGCATCATGCGGGATTCGATCGTTTTGAAATAATACCGTGAGATCAAAGGTGATCCAATGGGACTAAAATGAACTTATGTTATAATCCACCCATATAATATGGCCTACCCATGTCTATAGGCCATTTAAATAGTACTCGAATGTCCCAACCTATTTGGTCTCCTCACTTAAAAATACTACTATACCTATACAAATCTTCAAAAAAAAAAACCTTCATCAATTTCAAAGACATATTAACTATAAACTAAGTCTACCTATAAAACAATCACAACCACTTGATGAAATAAATAAAATTAATAAATATGTTAATTCATGAAGACAATATAAGCTAAACTAAAACGAGAATCTGAAACAGAAAAATCAGAAAGAGATACGGTCACATCTTTCCGGGTTCGAGTCCCGGATGTGACCGTATCTTTTTCAGATTTTCGATTGAGTTTCGCTAATATTGTCTAATTTGTCTTCATTAATGTAATACTTTGAAATATTAAGAAAAAAATATTATTCGCGCAAGTACACAAGCAATATGAATATTAACAAATAGTTTTGTCAGTAAAATAACTAAAATCTCTCAAGAAAGGCTAACAAATGCAACATTTCATCGATGATTCAATCCAATATTGTATTTGTTAGCCTTTCTTGAAAGATTTGATTTTTGTAATATGAATATTAACAAAACTATTTGTTAATATTCATATTGCTTATAGATTGCATTCAGTTGAATACGCTTTTTCAAATGTAGTAGATGTGTTCAACTGTATGGAATATATTTATAGGGAGGCTATAATAACATAACTCAATAAATCAATGTTAGAATAATACCTACTATTATTTTGCATTGGTTGTATATAATTTAATTAACATAATTTATCACGTAATAACTGTTGATTGTTATGTATTTCACGTGTTTTGTAAATGCCCTTATAAGTATATATTATTATAAATAAATAAATATTCTATAAACATAATATGCAACCAAAAAAATATTAAAACGTAATAAATATTTTCTTAAAAGAATTTATTCGAATCATTTTGCGCCCCCTGTAAAACGCTCAAATACAAAAATTGCTTTTCCAAATTACTTAGACTTAAGGGGTTTCTCACCATTCTCCCAATAGCTTATCTATACTAATAACGAATATTTAATATATTTTAAGTTGGAGTTTATAATTCGGTACTCAAACCTATGAATAGTGGCTATATATTGGATAAGTTGGCCGAGTTTTCTAACACTGCGAGTATTTTATTTTTATTTTTAATAATATTCGTTATTAGTGTAGATAAGCTATTGGGAGGATGGTGAAAAACCCCCTTAGGGCATATTAATAGTAACTGTAACATACGTAGACATTTTTTTTACTATTTATAATACTTACAAAAAATAGGTGTCTAATTTTTTCATATTTGTTTAAGAAATGATAATCAAAATTTACTCTGAAATCACAAGAGTGCCTAGATTAGTGATAAACCATACATATTTTATATAAATCTTTTAATTTCATAAAAGGAATTATTCATACAAATTTTCCATGCTTACTCTCTTCAGAGGTAACTTAATATTGATTTTTCTCGTAGGATAAAGGATATTTTATTCTATGATTTGAACGATCATTCGAACTCTGGCCGAATTGTTATTTTGACAACCTTCTTGAAAGGTCTCGCTACTGCGTCGCACAATACGCAGCGCTGGGCTGAAATTTCGGGAATGTTCCTGCGTGAGCGCATTACCTGGCCCAACAAGGCCACCACCTTTAAACGGAACAGTCAATAAACGCATGGGTGGGCAGTAGACTAGAAAACACATTTTTAAGAAAATTACACTATCTGTATTATATTTGATCGAGTGAGAAAAATCAATAAAATGCAAGAACAGTTATTTCGGCTTACAAGGCCATTTTTAAATTGTGGTTAGACCAAAATTTTAATATTGAATGTGCCTAAAATGATTTATACGGTAAATTGGTTTAGGTTACCGTAAATAAACCAATAGGCACCTTCAAAATTGAAATTTAGAATCATATAAGTAAGTCGTCTCAAACTGATTTAATTGATTTTATTATATTGGTCCAACCACGGTTTTAAATTGGCCTTGTAAGCCGAAACAACTGTCACCATAATAAAAAAACTAAAATGCTGGCAGAACTTAATAATAACATTATTAAATGTAATTTAAAAAAAAAAAATTAATAAATTAAATGGAGTTATACGAATTAAACACAAAAACGATTAATAAAAGATTATCATTTTTTTTTAAATTAAATTAAAACAAATAACTTTGTATTAAACCACTGAAATTTTAAACTTCAGAGAGTTTCCAAAATAGTATCGTTGCACGAAATTAACCCATTGGTAGGTTTTTTGTTGTTTGATGCAATAATTTGAAAACACAAAAAAAGATTTAACTTACTGGAAAGACGATTTTCGTTTCCTCGAAGGCAATTCCGTCAGCTGCGTGTCCATATTGTAGGGGGAGGCCCCGGATGGTCCGGCCACCGCCACCGGCCCTGTCAACTCCGGGCACTGTCCGGCCAGGTCCGAACACTGCGCCGCTAGGTCCGGACACCCGAGGGACAGGTCGGAGCAGGGACCCTGGGGCTCCGGACACTGGCCGGACAGCCCCGGATACTCTCCGGTCATACCGGAACATTGGCCGACCTGGGGCATGCACTGATCTGTCGGACAGCCGGACAGGCTGAGGTAGACGGAGTTGCTGAAAATATAAAATTACAATCATTTATTATTTGGTGAATAGATTTTGAATTTTTTTTACATTAAGTCCACAGAGAAGGCCCTGAGGAAAGGGCCTATGTCATATTTGAGGTTCCTGTGTGGAGGATTTTTTTGAGGAGAGGAAGTGAATATGGGTCTTGAAGAGACCCATGTGATCGATGGGATCGATGAAGCTGGTTCTTCGGAGCATAATCCATTGAAAAACCGGTAGAACAAGGATAGCATTTCCAGCCGACGACCACACGGAGAAAAATGTTTTTCGAAAAAACGATCATTTTAATAGTAAAAACGGGACTGAAGTTCTTACGAACCAATTAACAGTGTTTCAATGTTTATTGGCGGTAAAATGTAAGATTAAAGATTGAAACCCTGTTAATTTGTTCGTAAGAACTTCAGTCCCGTTTTTAACCGTTTTTACTATTAAAATGATCGTTTTTTCGAATAACGTTTTTCTCCGTGTATGCTATAAAGTTTTTTTTAATCCTGCGTCGTCGATTTGACGAAGGTTTATAATCTAAAGGATCATTTTAATAGTAAAAACGGGACTGAAGTTCTTACGAACCAATTAACAGTGTTTCAATGTTTATTGGAGGGAAAATGTAAGAATAAACACTGAAACCCTGTTAATTTGTTCGTAAGAACTTCAGTCCTATTTTTAACCGTTTTTACTATTAAAATAATCGTTTTTTAGAATAACGTTTTTCTCCGTGTATGCTATAACCCTAGATTACAAACCTTCGTCAAATCGACGACGCAGGATTAAAAAAACCACGATAAATTTTGCACGCGCGACAGTCCAGTTGGTAGTGCGGACGGTGTGGGGTGCCCACGAGCACCAATTCAGCAACCATGGCTCGTCCCATCGACGAAGGTTAGTGATTTTTTTTTAATATGTGTGTTTTGGGTTTTTTTCTTATTTTGTAGTCTTGTTTTATTTATATTCAATGTTATTTATGCGGTTGATGTACTCACTGTCCAAAAAAAAAGAAATATGTGCCTTATGTCCCTCCGCAAAGCGAAGGATGACCAAAAGTAGTTGTACCAAGTGCAAAAAATCGTTGTGCGAAGAACATAAACTTGACCTATGTCAAAAATGTATTAGTTGCTAGATTTTTATTAAAAAAAATTATTAGTTAATTATAAGTTTTTGATATTAATTTTTTTTTATTTGATCATACCTAATTCAAATACCTACTTTAAAAATGTTACAATTGTATATTTTGCATGAAAACTATCATCTCATTCATAAGGCTGTTGATTAATAAATTTAATATTTTTGTTTATCTAAATATAAGAAGTAATATAAATAAAACACTGTTCATTAATAATAAAAAGAAATATATACTGTAGCACACCGTTTTTACGCTTGCCACTGCACCACCTCTTTCCCCCGTACAGCGCCATCCTGCTCACCCAAACCTAGGCTAACCAGGCTGCGCAGACGCCTTCTGCGCATTTTCTACCCTCGAGTCGCCCCATAAACCACGCCCCGCCACAAGGAATGGCCTATATAAAGAGCTGCACGCCCTTATTCGACCAGTTCGTCTGCAGCTCGCCCTTGGCTAGTACACTCTCTTAGTTGCGCCTCGTCCTTTGGCACGACCCTCTAAGGAGTATTCTACTTCCATTAGCAAAGCACCAACCAGACCCCGACTGCTGCCGACCTGTACGACCCTCTAAGCAGAACACAGTCGCCGCCGCCCGTTACCATAACGGCACGAGTCAGTTTTGTTGTTCCCAAAGACTAATCAGCAAGTTTCCCTCCGATCCCTTGCTCAGTTAATCATTATTGTGATTTGATACATTGTGACTATTTTTACTATATGTGATCTGTGAACTTATCTTCAATAAATAACATTTTTACCAACAAACGTGTTACAAAACTGGCGCCAAATGTGTTACAATACATATTTTGTTATAATAATACCCTTAAACCTCCTTTATCAAGTACCGTAGTCGAAACGACGAAGGTTTGTGATAAGCGTCGAAAAATAAGGTTTGTGATCCAGGGCTAAATATTGCAATCCGTTTGTTAGATATTTATATAGATTAGAATCTATCATACGGACCGCTAGTTTCTTCGCAGGATCGAGGTTTTTTCATGTATTTTAAGGCTCCAAATAAATAGATTAGATCGAATTTCATTGAAAATTCTGAGTGCTATTCCAGAGGAAAGACAGCAGTTGGAAAAACAAATCCTGTGCTGTGCGAGTAGAGGTTTGGCCTCTTACAATAGTTAAGATGACAAGGAGGGTGATTCTTTTATATTTTGTGTTAAGACAGTGTTACGAGATGATTAACACAAAAGGCTTAATCCGTCGGATGTCGGAAGGCGTCGGATGTCAATTCAGTCAAATGAGAATTTACAATAAATAAAGAAATAGGATGCAGGCGAATTCTCCAGTTAATGTTTTATAAAGTCTTGTGAAATACTGTTTGTCTCTGGGTTTTTTCATAAATATAAAAAATAAATAAAAAGGAACACTTCATCAATTTTACTCGGAGTTCGTTAAAACTGAATTTTCTTTGACTTGGAACACATTTCCACCGAACATTTAAAATAAATATGAACTCAAAAAATAACTATAATTGATAAATATCAAAAATAAAAGAAAAATGTCATGAAACGTTTAATTTGAAGTAATATTTTAAATTTTACATTAGATTTTAATCTTTCAATTACTCACCAGACATCAATGTACGCGTAGAGGCGGTTAATCGTTAATCAATTCCCGCTAAACTTACTGTAGTAAGTATTTACATTTACATTTTCACTTAGCGTTTTCTCAGTTTGCACTGTGAAAGAAGGGAACTTGTATTATTTGTTCGTTTATTATCTAATCCAGTTGGTTAGGCATCGTAAATGTAAAAATCCCTTGGTCAGGCTACAGACACGAGTAGGTAGTATGGAGCACCACCAAAGGTGTCCGGTGTCACCTTTGATTGCCTATTACAATGCCCGCAGCACTCTGTTATCTAATATTTCATCGTATTATCACGGAATTATTGTATTGTTTTATTACCTAACCTAGGTCCTTAAGAGTGACTGACCAGGGGCTGAGAATAAAATTTCAAAAATGCTTGCAACTGTACAGGGAGGTTCCAATGAGAAAGATCAATTATTTCCCGTATCAAATTTTTTAAATTAATAATTTAATATCGATTTTATTCATTCAAAACTTGCTTTAATATATACCTACATTCAAGTAAGCAATAAAAATGCTCAAAACGCACGATGATAAATTATTAAATATCGTGTACTTCGTGTAAGTATTTTTGATCATAAGTATTTATGATATTTCAATAATGTCTACACAAAATAAGTGTGTAAAAAAATGTGAAATATTTTAGTTTGTAAGACCTTAAATAAATAGAAACACTGAGGTATTTTTGTCACAAAACACGTTCTCGGATTTAATTTTTATGATTTTAATTTAATTAAAATTTAAAAAATTAAAACTGTGTTGACTAGATTATGTATTGATTTATTTTGTTGTATGATTATATGATTTGAAATTGGTGTTGTTTAATAGAATCTATCGTTTGAAAATTGAACAAATCTGCCAACGACCAACGGTATAACCGTAGTATCTTAAAAATGCACTTAGTTTTTCAAAATTTTAAAACTGCGTGTACAGATAAAATAACAATTTTTCAAATTCAATTTATGTATTTTTGTAAAAAAAGAGTCAATACGTCTTGAATATTCGACTTCTTACCCCTTGAAAACTCCTTCTAAGAGTATTTTTGGTATTATTTGCACGAGGAAAATAGCGCCAAGGTTGTTTTTATTTTTTTTATGAATAATTTTACAAGAATGAAAAAAAGTTAGTCAATGGATCGAGTCAGAAATAAGCTTAGCTATGAAGTTTAAAAATAAATTTAAAAGTTGTTTCTTATACCATAACTTTATATTTATATAATAAAAAAACAAATTATTTAATACTATACGCTTATATTTTTTGTAACGTAATTAATAATTTTATTTTAATTCCATTCGTTGAAAAGGTACGAAAATCTTCAAAGTATCCATAACATATTTTTTCATATTTATAATGTAAACCGATTCTTAGTAAAGATAAATCTAAATAGTGATTTGGCGTATAACTTTATCTTGAGCCCCCATTCTACCGTATTCAAAATTTCTACCGATTTAAATATTTTAAAATTTCCATTGAACACATTACGTTATTTTTAAGTTCTTTAATATATATCTATACATGTATGATCTTTAAAGATAATATCTGTGCGTTTGCCGAGCCAAAACGACAAATATATCAAATTCCCAAGAACAAAATCACAAAGCATGCTCTCTCATCTCCAAAAAGAAAAACATAATTTTTTCCATAAAACATAATTTTTTCAGCTTGGTATACATATATCATATATTTTGCTTTCAATGCTCCTTTTATATTTTGTAGAAAGATTTTTGCTGTATTTTAAATTAAACATGTTTTATTAAATACTTTGATAGTCATTTTTAATAGTAGCGCTCTCCCTCTGACATTCGTATTTACGTAGCTCCCTTTCCAACCATCTTCTTCTTCTTTCTTCTCTTGAACGCTTATTACCGAGACTTAACTGTATTTTATTTTCTGTAAGCCAAAAGTTTCTGAATTTGAATGATTTTTAAAATATGTTTGGTTGAAAATAATTTTAAAATGTTTTATTGAAAAATATTTTTATGCCAATTTTATCTCTAGCAATCATTTATGAACTAAATTAAAAAATTCCATAATTAATCAAAAAGAGTAATATGTAATTCAAACAGTTGTACAACTTAGGGGGTTTCTCACCATCCTCCCAATAGCTTATCTACACTAATAACGAAAATTTTCGATTTACGATTTACGGCTTATTTATTTATTAAGTTGGAGTTTATAATTTGCTACTCTAACCCATGAATAGTGGCTATATATTGGATGAGTTGACCGAGTTTTCTAACCACTGCGAGTATTTTATTTTTATTTTTAATAATATTCGTTATTAGGGTAGATAAGCTATTGGGAGGATGGTGAGAAACCCCCTTATAGAGTTCCCTCGTATTTATAGACAAACAAATGATACCTATCTATCAAATGATACCTATTCCACAGTGTCAAGCCTATAATTATATATGAAAGATTTTTTTTGAAATCCAAAAAACCTACAATCACTATCTATTTACTACTCATCATTGCTCCAATTTTAACTACTAGTAATTTTAATTTTAGTTCAATTAAAATCATAAAAATTAAATCCGAGAACATGTTTTGTGACGAAAATACCTTAGTTTTTCTATTTATTTAAGGTCTTACAAACTAAAATACATCTCAAATTAAAACAAATAACTTTGTTTAAACCACTAATATAATGACAATAACCTTCATGTTTCAAAACCGATGGTTTCTTCGTCAGGGTAGTAATGACATTAAAAACAAAATAAACAAACAAGTATAGACTAAAAAGAACTATGGACAAAAATATTTTAGAGAGAGGTGATTAATTAATTAAAAATATCGTAAAAAACAATTATTTAAAATTAAATATAAAAATTATTTAAAAAATATGAAAAATTACATTATTTACATTATCAAAACAAAATAAAGATGTTTAAACAACAAAAATAAATATTTTTAAATATAATTATTAATAAGAAAATAAATTTAAGAGATGGCTATTTTTAAAAAATATTTGGTTATTGATAATATTTAATTTACTATTGACACTTTTTCTAATTTCTAAAATTTCTAAGTTTGCTAATTGTAAATCTGTTGAGTTTGTGTGTAAAATTTTTAATCCTGTATTTATATCAAAAGAATGATTTGTTTCTAAAATGTGATTGGCAAATTCAGAATAATTATTATTATTCAAACACCTTAGATGTTCTTTAACTCTAATATTAAAATTTCTAGAAGTCTGTCCAATATAAAAAAAAGTTACAATCATTACACATTAATTTATAAACTCCAGATTTGTTCAAATAATCATCCTTATCCTTGTTAATAAATTATATTGAGTTTATAAATTAATGTGTAATGATTGTAACTTTTTTTTATATTGGACAGACTTCTAGAAATTTTAATATTAGAGTTAAAGAACATCTAAGGTGTTTGAATAATAATAATTATTCTGAATTTGCCAATCACATTTTAGAAACAAATCATTCTTTTGATATAAATACAGGATTAAAAATTTTACACACAAACTCAACAGATTTACAATTAGCAAACTTAGAAATTTTAGAAATTAGAAAAAGTGTCAATAGTAAATTAAATATTATCAATAACCAAATATTTTTTAAAAATAGCCATCTCTTAAATTTATTTTCTTATTAATAATTATATTTAAAAATATTTATTTTTGTTGTTTAAACATCTTTATTTTGTTTTGATAATGTAAATAATGTAATTTTTCATATTTTTTAAATAATTTTTATATTTAATTTTAAATAATTGTTTTTTACGATATTTTTAATTAATTAATCACCTCTCTCTAAAATATTTTTGTCCATAGTTCTTTTTAGTCTATACTTGTTTGTTTATTTTGTTTTTAATGTCATTACTACCCTGACGAAGAAACCATCGGTTTTGAAACATGTAGGTTATTGTGATTATATTAGTGGTTTAAACAAAGTTATTTGTTTTAATTTAATTCAAAATGACGCCACAAAGTGATTTTGCGAAGTTTGAAGAAATAAAATACATCTGTTTTTTTACAGACTTATTTTGTTTAGACATTATTAAAAAATACTTACAAGAACTACAAGATATTTAAAAATATAGCATCATGCGTTTTGAGCATTTTTATTGCTTACTTAATGCAAGTTTTGAATGAAATAAATCGATGTTACATTTTTAATTTAAAAATTTTGATACGGGGAATAATCGATCTTTCTCATCGGAGCCCCCTGTACAGTTGCAAGCATTTTGGAACTTTAATTCTCAGTCGCTGGTCAATGGTTCTTAACGATTATTTTCTTAAGTAACGACAAAGAGGCAAATAAGATGCAAATTTTCCAAAATAGAGGAATTAGAATAATACTTAAACATAGATTTAGAATTGGCTGATAGTAAAACAGCATTTACATTATAACCTGTCTCTCCCAATCTGGCATACCACGCAGTTCGTGGACATCAAATCCGTCGCCAAGACCACTAACCAATAAACCCGGGCACACCTGCTAAATCACCAAACATAACGAACCACTTGGGGTGACCTTGAACGCAATGATACCTGTCACCAAAACACTTTTCAAAAACTACCACAGTAAGCAAAAAATATTGCTTGGACTTAGCTAGCCGAGGAATTGAACTCATGACGCCTAAGTGGGACCGAGACGCGATGCCAAATCAGCCACTACATACAACAAGGAAGTTTACAGCATAACACAACGACGTGGAATGAAATCAAGACCAAAGAAGTACAAAGCCAATACAAATAAATACTAAACCAATTAATACATTTTGAATAGCTTGTAAGAAATACATTTAGCCAAAAAATGTAATAGTATCTATGTAAGTTACAATGTGAGTACAAATAACAATTTTTTTGTATTAGGTCCGCACAGGAGGCCCTGAGGAAAATAATTTCCCTCAGGGCCTACGTCACCTTTAAGGATGCTGTGTGGAGGATATTTTTTAAGGAAAGGAAGTAGAGGAAGTTCTGGGAAGGAAAAATGTATAAGGGTTGGGTAAGAATCTGGGGTTCAATGTGTCTAGATCATCCGCCGCCAAGACCTAGACAATAAACGCCATGAACCCGGGCACCCCTGCTAAGTAACCAAACGTATCTAACCACTTGGGGTGACGTATGTCAGAGGTGTTGGTTATCCAATAAGTGATTACCGGGGCGGCGGTACCCATTTCCGCCTCGCAAATTGTAAAATAAAATAAATAAATAAGGGTTTGCTGACGGTGGGGAAGGTGGAAGGGGAATGAGGGTGGGAAGGGAGGGAGGGATGGCAAAGGAGACTTAGTAGCCGTAGGGGATAGAAGGGGGTAAAAATGAAATATCCATTCTTCTCACACCGACAATTGTATGTGACCTGTTCTCGACAAATCTTACGATTTATACGTGTAAAAAAACAAATTGTGAATCCAAAAGCAGTCCAATGAATACCACACAAGAGTCCCAACTGCTCCCGTCTGCAGCCAGTGAGACTATGGCATCCCCAATTGGGGTATGTTGTGAGACTGAAGGTAGTAGGAAGTGGAAAGAGATGGGGAAGAGGATGGTGGGTAAGTGCCATATATTCAGATATGGTAACCAAACACGGCTAAAGCTGTTTTAAGTAACGTTTCTGAATGTTGGTTTTACACCAGGGCGATACTGAGAGTATCTTCCACTCTGGAACTTGCCTCAAACATACTACATATTATTTTTAATTAATAAATTGTGAAATAATACAATTAAAAATTATTTATTAACGTATCAATGAATCTAACCAAATTAGTATATATTTGAAATGATACGAGAATTATTAACCCCTCGGCAATTTTTTGGCAGAGGATCAAAATGTTTCCGCTTTACAAAAAAAAAAACAAAAAAATTGAATATTTTTTAACTTGTCCGAAAACTAAAAACTCTTTTTGGTAGATTCAATTTTTATAATTCAAAATAAACACATAGTTTTGATATATAATTTTTTTACATGCAAACATAAAAAAAGTTTTAATTTTTTTTTTCTTAATCAAATAAGTAATTTAAAAAAAATTCAGACATATGTTTCCAGACAAATGTATTATAAACATTATGGTCACTTTGGTTTCATAAAAGTGTATACATATTTTACTTGTGTTGTGGTTAATTTTTAGATTTGAATATAAAGCTTGGTGATTTTTCTTTCTAATACCGTTTAGATTGACGACTTCCGTGGTCGAATGGTGGAACTCTCGACTCGCAATCCGAAGGTCGCAGGTTCAAACCCAGCGCAAACAAATTTTATTTGATTAATTTGTGTTATTTCACAATCGATTAAGAGGCTAGAATTTGAACGACACGCGGAACACCCGCGTCTGTCATTCTGTCCCGCTCACAATAAGCTCACGCACACTTACAATACATGCGAATGCGAAATGTGCGAATGAGACAACGCTCAAATTTACCTACAGAAATCGCTCGAAAAGAGGTTTATGGAGAATACACTTTTCTACACCAAAACTTTCACGAAATTGAAATTTTAATAAATATATATTTTTTAGAAAGAAGAAGCTACGTCGGTAGCTTTTTATAATTTTGTAATTCTTTATGAGAGTTGAGTTAGCAGCACTTTTTCCTTAAATAATATTTTTTGATAAATCGTACATGTTTGACAGTGAATGTTTACGTTAATACGAAACGCATCGAAAATTCGAAAACATACCGACATAGTTTTCACCCTCTAGAAAGCAGTTTAAAACAATATATTCATTTTGTGTTGGTATTCGTACGAAATTACGAAATTAATTTAAAATAATAATAATACCAACAAATTATTCTTAAATGTAAGTTCGTAGTTCGTAAGAACTTCTTTTAAGAAGTTTTTACGAATAAAATGATCGTATTTTAGAATAACATTTTTCTCCGTGTACCCCATTTGGAGATGCCATAGTCTCACCGGCTTCAGACGGGAGCAGTTGGGACCCTTATGCGGTATTCAAATAAAAAAAATCATATTCCTCACTATGATAGTAAGGGAGAAACAATGATTAGACCTATACGAGTTTTTCCGAAAAGCGGACAAATTAAATAAAATATATTGAATTGATATTATCATTGTGTTATTGAGTGGCATTGAGCGATAAACATAATTATTTTCATATAATATATTTCCTACCAACGGAGCGGCGCGTGTAGCGTGTATATATATACTGCATACTCGGTAGGTACCACAGAGTAGCGATTACATTGGTGACGAAGGTTCGGTTTCGTTACGTAACGTAATGTTGTATTACGTGTTTCAGTACTTATAGTATTATGTATTATGGTCACTGGGTTAGGATGTGTAAATCGGGGGTCGCGGTCAATAAATATATTAAAAATATCATAGTTATATTTTTTAGGTGATGAACTGTTAGAACAGTTAGAATGTTAGAACATTTTGCACAGTTAGCACAGAGAGAACAGTAAGAATAGTTAGACAGTTGGAACAGTTAGAATAGTTAGAACAGTTAGAACAGTTTATTTATTTATTTGAGACACAAACAGGATATTTATAGAACATTCTTGTTGGTAATATAAAACAAAATTAAATACAAATATAAATATCCCTAGACTAATGTGTCTGCAGTAATCATATTTGCATGTACACATAAAAAAAACAATGTCATTATTTTTATACTTATAACAGTTATAACAGTTAGAACAGTTAGAGCATTTTGCACAGTTAGCACAGAGAGAACAGTTAGAACAGGGAGAACAGTAAGAACAGTTATAACAGTTAGAACGGTTGGAACAGTTAGTACAGTTATAACAGATATAACAGTTAGAACAGTTAGAGCAGTTAGCACAGATATAACAAATAGAACAGTTAGAACAGTTAGAAGAGTTGGAACAGTTATAACAGATATCCCAGTTAGAACAGTTAGAGCAGTTAGCACAGTTAGAACATATAGAACAGTTGGAACAGTAAGAAGAGTTAGAACAGTTAGAACAGATAGAACAGTTCGATAAGTTAGAACAGTTAGAACATTTAGAACAGTTATAACAGTTAGAAAATTGGAGCAGTTAGAACAGTTCGAACAGTTAGACAGTTGGAACAGTTAGAATAGTTAGAACAGTTAGAGCAGTTAGCACAGTCAGAACAGATAGAACAGTTAGAACATTTAGAACCGTCAAAACAGTTAGAACAGTTAAAACAGTTAGAACAGTTAGAACATATCGATTGTCCAGTTGATTAGTCAGACATCTCAAAATACTAAGTTTTGAGGTAATGAGGATAGCAATATTCGAATGCTCACCATAATCAAATATTATTTGATTATGGTGAGCATTAATCAAGTAATAATTGAGGTGTTTGGGTTTTACATATTAAATATGTTTTAAAATATTACCGGGAGGCATAACGGTTTGGAACATTGGAGTGACATTTTAAAATATATTGTGTCCCAGAAATATTAATAAGTTTCAATATTTTGTTTAATTCATTACAAATCTTTCTGCATTATAATTGATTTGTTTGTATTTATGAGTAATCTGAATATTGTACCAGATATATGGTATACTTTTACACATAACTGCGTACTCAACATAAATTTCGATGTTTCGGAAATGTCTTACACATGTTTGCCTTTGAAATGATCGAGTACTTTTTTATTCGTTTTTTTTCGAGTTTTTTTTCGAATGTTCGAGTTGCGTCCCGCGCACTCGGGTCTTCGCAGGAGGGTTGCCAGTGTAGGAACTGCCGCGAATGTTTATATCGCTTAAAAATGCGAATTACAGTTCCTACAAACCCAAAAAAAAATTAACTTTCAGGCCTATAAAAACGGCTTTAAAATTCAAAATCTCCTACTTACAAACCTATTATTGGTTATGGTTTTATTGTACAAAGTAAAAAATCGAATTCTTTAGAAAATTATCGTAATTTTTAAAAATATTTGTGCCTGAGCTTCGCAAAATAAAAGAAATGCGCTTTTTTGGCGATGTTTTTTTGAATACATTAAATCAAGCGGCTGTTGTCAAATGGGAATTTAAACCTTATCGCAATCTACAAAAGGAGTGTTATTGTTAGCCACCTGATCCCGAAATTTACACGACGTGGTGTATCGCCTTAATAAAAGGATGATTAATTTGGGTTCTAGTTTACCTTTGGTCGTTTTTCAATACATATAAATAAATTTTATACCCTTATACCTTTTTTATTTTTCAATTCGTTACAGGCTTGACAGGTGACGCTCTTTTTGAACCTCAGAGAGGAGACGAGGCATAAGTTCGGCTGCAACTCTTGCCATGAGCACATCTTGTGACAGAATTTGCTGAATTGAACTCCATGTTATTCCAGCCATGTCTGACAATTGATCAATAATGTTCGGCGACGGTGATGAACAAGAGTGTTGATTTTATCAACATTTTTATCGGTGTTTCAGGTTGAGTTCCCAGAAGGAAGTTGATCGTCAACCGACATTTCTTCACTTTTAAAAGAGATTAAAAAATAAAATGCGATTTTAACCATTACGTTTAAAGAAACTGTGCATGAACAGGGTCAGAATCGCTTGCGCCAATATCATTCAATTTATTTGTATTTCATAACTCTAGCCTCTCGGAATGCTCTGATATTAATTTTCTATGGAATACGGCGATATGTGGGGAAATGTCATCCAAAATTAAAGAGGTTAAGATGATAGACTTCGCTTTTCGGCCCATACAAAAATGACGCCCGGGAAAAAACGCTTTTCTACATCGAAAATTGCAAAAAATGAATATATTTTTTTTATACTGCCTTTTAGAGGGTAAAAACTATGTTGGTATGTTTTCGAATGTTCGATGCATTTCGTATTAACGTAAACATTCACTGTCAAACATGTACGATTTATCAAAAAATATTATTTAAGGAAAAAGTGCTGCTAACTCAACTCTCATAAAGAATTATAAAATCATAAAAAGCTACCGACGTAGCTTCTTCTTTCTAAAAAATATATATTTTTTAAAATTTTAATTTCGTGAAAGTTTCGGTATGGAAAAGTGTATTCTCCATAAACCCCTTTTCGAGCGATTTCTGTAGGTAAATTTGACGCGGGTGTTCCGCGTGTAGTTCAAAGTCTAGCCTCTTAAAACCATAGAGATATACTTAGAGGCGCTATGTCATACATATTTCCCCGAAATTTGTGTTCAACAAAACCCGAAATTAACCACTCGTTCTAACCAAAGCCACCGCATCGAAAGGCTCCGCCGTCAGACCGCCCGCGTCATTTTAATCAAGCCAATTGCTTGATCCTTTTCCACATTATTTTGACATGACACCCGTCAGCTGCGGTCGATGGTTTAAAATCTACTAAAGTGGTGAAATAGAGACTTGGTTGCCTGACCTCCAACTCCGAAGTACATTTTTTTCCGCTTATGTCTAATCTAAATATATATCAATGGTTAAAACGCGAAAACCCTGTTTTCACCGAAAGAAAAAAATCTTGATTTTCTTAAAATTAAATTGTGGACGAATGCTTGGTCTCACAACGACTCGGGTTCGCACACTGACTGAGAAAGAATTTCCGTACAACAGCCGACCATACAAAACCCGTTCCCCCTACACTCCCCCCCCCTACCACTTGAGTCTCGTTTTTTTTGGGTCCCCGCTCGTATAAATGAACCACACTGTAAACTGTTGATTTCCCTAAAATAAAATAAATAAAAATAACCATGCGATCAGCTGTGAAAAATGTTTTTTATTGCAACAGCCCTGCTTTGTATCACGATAATGACAGCCATAAACAAGTGCATGCACTGCGCATGGGTGTGAGTGTGTATTGCGCATAGAATGCAAGTGGTTACAGTGTGCAGTGTGTTGGTGTGCGTGCAGCCTTGCGCGGAATCACAGTCAAGGTGGTCATAGATTGCTGCTGTGTTGGGACTGCATGGCGTATATACCGCTAAATGCACTTTAGTGCAATACTAGAAAAGGGTGACCGTTTGTCAAATGTTCTGGGATCGTCCGCTAGTACATTCATTCTACTACTTGAAATTTATAAGTTACTGGCGACTTCCCAGCGTGCAATGCCACTTAAATAAATAGATTGTTTCTAAACTATATTTATTTATGAAAATTAACAGATTATTTACATCTATTACAATAAACTTTAAAATAAAAATGAAATCCAATAACAGATTTTCACGTAACTTAAAATTGTAATCATGATAAAAAATAAAATAAACTAAGGGTCCTGTACCCGTGGGCTGGCATATTTACAAAAATACAATATTGTTAACATTAGATAAAAAAATAATAGAAGATGAAAGAACACAAAAAATATAAACTATATGAAATACCCTCACTTTTTAAACAACGCGCGTGACACTTATTGCGATATTTTGTACAAATTTCATAACGTCAAAGCTCAACAGTATAAATATGTATAAATATATTTGAATTATGAATTTAAATTATATTCTATATATATAGAACTAACTCGCGAAAGTTTCATTGCAATCGGATAGATAGTGTAGGAAATATTTTCATAACGCCAGAGCTCACTATTACATGTAGGAACCATTCCGGGCATGCATACATCAAATCTCCAAAGTTTCGTAGTAATTGGATGAACGGGTTAGGAACTTTCAATTTTATATATAATAAGATTCAGAAATTTATAGATGCATTTTCAAATTATTTGCAATTTTATAATCTGAAAATCTGTTCGTGTGATACTTACACAACTTTATCTATGTTTTTTAAATTACATCTACTATTTTTTATTAATTTAAAGCTACTATTTTTAAACTAGGTATC
Source organism: Limnephilus auricula (assembly GCA_951813805.1). Lineage (NCBI taxonomy): Eukaryota > Metazoa > Arthropoda > Insecta > Trichoptera > Limnephilidae > Limnephilus > Limnephilus auricula. The sequence continues at coordinate 10,697,526 of OX638406.1, read as the reverse complement.
TGTCATCATGTGCTTTGAGATTTGAAACATCAATAAAAACATAAAAAATTAGGCACAACGCTAAATTAGGTACCTATTTATTCCACATAATTTTTTATTTAAAATTTTCGAAAATGTTACGTAAAAAAGTTTTCAAACTCGGTTAAAATGAGGCGAAAGGGGGAGAGATGCGAAATTGTTAATAAGTTTTTGCTGTTACTGTCTAGTGATTTTCTTCCTTCACATAATGTGGACCTCTTCGAGATCCGCATTAGTAATCCGGTCCTACAGCCCTTACGTTAACCCGCCTCACAAGGTTGCACAACCGAGTGGCGATAAAGCTTATTTTGCTTTTTTTTGACAAGTACTTCCTATTTCTTCAATTTTCGCAAAATTACTTTGTGGCTTCATTTTGATTAAATGAAACGAATTACTTTGTGTAAACCCCTATCATCACATGTTATAATATCTAGATGTTTCAAAACCGTTGGTTTTATCCTGACGAAGAAACTCATGTTATTATCCTGACGAAGAAACCATCGATTTTGAAACATGTAGATATTATAACGTGTAATTATAGTGGTTTACACAAAGTAATTTGTTTCATGTACTTCCTATGTTAGGACCTTTCAAAAAGCTTTAAAATTGCCAGATTTCCATTAATGCCAGAATACAAACTAGACAATGCATATTTATAAAAAAAAGCAAAACGTCCAGACATAATATTTTCTTTTAATACAGTTGAAAAAAAATATTTAAAAAAATCACACCATCTTTGAAGGATAAAATAACGAAAATCTCGATTTTGGCGAGTTTCTTTAGATATTATCAGCCTGCACGGAGAAAAATGTCATTCTAAAATACGATCATTTTATTCGTAAAACGGTTAAGACGGGACTGAAGTTCTTACGAACAAATTAGCAGTGTTTCAATGTTTATTGGCGGGAACATGTAGGAATAATTTGTTGGTAAACGAAATTTCGTACGTATACCAACAAATTATTCTTACATTTTCCCGCCAATTAACATTGAAACCCTGTTAATTTGTTCGTAAGAACTTCAGTCCCGTTTTTAACCGTTTTTACTATTAAAATGATCGTTTTTTCGAATAACATTTTTCTCTGTACAAACTAGACAATGCATATTTATAAAAAAAAGCAAAACGTCCAGACATAATATTTTCTTTTAATACAGTTGAAAAAAAATATTTAAAAAAATCACTCCATCTTTGAAGGATAAAATAACGAAAATCTCGATTTTGGCGAGTTTCTTTAGATATTATCAGCCTGCACGGAGAAAAATGTCATTCTAAAATACGATCATTTTATTCGTAAAACGGTTAAGACGGGACTGAAGTTCTTACGAACAAATTAGCAGTGTTTCAATGTTTATTGGCGGGAACATGTAGGAATAATTTGTTGGTAAACGTAATTTCGTACGTATACCAACAAATTATTCTTACATTTTCCCGCCAATTAACATTGAAACCCTGTTAATTTGTTCGTAAGAACTTCAGTCCCGTTTTTAACCGTTTTTACTATTAAAATGATCGTTTTTTCGAATAACATTTTTCTCTGTACAAACTAGACAATGCATATTTATAAAAAAAAGCAAAACGTCCAGACATAATATTTTCTTTTAATACAGTTGAAAAAAAATATTTAAAAAAATCACTCCATCTTTGAAGGATAAAATAACGAAAATCTCGATTTTGGCGAGTTTCTTTAGATATTATCAGCCTGCACGGAGAAAAATGTCATTCTAAAATACGATCATTTTATTCGTAAAACGGTTAAGACGGGACTGAAGTTCTTACGAACAAATTAGCAGTGTTTCAATGTTTATTGGCGGGAACATGTAGGAATAATTTGTTGGTAAACGTAATTTCGTACGTATACCAACAAATTATTCTTACATTTTCCCGCCAATTAACATTGAAACCCTGTTAATTTGTTCGTAAGAACTTCAGTCCCGTTTTTAACCGTTTTTACTATTAAAATGATCGTTTTTTCGAATAACATTTTTCTCTGTACAAACTAGACAATGCATATTTATAAAAAAAAGCAAAACGTCCAGACATAATATTTTCTTTTAATACAGTTGAAAAAAAATATTTAAAAAAATCACTCCATCTTTGAAGGATAAAATAACGAAAATCTCGATTTTGGCGAGTTTCTTTAGATATTATCAGCCTGCACGGAGAAAAATGTCATTCTAAAATACGATCATTTTATTCGTAAAACGGTTAAGACGGGACTGAAGTTCTTACGAACAAATTAGCAGTGTTTCAATGTTTATTGGCGGGAACATGTAGGAATAATTTGTTGGTAAACGTAATTTCGTACGTATACCAACAAATTATTCTTACATTTTCCCGCCAATTAACATTGAAACCCTGTTAATTTGTTCGTAAGAACTTCAGTCCCGTTTTTAACCGTTTTTACTATTAAAATGATCGTTTTTTCGAATAACATTTTTCTCTGTACAAACTAGACAATGCATATTTATAAAAAAAAGCAAAACGTCCAGACATAATATTTTCTTTTAATACAGTTGAAAAAAAATATTTAAATAAATCACTCCATCTTTGAAGGATAAAATAACGAAAATCTCGATTTTGGCGAGTTTCTTTAGATATTATCAGCCTGCACGGAGAAAAATGTCATTCTAAAATACGATCATTTTATTCGTAAAACGGTTAAAACGGGACTGAAGTTCTTACGAACAAATTAGCAGTGTTTCAATGTTTATTGGCGGGAACATGTAGGAATAATTTGTTGGTAAACGTAATTTCGTACGTATACCAACAAATTATTCTTACATTTTCCCGCCAATTAACATTGAACTTCAGTCCCGTTTTTAACCGTTTTTACTATTAAAATGATCGTTTTTTCGAATAACATTTTTCTCTGTGTGGGGTGCAGTTGTCCCATTCGCTCAGTATTTGGGGGTGTAAAAGCGACAGTGACAGCAACAGTTTGGTTAAATACATATTATTTAAATTTCTTGTCGACCATGTTTTGTCTTAACGAGTGTACCGCAAGGATTCCCTTATGGTCACTATACGGACTTTATGGACTTCCCCAGTCAATGGAAACGTTTACACGAGCAGAGATTGCACGACACGCCGCCAATGTGAAGGTACTGGGCATTGTATTTGTATATATTAATATCAGGAATACTACATAACATAGTAACAGATATATGCACTATGAGCATAGCACACTAATTATTATCAAAACATCAACGTGCTTACCTAGAAGCATGCTTTAGATTACAAATTAATCTTATTATCTTAGAAGATGCAAACGTTTGACTTAGTACCTACCGATTTAATATTTTTAAAAACTTTTTTTAAAAATAAAACCTGTAAAAGACTCAAATCAATTGCTGGCAGAATGTACACATTAATTTTTATCCTATCAATTGAAACACTTAAAATAATTTAAATGTCACTGGCAGAATCTATTATAAGATATGGATTAACAATATGGGGAAATACTACTATAACCAATCTGAAACAAATTGTAAAATTATTAGTAGTCCCTAAAATATTCAAACAGATACATAATACACCGTTGCTGTTTCAGAGTGCCAAAATCTTACCTGTTAAGGCTATACTATGGTACAAAATTATAATTCAGCATATATTTGCCCCGCAGCATAAAGATAAGTTAGAACATAAATATAGCACTAGATTCACGCGCAACGACGGGTTAATAGTTCCGAAATTTAATAATAAATACTGACAGAGAACGTTTGAATACAACATACCGAAAATATTTAATTTATTACCTGACACTATAAAGCAATGTAATTCTATGAGTAAGGTTAAATATATGGTGAAAAATTGGCTATCGGAAAAAAAAAAATATTTATATCTATTAATATGTATGAAAAAATTAACGAAAAAATGTTGAATCTGTAGATATAAGATGTAATTTTTTTTTTTTAAATGTGTATGAATCTAAAATATAAGCACCAGTTGACAAGCCAATTGAATTGGTTTAGCAGGACTTGTTTGTTGATATATGTATTCAATTATTCTATCAATAAAAAAATAAAATAAAAATTTAATTCGCGTAGGAGGTCCCGAGTAAATTAATTTCTCCCAGGGCCTATGTCATCTTTGAGGATGCTGTGTGGAGGGTCTTTTTGTGGAAAATAAGGGGTGAAACTGGGTCTTGAACAGACCCATGTTGTTGGAGGGAAACACAGAGGCCTAGAAATCGTTCTACAGCCGAGCTGTTGAAGTCAAGAACGAGTCGTAGAAGCGACTAGTTTCATGTGACAAATGTCAACCGTGTACAAATGTTCGGCACGCGTTTGGCGCACCAGTTTTGTATACCGGTGGCGAAGAATCAATTACACCAGTTCATTGGAGCATCTTTCATTGAAATAACGATAGCTGCCGAACGACAACCAGTACCGACAGCATTCTCACCCAACGCACGTGCTCTAAAGATTGTTAATTAGTAATTTTTAAATCTAATTCTAGACGTTTTGACTCTTTTTTACATAAAAACATAAATTGATTTTTAAAAATTGTTATTTTATCTGGTACCTACACGCGGTTTTAAAATTTTGAAAAACTAAGTTTATTATTTTTGAAAAACTAAGTTTTTTTATTTTTAATATACTAAGGTTATACCGTTGGTCGTTGGCAGATTTGTACATTGATAGATTCTATTAAACAACAAAAATTTCAAATACAAAATAAATCAATACATAATCTAGTAAACACAGTTTTCATATTTTAATTTTGACAAAAATACCTCAGTTTTTCTATTTATACATGGTCTTACCAAATAAAATATTTAAATTTTTTTTACACCTTTGTTTAGACATTATTGAAAAATCATAAATACTTACGATAAAAAAATACTGAAGTACACGATATTTAATAATTTATCATGCTGCATTTTGATAATTTTTATTGCTTACTTGAATATACGTATATATTAAAGCAAGTTTTGAATGAAATAAATCGATATTAAATTTTTGATTTAATTTTTTTTTTAAATCTCAGCCGCTGGTCAATCAAGATTTTAAGACAGGAGAATCTATTAATCGGACCGCCCATTTCTGCAGTCTAGAGTTTTTTCCAATTATTTTGGGGCTCTAGACCAGAGGTTGCTGCCAAATTTACCCGTAGGGCGCACTTGCGCTTTGTACAGGGTTAGCAGTTGTGCACTATTTAAGTATCTGCGGACCCCATAAAGTACGCCCAGCTTCTGAATACTAACTTGACTCTGGCTTCGATGGAGCCCCCGTACCTGAGCTGGTTACTTAGATTTACACCAAGAACGTCTGTTTGAGTATGTATTACAACATACATGTACATAATATAAATACACGAGTATGTCTTTTTATAAAAAAATTAAAATCTTCCAAATTTAAAAGTCCTATAAAATTTTTTATATTTGATATACTTTATATATTATCTTTCCTGTATTTGTTTTTTTTTTATATACTTTTTATGTTTGCGTAAATAATGTTATTACCTATTTATCGTTTCCTTATTTATTAACTCTGTGAAGTTAATTCGTTTCTATGGATACATTATGGTTTAAAATTTTTTTCGAATTTTCCTCTTATTTAAAATGTCAAGTGTGCAAAATTTCATCAACAAGTCGACTATTTGGAATAACAAGGTTCCATCTGTTGCTTTAACGTCATGCGATAATGAACTCTAAGGTAGCTTACCATAGATCCCATAACCGCGTGATGTTTCCGCAAAAGATGGAACCTTGTTTTTCCAAAAGGTCGAAGTGTTAAAATTCTGCTTTAACCAATCAGGTTAATTTGTTTACTTCAAGGAATAATTCGTATGGGTCTCATAGAAATCTTTGTGTCTCCCTTACTATCATGGTGAGAAACGTGATCTAAACCGTATTAGAAAGAAAAAAACACCACGATTTACAATCAAATCTTAAATTTAACCACAAAATAATTAAAATGGACGCCTTTATAAAACCAAAGTTCCGACTACAATTTTAAAAATATTATGGAGTTTTGGGATTTTTTTATTAATTATTTTCACACGAAGCGACCCAATGTAAAGCAACAACAACATTTATAATACATTTGTCTTATAAAAATTGTGTATGTGATTTTTTTTAATCAGTAATTTTATTTAGAAAAAAGTGAGGAGAGTAATTTTTAAAACTTTTTATGTTTGCGTAAATAATTTTATGTTTATATCGAATTAAAATAATTGAAAACATATTTTGTCAACTTATCAACTTTGAGGGGTGGTTTTTAGAAATATCATGTTATCAGTGATCTTACTCTTGTTGTGAAAGTCAAACATGATAAAAATTCATCCAATCTCGGAATAAAACTGCAAACTCAGACACTCTTTTATTTATTTATTTATTTAATCGTTGTTTTGTCTACCTATTGCATATTTATAGGTGCTTCTTTATGAGATAACATTTTTATTTATTTCGTGTGTCACTTTCCAGGAAAACTTGCACTGCAGAGAATAATAATTTATACCCAAGTCAGATTAATAATAGTTTATGTCTTATTGTCATTACGCCATTTCTTAAATTATTAATTAGTTTAAGGGGGATTACGAAACTATTTTTTTATTTGTGTATTACAGATTAATGTAATCCTATTACAATATACTCGTCTTAATTTACATAACTTTAAATAAACAAAATATTAACAACAACATAATTATTTATATTTTTTGAGTAAAATCACAAATTGTAATATTTAATTAATTAATGCAATACTTAATTTATTAAGTTTCACATCCAGGAATTGAATCCTGTACACTATGGAGGTAGCATTTAGTTCGAGTTGAATCCTGCAATCATACATAAAGATAGCAACCAATTTTAAAAAATGCGTTAAGAAAAATGATGAATGCTGGTAATTCTTAGTAGAAGTATGATAAATTTAAAGATGACCGAAACGAATAGAGCCCCATTAGCTCAGTAGTAGAGCATTGCCCCGGAAAGGCAAAGGTCTTAGGTTTTGATTCCCAGATGTGATGTTTTTTGTTTTTGTTTTTTCTGTTTCAGATTTTCGATTGAGTGTCGCTAATATTATCTTCATTAATTACTCGTAAATAATATATTTTAAAGTTCTTGCCTAAAATGACTCTTGAAACCTTCAAGGCTGTTCCTGTTGAAAATGTCAAGAGTCCTAGAGATATCATTTAGCAGCACCATATCTCTTGTCTTGCTATGCTGAGCCAGATCACCAGTTTTGCCATGTGGAATACATATCAATTTGTGATGACGATCCTGGGCGGTAGTTGTTCAGTATGAACAATGTATAGCAAACCAGGAGGTATGGACTGTACATTATTTTAAAAGCCTTTACTGAAAGGGTCCCAGTGCTCCAAAATTACAGATTTTCGTGGTGCATTTCAGAGAGCAAATCCTTGTCCTAGATAAAATTCCACTTTCTTTTCTTCGTCGGTTTCTTATTACTAAGCATGATGGTACCTGGCTATTCAGATCTAGTCACTAAACACGGCTAAAGCCATTATTAAGCAACGTTTCAATTCTGAATGGTGGTCTTACACCAGGGCGATACTGAAATTATCTTCCACTCTGAAACGTGCCGCAAATATAACATATATTATTTTAATTAATTAATTAATTAATAACACAAATTAATCAAATAAAATTTATTTGCGGAAGCCTTGTTCGAACCCGCGACCTTCCGAATGGGAGGCAAGTGTCTTACCACTCGACCACGGACGGTCGTCACTTTGCCAGTGATCAAGAATTTCTCCAAGTTGGAGTTCTCAGTTTAAACAACATGTCCAAAATATCTTATAATACATCGTAGGCAGATTGTTCTAAGCCCTTTGTATCCATTTGTACGTCTAGCTGTCCATTTCCAGATCATGTTTCGAGGGCGTCTGTCGTTTTAACTCAAATTTTAACAAATAAAGTCGAAATACAAACGTGCTATACGCAGCAATGCGTATTTGTGTATATCACCACGGCTCCCCCAACATTAGGATTGCCGAAATAAATTGTCGAAATGGAGTTTTTTGCAAATCAATCTTGCGCGAATCATCTCTTAATATCTAAGAGAATAAATCAAAGCAAGACTAACACCCATATGCATAGTCGGTTCCTCGAGATTTCCTCCACTCGACTGTGACTCGACTCAACCTCAAGGATAAAATCGGTATGCAGAACTGAAAAAACTGTCCTCGACTTGAGCAAATTCCTCAGTCGAGTCGAGTAATGAACTGTCAAACTCAAGGTACGTCGCGATCTACCTTGAGGCCTCCTCAAAGCTTGTTAACAGCGCTTTCCACATTATTTCAGAGGTTAATTAGCGTAATGAATAATTTCTATGATTTTATTGGCCACCTTTATGAAGATTTGTACCAATATCGTCCTATAAAGCGGTATTTACGGGATGCAGAAAATCCGCTGGAATATTTTGATGATGTGGAATTCCGAAGAAGATTTCGATTTAGAAAAGACACAATATTAAATGTCCTCTTGCCACTTTTGAATTTAACACTGAGTGCCAATAACCAAGGTCTTCCAATACCGCCTCTGTTGCAGCTTCTCATAGCAGTCCAATTTGGGAGGCGAGTATGGGTACCTCAACTCGACTTACTGGAGGTTCCTCACTGGAGGGTGAAGCCCTAACTGAACATACTGTTTTCAAGGGAGTTTTTAAGATTTCCTTGAGGTGACCTCGACTAAGGTCGAGTGGAGGAGGTCTCGAGGAACCGACTATGCATATGGGTGTAACATTCAAGGGTTACGAATGACCTGAAATTTTTAAATATCCTACTAGTATCAGAAGCCTACCAAGCACAAATATTTTGAAGATTGTTATGGTTTATCACACGAAGCCTGGGAACTCAACGCATTGCTAAGTCATCCACTGATTATAATGACTTTTTACCAAAATCGAACGAGTTGCTTATACATCTACCACCACTGGTTGTAAACGCCAAACTTTAATGCCGGTCTGACGTTAATACAGAAATCGTCGCTATGACCAGTTTAAGGTTAAAAAAGTGGCATGCCTCCCCGCCCATGCCTTTCTTTGTCGCACTTATGTTTTATACGCTCCTTTCTCCTTTAGCTTACGTTCATTGTAAAGTCAGTAACTGCACGAGAATGGATCGTACAATGGTAAAAGTAATGGCGTACTGCATGTCGATTAAGTATAGGAGATATTAACGTTTTCCGAAAGGCTTTGTAAAATATACTTAAGGAGGGGGTGGGGAGGGAAGCACAATTGAAAAACCGGGGACTTTTGTTTTGAAACGTATCTAAAGGTGTTTTATCATCTGTGAAAAATTCAGCTTCCAGGGAATTAGTTCTTACATTGGGTGTATTTTTCCCTTTATTGGGGTAGTATTGTAAGGTCAACTTACTTGCAGACATCCAGGGGCTGCGGCAGGTCCGGTAATAAGGTCGGGTCCAGCGGGCCCAAGTACTCATCTTCCTGCAGCAGCCGCGAGTAGCTCAACTCTCCGTACTCTCGCGATACCATGGCAACCCTGGCACGTGCCGCTCTTCACCCTGATATTAACCCGACTTCAACATCACTTAAGCCGCTTAACACGGCCATTTTAGCCACCCACTGGCTTAAATTGCTTCAGCGTAGAATATGCATTAGTTTACTTCACCATGGCATAAACTTCACTTAAGCCGGTAAAACATGGCCATTTTAGCATCCTTCTGGCTTTAATCGGCTTCACCGTAGAATGCGCGTTATTTTAGTTCACTTCACCATGACATAAACTTCACATAAGCCTGTGAAACATGGCCATTTTAACACCCTCCTGGCTTTAATCGGCTTCACCGTAGAATGCGCGTTATTTTAGTTCACTTCACCATGACATAAACCTGACTTCAACATCACATAAGCCGCTACAACATGTGCATTTTAGCTTCCTGCTAGCTCTAATCACATCACTTTAGAGTGCAGCTAGTTTAAGCTCACTTCAACATGGCATAGTCCCGACTTCAAAGTCACATAAGCCGCAACAATGTTACCATCTTAGCCTCCCGCTAGCTTTAATCACTTCACCTTAGAATTGCGCACAGTTTTAGTCAACTTCTCCATTAGATAAACCTGACTTCCGTCATGGTCATTTTCATCTTCCACCAGACTCGTATTTCTCATCATAGTTCAGATATTACTATACTCAACTTCACCCTCTCTTAAAATGCAATTCAACCTAACAAAAAACAAGTCTGCCTCCTGCTAGCCCAAATTGATAAAACATAGGATTAGCTATCTCTTCAGCTCAATTCACTTAAATATAAACTTCATTTTCATTAATATCACAAGCAACACTGGCGCTTCCCACCGTAGACCACGTTTTCACGGCCACAAACATGACCCATCGAGAAGTTGATGATTAAAGTTCACTGGCATGTGGGCACTTATACGTATGCTTCATTTTTACATAAACCCCCAACTCATGTTTAGAGAATTGTATAAATGCAAATTTACACAAATAGTTAAGATTTATTCTTCTTGTTATGAATGGGAGACTTGTCTGAAGGTTATGGTGCGATTTCCCTTTTAAACACTCAATTTTCCAGCTGTTTAATAAGATCTAACTTATTTTCTTTTCTATCGCAGTCTAGCCTTTACGTGAAATAATTTGCCAAGACGACCGAGTAGCCGGAACAACACTGATTTTAGTGATAAATTCGAGATTTTCATCTGATCAGAGTGATTTTAGTTGACATGACAGCATGATTGCAGCCGAACCAAACCGCTTTTCCGAGAGATATAACCACTAGAATCTACAGCTGATTTTGTGTAATTACTTGACTAATTCATAAACAACCAACAGTAAGTTTGATGGCAGAACTTGTCCCAGCAGAAGAGAGGAGATATATCACATAGATCACATCACCAGTTGTCGATCACTAAATTATCACTGACAGTTATTGCTGAGTACCTGATTACCTTACAACTGATTTTTTTTTCTTCTTATATATTTGACCAAAGAACTTCACTGTGTACTAATTTTTCTGAAGTTCCTGGTAGCAACAATCAGACGTTTTCCTTGCAGAAGAGTGTATAGAAATATAACAGAGATCACTTCACTTAACTTTGATGATTTTGTTGAACTTTCTGAATACGACAGATTTTAAATAGTATCACAGATCACACCAGCAGGTATAGAACACTTATCACTGTTTATCATCTCGAAACTGATAGAATATATATTTACGAGAAAATTTCACTGGTCTTTTACATTAGATTTTGTCGAGAGGAGAGCAGATGAATAATCTAGCATAGATTACAGCGGCCTTTAACTGTATCTAACAGATCTGTTAGTCGACTAGATTTCATCTGTCACAATCGACGGTTCACAGTTCACAGGCCGCAGTCCTGCTCGGAGCGATGCATTGCAAAGACTGACTGGTAGTGATTGCAGATTGCAACTTGGGCGGGAGTGACTAGAGTATACCTCACCCAACAGGTGGGAGGTGAATTTCCCACCCGATTGGCGGGAGGTTTCGGGGGATGGTTCTAACAGCGAGGGGCGCGTAATTTTCTTTGATTTTCTTGAAAGATTCTATTTTTTTTTGCGTGTTTTTTATAATGTCGATTTAAATCTGAATCTTATATGTCGGTATTATGTAATATTTTCAGATCGGTTTTATATTAATGAGAATTTTTACATTAAGAGAGATAAATAGGAAAAAAATGGCAACATTTGCATAGTGTACATTTGAACATGGTGTTATTATAATGTAAACATCAATTTAGTTTAGTACATATTATGACAACATTTATATTTTCGAATGTTACTCTGTCTATCTACCTATTTGTAACTCTGGTTGTATGAACTCAAGATGCGAATTTGCTTTGAATTACGATTATAGTACACTTTCACAATTGGAAGTGCTTGTTTGGAGAATAATCAAGCGATAAAATACCTAATGTATAATGTATTATCTTTAACTGAAAATTATTTTCTTAATTCCTTTTTGTTATTTCGGCTACTGGCATTATACCTAGCTCTCTCATTAAAAATTTAGGCGTATTAGATTTGTCAAAGAATTTGTATATAAAAATGCAAAAATCTGTCATTTTAAATACATGTAGGATTACGAAAGATTTTTAAAATATTTATATTGAGGGATCAGTAGGATTTATCGGTCAAATTAGGAATTCCACCGAGCCAAACCCTCTGATATGAAAATATCTGGAGTCAATGAATTATTTTCTCATTTAATAGTCTGGTAGGTTAACATGTTGTTCTTGTATTGTTTTGTATTAATTTTACTTATATAATACACTTGCATAGCGTGGATTTAGGTACTAGATGATAATTTTTATGGAAAAGTGTGTGAAAGAGTTTAGTTTTTCTTATGGGGAAAACTAAACCCTAAAAGTCTGGTGCGTAAATTAATAAACTTACAATCGAAGTGATTGATCAGTTTAGTAAGATAAAATATTATTTTAATATTTAATTAATGAAGATAATATTAACGAAAGTCAATCGAAAATCCGAAATAGAAAAATCAGAAAAAGATACAATTAATAATAAGTATAATGTAACAAGAAAAACTCAATTAAAATTCAAACGTTGTGAATTTTGCTCTGGTAGGGTCATCTTGGGAAATCGGATATTTTTTTAACAAAATATTATGTTGGAATTGTGAGGTGTTTTTTAAAGAGTGGAGACCATCTAGAAGAAACGCCTTTGCAGAAAGACGTTCACCTTTTGTGATAATGTAGTTTTTATACATTTAGGCAATTGCGGATTAGCAAATTTTTGTCCGCGAAGTAAATTCTAAATAATCTTTTTTAAGGGTATAACGGCCTTCAAATTTTGGTTCTAATTTCACACCCCAGGCTTTTACAGTGAGGTTAAAAAGTTCATACCTGTATGTACACGGAGAAAATGTTATTCTAAAATACGATCATTTTATTCGTAAAAACGGTTAAAAACGGGACTGAAGTTCTTACGAACAAATTAACAGGGTTTCAATGTTTATTGGCATGTAATTTCGTACGTAGACCAACAAATTATTCTTAAAGTTTCCCGCCAATAAACATTGAAACCCTGTTAATTTGTTTTTACGAATAAAATGATCGTATTTTAGAATAACATTTTTCTCCGTGTAGGATTCTCAAGGTATGCTGTCAAGGTGTTTTCACTTTTGCAGCCCAAACGTAAAAAGAATACTGTTTAATGCCTTTTCAATATTTTTTTTACAAAAACTTTCACGACGTGTATAGGTAACGTGAATAACAAAAGTTCATACAAACACAGTACGTACACAGATGCATTGCTTACGTACTGTTTGTAAGAGTCCCAACTGCTCAAAACTGTCTGGAGCCAGCCAGTGAAGTTATGGCAGCCCCAATAGGGTGTGTTACGAGACTGAAGGTAGTTTGGAGGGTAAGGAGATGTGGGAGAGGAAGATTGAGAAGTAACTGGTTATTCAGATCTGGTCACAAAACACGGCTATCAAGCAACGTTTCTGTTCTGAATGGTGATCTTTCACAAGGGAGATGCTAAAAACGTACGGCAAATAAAATAAAATTTACTTGTGCACGCTGAGATTTTAACCCGTGACCTTCGTATTCGTAGCCAAAGATCGTAACGTCTCAACCACGGACGCCGTCAAAATGGACATTTTTTAAAGTGTGAATACCACACAAGAGTCTCAACGGCTCCCAGCCGAAGTGAAACAAATCCAATTATGGCATTATTATAGGGTTAAGCTGTGTTGTGAGGCTGAAGGCAGCGTGGAGGGGAAGGGGGTGTGGAAGAGGAAGGTGAAGACCTGACTATTCAGATAAGGTCACCAAACACGACTAAAGCCATTTCAAGCTGTTTCAATTACAACACACATCCATATTTTATGTCATCTCTAATTGCTTCACCTATACTAGAATAATTATTACATTACTAAGAAAAGTTTTTTTGTTTTTGCCGTTTACTTTGTAGGAGGGAGGGGAACTAAATATAATGAAAAAATTCTATTAATTTGTACAAATCTTAAATAAATCAAACTTACTTACAATCCTGATCATATTTTTCTTATACAAATTACAGTAAAATAATATAAATCAAAATTTGTTATGACATATATAATTGTTAATGACATATGTAATTGTTAATGTCATTTATAATAGTTAATGACATATATAAATGTTAATGAGATATATAATTGTTAATGACATATATAATTGTTAATGACATATATAATTGTTATTGACATATATAATCGATAGTGACATATACCTGCAATTGATGATAGCTTGCGACATGTTGTGGTTGCTTGAACGATATATAATTGATAATGACATATGTAATTGGTAGTGACATATATTATGATAATGACATATTTAAGTGATAATGACATATATAATAGGGTTAAACATTTGACAGTTTGAGGTAAACGTGTGGGGAGGGTTTGGGCGGGGCTTGCGGTAAGCCCGCCCTCCCCCACCCGCCGCCCATCCACTAATTCAATCTGAAAACCACCAAAACCTGGGGCGGACGCGCACACGCTTTCCTTCAGTCACAACAATTGTTTTTAGCCAAGAAAGCGATCATTTACACAGGAAGCGACCTACTTGACGTACTTTTTATACACACCGTATTTACAAATTTCATTTAAAACAACTGCATAACATAGATAAAAAAGATTATAAAATTAATCAATTAAAAAATTTATATTGATTTATTTCATTAAAAACTTGCTTTGGTATATACCTACCAAAGTATTTGTAACAAGGTGTGTGCACCCTTTTATACACACCGTATTTACAAATTTCATTTAAAACAACTGCATAACATAGATAAAAAAGATTATAAAATTAATCAATTAAAAAATTTATATTGATTTATTTCATTAGAAACTTGCTTTGGTATATACCTACCAAAGTATTTGTAACAAGGTGTGTGCACCCTTTTATACACACCGTATTTACAAATTTCATTTAAAACAACTGCATAACATAGATAAAAAAGATTATAAAATTAATCAATTAAAAAAATTATATTGATTTATTTCATTAAAAACTTGCTTTGGTATATACCTACCAAAGTATTTGTAACAAGGTGTGTGCACCCTTTTATACACACCGTATTTATGGTTTCGATGTTTGACACCTCCAGTACTTGCACAGTGACATGTTATTGGTCAGATTGGTAGCCTTAGAATTTTTCGAGTTAAACTCTTATCAAATCTGTAGAATTCAAATGAATCAGATTCTTTCTCTGTGCGGCAACCCAGAGCATTGGGCGATCCTCTGGTCTGACCTACAAATAATCAATTTAAAATCGCGAAGGTTGTGGTCCTACATTTTGGAAGAGATTCTCGCTATCTTTAAGATTGTCTGGAGGTCACACTGGGCTGATGATAGCCATATGGTGACATCCGCCTGCCCTGATTCTGGAAGACCCTTTCAGCTGGTAGTCAATAATCTGCATCCGTTCCATTCTCACGATGTGAGATTCTCTTCAAATTCAAGGAGTTTTCGACAAACCACCCTTTTGACTCATCACGGTATCACTCTCAACGTATTGTCTAAGCAAGCCCTTTATGCCTTTTTTAGCCCTTTATTTTTTTTTATAGTCTATTTTAGTTAATTATATATCTAATATATTCTTTTCTAAGACTACTATAATATTTACTACATACTTACTAAAATTTAGCCTTCACAACATTGAGACATAATACAAGAAAAACTGCAAGAATATTAGCTTTCTTAACAATTATTACACGGAGTTTTTTAAATTTTTTTTTATTTAATGACAATACAAATTAAAATTAAAATACAATATTAACTGAATTATGAATACAGAGTGGAGTATTTTATCATTGATATATATTTTATCATTTAGTTCATTGTACATTTTAAAACCTTAATAATAAATATTGTTTTGTGTTCCCGATAAATTTGTTTTAGGAAGCCTAAAATCGTTGTAGTTTCTACGATAGTAAACAAATGTACTATTAAGTATTACATTATTCAACATATAATCTGGTAACATTTTATTTTTTAACTTATAAATAAATACTAGGGTATTGTTAACTTATCGTTGCCACACATAAAAAATATTAAGTTGGCGTTGCATGGTTTTTATCGTAGTAGGTATATCTGCTACAGCACAGTATAGACAGAAAGATTACACTTGTGAAGTAATTCAGGTGGGAAGCTATAGTGGTGTTGCAGACCAATATCCTTGTTTTCATGTATAATTTTTCCTTTATCCTACTTAAGAAATTAACCTTAGCATTTAAGCAATTTTCTATTTAACATTTCAAAGTACATTTTAGAATCAGGATGTCTTTTTCAACTTACAATATACTTATGTATTTCAAATACCTTCTTTTCATTTTCATCTAAAAATCCCAATCCTTTCAGTTGCATTTGCTTGTCGGGTCCACATTGCTAATATTAATCTATAAATTTATTCATTATTAAAATGATGTAAATTGTTCCCGCATAATCCCCCAGTAATAGTATATACCTTCCTACTTACATATCAGAAGATTGTAAGAAGTCTAAGTTGTGATCTCAGGTGTTCTGATTCGGTAACGAGCCCTTATGGATGTAGGTACCATCGCTCACAAAAGAAGATAAAACGATTAGAATTGAATACAGTATGGTAGTGTTATTGATCTAGAACGGGAACTCAAGCATGGTATTACGTATTCATTCACTGTCCCACTTGCTTTTTCTACATATTCTAATTTCAGTTGATTTATTTTACATATATTTCAATCATATTATATGTACATACATGTACGAAAGGTTTGCCCCTATATTTCATGTATAGGCCTTGAAGATGGTACAAAAATAGTACATACCAATTAATAGTTAAAGATATAAAACAATTCGGTATTTACGGGTTTTAATTAGTGAATTTTATTTGAATGAAATTAAATAAATAAAAAAATATTAAAAGTTAAAAAAAATAAAAATAAAAACAAAAACAAAAAATAATTACCCCGTCCGAAAATTGAACCCCGACCAACTGCTTGGAAGAATATGTGCTGACCATTACACCACCACCTATTTTAAATTATAAAATTTAATTTTTTATTATATTAATGTACAAAAATTATTTGAAGGTTAGCGCAGACCCTTGAAAATTCACTGGTTATTGCAGTTCTAATTTTGAATTATAAAATTATTATTATAAAATATTTTTTCTGAAAAAATATTACTTTATAGTGCACGCCAAAGTTTAATAATAAAACTTTAAATAAAATTAATATTTAAATTCACCTTTTATTTCTCCAAAATTTTAAATGATGGCTTAGATCGCCCAGGGTGAGTCTAGATCTAGAGTTCATTGAACTAGAGTTACAGACACACAACCGAAAATTTGAAGTAAATCGTTGGTGGTGTACAAATCTTACCCCCTTTTACGGATATGGCAGTTGGAGTATAGTTGTGTTGTAACAAGAGACTGGTCCTCTATCCACGTGAGATTTTGAATAAAAAAATAATCACATCGCATTTTTCCACTCCTTATAGTAAAATTTGATAATTCTTGATGAAATTTTGCACACATAACGTTAAAAATAAGAGGAAAAATACCATGGGCCGGTATATCAGTTGGTCTAGAGCTCGGCTTTGACGGAATGTGGAGCTCAGTATGGCTTAGCACACAATCAGTATATCAGTCGTAATCCTAGAGTTTACCAATTTTAAACGTTTAGTCTTTGATAATTTTAGTCATTTCTATGCCGAACCAATTTATTTATGTAAGTATCTATGGAATCTATGGTTATTATCAAACAACCAAACGTCAAACGATGTCTAAATCGTCATCACTCGAAGAAAGTTCGAATTCCATGTTGATAGTTAAACTTATTCCTGCAATGTAATTTATTGCGTCCGTACGTAGCAGATCGAAACCGAAGCTATGTGAAATCTGACAGATGACAGATGTGTTTTTGCCAATAGCGCTAAAGCAAAGGAACTATTCTACGGCTTAGCAAAGACTGATATACCGGCCCTATCTAAATCTGACTTTGAAAAAGACTGCGTAAAGCCTGGGCAACGCCGGATACTTCGGCTAGTAAAATAACAAATTGAAATCCCATCGACTCTGATCACTAACCATTACTGTATTACGATTCTTGACAATTTATCCGATGGCAATTGGCCCGCCTGACATTTGATCCCCGGTAAGTTTATACAACAATTAAACTTTATACAACACACTGATGAAATCATTAACAAAGCCAACCAAATGCTAGGATTTATCATTCGAATAACAAAACCTTTCCGCAACCTTAGGACTCTATATTCCCTTTACACAGCGTTCATCCGTCCCCACTTAGAACACTGCACACCGATTTGGACCCCTTTTTACCAAGCTCAGATTGAAAGAATCGAAAGAATTCAAAAAAAAAAATTTAAACACATAAATTATAAAAAAAACATAAACTTCTCAAATTACACCGAATCTATTAATTACCATAACTTCGACTCCCTTCATACACGACGTTTAATTTTTGACCAAATCTTATTATTTAAAATTCTTAATAATGGCCTGGACTCGCCAGAACTAACCAACTTAATAAATATTCATATTCCGACAAGATCAACACGGCAATCCCATTTGTTTCATTTGCCTACACATAGAACTAACTTTAGAAAAAAATCACCAATTCCCCGTATATGTGCACAATATAACACAAAATTTCAAAATATTGACATATTTAACAATACACTTCACAAATATCGATTAGAAGTAACACGTACGATCGAAAATTAATACAAGAGTGTGGAATGTATTCGGAGCATCTCCTATCCTAATCCTATGTTCCTCTTCCTCTCCTCACCCAAAACTAATTGTATGTAATAAAACTCCATCTCCATTCAACTTTAACATAGGAGACTTTTTTGGCTTGACTTCATTTAACAATGTATATATTTATCTTTATATTTTATGTATAAGCTGTTTGTCTCTTACCAATAAATAAATAAAATAAAAAAGTTGATCCTCCAGACAGTTGATCCACCGGACAGTTGACCTCCCTTGGACAGTTGATACCTCTGCCAATTGACTCCCCGGCCAGTTGATCCCCTAAAATATTGTTTCTTCAATTAAGTCGAAAAGAGCGATCAACTATCCGGTTGATCAACCGTCATCGGATCAATTGTTTAGTATTACAGTATCTATGAGCTAAAGAACTCCGAGGCTATCGGCGGAATTACTACATACGTCTCATGTTAAATTTGCCTATTTTATTCATGAATACATAGGTACATTAATATGAATCTCTACGTGACAACTCCAGAAACCGTGGTTGCATCTCATAAATGGTGATCGGATGCTGCTGGAGGGTCACTGGACTACATACATACATGCACATAATAAATATGTGCTATGTATCATTATTCAGTGTGAGAAAACTGTTAAGTAACCGCATTAATTTAAAAACAGCTAAACAAATTCGCATATTCAATTCAGATATTTTCGCGAATTGTAAGACTTTTGCTATTTTCTCTACAGTAAATAGCAAATTTCTGATGAAAAGAAATTTGCAATGCTTTCAAACTGGGAGGCGGTGTGGGTACCGCCGCCCCTGAAATCATTATTTGTATGGCCAACACTTTTGTCATAGGACACTTACAAGTGATGTGCTATGTTTGGTGACGTAGTAGGGATGTCAGGGTTTATGGGGTAGGGTTTGTCCAGGACTTAGCGGCAGATGCGTCTGTCTGGTTGTTTCAGAGAGACCCATTGATCTCTCCTGCCGAGCTCTCTAGACCCGCCGAAAAAAAAAATCGAGCAGCAAAACTAAATCTATATTTTTTACTCAAAATATGCTCAATCGCTGGATCGGTTACGTGCTGTTACCCCTTATACTGCACCTAACTAAAAATATTAAAAATCAGTAATTTTTGGACAGTTACGGGAATATGTGAAAATAGACAAAAGGTAGGTGAATTCATTGGCTATATAGAACTATAATCAGTTTGTATGTCTCCATATTCAAATTAGAAGGTATGATTTTTTTAATGTGGGCGGAAAAATTTCCTTTAGCAATCCGAGGAAAAGTTTTAAATTGCTCTGTCGCTCCAGTGGTTTTAAAACAAGTATTCCGAGTTTATTTTTACAATCATATTTACATGATGACTTTGTATTTTTTTATTCCACCTAACCGAAGACCGGCAGGTTCCCTGTTCTTAGGTTCTGTAGGAACTGCTAGTTCCAGTTGCTAATTAGAAAAGAGAATGATTATGATAATAGTAGTGTATTTATAAAAAAGGATTTTAAAGAACACACAAGCAAAAAACAACTGTCAGTTTATTGAAAGAAATTAAATTAATGCATCTTATCACCGACTAAGAAAGAGAAATATGTACAGTAATTAATAACATAGACCTATAGACAAGGGTTTAAAATCAGAAAAAAATTATCGTCGGACAGCAAAATGACAAATACATTCATTACCCAGATATAAATATTTTGAACGACAGAGTAGGGAAACTAACATATTAGATGTTATATATTTAGATGTTTAAGAGATATTTTAAATGAAAAATTATTTAGTACCATATACTTCGCTTTCTGTCAATCAATTATACAATACGGCACTACAGGATGGGGCGTTACATATACAAATCAAACACAAACAATTTACATATGACAAAAAATAAAATTAAAAACATTTTTAAAAAAACCTATTCATATTCGTCAGAACTCTTATTCAAACAAGTTGAGGTCAGAAAATTAAGTGCATTTATACTTCTACCATGCAACATTACAAATTTATAAAGAAAATATTTTAAAAAGCTGCACCCTTTAAAAATAACAGAAATCTTAGTCAAACGTCAATACTTCCTTCTCCAATAGGACAGTTAATCAAAAAAAAATTAAAAACATGAATATTAATATAAAAAATTTAAAACTCACCTTAAAAATTATACCGAAAACTGTATAAATCATGTCAAATAAAACCAATGTAATAACACCCCCCATATACACGAGCCCTGCTTATTTATGGGGGTACATCAAATAATCTATTATGTAATTAATTAATGTACAAAATTTATTGTAATTTATGTATCTTTTTTGAATTAATAATTACAAAAAAAAACTGACAGTAGTTTTTAGCTAAACACGAAACCAAATGATTTTGAGTTTTAATCCACTTGGCCATGAGAGTTGTTAACAAGTATATTGCTTTTTGTACAACTTTTGTTCCCAAGTCTCAGATCTAGTTAAAATATTTTGTTTATATTCTAACAGCCTTACTAAAAAAAAAAAACACTCCGCGGCCGTTAAACGGTGTTTCTGTAGCACGTTGTATAAAGTCTGTACATATTTTAAAACAAAACGTTACTAATAACAAATCGAAAATAATCGAACAAATATATAAATTTTTCGGTTGGTCACAGTCCGCCATATTCTTTTCTAACGCGGGCGGCAAATTACAGTTTGACATATGAGATTTCGCGTGCAGTTCGTACAATCTTTTTATGGATAATTTCTAACCCAATCACCAATTCACTATAATAATAGTATTATTCAACACATTTACTATTATTTGTGTTATTTTTGTCAGTTTTGGTCCGTTAATAACGTCATGTTCGCAATTTAATTCTGTGAACATAAAAAATATAGGTTATTAATTATAAAATTTTGTTTTTCCGATTGAGTTTAATAAAACTTCCATAAAAGTAATGTTATTTAATAACAAAAATGTATGGTGCGTGTGTAAATAAAAACAAATTATAGGAATCAAGGTCTAAGTTTTACAAAAATAACTTCAAAATGTCAGGTATTTTCAGTTATTCTTGGGGAATTATTAATTTATTTTTTATAATTTTTAATTGTATGAACGACATAAAAAGTGAAGTGATAGTTTTGTTGCAAATTCTTTAAATAACAGGACTGTGTTTTTTTAATTTCTATATTCAAAAAAATTTCGACGTTTTAATAGAAAATGTTTGGTGTAATTTTTTTTTTCAATTTTTTTCAAGTTTGAAGTGAAAATACTGCAATTTGTAAAAACTAAAGTATATTTTAAAATACAAAAATCTAAAAGGTAATTTTATCTAGTTTCTAAAATAGCATTTGGTTTTACGACATTTTGAAAAATAAGAAATATATAGGACATTTAAAATGCCTTAGAAAAAATTTGAAAAATTACAAATAAAACAGATATGTACAACAGTTAAACTACCCTCTTTGGCCGTGTAAGCGATGTACATATCTTTCCATGAACAATTTTTTGTCAGTTTTTAATTAGTAAGGTTTTTTCATGCACAGTCGTTTAACAATTGTTAAATTTTTTTAGAAAGTTTTTTAGTAAGGCTGTAACTGTATTGATTTACTTTGGAAAGTTTAACGATTTTTTTTGTTACATTTAATAATAAAAATTCGGCAGCTTACGCAATATTGTAGAACAATGCTTACCAATGCAATTCTAGGGTCAAAGTGAAGAGATAATCTGGTTGTGATTGGACATCATTATTTGCAGCTTGCTGATTAAGCAGCGCTAATCTCATACAGAGAATCCATACGTTTCGCGAGCAGTAACGACGAGACGGTTAATTAACACTGCGAGCTTTTGCACTAGGCCAGGGGTTGGCAGACTTTCAACTGAGAATAGACAAATAATTGTCCAGGAAACATGACAGATAACTTATAACAAATTGTAGTGAATTGATTTTTTATTTTTATTTAATGACAATACAAATTAAAATTAAAATACAATGTTAAATAAATTAAGAATACAAAGTGAAATATTTTATCCTCAGTCCTCCTCACTAAGTATTCCTGTTCCGAGGTGGACTGCTTATCTTTGTAGTTTCAGCTTCTTCCAATAGATGTCGATTGGTTATTTTGTAATACGAAATTCTGCTATATCCCAACAGATGGCAGCTGAGTTGATTATCAGAATCGTATCATCTATCACCGTTCGTGAGATTTCGAAAAACCACCCCCATCCGCCTCCCTCACCCCTTAAAGCAGAATTTTTCACACAAAAACTCTGCGTAAAGCCCGGGTAACGCCGTGGACTTCAGTTGGTTGTTAGGTAAAAAAACAAAGATATCAAAAGGAATAATCGGTTCCTCAGAGAAATAACTTTAAAAATTTTACGTGAATGTGTTGCAGAGACCTCTTAGAAAATAACTTCCTTTAGGGCCATAGTCTTTTTTGGGGATGCTGTGTGGAGGGGTCTCTTTGTGGAACGGAAGGAGTGAATCGGGGTCTTGAAGAGAAAGCGTTCCACAGCCGAGCTGTTGAACTTCAGAACGAGTCGTAGAAATGACCTGTTCTGTGGTGCCGAAGGAATCAATGACGCTAGTTCCTCGAAAAATCTTCCATTGAAATACCAGTAGAACAAGGATAGAATTCGCATCTGACGCATGCGCTCTAAAGATTGCAATAGGTTTGTTGATAGGAGAATATATCGCACGGACCGCCCGTTTCTGCAGAGTCTATGCGGTTTTCAGGTAATACAGATTTTAATCTCTATAAAATAAAGAGCTGTAACATCTGAGCAAAACCTTTTTTTGGAGCTGGTTTAGAGCTAAATCTAGCTCTAAAAGAGTTGAATTCGCAACACTGATGTCGTTCATTGTTCAAGTCAAAGTTCATTCGGCGGCTCCGTGTCATGGGGGCTGGTTGGGTGGAGGTAAAATTGGAATTGAGTCGTAAACTCAAATAGAGCCACGGTTTGCCGATCCCTGCACTAGGCTGTTTAGTCGCTTGGTGTCATTAGTGTAATCTCCTCAACGGGCAGCTTTAAAAAACTGGCTCTACTGATTTCTCGTTATCGGGCTGCCAGATTTTCACAGATGCTAACTGATATCAAAATATAACAGTCACTCGTTTTTGATTAAAATGACCAGGTACAAAAAAGGGGAAATTTTATTCGGGTTTCTCGGGAAAATAGTGTAAATTAATTTTTAGGGAAAAATCAGTGTATACCTTAATTAAATTGGATTAAATAATACACAATCAAAATTATGTTAAATAATCAATGCAATAATAGGGACAGACACGAAGCTCACATACAAAGATACTGTGTTATAAAGTATCTTTTCTACCGATACACTTCGTTATAAAAGATTTCTTTCTACGGCAGGAGAGGGGGTCAGTTGAATTCAGAAACGGTCGAGGGCAGTCGTGGGAATATCAATTATTTGTACTGGATATGTCAACTTGACGGCTCCGTGCATGCTCCGTGTATTCAAAATGACCTCCTCTCCTGTTTACGGCGGAGGGGGGTCGCATAACTTTTCACACTTCTTAAAACACGCCGATTAGCGAAGATTCAAACCGCGCTTATAACACATGATCATTTTACGTCTGGCTGGTCTACATGGGATTGTATGGCGAGCGCTATTGTGTTATTAGTATATTTTTGATGTGAGCTGCGTGTCTGTCGCTACCTTTATGGTTTAAATCCATATACAGAGTGTTATGGGATAAATGTAAATGAGACTTGTTGAAAAGGTTGTTATTTGATGGTGTGTGCCAATGTCAGGCACTGTGGCCCGCAAATTAACTTTGACTTCCGTAATGGGAAGTCTTGGACGCCAAACCCTGACCAAAGTCAGAGTATGTCAATCTGCGGAGAGCACAAGTACTCCATCATCAGAGCATGGGTCATACATTGCTATGCCATCCCTGTAAAGGTTATTAGGTTTCTCTACAAATAAAACCAAGGTAGGTAAATAATATAGACACTGTATTGTGCTGTTAAAAAACATAATAATGATTATAACGGTAAGGACTCACCCCCGGGACCATAGTACTATTTACCCTATGCTAATTTAACTATAAAATGAGCACGGCGGAAGAACTGCTGGTGAAGAGAGGAGAGGCCCATCTCGCCTCCACGCGGTGACATCATCGCCTCGACATCCGTGGCATCCAGAAGATACGTCCTCTGTCTCGGTCGCCAAGTAGAAAGGGACCCTTGTATCCATCTGCATCCGGGAAGACCATGCAGGCTTCCAGCCGTTTTATAACGGAAGATTTATATGTGAGACTCGTATCATTTTAGCGGCACTTTGTTCGAGCACGGCGGCTCCCGTTTTAAATATAATCCCGACCGGAGATCACTCGCTGCGGATTAATTACTCGCGGCGTGTCGCCGTCTTACATAGAGCGATTCATTCGATTAATGCGGAATAGACTCTTCCCCAAAACAAGCCGACCGGCACTATGTTTCGAGTTTCTTTCCGAAACTAAAAATCTCGCTTTACGCGCGGATGTTTACTAGGAAACTTTTAATTGATAACTTGGACATGATTCTACGCCCGTATGATAACAATCCAACCTCAGGATTCCATTATGCCATTTTAAAACTTAGAAATAATTGACCGTTGTTTTCGAAGCGAGTCGCACAATGTCGCTTCCAAAACCAGAGTGAGGAAACGGAAACGCCCCCAGGCTGCCCACGCTCGCGCCGAATAAAATCTACAAGTGCCGCCAACATGATAGACTAACAATAAATAACGATAGTACCTAACTACTCGATAAATAAAATATGAAATAAAATAATAAAATAAAATCGCTTCATAACAATACCCCCCTTCCCAGAAAAATGTTTGCCCTCAAACAAAACTATCAAAAACCTCAACATGCCCTGAACTGGCTAGGTTGGTCCCGAGGAGTACCTAGTAAGAAAAACAACAAAAATAAAACAAACAGTAGATGTGAAACACATAATACAATTATCAGAGGTAGAGAAGAAAAAAAAATATATAAATAATAATCCTTATACAATAATCTTATGACGAATGAGTGCATCGCAATCCCAATCGCGCCTATCCAACGTGTAGGGACGGACAGTAGGCTCGCGATGCAACCATTCTCAACCTTAAAACTAGAAAACCCATTTAACTTAACAACAACTTCTTGTAAGATGATACGTGAATGGACAGCAAGCACCCCTTACCACAGAAAAAAACTGGGTGATTGCAATATTGTCTGTTTCCGAACACTGCCATTGACGTATAATCTGGAACAGAACACTTAGACTAACTTAAAAAAATAAGTCTTAAAATTAAATACATACATTTTTATGAATAAATCACTCCTCCAAATACGACAAGTTAAACTCAATGCACTAGGCATCACTGTTCCGAAAAAAAATCACTGAATTTAAAATTGCCTCTCGTAGGCCGAAAATATTTGATGGGTTCACCATCTACACTTCACTGACTCTACATCCTTTAGGATAAAAATACCAATCTTCTTTTGGAAGGATATTCCTAACTAACCTCCTATTCTGGTCCTTGGGTGTACAATACTTAACTAATCAACAATGATACCATGTTATTTTAATTTAAGTAGTATTAATAGTATACAACCATCGCATCGGATGGTGCCAATTTTAGAGAAAACAACCAACTTTTCAGAAGGTGTGGTTTGTTAATGATATATGCATCTATAATTTAGTGCAGTTATATAGGTATACATACGCCCAACTCTATAGAAGGCGTAAGCAGTAGATAAAGAACAACTTTAAGGTTTTCACTGTAAACCGTTGTTCAACCACAGAGTATATAATAACAAAGTTATAAGTCTCTCAGGACAATAATAACAGTATACAACCAAAATCTTATACAAACAAAAAAAACCTACTTCCTATGTTGCTTTAAAATGTGGAATCGTTCACATCGTTCCACATTATAATTTCTGTAAAATCTTATAAATCTCTTAGAGAACAAATAGTGATACATAATAAAAAACAAGAACATAACCTAAAAAAGGTATGCCTGAAACACACCGAGATATAGTGCGGACATGTCCGTGTATTTCAGGATACAAAACTTATAACTAATAATCCTAGCTTATTCATCTGTTCAGTCGACGTCCAAATTTACGTCTGTTTTAGCGTTAATACTATCGATAAATTTATACTTATACATGCACATATGTATTTTTAAATATATATATTCTCAACTCGAGCATTGCCACTAGAGTTGAGGTTGTTATTGTAATGAAACAAACCACCCTCATCATCAATGTTACAAAACACCCCCGCGAAGTAAATAACCCATTTCCTTAGAAAAGAACCTAAGACAGGACTAATGACTGTCAGAACGCATGGAACTTCCATCTCGGTTGATCAGGCCGGATGAAGTTCCGTGCATTGAAAAAAAAATAATAGAAAAATGAATAATATAAAATTCGTTAAACCTAACAGTCCCTGAGAAAGATGGCCAGACTTTCTTAGGTACTGAAGTGCAGGGACTACATAGGTATGTTGTCCAATTTGACGATATCCTTTACGTGGAAGTCGCCGCACACTTTGCCATTCAAGTCTGCTAAAGTATAAACGAGGTCTGATTTTTTCACTACCACTACATTCTGCACGAAGCGTGGGGATAATTTTTGGGAGAAATAATTCAACGCATTTGATTGTACGAAGTTTCGTCTCCACACTATGTCACCAACGCGATAAGTGACGTTTTTCCTACGCAAATTGTAGTGGTTAGCCCCCTTTTTGTACGCCTTAAGTAGAGCATCAGAGACTTGCTCATAGACGTTTGCCAAACCTTGCAACTTTTGTGCATATATGGTAGGTGAAGCTTCCCTTTGAGCGTTGCTATCCCCCTCGTGAATAGGATTACGGTGCAAATCTCCATCAAGTATCTGCTCACGGCCGTGCATTAGAAAATACGGAGTAAAGTTTGTCGCGCAATTGACGGTGTTATTCATTGCAGACTGAACTTGTGGCAAAAATTTTGACCAGTTACGATGGTCTGATTCGACTAAAATCGATAAGGCAGTACCTAATGTCTGATTGTACCTCTCAACCACATTATTTTGTGGGGTGTAAAGAGAGTTGTAAAACGGTAAAGGAATATTGTAACTTTTAAGGAGTTCTTTGAACTCTTTCGAAATAAATTGAGGACCATTATCACAAACAATGGTCCTTGGTACACCATGTACCAGGAAAATGTTTTCCTCTAAGTTTTTCACAATGCTGCCCGCGGTGCCTTTGCGCAGCGGGAATAACCAAGTAAACTTGGAGAAAACATCTACACAAGATAAAATGATTGTATGTCCGGAGTAGCTACGAGGCAATGGACCCACTAGGTCTAAGGAAAGCATTTGCATAGGCCTGTTTACCTTCTTAGGGTTTGTAGAAAAACCGTTCGGTGGTGCCGTACTGATCTTATGCGCCTTACAAACAGTACATTGACCAATAAAATTTTTGACGTCTTTGTACATGCTAGGCCAGTAATACCTAAGTTGTAGCTTTTTATACGTTTTGAAGACTCCTGGGTGACAGGCGCGAACGGAGTCATGGGAGTCTGAAATAATATTTTTCCTATCCTCTTGAGGAATGACCCTTTTCCATGCGGTGTCCTCACATAAGTCCAATTGGGTTTTCGTGTGACGATACAACTCGTTGTCTTCAATTCGGAAATTTAAAAATCTTTGCGGAGAAATTTGGCAACCCTGCCATACATTTAGGAACCATTTGTCTGACGTAGAACGATAGTCTATTCCTGATATAAATGCAAGATCCTTACGAGAAAGGACGTCTGGTACAATATGTTGCGTTCCTTTACGATGAACGACGTCGAAAGTAAATTGAGAAAGTCGAGTACTCCAACGCGCTAGGCGACCACTTGGATTCGATAAGGACCCCAGCCATTTTAGACTAGAATGGTCTGTTACTACTGTGAAGTGCGCCCCTTCTATGTAAGGCCTAAAATGAGTAACGGAATCCAATACCGCCAGGAGTTCCCTTTCAGTGACACCATAGTTACGTTCGTGGTTATTAAGACAACGTGAGTAATAAGCAATCGGGTGTTCCGCACCGTCTACGGTTTGAATCAAAACCCCACCAATTCCTACCGAACTGGCGTCGCAGTGGATCGCGAAAGGTTGTGAGAAGTTGGGACAACTTAGCACTGGGGCACTTATAAGAGCTTGTTTTAAATCATTAAAAGCTTTTTCGGCTTCCGGTGTCCACTTGAAGTTGCTGACACCGTTTTTTGAACCAGTAAGCCTCGACAAAGGAGCTGCTATGCTTGAGAAGCCTTTAATAAAGCGTCTAAAGTAGCCGGAGAGGCCAAGGAAAGCCCGGATGCCTTTCGCATTTTTAGGCACCGGAAAGTCCTTTATGCTCTCTATCTTTACCGGATCTGTGCGCAGACCATGTGAATCTACAATGTATCCCAGGTATTTAAGTTCTGCCCTACAAAATTCTGATTTTTTTTGATTAATGGTAAGACCCGCGTCTCTCAATCTTTCGTACACGCGGTTTAAAAGTTTTAGATGTGAATCTAAATCCTCAGATATCAAAATTAAGTCGTCTAGATAGCAAAATGCGTTATCATCAAATTCTGGCCCAAAAAGGGCGTCTGCTAGTCTTTGGAGCTCGCTGGGTGCATTTTTCAACCCAAACGGCATTCTAGTAAATTCAAAAAGTCCGCGACCTGGAACGACAAACGCAGTTTTCTCGCACGAGTCTTTTTCTAGCGCTATCTGCCAAAAAGCTTTCGATAGGTCTATTGACGATACGTACCTTGCGCCTCCAAGTTTGTCAAGAATCCGCGCAATATAAGGCAAAGGATAACTGTCTCTGATGGTTACGTTATTTAATTTGCGGGAATCAAGGCAGAATCTCCCTGTACCATCCTTTTTTTGAACTATTAAAACTGGGCTAGACCATGGTGAACGAGACGGGCGTATTACCCCTAACTTAAGCATCTAGTCTACTTCGGCGTCAAGTTGACGTTGTCTTGCCGGAGACAGTGGGTAATAACGTTGTTTAATAGGCGGGCCTGTTGTGTGAATCTTATGTTTGACTAGATGAGTCAACCCCAGCCCTTTGTTTTCGTAAGAGATGGATTCAAATTTTTTGATAATGTCTGAAAGAGCTTTATTTTCTGTAGCTGTCAGAGATGAGGCAGGCCGAATTGCTCGTACCTCATTGATTTGTCTGTTATGTTGAGGTGCGCGACCCTCTGAGAACAGTTCCGGCGCGATCCGAAACTGTCTCCAAAAGTTCACGCCTAAAATGAAATTAGGAGTCAGCGATGGGATGACGTAAAAAAGAACCTCCTTTGTGGTTGAATTGTACGTCACCGGCAAAGTTAAGGAACCTATAACAGGTTGACAGGTACCGTCTGCTGTAGTAACCTTAAAATCTACTTTAACTAATTCTACCCCTAAATCTAAAAATATCTTATAACTATCTCCCCCTAAACAAGACACGGAAGCACCACTGTCCAACAGTGCTTTATAATTATTATTTAAGACATAAATGTCGGCATAAGGACGGTCATCCTCTATACTATCCTTCCTCTGCGGCAGTGCGTCCACTGTCTGAGACGGGCTAGAAAGGAATTGTTGTACTAGGCGGAGCCAACGCTTCCACTCCCTCTTTCTTTGTGCACAAGAAGGGGCGCGGTAAGATTGACTCTGTCCTAGTTTTTTGGATTCTTACTATGCTTCTCATTCTTAATACTCCCAACTTGTGGTTTCTTGTTATCGCCATTTTTTTTCCAGCAATTTGCGATTAAATGACCCTTGGTCTTACAAAAGGTACAAAAAGTAGAATTAGGTTGATGTTTTGGAGGGCCCGATGCAACAAAATGGTTATTATTACTATTGTTTGTAGGTCTATAATCCCTATTAGTGTTGTTAAAATTATTATTATTGTTTGTAGGTCTATAATCCCTATTAGTGTTATTAAAATTATTATTATTGTTTGTAGGTCTATAATACCTAGTATTGTTATTAAAATTATTATTATTTTTATTACTGAATGTTCTGTAATCGTTTTGATTGTGAAAAGGTTTATTATATTGGTTGGCAAACGAAGTAAACTTCTTAAAGTCCCTTGTATTATTTTTTGGTTCTACTAATTTCGACGTCGCCGAAGACGTTGAAGCCTCCGTGAATGACTCGAGTTTAGCTGCGCACCTCGTTAATTCTTCAAAAGAATTAAAATCCCTAGATGATAATAAATTTGCATACATAGGTGACAATGCTTTCATGGCTATTCTTAACAGTTTAACATCCGGAATTTTAGAATCTAATTTATTGTTAAGTGCTTTCAGTCTTAAAGTAAATTCCAAAACTGACATTCCCTTCGGTTGTTTAAAATTGAAAATCTCATTTTCGAGATCCAATTGCTTATCCTGTCCCTCAAATTGTTTTATTAACAAGCAGGAGAGGTCTTCCCACTCCAAGTCTGGGCTATAAATTGATCTATACCAAAGAAGTGCTAAACCGTCTAAAATTTCACTGAAAGATTTAACTAAGTCTTTATGCGAAATGTTTCGTGTCCTACAACGCTCTTCCATCAGTAACAAAAAATCTCTTACGCAGCTTTTTCCATCGTATTTAATATCCCAATTAGTAACCCCCCGCGAAGATGATTCTTTATAAATAATCTTGGTATGTTTAATAACCGTGACCTTCTCATCTTTTTCAATATCTGAATCTAGATCCGAATCGCTTTCCTCCATAACCACGTTTAATGATTTCTTAATTGTTTTATTAAAGGCGCGCGCTTGTGTACGCAGCGCCTGAACGGTGCTCTCCGGTTCTATAGATCGCGAAGCTAACTCCTTAACTAGTTCTTCCTTGGAGGCATTATTAACATTTGGAATTGGGGTAGACATGGTGAAG
This sequence comes from Limnephilus auricula, assembly GCA_951813805.1. Lineage (NCBI taxonomy): Eukaryota > Metazoa > Arthropoda > Insecta > Trichoptera > Limnephilidae > Limnephilus > Limnephilus auricula. The sequence continues at coordinate 10,665,956 of OX638406.1, read as the reverse complement.
GTTTGTGGCAGGCTTGCTACAAATAGAGAAAAAAACAAAAAACAAAAAAATATATATATATATAAATCCCCAATAAAACTCTTAGGTATTCCCAAATAATTGCCGAGAATTCTAAAAGGGAATTTATTATTTTAAGTAATACTTTTAAAACCGTTTTCCAAAAATAAAAAAAATATTTTTGAAAGAATATTTTTGACAACCCTGTTTTATGTTAATTAGAATTTGTGACAACCCTGTTTTTTGTTGGTTAAAATTTGTGACAACCCTGTTTTTTGTTGGTTATAATTTGTGACAACCCTGTTTTTTTTTTGTTGGTTAAAATTTGTGACAACCCTGTTTTTTGTAAAACTAAAATAAGGAATATTTTATCGTTGTTCAATACTCCTGCCTTCTTTCGTCATTTATATGTTAATGAAACGGTACTTCAAAAACAAACAAATAAAGATGAAAACAATTCTCGCGAGTACATTTATGTATAGTGCTAATAAAATTGGACGTGCGTAATTATGTAATTTAAACAAAACGACGTACGTAATTAGTTTAAATAAAACATATTCACAACTTGAGGCTGTCACAATCCACAATAATAGTGCATGCATTTGTTAATGTGCGAAATAAACAAAGTGCATACACGTCAGTCTTATTTAGCGTGCGATGTTCTCCAAATAAGTACTATAAATGTCAGTTTGACGTATGGAAAACATCCACACCAATTGATAGGTAGTAGATATTAATAACTTTAATATTTACCTAAGATGATATGCAAACCGAAATGTGATTATAAATCAAATTTAATTCAAGAACACCACAACTTAATAAAACATATACCATGCCTATCTATGCGGTATTGAATAATGCCAATTAACACGTTTATATAATAATTATTTATAAGGTACCTGCAATATTATTGCGCACAATATCTAACTACAAAGTCACGCCGGTAACAAGACCGGTGACTTGGAATAAAGTGATTTGTTGACATTTCAAATCACTGTGACTGCAATTATAGGTTATGACAGCGACCGTTTATTATCAACAAACGAAATTAACACCCCCACTGAACAGATGAATAATATTGTTTTACACAGACTACATATCAGGGCGAAGCAAACGTTTACAGGAATGGCATAACTCGAAACCATACCGCGTATGAGCGCCAAATTGTTATGGGATAAATGTAAATGAGACTTGTTGAAAAGGTTGTTATTTGATGGTGTGTGCCAATGTCAGGCACTGTGGCCCGCAAATTAACTTTGACTTCCGTAATGGGAAGTCTTGGACGCCAAACCCTGACCAAAGTCAGAGTATGTCAATCTGCGGAGAGCACAAGTACTCCATCATCAGAGCATGGGTCATACATTGCTATGCCATCCCTGTAAAGGTTATTAGGTTTCTCTACAAATAAAACCAAGGTAGGTAAATAATATAGACACTGTATTGTGCTGTTAAAAAACATAATAATGATTATAACGGTAAGGACTCACCCCCGGGACCATAGTACTATTTACCCTATGCTAATTTAACTATAAAATGAGCACGGCGGAAGAACTGCTGGTGAAGAGAGGAGAGGCCCATCTCGCCTCCACGCGGTGACATCATCGCCTCGACATCCGTGGCATCCAGAAGATACGTCCTCTGTCTCGGTCGCCAAGTAGAAAGGGACCCTTGTATCCATCTGCATCCGGGAAGACCATGCAGGCTTCCAGCCGTTTTATAACGGAAGATTTATATGTGAGACTCGTATCATTTTAGCGGCACTTTGTTCGAGCACGGCGGCTCCCGTTTTAAATATAATCCCGACCGGAGATCACTCGCTGCGGATTAATTACTGCCGCGTGTCGCCGTCTTACATAGAGCGATTCATTCGATTAATGCGGAATAGACTCTTCCCCAAAACAAGCCGACCGGCACTATGTTTCGAGTTTCTTTCCGAAACTAAAAATCTCGCTTTACGCGCGGATGTTTACTAGGAAACTTTTAATTGATAACTTGGACATGATTCTACGCCCGTATGATAACAATTCAACCTCAGGATTCCATTATGCCATTTTAAAACTTAGAAATAATTGACCGTTGTTTTCGAAGCGAGTCGCACAATGTCGCTTCCAAAACCAGAGTGAGGAAACGGAAACGCCCCCAGGCTGCCCACGCTCGCGCCGAATAAAATCTACAAGTGCCGCCAACATGATAGACTAACAATAAATAACGATAGTACCTAACTACTCGATAAATAAAATATGAAATAAAATAATAAAATAAAATCGCTTCATAACAAGAGTGTAACAGCACGTTTTTCATTTATTTTTTATTATAACGCAAATATAAATACTAAATAACACACAATCAAAAGATTATATTAATGAATCAATGCAATAATGGTTTAAATCCATATACATAGTGTAACAGCACGTTTTTCATTTATTTTTTATTATAACGCAAATATAAATTTAAAAAACACACAATCAAAAGGTTATATTAAAGAATCAATGCAATAATGGTTTAAATCCATATACAGAGTGTAACAGCACGTTTTTTAATTTATTTTTTTAATATAGCGCATATATAAAATATTGTACATACAAAATATAATAAATATAGTAGTGAAATGGTTCCTTAGAACAGGCAATCTGCCTAGCTAGGAACTAATATCGACCTAAAACAACGTAATAACACTTGTATTCATTTTAAATATATTCTCTTATTATGTAATATTATTTGTTATTTTGGCTTTAAATGTATCAAATGTAAATAAATAAATAAATAAAATAAAATAAATTACGTATAGATATGGTTTTTCATAGTCCTCCTCACTAGGAGATCTTGCATGTGCCGAGGCGGACTATTTATTTAATCAAAGTTTTTAAGTCTTCTATGTCGTTGTTATTAGTGCGTCATTTTTAGGATTTTTCATTGACCTTTCAGCAGGATTTTCGTTCTTGATTTGTACTCATTAATTATTAGTTTTGTCTTGGGAAAGGATGTTGTGGAGTTTTGTTGCAAATTAAGATGATCCACTAGTCCTTGACTCATTCGAAATCGGGCGGAGAAAAATCTCTTACTTACAAATCCTTTTTCTGGTGTTGTTTTATTGAAAAATGTAGCTAATTATGTTTCTTATAGAGTGATCGGAATACATTTTAATATTTGTATCTGAACTTCACAAAATAAAATAAAACGTGCATTTTGGCGACGTTTCTTTTCAGTGAATAAAAATAGGCGGTACCCAACGAATTTGTAAGTGCGAATTTCATCCTTATGCCATGTACAGAAGGATTTTAGCCCGTCGCTCATTCTACGCCCAGAGCCCGGGGCAAACGGACATGCATTAGTCTACGCGGCGCTTCGATCTTTAAAAATATACTTGCGGAATAACAAAATACTGTTGTTTGCTAGAGATTAGGGTTTTTATTAATAAACGCCCAAAAATCGTTCGCTCCGCCCGATTTCGAATGAGTCAAGGACAGTGGATCATCTTAAGTATAGTTTATTTGTCTAAATGCGGTTTTACAACTCGAAATGTTTTTTTTATGTAATATTTATTCGATCTAGGGGGTTTCTCACCATCCTCCCAATAGCTTATCTACACTAATAACGAATAACGAAACCCTGTTCATTTTTTTTGTTTATTTTTGGGATATTATGCCGTCGGCTAAAGAAGGAGTTAGCGTAACACGGCATAATATCCCAAAAATAAACAACAAAAATACTTTTGGCCGTGAAAATCTTAAATCATACCCTGTTAATTTGTTCGTAAGAACTTCAGTCCCGTTTTTACTATTAAAATGATCGTTTTCTCGAATAACATTTTTCTCCGTGTGGCTATTCAGATCTGGTCACCATTTATTTGGTATTATTACATGATATTACTTCAGTAAATGTTTTTTTATGCAGAATGGTATATAATAAGTTTTTATTAAATTTTGTGTTATTAGGTTTACACGCGTCAAACCTCATTATATAAAAATATGCTCTGTAAGAAACGTCAATTTAATTAATGTAGGTATTATCGTTAATTCAATTATTTTCCCTATAATTTGGCAAATCAATTAAAGTAGCTGTCCCTTGAAATGAAAACACAAACAATCAAGTAATATGTGCATAGTGAGATATTAATTTAATATAGACCCTTATTCGGGTAGAGGGCCAAAGGTGGCCGTGGAAACTTGTAACATTGTAATAGTTACCAGGGAAAGAGGGAAGTTGAACGGATGTTTGTTCCGCTGACCTCCTAAGACGATCCTTCGTATCCTTAAACCCTGCACCACCCCCAATACCACCCTGCCAGGAAGTGGGGAAGTAGTAGGTAAACAATATCTAGAACTGATAATTTGTAAACATGATTTAATTTGGCAATGGCACTAGTTACACTGTATTATTGATTATTACAATAGGGCGTTAATCTCAGTTTATTTCTAACTAGCTTCTGCCCGCGACTTCGTCTGCGCAGGATTAGTAATTCGATTAGCGTATTTCCTTTTCCTAGGTCCAATCTATGTTTATACCAAAATTCTTAACCTATTTATTTAAAATATCTATAATTCTTGATTCGAATCAACGGTGAGTACTTCAAATAAATTCACTAATTGAAATATTTTCTAAAATAGAATTTTGGTTTTACAATCATTGTTTTTCAAAATGTCATTCTCAAATTTTGACATTTTCTATTAAACAATAATTATTATTTGTAATACAGAGTATAAATTATGGCCTATACGTTATTCTGATGTACGCGCTATATTATTGTAAATTTTCATTCATTGGTTTTTGCGTGAAATAGTAACAAACATACATACATCCATACAAACTTTCGCGTTTATAATATTAGTAAGATAATAATAGAATTTCAGTATTTTAATTATTATTTTAGTGAAACAGTAAACAATCCCAGTTTTTATTAAATAATTTTAGATTCGAAGTCACTTGATACCCCGACAGTTACCCCCCGGCCTGCTTATATACAATATGCAGCCAGTTTAGGGAAAATTCAGTATATCTACTTGCACAAAATATAACTAAGTGTCCCTGAAGAGGTTGTACGGCCGAATAACCAAAGTATAAAACAGATTTTCATCGAAATGCAACAAGGATAAAAGTACTTGTTTATATACTGCACATTCGACAGCCGGCGTAGTCCAGCGGTAAAGATTTGGACTTCCATTTCGAAGGTCGCGGGTTCGAACCCGGCGTGCGAAAATAAATTTTATTTAACTAATTTGTGTTATTTCACAATTAATTGATTAAAAACAATATATACTATATTTTTAATTGCTAAATATCTAATAATTAATAATAAATAACTCAAGTGAAAAATATTATGGCTTTAAAAAAATATGTGCATGTAGACCAATATACACACTGATTCTGAATATATAAGTTTTAGTAAATAATATTAATCGTAGACTTTTAAAAAACTTATTAAAAAGTCCATTTTCAAATCGCATCATTAAAAACACTGTCAAGTTGGTACTACTGATTTGTTAGTGCTGATGTCACTGCTCACGATTCGACTGGTGCAACCTGGTGATAGCATATTGATGTTATTTGAAATGATCAACATTTCATGCAATTTCATGTTATTGGTTTATTTACATACTAGATTTAAACATATAATAGCTGTTGTGTTAATTGAAACATTATTTAGGCTCTCAACAATTAAAGTAATGACGGAAAAGGGCTATATTTACGGACAATCTGATAATTTGCCAGTAGTTGATACTGAAACGTCATGTTTTGAAATATAATACGGACTATGTAAGTGCCGAGTTTCGTGGAATAAATAAGAAAAAAATATGCAGTTATTTAAGTTAGAAGGACATTATTCATATTATATATATTTTTTTTTTAAATTGGACTGGAGTTTCTTATTATAATTTCGGGGGCCAACTATCGGGGGATCCATTATGGGGTCAATGTAATTTTAGCACTGAGCACCAGGGATATGAAAATGATTCCCTCGGCAAGCATAATACACTTCTTCAAAACAACAGATTTGTTAACGATAGGTTTAACATGTCACGGACACGACATATTAAAATAAAATCTTCTGTACGCAATATCATCTACACAACATAAAGTATAGTAGATGATATGCAAAGTTATGTACACAGTTCGACACAAGGCCAGACGTATTGTTGTTCCATTTCAGATACAGTCCGCCACAGGCCTACCCCTGCTGATAGCTCCTACTACCCCCTGCTGAGAAAGGGGTAGGTTTCTGATACAGCCTTGCAATACTCGTTCGAACAAGTAAAGACACCTACAGATATTAACGCAGTCTTCAACGATTTATAAATTGGTTATGAAAAACATAAATAGTAGTAAGTAATTATTAGTTTGTTATACCGTGTTGCGTTTTCTCCTTCATTAGTGTCCATCATCAGGGCAGATGAATAGATTTTGGTGGTGTTTGTATATGTAGGAACGGTATATCAGTATAATTTTAAAGAAGACACATCGATATATTGTCATTTATTGATATCGCATATTGAACACTTGTGTATTGTCAAACAAGTCGATAAAATCTGTAAGTAGGTACTTGAAGTCACCCGTGGCCCGTGGGGAGAGCGACCGACTTGTGTCCGAATCAGGATTTTTTTTTTTTTTTTATAGAGAATACCTCACAAGAGTCCCAACTGCTCCCGTCTGGAGCCAGTGAGACTATGGCATTCCCAATTGGGGTATGTTGTGAGGCTGAAGGAAAGTGGGGAAGGGAAGGAGATGGGGAAGATGAAGGTAGGAAAGTACCTGGCTATTCAGATCTAGACACTAAACACGGCTAAAGCCATTATTAAGCAACGTCTCAATTCTGAATGGTGGTCTTACACCAGGGCGATACTGACAGTATCTTCCACTCTGGAACGTGCCGCAAATGTAGTATATATTATTTTTATTAATTAATTGTGAAATAACACAAATTAATCAAATAAAATTTATTTGCGCACGCCGGGTTCGAACCCGCAACCTTCCGATTGGGAGTCAAGTGTTGTTACCACTCGACCACGGACGGTCGTCACGATTGTTGCGGATGCAAAAATTTTCACATCCGCTAAAGCGGATGCGGATTATTAGGGGTTCACATCCGCGGATGTGAACCTCTATTTTGAGAACTAAACCTTAACAGTTTTTAGTCTTACTTATAAGCATTTTAAGTCTAAAGCTAAAGTCTAAAAAAAATATATTTAAAAAATTGGTGAATTATATTTAAATAGTAATACAAAATAAGTCCTTATAGGTACTATTTTATTAGTGTCGGCATTTTTTTTACTCAATCATTTAATATTTACATCGAAACATTCATCAACCACGCAACTTGGATAAACTAGGATAAACACTGTAGATAAACACTGTAATTGATTCACATCGATTACTAAATCAAAACAAACAAAACCTATAGGATCTTGTCACCACTGTGTGCCTTCCTATTGGTCAGTTAGCGAAAGAACTTCGTGCTAGTTTCTAACAAACGATGCATGCGCCACTCTGGCCTTGCCCACTTTCTTTACATGTCGTTACTTGTCTCAGATATGAATCCGCCTCCGTAAAAGCTCCGCATTAATTGGTGCAGATGTCTGAATCAATTCGAATAATCCGCATTTGCTGATGCGGTTGCGAATATCCGTAACACCCCTGGTCTGAATATAGCGAATGGAAAATTTGTCATAGGTTCCTTACATATTTTTTGGATGGACAATTAATTTACGATTAGTTATTATTTATTACCAGTCTATTATGCACTTGGCAACAATGTAAAAAAATCAATTAAAATATTTTATATCAAACAAAAGGTGTAAAGATTAATTTTATTGATAAGTTTGGTGAAACCCAAAACTGCCTGAACCTACTCATCCAAGTTGCTAGCTTCTATAGTAAGCGCCTCCGCCCACTGAGGCAACTGAAAACTCTCAACTGCCAACTGTCTTTGTATGACAATGTGATGCACACAAAACCCCGTTGTCAATGGTAACGAAAGCGGTGATGAGCGGTGACTTGCGACTGTCACTGCTGATTGCCCTGGACGGCCGTTGCTAGTTGCCAGCTGTCAGCTGATTGTTCTTCGTCTATGGTTAAACAAGCTTTTTGACTAATCAAGACAGAGAAAAAAGCCGGTTTTAGTTGGTTTTCAGTTGCCTCAGTAAGCGGAGGAGATAAGAACGTTGATAACGTAGCAAATAAGAAACATACCTATTATAGTCATAGAGAAACTACTCGTGGATCTGAAAAGTTCTGACCTCACTTGAACTGAGTTCGACGTTTCTATTTGTTTTTCGAAAAGATATTGTGTAACTTTTCGTAAAACATTCGTCGATATGGCGGAGTCAGGCAATGAAATTCTTCTCAATGTGTTGTGTGCCCAGAGCAAATATTGCTTATGGGGGTCGAATGTGGTAGACAGGGAGTGATGTGGTGTCCTATAGAAGTTTTATTTATAATAAACCAGTTGTAATAACCGGTAAAACTCAGTTTCAATACTACATTCTAATAATAGTATGTTTAAAGATTGGTGCATTCAAAATAATGTATTTTTAAATCTAGAAAAGTGAACCTTGACTTTCTACCGAAATAAATCTCCCATTGTGGTCGAATTTTCCATTAACATTAAAGGGTTCTTCCCACTAAACCGTTCCATACCATGACCGTAAAACGAACGTATCAGCCACGAAATAAACACGCTACGCCCTACTAAGCCCACTAGAACGTGCTAACACCGTACGCGTATTTCCAAAGCCTATACCGGTTCAGACACGGCGGCGATTCAGACAAAGCATTCGCTGCTCTGTCTACGCTTTGTGTTTCTGTGACGGTGACGAACGTAAGTATGGTCTATCGGTGCATTAAAGTCATGTACAATACATAGCTTGCATTATTTTCCCAAAAGTTAATACAGTAACAGCACATTTTGATTCGTAATTAAATCGCGTACACTAGTCTATATTATATAATTATGATTTCAGTCGTAGCATCAATCTGTAATACCGTTTCTCCGCTAGATCGATACCACTATTGAAATCATAGTTATATAATGTAGACTAGTGTACGCGAAGACAGAGCAGCGAATGCCTTGTCTGAATCACCGCCGTGTCTGAATTGGTATAGCTTTTGGGTCTAAACACGTAGAAAGCGTGTTTCGTATTTCGGACTACCCGCGCACAGCGCCCGAGCGCGCCGGCGGTATTTTGTACCGAGTTGCGGACATCTGAATCTGGCTTCACTGTGTGCGCTTTAGTACGTTTACATACAAACATTCTTGTCGGCCGTCGGCTGCCCATGCGCCGACTGCTTTACCCGCGTAAACGTACTAAAGCGCACACAGTGAATCCAGATTCAGATGTCCGCAACTCGTTACAAAATACCGCCGGCGCGCTCGGGCGCTGTGCGCGGGTAGTCCGAAATACGAAACACGCTTTCTACGTGTTTAGACCCTTTGGAAACACGCCACCGGGGTTAATGTCCTTGCCATCCCCGTTCAATAGGCGTACGGTTCTAAAAAAAAGAAAAATCGAGGGAGAATACTGGACGTTATTTAAGCAACTACTTGATGATGAAGAAAAAATTTATACGTACTTTCGTACGACGTCATTCCAATATAATGAATTATTAAGAAATATAGAAAATATTATCATTAAAAGAATAATATCACTATTAGAACGGGATTAGAACGGGGATCATACGCGTATGATCCCCGTTCTAACACCGTCACGTGCCATGCGTAGAGCGGACCGACACCTGCAAAATATTGTCATCGAGAATTCGCCGTCAGTCCGGTCATGGTATGCGACGGTGTTGGTCGGTGACGGGACGGGCTAGTGGGCAGCGTTTCATTCTGATCGATACAAATAATATTTTTTTGCATGCACCGCTACGGTTACGGTCATGGTATGGAACGGTGTAGTGGGCAGAGACCTTTACTATTACACAACTTTAGAAAGGGTCACTGAAATAAGAAATGTATGAAAACACTAGGCTTCATATTAAGAACAACCAAAAACTTTAAAATATAATATAATAAATCTGTTATATGTGCCTGTAGTCTTTAGTTACAAGCCAAATCAAATACAACTCAGTAGTTTAGTCTCCCTTTTACAAATACTCATATATAACAACATAGAGTGTATAAAAAAAATATCGTTTTATAAATTTTTTATTTAGTATTCCGGTAGAATATATAAATTATCCTTCTCTAAAAATTCATACATTAGAACACAGATAAAATAATTGATTTAACTTTCTTATAAATTAGACAAATGCATAATAATATGTGATATGGTCATTTTTAATGTTAACTTGGTGAGTTTTGTGAATTATATTTAAAACCCATTTCAAACCTATTCTTTTGTCTCTTTGTAAACTTATTTTATTACTTTATTTTTTTAAATTTGTGTTGTATTTTTATATCATGAACTTCTATATTTTTTACTATTAAAATTCGATATTTATTATTTCTTTCTCATGTTCAATATTATATCTTATGATAAAGTTGTACAGCCTATAATTATGTAAAAGCCCTTTGGCCATAAAATAAAATGAATAAACTTTTTTTCTTACTTACCGTACATTATTGCGTACTAATTTCGGTGTCGGTCACAGGCGCATGCTTGTTTGAAGTTTTATTCCTGTAATATGAGTAAAATTATTATTTAAGTTCTCTGAACGTTTAAGTATAAACTACGTTAGACACGCCATGGAGTAGGTTGTTAGTGTTTGTATTTGTTTTGTTTATGTTTGGCAGATGTATAACTTTTCAAGTTTACTATCAAAAGATTTTTTTTCATTTATAATGCAATGATTCTGAGGCAAATATTATTTTTTATTAATATCTACTTTCAACTTTCAGCTTCAGAAATCCAACGATTATAATATCCCGTGATTTTTCACGGGTCTGCGTTATCTACGATATTTGTAATAAGTTATTTGGTTATCCATAACCAGCACTATAAAAAAAACAAATAACTACTTACATAACTCGATTCATCAACAATTCATTTGACAATATTAATTTGTCCAAAGATTATAAATACGTTTTGAAAACACTGTTTATTGATTATTTAAATGAAGAATATTATTTATTTGATTTTTACATCTAACCTAAAACTTTTTTAAAATTTTTATTTATAATAATAATAATTGGATAATTTGTATAGCGCCGTTTTTGTGAGAAATCACCTCAAGGGCGCTGTACAATTTATAATATAATTCTTAGGCTATATTTAAGTTTATTATTTACAATTGTATACAGAAACATACTTACCTGGTCGGTCACTTCCGATAAACATACTTTAATAAGAAAGTTTATGCTTGGAGAAGATACCAATTTGCACGCGGAGGACATTATATTGAAAACACTGGACATTGCATGATTTTACATTTACTGCCCCCCATCACTTTTGGTATTCACTTATAAGAAGTATAATGCCAAAGGTGAGTTAATACTTACTTTGAAAGACTTGAGAATTTAATGATTCTTTACGACTGGAGAATTTTCATCAAGTGACCGTTATTAATATGAATTAGCTTACAAATAAGAATTAGCTCATATTTTCACAATTAGTTATTAACAATATCGCGGGCTGTGAATATGAAAGTGAAAAGGTTTTGACTTTATGGATAAGACAGTCCGAACAGATGAGTTTTAAGTTTAGCTCTAAATTCCGCCGAGTCTGTAATCATTCTTAACTCATGTGGCAGCCTATTCCATGCTTTAGGTCCCGACACTCCGAAAGCGCGCTCACCGAACTTAGTGTCTGGTGTGCGCTTTGGTTCCTTCAACCTTCCGATAGCTGATGATGCTGCTGACCTGAGGGTTGATTGTCGAGAATTGGAATTTTCAGGAATACACAGTTCCGATAAGTAAGCCGGAGCCATTGCGTTAAGCGACTTAAATACCATCCAGCAGAGCTTGAACTGGATTCTTTCAGGACATTTGAGCCAGTGAAGATTTTTGAGATGTTCTGAAATATGGGAATATTTAGATACGCCGGTGATAAGTCTTGCCGCAGCGTTGAAAACGGATTGTAATTTGTTTATTTGATATTTTGGGAGACTTGCATATATACCGTTGCAATAATCTAGACGTGAAACAACATACGAATTGACTAGTAATTTAGTCGCGTCTGTTGGCAGGATTCTTCGCACTGCTTTAATTTGCCTCAATTGAAAGAACCCCGTGCTTACGGTTCTGTTCACTTGAGTTTTCAGGGAAAAATCAGCGTCGAGATTTACACCCAGTAGTTTTATACAAGTCTTTGGACTGATGTCACTTCCTGAAATGGTTATTGGGGAGTTATAAATGTTACGCTGACGTCTGCTGGTGGCGGTCCAGAGAAACTCAGTCTTTGAAGGATTCAGTTTCAATCTATTTGAGGTCATCCAGCGGGTGATTGCTTCTAGACAATCAGTTATACGAGTTTTAAGACTGTCTATTTCCTCTGGTAAGCAGTAAAAGTAGACTTGCTGGTCATCAGCGTAGCAGTGAGATAGAAGACCAAATGATTCGATTATTTTAGCGACATCATTTGTGAAGAGGATGAAGGGAAGTGGGCCCAGAACAGACCCCTGGGGTACTCCTGATGAAAGGTTTGCATATTTTGATTGTTTTTTCTCCACCTTAACGGCTTGTACACGGTTGCCCAAGTAAGATGTCAGCCAGCTTTTAACGTCGCAGTTTAAACCAAAGGATTCTTCTAATCGTTTAATAATAATAATAAATTATGTACGATGAAATCATTTTAAAGAGTGCACGTACGAATGTTGTATCTACTTATGCATACCGATAGTATAAAAAGTTTTTCAAGGTGGTTTGAAACGTTGGAATAATGCATTAACATGTTGAGAAGCGCTGACTACCTGTCAACTGCAGGATCGGGAAGACAATGCGAGGGGAAACATTGTTTCCAAAACATATCAATGTCACAGAAACATGGCATAATAAATACAGAATAATAATGCCCTGTAAATTATATGCATAGGTCCTTTCATGCAGGTGCCTACCTACCCCAGTAAACCATATTTAAAATAATAAATGGTACACAGGTACTTACCCCTTTAGTGATTCCCTCGAAGGGGTTCACAGATTTACTGTCACTGACTTTCTATCACGGATTTACAGTCACTGACTTTCTATCACGAACTTATCACGGATTTACTATCACGTACTTATCACGGATTGCTATCAAATCTTCTATCACGCACTTATCACGGATTATCTATCACTTACTTTCTATCACGGACTTCTCGGATTTTCTATCACTGATTTTCTGTCGCTGTTTTTTATCGCGGTTTTTCTGTCGCTTTATATCACGGACTTATCACGGTTTTTATGTCACGACTTTCTATCACAGACTTATCACAGTCACTGATTTTCTATCACTGATTTTCCATTACGGATTTTCTGTCACAGATAAATGAATCGTTACTATTGCAGTTAGAAACCTACACAGGTAATCCACTATACATTTTAAAACCCAGATCTCTCGCTGTTGTACCCAACTATCATGATTTTTTTTAGTGAATGCGGCACAAGAGTCCCAACTGCTCCCAATCGTCTGGATTCAGTGGGGCTATGGCGTCCTTAATTATTGGGGTATGTTATGAAGGTAATGGAAGAGAGGAAGGAGATGGGGAGAAGCAGGGGGAACAGTAGGTACCTAGCTATTCAGATCTAGTCACCAAACATGGCTAAAGCCATTTCAAGCAACGATTAAATCTGAATAGTGGTTTTTCGCCAGGGTGATACTCAGATTATCTTCCACTCTGGAACAGGTAGGTACGTACTTGACTTACTTTAACCAGTGATTCCAGATATTATTTAAAGTAAAAAATGTATCTAGATGAAATTTTAACCTCGGGTTACATTTTTGTTCAAAAATTTTTTTCTTCAAAATAAAACTTTTTTTACATGACGTCACTGGTCACTCAGCCGAGTAACCGCCCCACCCCTCACCCCGCCCCCTGTCTAACACCTTATTTTTTTATGTTTTTGTAGAAAACAAAAAAAAACATCAAAAATTTCACCGGAGACCAAAATTATAGTTACATTTTTTACACCAAATAATGTCAGGAATCACTGGTTAAAGTACGTCAAATACGTACCTTAACACACTGTATATTAATTTTAATTAATTGATTGTGAAACAAGACAATAATAAAAATTAAATAAAATACTTGCAATATTTTGAAAACTCGGCCAACTTAATTAATGTACCTGTAGCCACTATTCATAGGTTCGATTACCGGAAACCGTAAATCGTAAATCGAAAATAAACTTTATAGTATGGATAGCTATTAGGAGGACGGTGAGAAACCCCCTGGTGATAAAAGGTTTCAGATAAAGAATAGATATACGGGGAAGCATAATTTACCTATATACCTAATACCTACCAGTATATTTTAAACTGAGGCACATATTATAATGTGTTTTAAACACATTATAATACCCATATGTAAATACGTCGTCACCTTATGATTAAACTAGATTTTTTTTTTCAAGTCGCATTGTAAGGTTTTTTTTCAAAAATGATCTTGAATGCAAAACTATTTATTTTGCTCATTTCTCTAATCAAAATAATTTTCAGAGCCATCTTCGTTGTATTATATTTTTGAAGTTTTAAAATCAAGCGTTTAAATATTGCATTTATTTTACAATGTTCTCGCATCACTTTGAACCTTTTTTTCATTTTGTTTGTATCTGACAGTTGATGGTCGTTACGATGCGCAGGTTAGTTAGAACACTTTGGTTGATTAGCGTTCTAACATCGCCTTACCATGTTCTGAAGTATCAAAGTTTGTAAAGACGATTTCTCATTATCTATTCAGCATTTTTTTCTGATTTTGAGGTTGAATCTTGTGTAAAGCATTTTATTTTGACACATTTAACATTTGACACAGCAAAATACTGCAAATACACCAAATAGGACGTGGACCTATCCATGGGCGTAGCCAGGTTCTGATTTCGGGTGGGGAAGAAATAAATTTAGAGTAGGTACCGTAAAAAAAGTAGGCTTCTACAACATAATTCAAGTTCTATGAACACAAAGAATATGAACGGAAAAAGGAAAAACCATCCTGTAAAGTGCTATAAATTTGAAAACGCGACTTAATCGACAACCCCAGAGGTCATGCATCGGCCAGCATGGGTGGGGCAAACGCCCCACCTTGCCCCACCGTGGATATACCGACAGCCCTATCTTAGAATGGCATTATCGAAATGTAGTTAGAACCTTGTGCAATTAATTATTAGGTCTAACTAGTTAACATGGTTCTATCTGCAGGTTTAGGTATGTTCTAAAGTGGTAATTATGCGTCGTATTAAAATATATTCCTTTAAAATATTATGTTAATAAACACAAGATTCAACCCCAAATTCAGAAGTTAGTGAATAGATTGTAAGAAATCGTCTTTGCAAACATTGACGCACCTCATATGTTAGTCAGAAGTTAGCACACTGTCCAACCAAAGTGATAACTGAAAACAAACTGGCCTCTTACATATCTACTATATCTGTACCCGAGAAGAATACGGATGCAAATCCAAAAAGCCAAATGTTCAGGAGAGCCAAAACAGTTTTTTCTGTAATTATGGTCTCATAACTTCTGCAGATATTCATGCTGATTGATGAAATTTTTTTAATTATTAAATCAATTAGTTTTGTTTTAAAATTGAGAAAATAAAATGAAATATTTTACATGCAAAGCCTAAAAATAAATGTTTAAAATAAATCACTATGGACTTGAGTCCTTCTGCTTCAAAATGAAATAGATTATTTTGTTATGACAATAAGTGATGAATTCTTAAAAGATCGATGTTTGAAAATTTAATTAGGAAGTAAAATAATAACAATAAATAACAAGTAAACAAAAAAACAGTAAAATGTTTTTTTCTTTATATAATTATTACTAATTATTGGTATTTTTATTATCTTCGTCATCTGACAGAGGATAATCCGGCATTTATGAATTAAAATTTTCTTTAAAAAGTTTAGTGGATCTATTTTAACATTAGCTCCATACAGTAGGCCCAGAGAAAAAAAATCCCTCAGGACCTATATCATCTTTGGGGATGCTGTGTGGAGTGTCTTTTAGGGTAAGGAAAGAAAGGAGATTTTGGGAAGGAGTTTTATTTTATTTTTATATTATTTTTTATCCTCCCTGTATAATGATTACAAATATCACAGGTGTCGTTTGTTGATAGATGAGGTTATTGTGTTTAGTTTCATAGAAAACAAAGAGATTAGAAGCAGAAGGATGGACTTGAGTCTTTCTGCTTCTAAGAAAAATGGTAGTTGCATCCTTATACATTTTTGAAAAACCCTATATTTCTTCAAAATATGACTTCCATCTTTCTGCTACTGATGAACATGATGATTTAGTACACATCTTCATCAAAAACTCATTTCTTCAAATTTTGGACTTGCATCTCTGCATGCTTCTCGGGTACAGATATTTTATTTAACTTTATTTTTGTGTGGTAATTTACTCTGAACAGTAGTGAAATCATATCGTTAGTGAGAGTGAAAAGGATTCAACTGTTGTACGTTACAACTGCTGCTGTTTTTGAAAAAATTGAGATTTGGTTAATAGGGTGTTAATTTTCGATTACTAAAAATATTCAGCGCCATCTTTTAAGCATTTATGCAAACATAATGTTTTTTATCCACGAAGCACACCAGCAGTTTTCGTTCTCGTAACACACCTTTCGAAATCGACCAGCGAGTCATCTGTTGTCATTTTATGAAACTCGTATAAAAATGAACAGAAAATATTTCAAATTACTTTCTCCACTCGTATATCTGCGGTTTGGAACATTGCTATTTTTCAAAGTTGTCAATAACTCGTATTTATTCTATCCAACAGTAGATGTCAGTTTTTGTATAATCTACGCGTTCATAGATGGCGCTAATTTAATTATTTTAACGTCAACATCATAATTTTTTTTCCAAGTTATACTGGCTTTCACCATTCAAGGAAGTTTCAGGCCATCATTTAAAATTATACAGAGAGTACCTAAAGGTGAATTTACATAGTAAATTTATATATAGGCTTTCAACCTGTATACGAATTATGATCTAAGCTGTGCTAAGCTCAACATTCTAACCATGCCGAGCTTAAAATCAATTCATATACCGGGCCATAAAGAACGAGAGTTGACTCAACTACAGTATCTAAACAGATGCATTTGCTTGCGTACAGCTTGCTTAGAAAATTTTATTACCTATTTCTGTGCAAAAAATCCAGCGAAATAAAAAAGATCGTCTATAATACCTACTATAAAATAAAACATTGGATACAATTGGAGAAAGATGAAAACTTTACGAATAATATTTTCGAACATACACTAACCTCACTTTTTTTTGATGTCAGTAACAAGAGTCCCATCTTCTCCAAACTGTCTGGAGACTGGAGACAGTCAGTAAAACAATGAAATCCTCATTGAGGTTTGTTGTGAGGCTAAAGGTAGTTTGGAGGGCAAGGAGATGGGGAAGAGGAAGGTTGATAAGCACCTGATTATTCAGATCTGGTCACAAAACATGGCTATCATGCATAACTGCGGTACTGAAAATATCTTCCACTCTGGAAAGTGCAGCAAATAAAAATAAAATTTACTTGCGCACGCCGGGATTAAAAATTAAAATTAGTCGTAAAATAAGAGAGCAGCGATATTTACGGTATTTTTTAAAACAGAATGCGCACAGAATAAAATGAAATCTGTCCAGAAATAACTTTTTCAGAAGAAAACTTTGCAAGGAAAATTTTTAAATAATTATTTTTAATTAAAGAAAGCCCATAAACAACAATCAATCTTATTTCCCGTAATAAGGTCGGAAATAAGTGTATATATTTTTTTTTTATAGAGAATACCTCACAAGAGTCCCAACTGCTCCCGTCTGGAGCCAATGAGACTATGGCATCCCCAATTGGGGTTTATTGTGAGGCTGAAGGTAAGTGGGGAAGGGAAGGAGATGGGAAAGAGCAAGGCGGGGAAGTACCTGGCTATTCAGATCTAGTGACTAAACACGGCTAAAGCCATTATTAAGCAACGTTTCAATTCTAAATGGTGGTCTTACACCAGGGCGATACTGAAAGTACCTATCTTCCACTCTGGAACGTGCCGCAAATATAGTAGATATATTGATATTATTTTTATTAATTAATTGTGAAATAACACAAATTAATCAAATTAAAATTTATTTGCGCACGCCGGGTTCGAACCCGCGACCTTCCGATTGGGAGTCACGAGTCTTACCACTCGACCACGGACGGCTGTCGTTTAATAACATTATTTGAAAAAAAAAACATATTTTTTTTATTACCGACATCCAATTCGGGTAGGTATGTTGTTAGGCTGTAGGTAGTGGGGAGGGGTAGGAGAAGGTAGGGGCAAAAGAGGATGGGGAAGTACCTGGATATTCAAAACTGGTCACCAATCACCGCTAAAGCCATTTCATGCAATGTTTCAATTCTCAATGGTGGTCTTACACCAGATTGATGCCTGGAGTATCTTCCACCCTGGAACGTGCCGCAAGTACCTTAGGTATTTAATTTTTAATGATTACATTTTGAAATAACACAAATCCGGGATTAGAACCTGCGAAATTCTGATTGCTAGTCAAAACAAAACATAAAATGATAGAAGAGTATATCCTCATCATAAATAATCCATAAGATAACGTTGGTATATTAATTTTCACTTTATTAAACACGATTTTTATTATATTTAGGGGGTTTCTCACCATCCTCCCAATAGCTTATCTACACTAATAACGAATATTTTCGATTTACGGTTTATTTATTTATTATGTTGAAGTTTATAATTCGGTAGATACTCGAACCTATGAATAGTGGCTATATATTGGATAAGTTGGCAGAGTTTTCTAACCACTGCGAGTATTTTATTTTTATTTTAAATAATATTCGTTATTAGGATTTATAAGCTATTGGGAGGATGGTGAGAAACCCCTTAATTATTAGATAACTATTCAGTACTTGAACCTATGAATAGTGGCTATAAATAGGATAAGTTAGCTGAGTTTTTTTACTTTACTTGTTTATTTATTAATAGAGGGCTTTATAATTAATAAGCTATCAGGAGGAAGGTGAAATACCTCCTGAATGTAACTAATACAATCATATTTCTTCATTAGTGACAGATAGATCATAGTATATGTAAGTACATGTTTCTAAGCCTTGTCTCTTTATGGTGAGGAAAAGCTATTCTTATCTACTATTTT
Source organism: Limnephilus auricula (assembly GCA_951813805.1). Classification (NCBI taxonomy): domain Eukaryota; kingdom Metazoa; phylum Arthropoda; class Insecta; order Trichoptera; family Limnephilidae; genus Limnephilus; species Limnephilus auricula. The sequence continues at coordinate 10,646,737 of OX638406.1, read as the reverse complement.
ACCACTGTATAAAATGTAAAAATTGTGTACTTATTGTAAAAAAAACTTAAATATTAAATAAATAAAAAAATATATAAAAAATTGAAAAGTTGGTGGAATGGATTTACCTCTGTTTGGCGACTAATAATAACTAATAAGGATTATAAATATTATCATTACCCCAATTTTGGTCGTTTCATGTAAAAATTAAGTAATATAAAATGTATAAGTTTAATATTTTTTCAATTAAGATCTGAAACCTATGGTTTCAGAAAGGTGTAGGTATATATGAATTATTTTATGGTTAATTTGATAATAAAGTGTGGTATTTTCTCTTTCAAACACTGTTTAGATTATAATTCTTACCATGATAGTAGATAAGGGAGACACAACGATTTCTATGATTTGTTCCCAAAACCGAAAAAGGAGAAGGTAAGTACTAGAAAAACTTGCAAGTTGCGTTACTAAAAACCTGTCTTATCTCACTAAATATTAATTCTATCGACTTAGGAGTCCTATTCCATTCAGCACGAATGAAAAAAATAATAAACGAAACCTCAGTCGACCCAGTTTGTAAAATGGTGTTTTCCAAAAAATCTTCCCACAACAAAAGTTTTATCTTGGTAACCTTAGTTTTACCCACTTTATCTTGGGTAGGCTCTGCAGATCTTCATTTATACTGCCAAGGTAAATGCGTGACCAAAGTTTCACGAATTAAATCCCGAATTTTGCCATTATAATCCTTATTTACCTGCATTATGTACCTATCCAAGATGAAATTCGTCGCCAATCTGTATTTGCAGCAAATTTAATGCGAAAGTGGTCAACCACCGTAGGGTGGAAATAATGTTCCATATCCCAGCAGGGACTCGACGTGAAACAATCGGAATCGTGTGAAACGGTTTTAATTCACTACCTTGGTTTATGCAATAACAACAAAAAAACGTCGCCAAAATGCATGTTTTATTTTATTTTGCGAAGTTCACGCACAAATATTCCGAGATCTTAATTGGTCATTTAATACTTTATATTTTTTAAATTATTATCTATTTTTTTTTCTGGGCAAAGACTTGCAACATAATGTGCTAACGCTCCATCATAATTTCAAAGGTCAGGATGTTTTCTACTCGCAGTACTAAATTAATTAAAGCATCAAATTTTCAATCTGAAAACTTACATACAATTTTGCATAATTTTGCTTGGCATGACTTTCGTTTATTAAGGGCCGTCTGTTGCAACGTTAGCTACAGTAAAAGTTAAACTGGATAGCTTGGACGAAAAGTTGAATGAAGTTAAAAACTTAGGACTTCTTGCCAATTGGCACATTGGATTTTAAAAATGCATATTGCATCACCAGTTTTCATCTTTCACCAGGGCGATACTAAGAGCATATTCCACTGAAAAGTGTGAGATTCTGTCTCAATTCTTCCTTGCTGCAACTTAGATAATTCGTCTGACATTTTCTCCCAACTTCTTCCTTACCGCAATATGGATCCCCCCTTTCCACCCATTCACCCCCTAATTCTGTACCTGCAGCTACCCGAATCCCGTTACTGCCTTCCCCACAGATCGCGCCAGTGGCGTGCCGTGCAGATTCCTGCCCCCCTCCCCCCGCTAACTCTCCCTGCCCCCCCCAGCGAAGCGGAATTTCATTAAATTGGGATTAAACACATTCGCCGTCCTACTGTTAAACTTATTCATCTACTATTGTACGGATCGGAGTAGAATATGCTACCTACAGACGTATCCGACGTTTCAGTGCTTCTTAAACTGTTTACAGGTAGGTACCCAAGTAAAACTTGGTACTATATTAAATACATCATCATCAGTGGCGGTTTTCTCTAAAGTGCGTTTGTGCGGCGAACCTCCATTAAAAATATGAGAAAATAAAACAATCTTGTTGTATCAATCCAATAGATAGCTCGACATTAAAATTCCGCATTTAAAACTCGCGCCACCGAAAATACGGTATCTATTCCCATTTTGTGCGCGTTACGATCCGCACACATTTGTCCATACGAAAAAATCATAGCCGATACAAATCACTGTGACGGTGGAATGGACAAAACTACGCAGAATTAACCCAGCTCAGTGCGCCGCGCGATCACGAGTCAAGATGTCACATGACCTCCGAACTTTGACTAGTCTCGCCGATGCGAAGCCCGAGATTGTAAAAATTAAAATACAATACACATTTATTTAAATCAAAAGCAAATGTCTAAAATGGATATGTGTTACTTTGTTTATTTTTAAATTAATTAATAAATAATAACAAAACTAAAATAGATACTCTATATATATTAGCCAATTCCTAGAATTAAACGAATTACAAATAAAAAATGCAAATGTATGAACAGATGTACTTGTTGTTATTTTTTATGGTATTTCGCATTATTTTTGAGTACATATTTTGTTCTTAATATACCTACCTAATACTGTTTCCCTCCTGTGTATCTACCACTGTAATATTAAAATTGTATGTATCACTGTAATGTAAAAGCCTTTTTATGGCATTTTTTATGATATGCAAGCTTAAGAATTCGATTTTTTATGATTTTAGAGTTAAAAGTTGATTTTTGTATGTTAAAAGTTATTAGTAAAAGAATCTGGGGTCAATGTGTCCTGGAGTAACTGATGTATGAATTCGCCTCCCACTGAAAGGCGATGGGACGAGAGAGCCCGGCAGGTCAAAAGGCCTCCTGGATCTAGTCTCTCTCGATCCAGCCGCGCCACGAAGTAGGTAGAACATTTTTAGAAAATCCTGCTGAAGGTGGTGAAGTAGAGTAAATGCGAAAAAATGCGAAATCGTACAAAATCTTGTGTTATAGTTTTGAAAATTTGATCGCTTAGAAATAATAGGTAGATATAGATGCTTCAATTAAATACTGTGAGTAGAATACATCTTGGCCTTTGAAGTGATCGAGTATTTTTTTGATAAGATTTTTAATAAGCTTAGAAAAAAAGTAGATATTTGTCTGACCTATAAAAAATGGTTAAAAGTGAAAAATCTCCTGCTTGCAAATCTTTTTTTTGGTATTGTTTTATTGAATATAGTAGCTAATTAAGTTTCTTATAGAGTGATCGGAAAACATTTTAATATTTGTATCTGAACTTCACAAAATAAAATAAAACGTGCATTTTGGCGACGTTTACTTTCAGTGAATAAAAATAGGTGGTACCCAACGAATTTGTAACTGCGAATTTCATCCTTGTGTCATGTACAGAAGGATTTTAGCGCGTCACTCAGTCTACGCGTGCCTTAGTCTACGCGGCGCTTCGATCTTTAACCTTTTCCACTCTGACCATTTTTTCTCAGAACCAATTGGCTACTCTGGTTAAAAATTTTAACGGTTTAAGATGATCCACTAGTCCTTGACTCATTCGGAATCGGTCGGAGCGAACGATTTTTGGGCGTTTACCAATAAAAACCCTAATTTCTAGCAAACAACAGTGTTTTGTTATTCCGCAAGTATATTTTTAAAGATCGAAGCGCCGCGTAGACTGAGGCATGTCCGTTTGCCCCGGGCTCTGGGCGTAGAATGAGCGACGGGCTAAAATCCTTCTGTACATGGCATAAGGATGAAATTCGCACTTACAAATTCGTTGGGTACCGCCTATTTTTATTCACTGGAAAGAAACGTCGGCAAAATACACGTTTTATTTTATTTTGTGAAGTTCTGATATAAATAATATTAAAATCTTTTCCGATCACTCTATAAGAAACTTAATAAGCTACATTATTCAATAAAACAACACCAGAAAAAGGATTTGTAAGTAGGAGATTTTTCACTTTTAACCATTTTTTATAGGTCAGACGCATAATTTTTTTCTAAGCTTATTAAAAAGCTTATAAAAAAATACTCGATTACTTCAAAGGCCAAGATGTGTTCTACTCACAGTATTTAATTGAAGCATCTATATTATTTCTAAGCGATCAAATTTTCAAAACTAATACACAAGATTTTATACGATTTTGCATTTTTCCGCATGTCTTCACCTTAAGTTAAGTTTTTTACTTAAAAACGAAATTTTCGATACTTTACTTTCAGAGCACCCTAACGAATAATTCGTATGACCATTAGATGTTTGATAAATTTGGTACATATTTTGCATAAAGTACTTTCTAAATGACACATAAAGTAATTAAAGGATAATACATGTGCTTTTAATGTGTTTTATTTGCATAATTTCTTCTGCTGCATAGCATTAATTTGTATAATATAGGTGAAATACACAAACAAACGAATGTAAATCCTGGTATTCATTCCTTTCTAATTGTCCTGTACCGCACAGGGGATGACCGGTTACCTTAACTCGTGAACAATTGATTGGCTTAGGTTTTATGGCCAGTATACGGGATCTTATTTTGCATTGGTGACTTTACTTTAGGTTTCGACCTTCATACAGGAAACAAAAGATAGACCAGCCCACAAGACATGCAATAAATAAAGAGTTTCGATAACATTCTACACGGCGTTTACAAGGCGTGCAAAACTGTGTACACATCAATGTCACTTTCTGAGTATTTTTATCACAATAAAATAAGCTGACGATTCGGTCCAATGTTATTATGTATGTATGTCTTACTTATGTATTGTATAATCACTTACAGTTTTTTAGAGTATAATATTTTTCAAAGCATTCTCCCACATGAAGTGCCGGTTGGTTGTCACAACTTTTGCAGTGATACATTGTTCGTTTTCTTTGCCTTCCTTCTTTCTTCTCTATCAGAACCGCAAACGACGCAATCCATATACATGTTCTACGTATTAGGCATTATGACATGATTTAACCGCTGTTCTGGGTCTACCGAATGTCTTCTTTTCTTGTATTTACACCTTCTCTATGATTTCCAACCAGCTAAATAATTAGCCTATCCACAAATTGAAGATTACTCACTGGGTTTTCATTGTTTTTTTAATCTTATTTTCCTTGTACAAAATATATGAATTTACAACCGAAACTTCTAAACCCCCCAAAAAAAGCTTGCGCCACCATTGTATGTCGAAAAAAAATCTTGAAGATGAAGATGAGGTCTTATTATCAATAATAACACCATAAAATGCATTAAATACTTTCTCTTTCGAATCTCTCCACTTTTTTCATACTATTTTCTTCATCACTATTATCACCATCTTCGCTGAAATAAGCAAATCTCCTTCTTTTCGGCGGGATAACGTCACTTCCACTATCTCTATCACTTGGATTGTTAACGACTTCTTCACTATCACTTACTATCACACTATCATTGTCATTGAAATCAATATTATTAATGTAAAAAGGTCTTCATCATAACTATTATCTATACAATTACATTCGTCATTATAATTGAACTTAGAAGTAAAACTTTCATTATTTTCCATGACGGTTAATTAACTACCCATATTAAAAATTTTTTACAGATTACTATTTTTATTATTTTCAAGTACTAATGTCAATATTGGGGCGATAAGAAATTTAATAGTTCCACAAAACGAAAAACTATGGTCACAGAAGGTGGGAGTAGCCTCTGAGAATCGTCATAAATGTAGGACGGACAACTGACTGATCCGTAAATATTGGAATATGACAAATAATCCATAAGTTAAAAATGATAAGTCTATGTTTCCAAGAGTATATCTAATTAAGGGTAAATTAAAATGAAGAAATTTTAATTTATCCAACATGTCGCGACGTCTCTTTGTACTTCTCGGAAACAACGAATCGAACAATATACCTAGGTAGATAGAAATCGGTGCTTAAACTTATTTCTGCGCCGGGCCAGAACCTCTGGCCCATGGAGCAGCCTACCAAAATCGTTTCGGTCAGAATGTCTGGCCTACAGAGTGGTAAAGGTTAAAAATATACTTGCGGAATAACAAAACACTGTTGTTTGCTAGAGATTAGGGTTTTTATTGGTAAATGCCCAAAAATCTTCGCTCCGCCCGATTCCGAATGAGTCAAGGACTAGTGGATCATCTAAAGTAACCAAACGTAGCGAACCACTCGGGGTGACCTACGACAGGGGTGTTGGTTTACCAATAAATGGTTCCCGCCTGCCCTAATGTGATGATTAATTAAATTGTTCCCACAGTTTGGACATTGCTGTTACCTGCCGCATTATTTAGAGATAGAGGGTTCATTTATACTAACTGTAGACAAACTGGAGTTATTGAATTAAAATATGGAAATCAGGAATAAAAGTAATTAAACTAAGACGCATTCCAGACACCGGATAGGTAGGTATACAGACTACCTATATCTACATCTGTCGGTAAGGTAAGGACAATTTTGAGCAAGTTTCAGTCACCTTTTATTTCTATGGGCCGGTATATCAGTTGGTCTAAAGCTCGGCTTTGAAGGAATGTGGAGCTCAGCATGGCTTAGCACACAATCCGTATATCAGTCGTAATCCTAGAGTTGATTAATTTTAAACGTTTAGTCTATGATACTTTTAGTAATTTCTATGCCGAACCAATCTATGTATGTAAGTATCTATGGACTCTACGGTTGTTATCAAACAACCAAAGGTCAAACGATGTCTAAATCGTCGTCACTCGAAGAAAGTTCGAATTCCATGTTGATAGGTAAACTTATTCCTCCAATTTAATTTATTGCGTCTGTACGTAGCATGTACGCAGCAGATCGAAAACGAAGCAATGTGAAATCTAACAGATGACAGATGTGTTTTTGCCAATATAATTTTGCCAATATTGCAAGTAAGAAAGGGAAGAAGGGAGAAGTGCGGGGTAGAGCAACGGGTCCTCGGAGTTGATAGGGCACAAGACAGTCAAGACCGAGACGGGAGAGAGAAGAGTTGGAGATAGAAGTGTGGTGAACCACGTGTTCCCCGCCCAGCGGCGTGGTGCTGGGCGGTGGACGAAGAAAAACAGTCAAGACCGGAACGGGAGAGAGAGGGGTTTTGGAGACAGGATTGGTGGTGAAGCACGCGTTCCCCGCCCAGTGGTTTGATGCTTAGCGGTGGATGAAGAAGTAACAGTTTTACGTGCTCGATAAAGTGATTCGCAAGACGTGTGTTCCTCCACCCGGCGACGTAAAGCTGGGCGTGAGACGACTAAGTGTGGTGACCAGACGCGGCCGGTGGCAAAATTGCGAAGACAACGGTGCTGGCAGGAGACCAGGAGACTCGGCTAGGAGGGCCTGAGCTGCAGAACTGCGGGAGCTGCCATCAAGGACCTCGGCCCCGAACAAAGACCCACGCAGTGATAACAGTGCTAATGAAGGTAGTTACAGTGAACAATTCATAATGACAAAATAGAAGCGACCCCAAACCATATGACGACTAGTTAAGATTTAGATATAAGTAGATATAAGTAAAAAATGAAGATTATATATTGATTTGGCCAAACCTAATTAAATACATAAACCTAAATAGTTCTTTGCAATCAAATTCATCCCCATTGTACCAACCCAAGCGATCCAAACTGGTGAGATGGCAGAGTGGCGAAAGTACGGAGGTAAAGTATAAAACAGCATTTATTTTAATGTAAGATAACTATTTCTGAGCTAGTTTCCGGAGGAACAAAACATTTTCGTTACAGCGGCTTACCACGGCGTAAGCGGCCGATTTCGGCGGTTTAAGTTGAGCGAGGAATGTGCTCCTTAGCAAAGACTGATATACCGGCCCTATATCTCTTTCATATCTGAATGGTGGTCTTTCACGACTTTCACCAAGGCGATGCTGAGAGTATTTACCCTTTACACACCACCTTTTACACCTCAACACTTACATGTCATAGGTATCCTTGTTATGACAATTTGCTAAATGTATTATTATTAAATGCACAAATTTGTGACTAATATAAATTTGAAAATTTTAATGTCATCAAAGGCAAATAACCTCGAATTTTACATCATCAATGCATTAGTAACACTAAAAATATTCATGGGATCTTTCCTTTTCATTCTGAACATTAGATTTAATATAATAATTAGTATAATATATAATTAGTACAACCTATCTAATCGCTGTATTTTTCAATGTTTAGTGTATTTTTATGACTTGTGTTTTTGTATTTTTTACTACCAACAAAATGTAACAAGTGTACTGTACCAATATGTAAAAGCCATTTGGGCGTTAACCTCTGGGGTGCTAGCATGGTCCATCGATATAACCCTATATCTATACTACATTGACAAAATCCGTCATCTTTGGTCACTTATCAATATGTGCTAGCACAGTTACCTATTGATAAGACATAATCCAACCGACGATTGACAAAAGCTCGCCAAATCGTATGCGATCTTGGCTGTGACCCTAGCACGGTCCATCGATAAAACCCAAGTATAGATATGAAATTCATTAAATTCGTTGTCTATGGTCAGTTAGCAATAATTGCGAGCACAGTGAAAAGATTATTCCGTTAGTCGGTAGATAAAGGTCACTGATTTTAGCGCGGCTTCCGTAGTGTCAGATAAGATATCAATATGCAGTTTTATTTAAATAATGTCGTTCGTTATGCAAGTTAACTGACTTATTAATCAATGGAGGTTAACCTAAAAACCTCCTAGTATTTAAAGAAATCGTATATGCGACCCATAAACTTACATGCATTAATTTAAGACGAGATCAATTTATTCATTTTAGCTTCGAGATACGAACTTTGATAAAATATGTCTTTGGATCGTATCAACTATTTAACTCCCGGAGATCGCAAAAAGTAAATGCGAAGCGCCGATGTATATTAAAGTTAGTATTTCAATTTGAAATTGTCAATTTATTAGTATTTTTTAATTTTTAAATATCTCATTTGAAATTTAGTAACGTAAATCCATCAAAAAGGTGCCAGTGTTGCCATCTTATACCGACTTAGTATTTTTTTCCTTCCGATATCGGTTTCTTTAGCAACGGTGAAAGCGTGCTAGGACATTCGATATAAACTGTCGGAACGGTATAATACAACGGAAGATGTAAATCACGGGTGTAAATGTTCGAAGGATGATATTTCAAAGTTCTAACTGTATATGGGGCTAAATATTACTTCGTAAAAATATAATGAACTATTTATTAGCGAGATCACCCAAAAAAGTTGATTATTTATATTGTTAACATTACTCAAAGCAGCATCCAAAAAAGGAGTGCATTTTTCTTCGCCCATTTTGTTTCAAAATCCCGCGCTTTGTCGAGTCTGTAGAAATGACGCGTTGGCTCACTGTAAGTGGAGTGGTTCTAAAAGTTTATTTTAATGTTTTTGAAATGTGGATTTGTGTTTTTATACCTGAATTGAAAGTTTGCTCTTCTATTTTTACATTTAGTTTTGTATGCATGTGTCAGATCCTGCTACTTAAATTGCTGGAGAAAAATTAAATGAAATTCGAGTTCTTATCAATTACAATGGATACATTTTTAAGGACTCAGTGGTGCCGTATGAAAATCTATGCTTGACGAGAGCATTATAGAGTTCAAAGGATGTCTTAAGTTTAAGGAGTATATTCCATCCAAACGCCAACGATTTGGAATAAAAATATTTGTTTTGTGCAACGTGCAGATGGTTATATTTTAGATGTAATTATTTATTGTGGTGAAGTGATGGATGTTACTGACGAACAATGTCTTGGGGCTTCCGGAGCTGTTGTCACCACTCTATTAAAAGACTAGGTAGGTAAAGGCCACAAATTGTATGTAGATAATTGGTACACTAATAAAATATCATTTAAATTTCTGCATGACTACCAAACCTACGTATGTGGAACAGTTCGAAAAAACCGTAAAAACATATCAAAATTCATTAAATCGAAGAAGGGGTAAATTGCCTCACATTATTCTGGTTCACTGATAGTATTAAAATGGCACGACAAAGGATAAATGCGTATTTTAACAACGCTTCACGATGATACAGTTTCTCCAACAGGGAAAATAAATTTTAGAAGAGGAGAAATAATTTCAAATCCAAATTGTATCGAAGATTATAACAAAAATATGGGCTTAAGAGATAAATCGGATATAACTAGTGTAAATGCCCTACGAAAATCAATTAAGTGGTACAAAAAAGTTTTCTTTCATCCTACATATTAATATTTACCGAATTCATACATAATGCCCAAAACCGTTAGTTCAAAAGATATTAGTTTTCCTGATTATCAATTAAGTATATGTTATAAGACAATTATTAGAAAAATATCATATTTCGTCGCACCCTGAAGTTGGTCCACGTGCGTCACAAGATGTTCCATTACGGTTATCTGCCAAAATGCTGGCTAAACATATGCCGTGACCTATAACCGCAACGGATAAAAAACAAAAAGCTGTAATGTTTGCTCAAACAAAAAACAAGAAAAATGATAAAATATATTTGTGGTGAATATAACCTGCCGTTACGTATTTGTCCATCTCAACGAAATTCCATGAGAAAAAAGAATAATAATTTCAAATCTTTTGTAAATAAAAAAAAAACTACAATAAATGTGAAAACAGTTGGAGAATCGTTCGTTGCTTATTGCCCGTTCGTGCTAGCCGATTGTCCGAAATGTAATAATAATGTTGTTTATTATGCTCACTTCAAATATTCTGTGTTTGTTATGTATCTAAATCGATCTTTAACCTTTTCCACTCTGACCATTTTTTCTCAGAACCAATTGGCTACTCCGGTTAAAATTTTGAACGGTTTAAGTTAAGTTTTTTATTTAAAAATGAAATTTTCGATACTTTATTTTCGGAGCACCCTATCTGATAATTCGTATGACCATTAAGATGTTTGATAAATTTGGTACATATTTTGCATAAAGTACTTGCTAAATCACACATAAAGTAACTAAAGAATAATACATGTGCTTTTAATGTGTTTTATTTGCATAATTCCTTCTGCTGCATAGCATTAATTTGTATAATATAGGTGAAATACACAAACAAACTAATGTAAATCCTGGTATTCATTCCTTTCTAATTGTCCTGTACCGCATAGGGGATGACCGGTGTCTACCTGAACTCGTGAACAATTGATTGGCTTAGGTTTTATGGCCAGTAAACGGGATCTTATTTTGCATTGGTGACTTTACTTTAGGTTTCGACCTTCATACAGGAAACAAAAGATAGACCAGCCCACAAGACATGCAATAAATAATAAGTTTCGATAATATTCTACACGGCGTTTACAAGGTGTGCAAAACTGTGTACACATCAATGACACTTTCTGAGTATTTTTATCACAATAAATAAGCTGACGATTCGGTCCAATTATTTATTAAAAATTTATGTCTTACTTATGTATTGTATTATCACTTACAGTTTTTTAGAGTATGATATTTTTCAAAGCATTCTCCCACATGAATTGCCGGTTTGTTGTCACAACTTTTGCAGTGATGCATTGTTCATTTTCTTTGCCTTCCTTCTCTATCAGAACCACAAACGACGCAATCCCTATACATTTTCTACGCATTAGGCGTTGTGACATGATTCAACCGCTGTTCTGAGTCTACCGAATGTCTTCTTTTCTTGTATTTACACCTTCTCTATGATTTCCAACCAGCTAAATAATTAGCCTATCCACAAATTGAAGATTACTCATTGGATTTTCATTGTTTTTTAAATCTTATTTTCCTTGTACTATATTATTAATGCAAAAAGGTCTTCATCATCACTATTATCTATACAATTACATTCGTCATTATAATTGAACTTAGAAGTAAAAATTTCATTATTTTCCATGATGGTTAACTATCTATGCATATTAAAAAAATCTACAGATTACTATTTTTATTATTTTCAAGTACTTAATATCAATATTGGGGCGATAAGAAATGTAATAGTTCCACAAAACGAAAAACTATGGTCAGAGGAGGTGGGAGTAGCCTCGGAGAACCGTCATAAATGTAGGACGGACAACTGACTGATCCGAAAATATTGGAATATGACAAATAATCCATAAGTTAAAAATGATACATCTATGTTTCCAAGAGTATATCTAATTAAGGGTAAATTAAAATGAAGAAATTTTAATTTATCTAACATGTCACGACGTCTCTTTGTACTTCTCGGAAACAACGAATCGAACAATATACCTAGGTAGATAGAAATCGGTGCTTAAACTTATTTCTGCGCCGGGCCAGAACCTCTGGCCCACGGAGCTCCCTACCAATATCTTTTCGGCCAGAATGTCTGGCCTACAGAGTGGTAAAGGTTAAAATATATCAAAACGGAAATTTGATGATTTTCATTTTGTTGTTAATGTATACTAACCGCTAAGGTTTGAATAAAATAATTTGACATTTGACACAATATGTTTGACGTTTTATGTACATAGACAACATAGAAAATCTTTCCAGTGTTGCTAGCGTGTTTTACCAAACCTTTATCTACCCAATGTCAGTCGGTATAATATTATCGGTAGTTGCCTATGTCTATTCGATATTGTAAAGTTATCGATTTCATTGTGCTAGCACTCCTGGAGTGAAATCGGTCAAAATTTGGACCACTTTTATTTTTCTGCGATTGAAATCGGTCCAATTGACCACATTTTCCTACCCTTCGTAAAACATTGTTAGATTTTTTTTCAAATATTCCCGCGTCCTGCAGAAAATTTATTTGAGAACTGAAAGTCTATTTCTATTAATGATCAAAAGATGTCACTGTTCGTCGCTTTACATACCTTACAGTGCACATGAAATAACAACATTTTTATCAAACAGCTAGCTGTCAAAATCTTATCCTGTAAAATGTCGTATTTATGTGTTTTTGGTCGCTTTTTCTAATATAATAAACCAGTATAATAGTGATTGAATTATTAATGTTTTAACCTGTTTACATGTCGAAATAATTACAAAATAAAGTGATGATCTATCTACCTACCTGATCTCTGTTAGCAATGTGAATTCTAAAAAAAACAAAAAAAACTTTATTAAACATGTCCCTCCCCCCGCCTTATCAATGGTATTCCACCTACTCCACTGCTACCCACCTTAAATATTTATATTTAATTTGGTCTACCTTACCTAACTTAATTAATTTTCTACAAAACTCTCCATTGGCTTCAAAATTTTTAATTTTCTTTTATTTAACAATAATATCTTAAAAGCCATAACAATTTAATTAAACTTAAATAAACCTACCTTAAAAGCTCTAAATAAATGCTTCAAACTTTTTTAAATATAAAACAATACAAACGAAAACCAATAAAAATAATCAAGGGTAGTTACAGGCAGGTTAGATAGCCAATAAAACTTTATTGTAGGTTGATGCCAAAGCCTTTTAAATGCTCCGTTCAGTTTTATTTGTAGGTAGGTGGTAGTTGTATCTGGCTAGGTACCTATCTATCTTTTCCAGAGATAATATAAAAGAAATTGATATTTGATACACGTGGATTTATTTTTTTCTTGTAAGTACTGTTTTCACATTGTTCTTTATTTATGTTTTGTTTTTGGTAACTTTTATTTTTTCCTTTTTGGGGGCTTCTTTTGGGAAGTTTTCTACAAGGAGAAACTTCGGGACTTGTAAAAAAATCAATGTTATTGATGGCTAAGGATAACACAAACACCATAGGTAGGTAATATATTTATTTATTTATTAAAATACATGATTTATTGAAAGTAGATATAGTTTATTGTGATATTTCACCCTCCATGCTAGGGATGACCCTGTGTTATGGCGGGTGAATTTAACAGTTTGGGGATATACATTCATTAGTATTGGTTGATAATTTTGGTATTAATTAATACCGTGCACACAATTCTTCTACAATAAAAAAGTTATATGTAGTCAGATAGAATTACAAGAATAAGATGAATAAGATAAAGAATTATTGGAAAAGAGAAATTTAAGGATATATTAGTATATAAATCACAGCAATCAAGGTAGAAAATAAAGAATAAAGATTAATTATGTTTTGCCTGCTTTTAATATCTACTGTGCATCCAATTCTTCTATAATAATACATTTAAAAAAAAGTATAGTTAGATTGGGTTACAAGAAGAAGATGAAGAAGTTAGAGAATTATTAGAAAATGATAAATTTGAGGGAGTATTAGTATCTATCTATAATATAATATATTTATGTAGATATATTTTTTGTTTAATTTCTTTTTAATTATTTTATCAAATAATTAAAAAGGTAGGTAGGTCGACGGCCTCCGTGGTCGAGTTACCTATTTCACAATTAATTAAATAAAAATAATAGATCGTAGGTATATTTGCGGCACGTTCCGGAGTGAAAGATACTCTCAATATCGCCCTGGTGTAAAACTACCATTCAGGATTGAAATGGCCTTAGACGTTTTTGGAGACCAGATCTGTTAGCCAGGCACTTCCCCCACCTTCCTCTTCCTCTTCCCCATCTACTTCCCCTCTCCACTGCCTTCAGCCTCACAACATACCTCAATCGGGGATGCCATAGTCTCACTGGCTTCAGACGGGAGCAGTTGGGATTTTAACCACCTTTATTACCTGTGGCAAATTTATATTTTATGGTAACAATCTTTTAATTTTGAAAAATAAAAAGAAATTGACTGGTGACCAAGTAGGTAGGTAACCCTTTTTCTTTCAAAACGTCTATAAAAATTGAAATTCGTGGGTAGGTACATACATAGGTATAAATAGTATCTAAGGTGTAGGTACCGAAAAATGGTACCCAAAGATCCTTTTTCCACTCTGAACATTTCATATTGATAAAAAGTTTTTAAAAGGACCTAGAAATGTTAGGTATTATTCTTAATTTTTTAAAATTTTAACACTAGGGGTTAAAAATTTAAGTAGGTAGATACCTACTAGATACCCACCTGTACACAAAAACTAAAGCAAGGTTAAGGTTTCCCGCACTTTGCCTAAAAATGAGTAGATAATTAAAAAATTTAATGTTTTTTTTTATAAATTAGTGTTTATAATATTTCTTACTTACTTTTATACCTACCATTTTTATAATGTTAATTGCTATAAGTTTATATTTATTATTTAAACATACATATATATCACTGTATAATAGACTTATTATGTAAAAGCCCATCAGGGCGTTGAAAATTAATAATAAATAAATAAATAAATAGTGTTGGGAAAGACAAAACTAACAATTGTTTTTCTCCTAAGTGACAAACTACATAAGTGTCTATCTACCTACCTAAGTAGGTACCTATCTACCTAGAGGTATTGTTATAGATATAGGTACATAGATATATTTTTTTTGTGCAGAAACTAATATCAAAAAACAATTTTTTCAAGGAAAATTAATAAAGGAGCCTTAAAATTAGAAGAAATCACAATAAATTGTATGGCGCCCTTGAGGTGATTTCTCACAAAACGGCGCTTCACAAATTATCCAATTATTATTAGATAGATATTAGATATTACTTTAACTAATTGTTTTTAGTCTCTTACTCTTTGAATGTTTTTCATAGAGACAAATTTATATTCTATTTTAAAATTTTGAATTTCAAAAAAAATATTTTTTTGATACACCCTATACCCTAGGCACCTATGTTCTATGAAACACCTGCATATGAATATTTTTTTTTACATTAGGTCCACACAGGAGGCCCTGAGGAAAACAACCTTCCTCAGGGCCTATGTCATCTTTGGGGAGGCTGTGTGGAGGGTATTTTTTAGGAAAGGAAGGAGAGGAAATTCTGGAAAGGAAAAGTTATGAGAGTTGGGTAGGAATCTGGGGTGCAGTGTGTCTAGATCATCCCCACCAAGACCTACCAAACGTAGCGAACCACTCGGGGTGACCTATAGCAGAAGTGTTGGTTATCCAATAAATGGTTCCCGGGGCGGCGGTACCCATTTTTGCCTCCCAAATGTTCTTTATAAAAAATCTACTTTATAAAAAAGTTTGCAGGTTTCTACCCTGCAAAATATAATGATGGATATATAGCACTCGATCTGAAAATAAAAGGTAGGTGGGTAGGTACCTAGGTTTGTTTCTACGGACGTTGTTATAAAGTTGATATCAACTCATTCGACCCACACTGGTGTCCGACCGTTTATGTTCCTAAAAAATCCATTGTGGATACCTAGGTATATTTCAAGTTGACAGCTCTCGAAACGAAATATAAAAGTGCCTTTGTGTTCATTTAACATTATTTTTGAATAGAAAACAAACGCAGAGGGAGTGGCCACAATGAAATAACTCCACAAAAAGAATAATCACAATTCCAATTTCAAAAAATAACTACAATTTCATAATAGGAATCCCTGAGGCCTCCCTTGTGGAACTGACCAATGAGAAGGAGGGGCGGGGACATCGAGCCTTCCCATTGGCTACAGTCACTTAGAACTGTTTACATTTGTATCTCGCACACCGCTCATACAGTTTCACGTCGGGTAGAGAGAGACGAGGCGAGGTTTAATGTAGCAGAGAAGAGTCTAACTGTGTCCATAGATGTCATTTGGGCTCCACGTACAAAGTTAGGTTATGTCTGTCAGTTCGTTTTGACAAGCCGACCGCGCGTGTCTCCAATAGAACGATTTCGATCCTAA
Organism: Limnephilus auricula; assembly: GCA_951813805.1. Lineage (NCBI taxonomy): Eukaryota > Metazoa > Arthropoda > Insecta > Trichoptera > Limnephilidae > Limnephilus > Limnephilus auricula. The sequence continues at coordinate 10,630,360 of OX638406.1, read as the reverse complement.
GTTGCAATTTTGCGTATTAATTATTTTGTTGCTTTTGGAAAAGTATAAAATTGTGCAAGTTTTTTGTTTGTTTCACCAGTATTTTGACGATTTTTGTGGACATTGTTCGGTGCTTCTAAGTGATTTTCTATTACATTGTTGTGTTTTATGTGAACCGGCAAATAATAATTCACTTAAAAAATATTTAAAAAAAATAAGTTATCTTTTTGAAACATTTTACTGGAAGATTTTTATCCTGTTAACATAAATTTTCGTAAAAATTTCGATATATGAAATAATTTGAAAATATAACCTATCCGTGTCTATAATTAACCAACAATATTTTAATGAATAGTGGAATTGTTAGTGATTTGTGAGAAGATTGTTAAAAGTTGAATAAATCTTCAAGGACAAGAAAATATTTTAAATAAATCTAATTTTTAGAGCTTGGATTGAACTTGGATAAAAACCTTATCCAAATGATATGATTTATAAAAGCGGGCAAGAAACTTAAACATCCAAGATCAAAGAACCAAACAAAACTAGAACGGAGCTAGAAATTTTTAACAAGACCTAAAACAAAAGATAAAACATTTATAATCAAGAGGTTTTGGTCTGCCTTCTTTGGAGATGAGCTATTAAAGTGAATACGGATAATTTAAGGATCGGAAATTGAAATCAATCAAAATGGAGATGTCTCTTCCTAATGGTGTGGATGTCTCGCAACTGGTGGCCCAACACCCCGTCCTTGGGGCACTCCCGCCAGCCTTTTTCCTAAGGGCCTCGGAGCGATATCAGGTCCTGCCACCAGGCTGCTATCAGCCACACGTGGTTTGCTTTTGCACCATCCTTGTAGATCTTAGTGATTTGTGGTTTTTGTGGAGATTTAAATTTGACAAAGAGTTCAATAGAAAAAGTTGTTAAATTTATTGTTTTCATTTTGTGCTGGAAAGTTTTAATGGTTTAATTAGAGACTTTCAACCACTATTGAATTTCTTTATGTTAGATTATTACTTACCTTCAATTTGAATTCTTCCCCCTTTGACCTACATTCTGTGGAGAGGATACTAATAGATACAATTTTTTCCTTTTTTAATTATCATTATGGTATCACTTACACACGTCCGTCCGGGGTTTTTAAACAGTTTACTTTCCTTTTATAAACATGAAAATGTCATTTCAGAGATATCTATTTCGAAACATCTATCCGATAATTGGCAGGTACTTTTGGCTAATGAATTAATGTAAAACAATAAAAGAGAGAAAATAATATGTTCATAATGTTGAGAATTCTATCATTTTAAAATGCATCTTGTCTTTAGCTACATTCTTTTATAAACTGACAGGATCTAATAACTACCACGCGTACCTATTTTATGTTTTTATAAATTCTTCAACTCAAATAAAATCTGAATCTACAGCACTATTTTAACCAAGCACCATCCTAGATCTTTAAATCTAATCATCTAGAATTTTCAAATGGATTTCCTCATAATCCATCTGGCGTCCAGCATTTAACACAGACCTCACTCTTCCAAATCCAACATTTAACACAGACCAATTCTTCAAAATCTTTGCTATACCTACCGACTTGCTCATCTTTGGACTTTAGTCATCAGCGTGTCTCGTCATGTGTGTATTTTTTTTGTCCAATGAAGGACTAAATTTGCTGACCATCAGTAGGTACCTACTTACCTGTCTTAGTTGAACCCTGAGTTGATCAGTGTATGTTTTTTTCAAAATTCTTGAATCAGTAACTTTTGAAGGAGCAAACTATGTTTAGTAGTTCTTTTTTCTTTCTTCGAGGGTCTTTAAAACATTTGTTCTCTTTTTCCTTTAACTTAATGTCATATTTAGATGTTTGTCTTTAGTTTCTAATCTATTTATTTTACTTCCAGCGTACTCCAAAATGTGCCCGTTGCAGAAACCACGGTGTGGTGTCGGCCCTCAAGGGACATAAGCGCTACTGCCGGTGGAGGGATTGCGTATGTGCCAAGTGCACACTGATAGCAGAGAGACAGAGAGTAATGGCCGCTCAGGTTAGTACATAACACAATATCTTTTACTTGCAAACCCACCATCGTCCACCAGATTGTGTCAAGAGTCTTTCATCTGCTATAAAGCCTTTTTCCCAATGTTATCGTTTTTTATATTTGTACCATTCTTGCTCCTATAATGCATGGTATTTTACACGTGTCATTTTTTCTTTTGTGAAATCTTGTGGGAGGTTAAGCTTGGTCCAAGTGTTTCCTCTATTGAGACTGTCATTGGATATAATTATTTATATTGCCGGTATCTTTCCGACTTCCAACACAAATAGATCCCTGCAAAAAACGATTGCTGGAAACATAATTATTTGTTGGTCGTGTCGTAATTACACATTTTAAAGGCATCTTTGGTTAAGTTCTTTCTTCAAACCCATCTATTTTCTATCTTGAATTTGACCTTCGGTTTCTCTACTCACAAGGTGACCCAGTCTTAAAAATTTGCCTAGGTAATAAATAGGTCATAATTTTTACAATCTTAGTAATTTTTTTTGTCCCCGGTTATCATGACATCCAGTGTATTTTCAAGGATTTTCGCAAATTCTTTTTTATTTAGAAATTTCCCAAATTCTTTTTTTATTACGATTTAAAAATTCTAGAATTCTGTTATTAAATGTATTTGTATATAAATGCTTGCTCAGAGTTCTTTGGTTTCGATGGGGGGTTCTCAATTTCGATTTTTTTCTTACATATATCCCCCATGAAACAATACACTAACTTGTGCCATAGTTACTTAAATACCTGTAGAATTGACACATTGTGTTCAGTTTAGCTTATTGAATTTGTCATGCCTTCTTGAATCATTTAGGTAGGTACCTACTTAAGTTGCCTTTATTATCTATATCTTCAATTTGCGCAGTGAAAGCGATTACGAGCGTCCAGTTTAGGTATTCAATTTTAGACCTACAGAAAAATGGATCCTATGGGATAGCGATAAACCATGAACTCGAAAATGTTATAGATTATAGAGCTTTTTGTAACATTAACTCCACAAAGACGACCCTGAGTGAAACAATTTCTCTCGGGGCCTTATTATGTCATCATGGGAAGGAAAAGGGTATGCGGGGTGGGTAGAATGTTGGGAATCAGTGTGTCCAAGACTGATGGACGTATGAATCCATCTCGGTGCAGCGGTGCAAGGCGAGGTCAAAGGGTTTCACTGAACCGGATTTTCTTCAGAACCACCTGAGGTGGCCTTTGGCAGAGGTATTGGTTATCCAATAAATTGTTCCCGAGGGTGCCCGTTACCGCCTCCCAAATTGAGCATGAGACCATTGTAAGATTCTGTAGATCTCAAATTATTCTGCGATGGTCTGGACATATAGAAAGAATGCTACGTGATAGAACGCCGAACATTTTGACCAATGGAGCCCTAATTGAAGTGACGCATAGGCAAACCGAGGAAGGAGTGGATAGACTGTGGAAGATTATTGGAAGAAGACGAAAAGGACAGTGTACAATAGCGAGGGACCGCAGTCAGTAGAGAAAATTTGTGTAGGATGCCAATTCACAACCTTGGATGTAGTGTCCAGTTGATGTAATGAACAAAATGAGTTTATGATTAATATTTTAGGTAGTAGCTACCAGCTGTTTGTTTTATCACTTCCTCCTTACCCCATTCCGGTGTATTTGAGTTCAATCTTGCCATATACACGACTACATGTGTCCAGTTTATCCTCGTGCCACAGGTGGCGCTCCGCAGACAACAGGCCCAGGAGGAGAGTGAGGCCCGCGAGCTAGGGCTGCTGTACGCAGGGCCACAGGGAGCACCGCAGCAGAGGGGCCATTACAAGGAGGAGATGCATCAGCCCAGTGAGTACCATCATAGTACCTTATATTATGACTGTTTTCGTCTTTGTTTGGCATTTCAAGAAGTTTTTCATTTTCCGGTGAGCAGGTACCTAATTCTCTACCTTACCTTCTGCCTGATTCCTTCTTTGTGTTTAGAAATTTACTTAGTCTTTCATTTCCTAGTGTGTAAGTAGGTACCTAGATACCAACATTTCTACCTTATCTTTTGTCTGATTTCTTCTTTATGTTTAAAATTCACGCAGTATAACCTACCTACCTACATTTCTATCTGATCTTCTCTCTAATTTCTTCATTAGGTATGTTTAGATATTTACGCAGTTTTTCATGTCCTAGTGAGCGTGTACCTCCTTTCTATCTGATTTTCTCCCTGATTTCTTCATAATGTTTGGAAAATCACCCATTATTTCATTTCCTCGTGTGTATAAAGATACATATACATTCTACCTCATGTTTTGTATTATTTCTTCTCTATGTTTAGAAATTAACGTAGTTTTCATATCAGCTCAGAAAAGGATAATTAACTCATAGAATACCACCCCTTTCACTATAGCACTTAGAAATAAATAAAAAAATTGTGATATAAGTATAATAGGACCCTGATATTGTTTTGTTTCAATTAATGATAAAAAAAATAAACAAACGAGCTTTGTAACTCGGGCAAAGCCGGGTAATGTCTAAATTGCCTACTATTAAAGCAGACAAACATCGTGAAGAGGGAGAGAGAGTTAAGTCAGACTCTTGAAATGAAGACATTCTCGTATATTATTATTTGTAGGCAATACTCGTAGCTATACTCGCATATCAATTTGACCACCTAGGTTGTCACAGTTTAACACAGGCGCAGCTTCGTATAGATAGGCCCAGGCCCGGATTAAGAAGAACTCTGAATGGTAGATATGTAAGACCAGCGCTCAAAATTCTTAGCTAAATTCAGTAAAAAATATTATTTTATATTTATTTATTTGCGTTATAAACAGTCTATACATTTATACTTCATTCATACTTCACCCGCCATAACACAGGGACATCCCTAGCATGGCGGGCGAAATAACACAATATGTACACTATGTATAAAATTCTTTAATAAATAAATAAATAAATAAATAAATATATGACAGTGAATAATATGTTTATGTCATTGACCAATAAAATAACGACATTTAAATATAGGACCATAATAAAAAAAAAATATGCAACAATATACCTAATACAAACAATTCTGATTAAGTGCATCTTCAATTTACAAAGTGATACATAAAATATATACACATTTCTAAGGTTTACACTTAAATTTTAAAGGATATCAATAATATCTTTGAGGGAAAGATTTCATTAAAATACAAACTACTAAAAGTAAAAGAGAAAATGTAAGGAATTAATAAAAAAAAAAGAAATCAATGAAATTAAGTTTTTGGTTAAACAAATGGCATTCGATGGAATGTCATTTTTTTATGAATGTTGTGAATTTAGCAAGGTTCGTGTTAAACACATCGATGTTTGGGCATAATCTATAAAATGTGCTACAGCTTCTTCTTATAAATACATTTTCAAGGTAATTCGTTTTGCTCTTAGGAATATAAAAGGTATCCATAGATCGAGTAACTCTTTTTGGACATCTAAAATGAATATTTTTTAGTAAGTATGGGCTGTCAATATAGTTATGAATTATCTTATAGAGCATTAATAGGTCTCTGGTGTCTCGGCGTTGATCAAGAGATTTAAGGTATATTTAAGGTATTATATAGATACTGTTAAATATTTTTTGATCTATGTTTTTCAATGGATGTTTTTATTTGCAGACCTATGGCAACTAGCTTAGATACTATATTTTTATCTTTATATGATCGGGTGGGTTCTTGTGCCCAACTGTTCGTCGATAGAATTATCTATGGCATGAGTCTCCACAGAATATTGGTCCACTCATTCCTTTCCATATAAATACCTTTATATAGCATCATAAAATATTGTTTTGGTATTGAGTTAATATAAAAATAACCATTTTAAGTTATAATATGAAGAATTCGGTCTGGGTTAGGAGAAATAAGAGTTAGGTACATAACATATTCATCCCTACAAAAACAGTTAAAAATTAAGCATTGTTTATTTTTAGTAAGCAGGTATAAGAAATAGGTGCCTACGCCAAAGGGGAATTTTATTTATTTTTTAATCTTAAAAAAATTACGACGGTGAAGACATTTTATTTTGTTATAATGTTTTATTTAACCGCTTGGACACATAAGCTTGTTTTCACGATAATTTAACGTAGGTAGACATAGGAATGACGTATGGCTCCTACCTGAGTTATTAAATCTACCTTTTTTTAACTAACGCCAAAACTCCATATTCGTGAAAATTGCCTTACTGACGTCAGACCAGCCAACGTCGATAACAGACCTCTCACCAGCCAATGAGTTTCCTACGTCAATATATCCTGTTGGAACCGTTTTAGAATTTACCTACGGTTTTAGATAGTTTTTAAAATTAACAAATTAAGAATTAAAATATTTAAATCAGTATTATTATTAATTAATTATTTTAAAAAATAGTACACACATTTTTGACGGTAATCACAGTGTACGGCCGAGTTAGTTGAGGCCGTACAAATACCATAAATTCAATAGGGTACCGGTACACATGGACACCTTGATCCCTGAGTTGTTCAGGTACAGTCAAGCTGTAAAGGCAGCAAGAGCTTTGTAGGAGCAGTAGGAATATAGTCAATTAAACAACGTATTACTTTTCCCCGGTACTATCGGATGAGGAATGCCTGCTTGTAGGTAACCAGTCACATCTCTATTTATTGGGCAAAATTGTACATTAAATTTTCCCACATGCGTTTAAGAATAATAATAATAATGTTTTTTTTCCAGGTGTGGGGAGGATAGTGCAATCCCACACGTCCCATATAGTTATAAATACAGTTAAATTATAAATAAAGTAGAACAATTATAAGAAGGTACATAGTTATAAATAAGTAATCAATTTCTGCGTGGTCTTGAGTGATCTCGGGTCAGCGCTCACTCAGGAGTGGCGCTTGGTGCTGGAAGGCTGCATTCACCACCGTGTTGTCGGAGGCCATTAGCCGCATCCTGGCTCCAGTGACCCGGTGTCTCATTTGGCCGGCGAATCCATTCAGTCCTAGTTCCGTAAACATTATTGATGCGTTGATGTATCTCCTGTATCCAAATATAACTCTGCAGGCGATATTATATTGGATCCGGAGTCGTTCCATTGAACTGATTCGAGGTTCAATAGGGGTAATTATTTTTATCTCCTCAGAGAGTTGAACAAATTATTTTTAAATGTCTGATAAGGCCGGAAATTCATTAACGTTAATTGGATCAGTCTCATCGTCTCATGTTTGAGGATGTGCGATGAGGATTATGTATGAGGTGTGATATGATATTATAGTATCATATATTATACAGTATAGGCCACCATAACAAGGGCATGTGCCTAGTATGGCGGCCATAAAATCCACAAATGTTATATTTACCATTCAAAGAATAAAGAAACATAAAAAAAAGATTTTATTAAAGAACATTAATGTCGTCGTAAAAATTTGAGATCTCGATATCGCTTAATGACACACAGCATATTTATTTATTTTATTTATTTATTTAGGAAAATCAACAGATTATTTACATCTATTACAAAGAACTTAATAATAAAAATAAAATCCAATTACAGATTTTCACATAACTTAAAATTGTAATAATAATAATAAAGTTAAAAAAAAGACTAAGGGTCATGTACCCATGGGCTGACATGTTTACAAAAAATACAATATTGTAAATATTAGATAAAAAATAATACAATATATGAGAACACAAATAAATAACAATTTATGTGTAACTAATATATCTACTAATAACCAGCTAAATTTCAGAACATAATGTATTATAAACTTTATCTTCACTACTCAATAGCAATAATAACAATACATAAATAATAATAAATGTACAAAATAATAAATATATACTGACTCAGTACCTACAGTCAGTACGTCCGATATTCTTCTATAGTTTGAGAAAATACTATGTTGGTGTTGCTATCAGGGCCCCCTCGAATTGTTAAATCTGCCCCTGTGAGGCCCACACTAGCACCCAACGTGACATGGAGACGGTAGATGTTATTGTTGGTTGGTTGGACGGACCCATGCGAGCGCTTACAGTAATGTATGGCTGTTTGTACACTTTTATAAAAACATACAGTTTCATGGCCGGGAGGACACCGCGACTATTTATTCAAATACTAAATATCAGTAGCGGCACCATTTTTTAATAAAAAATATTTTCAGTTATGTTATTTTTCATTCAGTTTCTTAGCAGGGTTTGGGATCCATACAACAATCGAAATTGGACTACTGGAAATGATAAGCCTAGCTTAATAATCAAAAAATTTCGATGAGACTTGCTCATTATAATAATTTTGGATGGGTCCCCTGCTCAGTGCTACCTACCCATAGGTACTTGTAGCTCATAGGTAGGTAACAATTTGATAGGTGGATGTGGGTACCGCCGCCCTGGAAAGCATTTACTGGACAACTAACACCTCTGTCATAGGACACCCCAAGTATTTCCTTACGTTTGGTGTCAAAGCTGGGGGTGTTCCGGTTCATGGTGTGAGGTTTATTTGAATGTATCTGCCCACCTACTGCGTGGCGGGCCGGAACGGGAGAGAGTGTTTGGGCAGACCTTTTGACCTCTCTTGCGCTGCAGTGGGAGGGTTTATCAAGTTTATCCAACCCTCCCACTGCAGGAAAATACATTTCCTCAGGGCCTCCTGTTTGGAAAAACCGCACAATTTTTCGATTTAACTGTGGTAGAGTTCGAAAACAGGTATTTCATACCAGCCGCATTAAAAATGTTTCGTCTTTTCTTCGAGTTAGCGTTAGGAAGGTACATACCAATATATCTAACTTTTTAAACTTCATTTTCAAAACGCCTTATATATTTATATTTAAAAAAAAGGTATATGTTTTTCTGTGCATGTATGTTAATCAATTGTGAATGTCTATAGATAGGTATTGTTCAATATAGGTAGAATTCACGAAAATATTTAACTCCTGAAAAAACTCCCTTCCTAAACACGAGTTACCTTCAATTAGGGAGGTATTAATTTACATCAAGAATCATATTTTATATTTACCAACAGTTATAAAAATAAAAATTAATTCTTACTTCAAAATTGTAAAGAATATGAAATATTATGTTAATATTTTCATGATAAATAAAAACTATTGTGACGATTTAGAAATACAGCCAACGAGATACATATATATATATATATATATATATCCAACCGAAAGTGTAAAAGCTTGGAGAATTTTTGCATTAAGATAATCCACTAGTCCTTGACTCATTCGGAATCGGGCGGAGTAAACGATTTTTGGGCGTTTACCAATAAAAACCCTGATCTCTAGCAAACAACAGTGTTTTGTTATTCCGCAAGTATATTTTTAAAGATCGAAGCGCCGCGTAGACTAAGGCATGACCGTTGGCCCCGGGCTCTGGGCGTAGACTGAGCGACGGGCTAAAAAACGTCGGAAAAGAAACGTCGCCAAAATGCACGTTTTATTTTATTTTGTGAAGTTCAGATATAAATATTAAAATGTTTTCCGATCACTCTATAAGAAACTTAATTAGCTAAATTATTCAATAAAACAACACCAGAAAAAGGATTTGTAAGTAGGAGATTTTTCACTTTTAACCATTTTTTATAGGTCAGACGTATAATTTTTTTCTAAGCTTATTAAAAAGCCTATCAAAAAAATACCCGATCACTTCAAAGGCCAAGACGTGTTCTACTCACAGTATTTAATTGAAGCATCTATATTATTTCTAAGCGATCAAATTTTCAAAACTAATACACAAGATTTTATACGATTTTGCATTTTTCCGCATGATTTCACCTTAATTAATTTACACAATTATAATTCAGCACGCGCCGTTCCTGGGCGGTTTATTTAATAATACTTTCATATTTAGTTGCAGAACATTGAAGTTTTCTATTGGACGTATTAAGAGGAGTGTTTACTTTAAAAGATCTTTGTTTGCTGAGATATAGTGTCTTGTCAGCTTGCGCAACGCTAATGGAGTCCAAACATACCGACTACCACCGATTGTCTGTCAATATACCTTGTTGCCTAGTCGCCTTGTTGCCTAGTTTCCTAGTTGCCTTGTTGCCTTGTTGACTTGTTTTTCTTCAGGGATGGTCAAGCGATTTTCATACTTAAAACACCTCATTCTGATAGACAATGGAGCCCAAACAAATTGTCAACATACTATAATATCTACATTGTTGCCAAGTCGTCCGATTGCCTACTTGATTTTTTACCTTGTTTGTCTTCAGGGGTTGTTAAGAAGTTCTCACACAAAACACAATTTAATTCTTCCGCTGGGCTGTCAGTATACTTTTTGCATTGTCGCGTATTTGCATACAACCTTACTTATAACGAGTGTGCTTTAGACCACACGACTGAAGTAAACTTCTTGAGGAAGAGAGAAAGAAAATGTGTGCGCACACTGCTCTCTCTTGCTACTACAGTGTGATACAGACAATAGGCCTGCACTGTGTCTTAGATATACGAAACGTAACTGGCTATGAGAGAAAGCATCTCTCTCTCTTGCCCCTACAGTAAAATACGAAACGTAACTCTCTCTCTTTCTATCTTCACTAACTTATCTTTCTCTAAACTTCCGTTCGCCTCGCCCTATTACACTTTTCGTAACGCTCTCGTCACGCATTCACCAGCGTACTCCCCAAGTCAAGCGTGCGTAAAGAAGTTTTACTTAAAAAAATCACTTCACAACCGTTAACCACTTGGGCACATAAGCTTGTTTTCACGACAATTTAACGTAGGTAGACATAGGAAAGACGTATGCCCCGCACCTGAGTTATTTTAAACGGTGTTCTTGTTAAACATTGAATAAAGACTGTACATTTTCTTTTTCAAATTATTACTAATAAAATAATGTCATTATTTTGCTGGATACATTGAACATCGGTAGGAAGATGCGTGCTAGCGCATGCGCGGATGTGTCATGTTTTTTTCACACGCGGCAAAATTAGAGTTGTGATTAATGACCAATTCACTATTATGTCAGTATATTTCAATGTAATTTCTTATATATATTTTTTTTTGTCAGTTTTAATCCATTAATAATGTTCTGTCGTAAATTTACTTTTGTTAACAGAAAAAGCTAGGTTATTTCTCAACCAATATTTTTTAAATGTCTTGTGTAAGTATAAATAAATACAAATTTTACAAATCATCGCTTCCATTACACAAAAATTAATACAAATTATAATTCCTTAAACAAATGATTTTGTTTTTATCAATTACAACGTCGAAGTTTTCGACTTTTTCCTAAAAATATTTCTGTTTGTGTAATTTCACCTCTTTCTCGTCTGCCTCTTGGTGGCTTGTACTGTTGGCATCTATATTGTCCGGTCATCCGATTTTCGCTTCACATTGAAGTTGGCCAGCTAAACTTAAGTTTTTTTATGAAAACATAAATCAAATTCTTAAAACCCAGCCTGAAAACCTTTAACAAAATAACGGCACACTACATACAAAAAAGCTCGCGACAGTAACTATAAGCTTTTAGTAAGAACCAGAAGAAGCCATAAATTTACTTGCAAAAGAGCTCTTAATGTAGTAACAGCTTCAAATCATACTATAACCAAAGTGTTATGAATACTTATAAAATAATATACCGATGTTATTTGGCTTGCACGGCGGCGTAGCAAATGCCTACGCCAAAGCAATTAACTGCCTATGTATACAGAGCAACCACATCCAGAAACTAAGTACGAATAGCTTCGAATTGCTACGCCGTAGCCACTACGAGGTATACTGGTACTACGGCGCAGCTATGGCCTCCCCAGTTCAGTGTTCAACCACTTTGTAAATGTTTCAGAGCAGTGCTTTTTACACCTATTACCCAGGCCACTTGTTAGGCTCTACGCTGCTGCCGCTTGAATTAAACAGAGCCTCAACAGGAAACTTTGAATTTTAAACACGTAGCAATATTTCTAACAAAAAAATTATGATAATAATTAATTAAAATTAACTTCTTATAACGTCGTTTAGTGATTCAATCACCTCAAGGACTCTTAAACAGATCATCAGAAGATTTTTCAAATGCGATAATTTTTTAGCAACTTAGAGCAAATCTGACTTTGTCCTAATGAAGAACAGGAAAAGAACACCTATGTATTTTATATTTAATTAAAAAATATTTGTTAACTATGTAACTAGTATGCCAATTCACAACAGTTGTAGGCAGATGGGCATTACGTCATACAAATTTATCTAAGTACCTACTTACCTATGACCACCTTTTTTACTAATAAATTAATAATTCTAAATCATTTCCTAGGGTATTTTTAAGGAAAGGTAGGGCTGAAAGTTTTGTGAGAGAGCTAGGTATAGGTAATACCATTAGCCAAAATAATAAATGGTAATATTTTTATAGTCTGAGAATGCTACATTCTTTTAATCTCATTTCCTAAATCTGTATATAATCTTCGTCTCAGATTTTTCAATAAGTATTCAAATAATAACTATAAATAATAATAATAACAAATAGTATTGTAATTATTTTGTTATATATTATCCACTATTAAATAAAATAGCATCTCAGTATGTATTTTCATTTTATGTATCACTTGCAACGTTTAAATAATCATAGAGCATAAAAAAAAAAATATTTTTTACATAATTATTTTAATGCGGGTCTGCCTCCTATTTTCCGCCACATTTCCTTCTTTGGCCTCCAAATGGCCACTGCTGTAACTCCACCACACTGCAACATAACACTTCCCCCCTCCCACTGGGTGTGGGGTGGTGGGTGTTTCCACCCCACCCTCAACATTCTAACTTTTGCCAATAATAATTGGTCTGCAACGTTAATTTTTCCGGCCAAGGAACTTCCGAGTGGACTTTGGTAAACGTTGTTGCCATAATTACGTTATTTTATACCTTAAAACCAGTTTGTTTAATGCAGAGTTGGGAATTGAAAAAATACTACTTTTTTTAAACAAATTGGATAATGAATTAATTAGTTAATTGTGAATTCACAATTTATTATAGATTAGGCTATCAATACATACTTGGTATTGGGTGTGTTGGTGCATATTATATGTAGTACTATAATGTGCAATGAATACATCAATTAGCTTTTTTGTTTTAATACTTTGTATTTAAGTATATTTTTTTTATTACGCACAATACTTTTAGATCCGGGTTTAGTTTTCCCCATAGGAAAAACTAAACCCTTTCACACTCTTTTCCATCAAAATGATCATCTAGTAAATCCACGCTATGCAAGTGTATTATATAAGTATAATTAATACAAAACAATACAAGAACAACACGTTAACCTACCAGACTATTAAATGGGAAAATAATTCACCGACTCCAGATATTTTCATATCAGAGGGATCGGCTCGGTGGAATTCCTAATTTGACCGATAAATCCTACTGATCCCTCAATATAAATATTTAATTTATTTATAAACCTATCATTTTAATATTATTATTATTTAAATAATATTCTTCACAAACAACGGTTGTCCTTATGTTTTAATTGGTTATTCTTATATAATTTCCTAACCGAACTATAAAACCGATTATTTTTAATGTTTGTTTATTTTAATCCTCTGTTATCAAGTATATAAACCTATTTTTTTTTTATATATTAATTTAATAGTTGTGCCAAACAAACAAAAGTTGTTATGTTTCAAACTTTTATATATTTTTTTATTCTTATCTTACTTATTCTTTTTATTATTTATATTTCATCCATTTCTTTTTGTTTTGTACAAAACATGTTCTGTATATTTCATATATGATCGTAATTTGACTGCCCTAAAACGGGATTCCTCCTAGTTGGGCAGTCAAAACACTTAAATAATGCAACTAACTAACTAACTAACAAACCATCACGCCGTTTCCCCGCAGGGGTAGGCAGAGAGGCCGGACCGCCAAACAACTCGGTCTTGGCACACACTCCTTACCTCATTCACATTCATACATCTTCTCAAGTATAATATGATATTATGTATAATTCTTTACTAAAAAATATATATATTATGTGCATCCACACTTCCGACAGATCCGCCTCGCGATACGTCACTGAGAAAAAGCGTTTTGCCTAGCTAAAGGCTACTTATTGTTCTAAGCGAAAAATGGACAACAAATTTTGTGTTCAACATATCGACGGTCCCCAATAACAATGTCGAATGTGCTAAAAATCGAAAATTATTTTCTTAATTTCCTTAAAAGCCTGTAGGTATTTGTACAATTTTCTGTTTGAATTGTATTATATGAGGAAAGATTGAACAATTAATCTAAAAGTTTCAATGATGGTAAATCTGGCGAGTAAGAATTTTAAGACATGCTGTACGCGAGCAATGCATATGTATGATTAACAATTATATTCATAATGTACGTATTAGATATTATTATTATAATTTCGTAAGAAAACATTGAACATCACCATTAAAGATTAAAAACGATCACAAAAGCCATTATATCCCAGCATTATAAAATTCCGCACAATCGAACGCCATCTACGAACTGCTCCCAAAGTCTCTGGAATAGTGTGACGTCATCATCCGAGACTTCCACAATAATGGAATAATATAATAGAATCGACATAGGGAACTACCGCGGTTCCACAAGAATGCGTGGAATTCCAAGTGCGGGCCCTATGGCGCCCCATATGAAAAATTCCACAGTATCGTTTATGGGCGAGGTGAGCCACCATTTGTCGAAGAAATATTATTTTTTATTCTTACTGTATTATAATGAATGTACAAACGACTCAGGTGTCTAAAAGGTGAATTCTTGAGGGGATTTTTTTAATGCGTGGAATTTTTGTTGTTTCGGCAAGGGATAAATAGAAAATTGTTAGGATCGGTAGTATGTATATATAGACGGAAATATTTCTGCTTGCTGCTGTGTATGGAAAATATTTTATTCTGTGACTAAATGAAGCAACGGATTTTAAGAAACTATATTTTTTTCTCAAAGTACTATCTAATACGCTTCATATATCGCTCATTCCAAAGAAAAGGGTCGTAAGTCAAAATTTTCTGTTTTATAAAATTTAATTTTTATCTCTAAATAAATTGATTGTGATTATTTATATATTACGAAAACGGTACCTAACTTATCTTTGTTGTTTGTTTTTGGGGTGTCATGGAGTGTTGCGCTACCTCCTTCTTTAGCCAACGTTTCGGACAACGTTACAGTGTACATCATCAAGGCAGATGTGTAATTTGATAGCGGTGAAGTTGTGCTATCAAATTGTCAAATTACACGGAGAAAAATGTTATTCCAAAATACGATTATTTTATTCGTAAAAACGGTTAAAAAATTTGATAGCACAACTTCATGTTTCTTACATGTTCCAGCCAATAAACATTGAGACCCTGTTAATTTGTTCGTAAGAACTTCAGTCCCGTTTTTACGAATAAAATTATTGTGTTTTAGAAAAACATTTTCTCCGTGTACACATCCACTATCAAATTACGCATCTGCCCTGACGATGGACACTGTAACGTTGGCTAAAGAAGGAGATAGCGGAACACGGCATAACACCCCAAAAATAAACAACAAAAATACTTTTGGCCGTGAAAAATATCGGTAAATTATTATTAAAAAAAATTAATCATATCGGTAGTTAGATCACTCCTTCTCCAAGAGATGTCTCACCAATCATCATTATTTGTTTTCTCTCCCCTGTTAAATATAATTTTTTGACTTTGCTATAAAACACTTTTCTTGGAATGTGCGATATTTCATAATTATTTTTAATATATTTTACTCATCTTTTGTATTGGTTGATATTTGATGGGATCTCTTCACCGCTCTATAACAGTCGTAACGAGTTCCGTGATCTTTACTTCTTTCAAAAAGGAGTTCTTATAATTCTATATATTGAGGTGATTTTTTTACGAAAACGGCGCTATATAAATTATTCAAATATTAGTAATAATATATTTCAAATTAAAAAGCTGAGTAGAATATAAAAACGATGGCATTGTAGTTTTCATACTTATAAGCAGTGGCGAAACTATACCATCGGGGGCCCGTGGCAAATACATTGGATGGGGCCCCCCAGTAAAAATCACAGTCGCGTTGTAATTGATTTTTTTTAATAAATAACTAAGGAAGTTACCCAACAGTATTAGGTACTGATATTGTGTGCATTTTTGTTAAGTATCTAAAAAAAATATTTTCAAAAGCGTAGGTATAATGAAATAACATTTTTTTCTTTACAAGATATTTAATAATAAAATTGTTTTCTCCGAGCTTTCTGTTCCGCAAAAGTATCAATAACGTCATCAAAGTTTAATGATCGGGGCATTGAATTTTCAATAGACAGAATAGCCAAGTTACATAGCCTGTCTTGTTCCATTGAGTTTCTTAAATATGTTTTTATTCATTTTAGTTTCGAAAACGACCTTTCGGCAGTAGTTGTATTCACAGGAATTGTAACAAATAACATTAATGCAGTACATTCATCATGAAAGCTGCACGACATAAAATGATTCTTTATTATTGATAAATCAGCAAGTTCTCTAATATACGAAGCCTTTTCTATTTCGTCTCTGAAGGTGGACCGAAAACTGAGAATTTCCCTGGCAAATGATTCAGATATGTATTTTTTTTTATATATAGCAAAATACTGAAATTGGAAACAATTTCATTCGTTGGAAGGAAACGCGATTTCAATTGATTAATAATGATGTCCAAAACTCGACAAAATATGTTCACTTTAAACAACCTTTCCGGATCTTGGAGACCCCCATCTTCGCAAAGTTGGTGAAAATGGCGTTTCGCCTTCCTCTGACGGGTTTTAGAAAATTCAGGTTTGACGGACCACTTTTCTGCTAACTTCTTCCTTCTTTAAATTTTCAAATTCATGTCGATACGTTTCCAATTCTTCCAGACAAATTTTCAAACGTTGCATTTTAAAGATAGATAGCTTTGGACTGAAGTGCTTTAGAGGCTGCATCGATAGCAGCCATACTACCGCGACAAAAAAATTCAGCAAACAAAGGATGCGTTCTAAAAGTAAACGACATCCTTTTCTTATGAATGCGTTTAAATCTGAATAATTTATTTGAATTTGTATATGGTCTTTAGTTGTGTCTAACTTTAGTTGTTTTTGTGTACAAATATAAAATTTATAATTTTTACTACATTTTGTTAAAAATGTTAGGTTACTTCTGAACTCGCGGCCCCGCAGCGGCCGGGGCCCCGGCCCCCACGGGGCCCGTGGCATTTTGCCAGCCCTGCCACCCTGTAGTTTCGCCACTGCTTATAAGCACAAACTTGCTTTTATTTCTTATGCCCCCGCGTAACGCCAGAGATGGAGATATTAGGGGAAGACAGGGTTACGTGCAACACTTTCAACATTTAAATGTAATTTTGAAGTAAGAATTCTATGGGCATAACGACGTGTAACTCTAGTATTTTTTGGACGGATGTAACATTAACCGAAATGTCGTTCGATTTAGGCGATCCGCTCACTGAGGCAACTCAGAACTGCCAACTGGCAACTGTCTTTGTATGACAATGTGATGGCCCGCACACTTCACAATCACACAAAACCCCGTTGTCAATGGTAACGCAAGCGGTGCCTCGCGACTTGCACTGCTGGTTGCCGTGGCCGGCCGTTGCTAGTTGCCAGCTGTCAGCTGATTGTTCTTCGTCTATGGTTAAACAAGCTTTTTGACCAATCAAGAAAAAATCAAATGTTCGGCCGCCTAAAAAATGAAAGTTTTTAGTTTTTAGTCAACGAAGCTTTAATTATTATAAGCAATAATTATCAGCCTGAAACACTCATCCCCATTGAAACAATCTTCCGAGAAAAGATACATGCCGCCGACGGGACTCGAACCCGTGCCCTTCTGATATCCGGTCAGGTGCTCTTAATCCACTGAGATACGGCGAGTTACCTCTTAACCCCCAAATGATTCAATATATACTAGTGTTTCATTCAACAACTACCGCTTATTACATTTTTTTCACTTGCAAACAACCAACTTTATTTGGTTTTTACGGAGGTAACCCGCCGTAGCTCAGTGGATTAAGAGCACTTGTCCGGACATCAGAAGGGCGCGGATTCGAGTCCCGTCGGCGGCATGTATCTTTTCTCGGAAGATTGTTTCAATGTGGATGAGTGTTTCAGGCTGATGATTATTGCTTAAAATAATTGTTACCCTTTGTGCTTTGCATAAATTTTTGTCTTAAACATTATTTCATCATTTAAAAAAAAAAGAAGTTTTTAATAATGAAGGTTAGCGCGGTTGAATTAAATTAAAATTACACCAAAACATGCATCGAATTTTGATGAAAATGCAGAAGATTTAAATTTTTTGTAACGTACCCCTATTTCAGATTACCCCGTCTTCCCCTACTATTTATGGTGTCGTTAAGAGACGGGGACACTTAGTGGGGCGGAATTTATGGGAATGTTATGAAGATGCATTATTTAATATCTTTGTATGTCACCCCCCCCCCACTCTTACTCTGTAATACAGCCAGTATGTGATAATATGTATTTTAATAAAAAGACAAATAACTTTGTTTACATCACTTTAATTTATGCACAATCAACATGGTTCGTGAACGATATTCACACCATTAGGATTAAATGTATCTACACTACAGTTAAAAATTAAATATAGATCACATATGTTAGGAAGGGGTAGAAGGAAGGGGAAGGGATAAGAGTAGTGGAAGTTTATTAGAATTGGGGATTAAACTCTCTTTTGAATCTTTTAACTATCTTTCCCTTCTAATGACTTTGAAATCCGTTTATTGGCAGGAACATGTAAGAATAATTTGTTAAAATACGTAATTTCGTACGTATTTTACCGCCAATAAACATTGAAACACTGTTAATTTGTTTGTAAGAACTTCAGTCCCGTTTTAAACCGTTTTTAACCGTTTTTACTATTAAAATGATCGTTTTTACAAATAACATTTTTCTCCGTGTATGATTGTTAGCTAATCTTAATTTGATCAAAAGTTTAAACGGACTTTCAAATGTAAAAAAAAAATCATATAACACTGATATGCCATTGATAACAATGTTTCCTTTCAATTTATGTGAATACCTCAACCAAAAAAATTAAACGAACGATTTTTTTCGCTTTTTCAGCGCTTCAAGATTCCGTCCGTTATAAAAGGTAATTGAAAAAGAATCCTTTCACGTTTCATAGAACGTGAATGTTTAATTACATCGGTTTCATTCAGATATCCCTTTTATTTCGGGCAATTACAAACTAGGGATGTTACGAACATTCGCATTCGCATACCTATGCGAATAATTCGCATCATTTTAAACATTCGCATCGACATTCGCATTCGCAACACTCGATGCGAATGTTAAGCGAATGCGAATGTGAAATCATGTCGTGACTCGCCCACTGTCTATGTGCCATATATAGACGAGCCCCTTAGAAATCGCCTCATGGGAGAAAAGGCTGCAAAATTGCTTTTTCTGAAATATAATATGCCTCTTTTGAACTTCGATTATTAAATTGCTTAATTACGATTATAACTTACTGTATAAGAATTGATTTATTGTTTTTATTTTTTTATTAAAACGATGATTATTAAATTGCTTAATTACGATTATAACTTACTGTATAAGATTATTAATTAATTACTAATATTAATGTTGACTAAGTTTGTTTTTTTATGTGATTCCTTAACATTCGCATTCGCTTTCGCGAATATGAAAAATATCACATTCGTAACATCACTAGTACAAACATGTACGTCTTTTCGACCGCGCTTTCTATTCCGCCTCTCCAGGTTCTCTGTTACGGGTTGGCCGTTCCGGGTTCTCTCGGACCGGGTTTTGTTTTAGCCCGGAACCGGCTACCTAAACTACCCTCTGAAAGGAGGTGGGCCTGGTAGGTCTGAATATAATTAATGTATGGAAAGTTTTAGTCAAAGCGATGGTCTTTTTTCCTTTTCAAAAGCCATTTTTGGGTAAACTTTGCACTTTGTCCGCGCTAATGTGGGGTTGTTTTTGCTTTATTTCTATTTTATTTTATTTTAAGCGTAATTAAACGGGCCGATTGAAATTTTTTATGAGCATTTCGGCTTTATTTAATTTTTTATAGCTTTTTTAATGCACGTAACTTTTAACTTTGTCATTTGTAAAAGCTCTGCGCCAAAATAAGTGCTTTTCAAGCATAGATTTTCTTTACATCTTAATTCGAGAAATGCTTTAGTTTGTTTGGAATTAGTTGATTTCCTGACATCTCCAACATTCATGCATCTCGATTAATATAAAAAAAGTTTTTCATCTGTTATTTTTCAATGTTAATCCCAGGAACCATTTACTAGATAACCAATACCCTTGCTAAAGGTTACCCCATGCAAGTGGTTCGCTACGTTTGGTGACTTATCAGGTATGCCCGGGATCACGCCGTGAGGTTTGTGAGTCTTGGAGGCATATGCTTTTAGTATAGTGGTAGAGGTGGATTCATAAAGGTAGAATCATACTGGGTGGACGTACGTACGCACCGCTACGCCAAACAATGCTTAGCAACCATACATTTTCTATGAAAATAGTCACAGATATCGCACGTCGCGATGCGTGTGGCCAATGTGATTCTAAAACATAAATTTTCATTGAAAATATATGGTTGCTAAGTAGCCCAGATATTGTTAGGCGTAGCGATGCATACGTACGTCGACCCAGCTTAAATCTACCATTACTCAGTCATTGGCCCTCAGATTCCTACCCCCCTTTCATACTTTTTCCTTCCCAGAACTTCATTTCCTTAAAAAGACCCCCCACACAGCATCCTCAAATATGACATAGTCTCTGAGGGATGTTTTTCCTTAAGGGCTCCCGCAGATAAGGTAATAAAAACGACAGTAACCACAATTTTATAACATTATTTGTAAAAGTTTTTTAGGACATTATTTTCCTAGTACCCAGGTATTGTTAAATAACTTAGGTACCTACTTGCTTAATTTTACAAATTATATTTTTATTTCCAATAAGGAATTATGTAGATTGTCCATAGAAATGTTACCATCTCAATCAATTCTTTTTACAAACATTATTAATGGGAAATCTGGCGAGACAAAAAGGTGGTATCCAATACTTCCACCATCTTGAACCGGAATTGGAACGTAACAAACAAATTTGTAGACAAATGAAATGCCAAATGGTCGACTTAAAATAGCACGTGCATTAATCTAACATTCTACCACGAACTTATCTAGGCTTAACCAACTCGAAGGACCAACTTGTGTGGCAGAAGATTGACACATTTGAGCAAGTTGGTCCATATCAAAACGCTAATTATATAAATTTCCCTCCATAAAGAAAAATTTCGAAATTGATTTTTGTTCTGTTAACATATTACAGGTATGAAAAAAATCACAATGAAACTTAGGCATCTGTCGTGAAATTTTGACTCTATTTTAAACAAGTCGTGTTTGATTAAATATTTTCACAATTTTCGCTTAATTATAATCGTATTTTAATATTAGCGCGCTCCCTCTAACAATCATATTTACATAACTCCCTTTAAAACGATCTTCTTCTTTTTTTTTGAACGCTTACTACGGAGCCTTATATAAATTTATCACGTATTTACGTACATAGATATATTATCTATAAAGAGTGTTTCACATCACGGAATATTATTTTTATTGACATTTTATGAAGCTCGCATGATGAAAAAATAATAAACTCCATTTAAAATCCACGGAGGGCAGAATCATGCAGAGATCATTTATGAAAAGCACGTCCAATTCAATACGCACTTGACGATCAAATATGGCAAAAGGTATCAGGACAGGGGCGCAGAATGATCGAGGATATCACTAGATGTGGATTGGGAGGTAGAACAATAAATGCCCTTTCGTGCTATAAATTTTATCAAACCCGTTAGATCACAGGAGAACAAATTTGTCCCAGTTCACACAGGTCTCATATAAATCGTTGTATCTCTCCTTCTGTCTTGTTAAGAAATATAATCGAAAGGGTGTTAGAAAGAGAAAACTCCACGCTTTATATTAAAATTTAAACATATATTTAACCATAGAAAAATTTAAATGTGCATCTCTATGAAACCAAAGTTTCCGATAGCAATGTGAGAAAAATGTATAAAAATACGAGGTTCTTTTATTCATTATTATTTTATAAACGAAAAAAACGTGAGGTAATAATAAGTTTTATGATACGAGTGCCTAATAAAATATGTGTGTAATAATGTATCAGTAATTTTAGATAGAAAAAAATGTAAAGTGAGCCGATTTTAAAACTTTTTATGATTATATTAAAAATATTAATATTTCAAAATTTTTATGTTTATTTCTAATAATAACATCGGAGAGCATATTCTATGTATTACTTTAAAAACAGTTTTTTATGTGTATGTCTTTTGTTTAAACGTTTCTCAGATGTCGTTATTTTTCAAATTTACTAATACCGATTCGAATGATTTTTTTTTTTAATTATTCATCTTTATAATTGCAAGTGTAGATAATATCGCCTAATTTAGCTCTCTGACCCAGATGTGTCGACTATATAACAAGATAAAGTGTGCTGAAATAGATGTCTATTCGTCGATAATAGATGTTTATTCGTCGATAATTTGTACGGATTCAGAAAAAAAATTCTGGCGCTGTTAAAAAATATGTTAAACTAAGTATATTATGTCAATGTCTCTCTATGCATGCCTCTCGTGTTTCTAAAATCTCTTGCCTGTCATTGAAAAATGTGTTACTTGAGCGAGCTTGTATATAATTATGAATATTTTTTATTTGTGATGTCCCTGTTTTTGCAATTGTATGTATTTGTTCTTAATTGCACGTAATTATAGATTTATTTGTAATTGTATGTCCCTATTTGTACAATAACTGATTTTTTATAACTGGATTGTTCTCACGTAACTGCAAACATCTGTAAAAACCCAGTATAAATAAATGCAATTATTTTCCTCGGGTCTGCCGTGGTTTAACAAAATAAAAAAATATTCTTTAAACTGAATAAATCTTTCATAAAATATACTAAAAACCTACTAAAATGTTGAATTTCCTGAAAATCCTTTCAAAGAGCAAATAATAATATATTTTTTTTACATATTTCATTTAAAATGTTACACCAATTAGTAAATATATTTACTTCCTTTAATATAAAAATACTTTTTTAGAACGTAAAAATTTGTCCATAATTTTTTTTAAGATGAGATTCCAAAGCACAAAAACACGTGAACACTTTTAGCAAACTCGGCTTTTGAGATTTGTCGGTCCAATTATTTTAGTGAGCCCGGTGCTACATCTCTGGCATTCTCCGTGCCAATCCGGCCCTGCACATCGTTATAAAGACGGCAGGTACCGCGCTATCTATAGCACAATATGTGGTACAATATCCATACAATTCTATTCGACAATATCAAACCCCGTGGAACTACACTAGTACCATTCTGGTACATATCCCACTCACATTTCGAAATTGGAATCGTTTATATTTCGAGTGTCCACTTCGAATCTCTTTCGTACAAATGGGTGGTTGTGTGTGTGTGTGTATTTTACCGACTGTACACTGAATACAGTTCGAGAGGGTACAGTCAGTGAAAGGGGTGGCGAAATCATTATATTGTAGATACTTGAACGTAAACAATTTTAACAAAACAATCGTTTGTTAATCATTGTTTATTTGCTTAGAAATCGTGATTTTTAAACAAATAGAAGAGATACCTACCTATCTGTTGTTTTTTTTATTAACTATAATTAACGTTTGCACAATTTTTTTTAAATAGGTATATTATAATATCGAATAGTATAAAATCTTACTCATGTTTACTCCGCTTAACTCGAGTTTAAAATGAGCTAGGAAAAGTGGAATATTTTTTTTTTTTAATAACAAATGGATATTTATAAACTTCATATCATAACTAAATGATAATATAAAGTCTACGAGAAGCTGAAAAAAATGCAAAGGTTTAGAAAATCCAAAGAGAAAAACTATATAAATTTTAATCAATTTTCTGTCAGAAATTCCTAGGTTAACGAAACAATTTCCCATTGAGCAAGTCATTTCGATCTTGTCCTATGTAGCTTTTAAATTGCAATTTATGACAAAAGAGGCAAGATTCTACAATATATATTTTATTTTTTTTAAACGAAAGACAAGCATTCCTGGGTTACGAATTACATGAAAAACATTTAAAAATCTCCTACTATCACCAAACTAACCAAAAAAATGCTATGTCGTGGCGGAGAACTTATTATAGCCTTTAGAGGAATTGAACACAGGACCACGCCTAGATGTGACCCAAATGCGATGCCAACTCAGCAACTGACAGGTTTTGTTTATTCTACATCTTCCAACCAGTTTTGACTCGGGCGAAGTCGGCAATAAACTTCTAGTTATTTATAAATCTAATTATTTGAGTTTGCCCCATTCCTGCCCATTCTACACGCCGCCACTGACCACTCGTAAAGCACACAATTATATCATGGTATGCCACAGAACATGTTTTCATGTTATGATGCCCATTCAATTATATTTTGAAGGGGTTTATCCAGCCAGTGGCGTATAGGGAAGAGTCACCCCCAACCCAACCCCCTCATCACGACGGAAGTAATATTCCTATGAATATTTTCAGGGGATATTTAATACGATGGATAGTGTCTGTATGTATCTATACTACACAATGATTTTTGTGTAACTTTTGCCAAAGATTTTAAACTACTTAACTATCACGCCGTATCCTGCAGGGGTAAGCAGATATGATAGACCGCCACAACACATCCCTTGCACACTCATTGCTTCGTTAAAATTCATACATCGTTTCATACATACCTACACGGAGAAAAATGTTATTCTAAAATACGATCATTTTATTCGTAAAAACGGTTAAAAACGGGACTGAAGTTCTTACGAACAAATTAACAGGATTTCAATGTTTATTGGCGGGAACATCTAAGAATAATTTGTTGGTATAAGTACGTAATTTCGTACGTAGGTATACCAACAAATTATTCTTACATTTTTTCCGCAAATAAGCATTGAAAAACTGTTGATTTGTTCGTAAGAACTTCAGTCCCGTTTTTAACCATTTTTACGAATACAATTATCGTATTTTAGAATAACATTTTTCTCCGTGTTGGTACTTGTCTGTTGTTCTGACTCTCGACAGGACCCGACTCAAGTGTTCGATTCAATTGATCATGCCATGCTTCCTCAGGTGTCTCCTTACACACCTTTCTTCGTTGAATTCTTTTACCTACATCCCCATACCATTTCTTGACATGATCCTGAAAATAAATAAATAATTTTAGAATGGTTATTATTGTATGTCTATATTTTATTTTGTAACTAAATAACCTACTAAGGTTAGCGTATCAATCTATTGACCCAAATAAACGGCTTATATGTATATATTACTCCATAGTTTCGCGGTATGAACGTGTAGCAATCATTATTCGATGTAACTCATAAAATTCTACGAAGAAATAATGTGTTGATTTTATTACATTTTTTTAAATTTAAATTTTTTTATTAACCCGTTTAATCACAGGAGACCATATTTGTCCCAGCTCACATAAGTCTCACAGAAATCGTTGTTTCTCCCTTACTATCATAGTCAGAAATGTGATCTAAACGGTATTGGAAAGAGAATACAACAAACTATATATTCAAAGCCAATAAGTTTCCGATAGCAATTTGAAAAAAAATTATGGAACTTTGTGAATTTTTTAAGATTTTTTTTTACTTGAAACGAAAAAAAAGTGAGGTGACAGTAAGGTTTATAATTCATTTATCTAATGAAATAAGTATGTGCTTTATTTTTTTTCATTGTCAGTAATTTTAGTTAGAAAAAAAAGTAAAGTGAGCCATTTTTAAAACTTTTTAAAGTTTTCGCAAAAAAAATTATATTTAAAAAATACATAGTAATTTTTAATATAGAAATTTGAAAGCCTATTTCATCACCTTTCGAAAACAATTTTTAGTTTTCGAATACGTTAACAAATGTTCCAATTATTTGGATTTTATTGGAAAGCGGGAATATTTTTAGCCTCTGACAAAATACGCCAATTTTTTTAGGGGTTAAAATTACTATAATAATTTTTTGAAGATTATGTATACCCATCAATGTAATACCTATATCTGCTCTAAAGATTTGGTTTCTAACCTACCTAGACAGTGTCTCGGATAAACAAAGGCGTTTTAGCCGGTAAGACAAAAGATCCTGAGTTTGAATCCCAGTTGCGAACGTTACCTTTTTATTTTTCTTGGTCTCGTTCTTTTTCATGTTTTCGTTTGGATTTATTTGTGTCATCTTCTTCTTCAATGATATAATTTTAGTTAACTTTAAGAAACAATGCTTCCAAAGTAAAATAGATCCGCATCCCCATGTGGGTAGAGGAGGTGGGTATGTTTGCCCACATTTTGCACTCAGTGGAACTCTGCGGTAAACTTTCCACCACCCCCTTTCTCTTCCACATCCCCTATTATTGATTCCGCACCCTTATTAGTTTCGCGTTCAACATTGCTTACGATATTTTTGTTGCTCCATCTATTCATTGCATCTATCTTCTACAAAAAATACAAATAATTATAAAATACTTTAATTATTTATCAAGTATTATTTTTTCCCCTTTTTTCTATAAACGCAACACACAGTTCTAGCAGCTAGAAACAGTGGAACTTTGACACGAGTTAAATATTCTATTTTTTTTTTAAATAATATCAGAAATTTTGCTACGAGCAAAATGCCAACGATTTGACTATACATAGATTCGTTGAAGAAACATAGATACATAAAAATTAGTCAGAAATATAAAATATACTGGTAGTTCTGTGAACAGTTAGTAGATCTCGCGTCCAACTTCTAATATTCTGTTATTTTAAATCAAAACCAAAATCTCCTCCGTAATCATAGAACATTTGTAAGTAGATAATTAAATATATACACGGAGAAAAATGTTATTTGAAAAAACGATAATTTTAATAGTAAAAACGGTTAAAAACGAGACTGAAGTTTTTATGAACAAATTAACAGGGTCTCAATGTTTATTGGCGGGAACATTAAGAATAATTTGTTGGTAAACGTAATTTCGTACGTATTTTACCGCCAATAAACATTGAATCACTGTTAATTTGTTCGTAAGAACTTCAGTCCCGTTTTTAACAGTTCATTTTTCTCCGTGTACGTAGTTAATTAATAAACTAGACGATTTCGCATTTGAAAATATAATATTTACTAAGCCATTAAAATGGCCACCATTTTGAACCGGAACCGGTACGTAACACAAAAAATTACAGACAGATATATGAAGTAGTGGGGAACGATCTGGGATGATATGGCATGGCATCAACTAGTACGCGAAATGTTTGAACTACATTTATGTTAAGGGATGAAATTAAATATTTGCACACATCTTATACGGATATGTACCTAAAAATTGATGAGCAGAGGACTATGCTATCAAATCTTTTCAATCAATATGAATTTATTTGAATTTAATCTAAGTCTACCTTATTTGTACTATAGAATTTGTTCATACTTGTATCCCTGATGTCATTTCACAATCAAATGCCACAATTAATTGTTATTCTTTTTTTAAATTATTTCTAATTTGTTGTTATGATTTTAACGATGACATGTAATCATTGTTTATTATAAATTTATACCGTGGAAATTAAATAAATAAATAATGTAGGAAGTAAAAAAAAAAGCGTAAATCTAAAACACAAAATTCATACATGGATAGTAAACAAGGGCATTGTACACTGCGGACATATTATAACTTCTACAATATAATAGCTACCTGTATTAAATTTTATTTCTCTTCTTTTCAAATAATTTAATTTCTTTATATCATCTCTTCTCCATTTTTTCTTTTCTATTTCTCTTATTAATTTTCATTTTATGTTTATTTTTCCAAATTCTATTTATTAATTAATAATTAATTTTATTCTTTCTTTTAAGAAAATAATATAAAAAATATTAAATTACTGCCACCTCGGAACAGGCTTAGCCTAGTGAGGCGGCATATACCTAAAAAAATGTACTTAAAATGTATTTTTGGTTAATAAATAATAAAAAATAAAATTAAAAAAAAGTTAAATGAATTTCGTTTATTGATTTCATCGTTTAACCTCGTTACGATTATCCCCCGTTAACTGCATCTTCACCCCTATTACAAACATCCCTGCAGACTTTAGGGTAATGGCCGTAACGTGGTCGGTCGTATCATATCAGAGAGTGGTCGTGTCTTTGGAATTTGAAAAAAATCAAGTGCTTGAAGTAAACATCTCCAACCCTTGAGAACCCCGGGTCCTGTGGTCAATGGAAGGATATCTTGTTGAGGGATGATAGATGCTTCAAAATGGGAAGTTTATTTTATACTTTTGTAAGGAACGCTTCAAGTGGTGGAGATTTAGTTAAAGAAATTGGATTGAATCATAATACTGATATAACACTGGCAAGTGGTGATTTTTTTTCCGTACCTGAGTTTTTATACACATCATTATAAGGTTTAGTTAAGTGTATGATTGCCTTAAAGACAGACAACCTCCGATAAGAGTAGGTTCTTTAAATGTGTAATAGTAACATAATACGCGTTGTCCGAAAACTCCTGGTACAAGCGGGAAACTGATGAATCGATTTATTCGAAAACGAAAGCTTAAATAAAAATTGTTATACAACTCTTTTTTAATATTTAATAAATTAGCAGTATCTTAATATATAAAACAAAGTCGGGTTAGTTACACCATGTATAACTCAAGAACGGCTGAACCGATTTTTATAATCTTTGATTTGTTGGATTTGTCTCCGTCTCGATTAACAGAATAAGGGGGTTTCTCACCATCCTCCCAGTAGCTTATCTACCCTAATAACGAATATTTTCGCTTTACGATTTACGGTTTATTTATTTATTAAGTTGGAGTTTTTAATTCGGTACTCGAACCTACGAATAGTGGCTATATATTGGATAAGTTGGCGGAGTTTTCTAACCACTGCGAGTATTTTATTTTTATTTTTAATAATATTCGTTATTAGGGTAGATAAGCCAACGGGAGGATGGTGAGAAACCCCCTAACTATTAAAGTATCGAAAAAAATCACGGAAAAAATAATTATGAAGAAAATAATTTTTTTCATGTATTTTGTATGGAACGGCTTTTCAAATAATGTGCATTCTTCGACATAATTTGAATCAGTTCGAAATGTCAATGGTGTAGTGTGCCGAATAATTCGTGCTTAGTCAACAGCTCAGTTTAATTTTTTGAACTTAATAAAAACTTAATTTATTTTAGCTAATAAATTAAACACAACCTTTATTGATTCTGAGGCGGTACGAAGTTTGCCGGGTCAGCTAGTTTTTAATAAAATTAAAATTATTTTTAAAGAAAAAATATTTGGTGATGAGAGCCTCGCTGCGTTTTATAAGATACAAAATATACAAGCAAATTAAAATGACTGTATTGAAAAACGAACTTAATTCAAATATCACATGTCAAATGAAATTTCATAATAAAATGATAAATATTAAAATAAAGTTAAAAAAATAAAATAAAATTGGCAGTGGTTAATTAAAAATTACAAAATTAGTCAATATTTCCGTATTTATTATTTAATGGCGGCCATAAATTCCACAAATGTTATATTTACTATTCAAAGAATAAAGAAACATAAAAAATAAAAAAAATGTGTGTTGGTACGGCTGTGTAGGCACAATAGGTATATGTACTATTTTTTATTATTTAATAAATATTTTTATTTTGTTTGTGTAATGACTTCGGTGTTTCCTCAATTTTTGTACTGAGGGTACGATTATTGAATGCTTTTATTGCATGATATTAGTGGTGTCTTAGTCCAAAGCTAATCGAGTTTTTTATGTATGGTTTGTGGGCTGGTCTAACTGGTCTATTAATGTTAGTTTGTGGTTGTTAGTTGTTCTCAAAATTTTGAGAACATTTTAGCAGACATGAACCACGCTATAGTTATCGTTTACTAAACTACCTAAACTAGAATTATGACGATTTTAATCGCAACATAACGTTTATTTAGATCTCCGGTAGCTCATAAATAATTTCCCCGATGACAAACTGTATTTGTTATTATCCGCATTTAAAAAGAAGTGGGCGGCGGCCGGGGTACAAATTGGCAAATAATTCATTGGAGTTACCCCCGACCTCGACCCCCTCAGGGGTAGCAAATTACCCCCCGCGGGCCTTTAATTCAGGCAAACATCCTTCATCCCTTATTCCTTCGCCATTGATAGCGTTTTAAATCCACTGTATTACTCTTTACTCTCGAATTAAAGCTTGTTCTCACACAAAAGGATATTCTGCTGGGGAGAATTAAAGATTCATTTACTAGTTTTGGATTTTTGGAAGGATGCCTTTTTAGCTTAGAGAATTTTTTGCTTATTTATTTATTATTTATTTGAGACACAAACAGGATATTTATAGAACATTCTTGTTGGTAATATAAAAAAAAATTAAATACAAATATAAATATCCCTAGACTAATGTGTCTGCAGTAATCATATTTGATGTACACAGAAACAAACATAAAAAACAAGGTCAGTATTTTTATACTTAACTAAAAAAACTTAATTATAATAATAAAAAAGAAAGAAGAAAATATCGAATAAATAGAAAATGTTTATGAAAAAATAATAAAACAACAAAAAATCTTTTATTTTTACTTTTTAGGTGCACAAATTGTGGAGATACTTCTTGAAACAAGTTATATTATTTACAAAAATATCTATGATAGTGTGTTATTTAGCAAGATCATTGTATTATCTAGACATTCTAGAAATAGGATTAAAATATCCAGTATTAATGGTAAAAATTTCGGTCCAAAATATGTTAAGGTTTCTGGTAGATTTGGGCCTGGCGTATAACTTGATTTGATTGACTAAGTTACTATCTACCTGATAATTCACAATTTTATAAAGCATTAAGAGGTCATTTATGTTAAATCTTTTCACTAGACTCTCTAATTTGAAAATTTTTAGTCTTTGTTCGTACCCATCTAGAAGATGGTACACACCTGATCGATAAGACAAGATCCGTGTAAATTTTCTTTGGACAGATTCAAGCCTAGATACCTGTGTAATATAATGTGGATTCCATACTGTTATTTAAAATAATACCTACCTATCTTATTTTTAGCACTCTATTTAGTTTAATTATTGTCGATGGGTTTCAGAAAAATTTTCGCTTTGTCAGAAAAAAAGTTTAACCAACAAATAAGTTGAATTTATTTGTTAAGAATTCATTCATTTCTCTGTAATTAAATCACGTAATATATTATAATGTAATAGTATTATTTCAACTGTCCAGAGTCATTAAAACTATGACATCTCGGATCGGGGTACCTTGTGAGGTTGAGTAAGGGAGTGAGGAAGGGAAGGAGATGGGAAGAAGAAAGTTGGGAAGAACACCAAAGGTGGTTTTTTTTTAACCCGCTCTAATCAGGGGTGCCATGGTCCCAGTGGCTAAGACTCAAGTTCTGTTATTAGTTTATCGTAGGTCGTTTGTTTCACAGCACTTCAATTTTAACGATGAAATTCGACGAATTTTTCAAACTTTGTAAGACAACTCGTACTTTCACACTTTATAAAAATAATCATTCTAATGATAAGGCTGATATAAACGAACTTACTACGCAGGGGTAGGCAGAGAGGAAGGACCGCCAAACAACTCGGTCTTGGCACACACCTTTTGCCTCATTCATATTCAAACTCTTCTATTATTCTGACTCTTGACATGGCCCAACTCAAGTATCTGATTCACTCGATCGTACGATGTCTTCCTCGGGCGTCCGCTACTTCTTCTACCATTCACATTTGTGTCATACATTCCCCTTACACTACTGTCTTCGTTCATTCGCTCTACATGCCCAAACCATCTGTGGGTCCGGTACTTAACCTTACTCATCACGTTTACATCTGCCTTGCATTCATTGCGGATCTCTACATTTCTCACTCGATCATACATAGTTTTACCACACATACGCCTAGGGATCTCATTTCAAAGCAAGGTTGATATTATGATTTAAATGCCATTCCTTCCAACAACATTTTATACTTTATGGTTACAAGCATACAACAAGAATGCTTCTAGAATCTAGTGTTAAAATTCTGAGATCCACAAATATCTGACTTGTTCTGTTGACACTACAACGTTCTGTTGCAAAACCCGTGACGGTCAATATTTGGGATCAACTTCTTCTTATTCGTCTTCTTCTTCTACTGAAACTGGTCTTTACTCATTTTACCGAGACGGTTTCTTAGTGTGGTAAAAGGCAATATTTGTATGGATTATTTGCCTAACGTTCTCTTGCATTCCTACTGATGGAGAAACACTACGGAAATGTTCTCATTTTACACATTTTCGAAGCCAAAAGCTTGATAAATGGAATTATCGTGACGTCGAAAATATTTTCTCTAATAGTAACAAACAAAAAAATTATGTGGGTTGGTTATTAGGTTACCTATTCTAAAACTGTACAATTAATTACAAAATTATGTTTACCGCAGATGAATAAAATTCATAAAGAATGCACAAAAGCCATAAGAAAAATGTTATTCTAAAATACGTTAATTTTATTCGTACAAACGGTTAAAAACGGACTGAAGTTCTTACGAACAAATTAACAGGGTTTCAATGTTTATTGGCGGGAACAGGTAAGAATAATTTGTTGGTATACGTAATACCAAAAAATTAATCTTAAATTTTCCCGCCAATAAACATTGAAACCCTGTTAATTTGTTCGAAAGAACTTCAGTCCCGTTTTTAACTGTTTTTACGAATAAAATAATCGCATTTTAGAATAACATTTTTCTCCGTGTATTTTTAAGATATTGTAAAAATATATATTATTTAGAAAGGTGCCCAAGAGTTTTTTTTTTGTGTACCGTCATCATTATCCAATAACCACAGTCTTTGAATTCATTGAACAACTTTTAACTGATTTATTTATTCGATTTGAAAATTATTTTAAAAAAAAAATCGCTTTGAATTTGAATTTGAATTTTTGAAGACGGACAAGCAATATGACGTGATTTGATATTTTCACGGCCAAAATCATTAGATATGGTGATTTATTTTTGGAGTATTCTGCCGTATTGCGCTACCTCCTTCTTTAGGCGACGTTTTGGACAGCATGTCCATCATCAGGGCAGATCATCTCACAGTTATATTTAATGTAAGTAGGTATACCGAATGTTCACTAAACCGACTGCATATTGTATGTAAGTATGCCTATCAAACTGTCTTGGAATTACAATTCACTAGCTTCTGCCCGCGACTTCGTCTGCGTAGGAATAGTACTTTCAAGTAATCTATTTTCTTTCCCCAGGTCCCATCAACCTTTATACCAAAATTCTTAACCTATTTATTTAAAATATTATAATTCTTGATTCGATTTAAAGTATTAGGCGAGTAGGTACTTACTACTTAATAGTAATTCAAATAAATTCACTAATTTAAATGTTTTTTAAAATAGAATTTTGATTAAACAATCATTGTTTTGCAAAAAATCATTCTCAAATAATGACTTTTTCTATTAAACAATAATTATTATTTTCATGTATTGAAAATAAATAGCTAGCTTTATAAATTATACCTTATATGTTATTCTGATATATGAGCTAGGTATATTATTGTAAAGTTTCATTAAAATCCATTCAGTAAATTTTGCGTGAAAGAGTTACAAACATACATACATCCATACAAACTTTCGCGTTTATAATATTAGTAAGATAGTAAGATGTAGGTACAACAATTATCTTTTGAAGAGTTTTATTTCACAAGAACATTGGTTACTTAATCAGTATCAGTGTCATTCACTAGTACAATAAACTAAGTAGGTACAACAAATTAAATATGACTTTTCAAGAATTCTGTAAGCGTTCACCATGTTATATAATTGACAGGTATCATTCTATAGAATCCGTGATTACTTCTGCGTTTCAAAGTTTCAATTACCTGCTTTAAAAAATACCTGTTTCAATCGCTTCACGTGACTTTCAAGGTTTCCTAGCCTGGGGGAGTTCGAGGCAATCTTCCCCTCGGGGCAAGAAGTGTTTTATATTGATTTACCGTGAGAAGTAAGTGGTACACGGGGTAGGTCGGCACTTGGGGTTCACCTGTTAAGATTAATTGATTTTTTTCGCTTGTGGGAAGCAGATAGAGTCCTGTATATACGTGGAGAATTTTTTTTAAAACCCCTAGTGTTCCTAAAATTCTACCGTGGATTTGATCGTAGCTCACCGCACTTGCCTCTATATTATAGTATTTTCGTTTTTTTTTTATATTTCGTATTACGTCAAAATGCTCCTATACACGGAGAAAAATGTTATTCTAAAATACGATAATTTTATTCGTAAAAACGGTTAAAAACGGGACTGAAGTTCTTACGAACAAATTAACAGTGTTTCAATCTTTATTGGCGGGAAAATGTAAGAATAATTTGTTGGTACACGTTTTCGTATGTATACCAACAAATTATTCTTACATTGTCCCGCAAATAAACATTGAAACACTGTTAATTTGTTCGTAAGAACTTCAGTCCCGTTTTTAACCGTTTTTACTATTAAAATGATAGTTTTTTTCAAATAACATTTTTCTCCGTGTAGCAAACTAAGATACATAAATACCTCTTTTTTGCCAGGCAAGGCAACAATGTATCTTAATATTTTTATAGCTTGTCGTTTCGTAACTTGTAAACAATTTTATTTTATAAAAAAAAGCGCACGGCACAATTGCATAACACATGTCATAATTCCGATTATCGTAGGAATAGTAGATATGTAATGTATTTATTTAAAGGTAAGCCATATTAGACTTACTATTAACCTTAAGAAGGGTTTTTTAACTGGAAAATATAATTAAAATCGAGAATATCTTCTGATAGTCTCTCTGAATATAAATCCCTGGGAAACTACATATAAAAAAAGTTATAGACAAAACTCGTAAACTACACCTAGGTACTTTAAACATGTTTTATCAATTTAACTGACTATAACAATTTCGGTATAATTAATAAAATTATCTCGTTCAGAGGAATATGTGTGTATTTAAAACCTAAAAAATCATTCGGAGGTACTTTATTGTGTTATTTGCATTTTTATAAACAAAACAGGGGTTAGAAAAAACTCGAACAATCAAACTAAATACTAAGCACAGGGAAATAATAAGAGTGTGAAATTTGATAGTCGCGGGACGATTTTAAAAAAAGAACAACAAACTATGAATTTGTTTATGCAAACAAAAAACAAATGGACGTGTGTTTTTAGAATTTGATGCATTTACATATTTTACGATGAACATTTTAGCATAATGTTTTTTTTTTAGAGTTTAGTTTTGTTTGAATTGAATTTCACGGAAGTGAACCAAATAATTATTTTTCTTTTATAAAAAGTCAATAGGTGTTCCATAAAAATAAAACCGGATATATTTATCCGAGACACTATCTAGGTAACAAATACATTCTTTGAATACTTGTTTCCAATAATAAAGGTAGCTGCTGTTAATTTTGAATTTTGAAATATGAAATTGACAATTACGACAGTCTCATAATAGGTTTTTAGATTTTCACGGCCAAAAGCATTTTCGTTGTTTGTTTTTGGGGTGTTATGCCGTGTAATCCGATGTAATCGTCCGATCTGCCGGATCTGCCCTGATGATGGACACTGCAACGCTGTCCGAAACGTCGGCTAAAGAAGGAGGTAGCACAACACGGCATAACACCCCAAAAACAAACAACGAAAAAAGTCTCATAATAGATCGCAGTGGCCCAATTGGTAGAGGTGTATGTCCCGGTAAGACGTAAGGTTCTGGGTTCGAGTCCCAGTTGCGACCATTATCTTTTATTATTTTTCTATGTCTTGTTCATTTTCATGTTTAAAAAAATTAGATTATTATTGTTATCTTCTTTTTCAATAAAAAAGGTTAAAGTAATTGGGCAAAATGATTATGACTGCGTACAGGTAATACATTTTTTTTTAAACCCGCTAAACTACTTATGTAGGTAGTTTGTCAGCAGGGATTTCATGATTAAATTTAATGCGAGGTTTTAGATCGTGTTATGTTTTCAAATGGAAAGTAAAACGAAGTCAAATAATGCGAACAGGGAGGTTGGTCAATACCTACCCCACTATGTTTGACGGCCTCCGTGGTCGAGGGGTTAGGCTCTCGACCAGCAAATTGAAGGTCACGGGTTCAAATCCCAGCGTGATCAAGTCAATTTTATTTCATTGAATTGTGTATTTTCACAATTTAATCATTGAAAATAATATAAGATATATTTGCGACGCGTTCCAGATTGGAAGATACTCTCAGTATCGCCCTGGTGTAAGACCACATAATTCAGAATAGAAAAGTGGCTTGACATGGCTTTCAACAGTGCCAGGTACCTACTCCCCTACCTTTCTCTTTCCCATCTCCTTCCCCTCCCCACTTCCTTCAACTTCATAATATACCCTAATTGGAGATGCCATAGTCTCACTGGCTCTAGGTGGTTGGGAACAGTTAGGACCTTTGTGCGGTATTCATATTAAAAAATTGTAACGTCAACGCCATCAAATTTAAAAATAAAACAAACGTGTCGTTTTGGCGGCAAATCGGATTCGGAATATTTTAAATCGTCAAATAATAGAAAAATTAATCGGTTTCATAAAAATAAATTAAAAACAACTTAATTATAGTATTTTTTTGATTAATTAAAATAAAATTAAACAATGAAAATCCTTATTAGGGATGCCATAGCCTCAATGACTGCACACGGGTTAAAGCAGATATGACGTAACTTATGAATTGAAACGTTCTTGAAATGGCTTTAGCCTTTTTAGTGACTTGATTTGAATAGCCAGGTACTTCCCCGCCTTTCTCTGCCCTATCTCCTCCCCTCCCCACTTACCTTCAATCTCACAAAATACACCAATTGGGGATGCCATAGTCTCACCAGACGGGAAAAGTTGGGACTGTTGTGAGCTATTCACATAAAAAAGGATTGGCGGACGTATGAATCCATCCCGTCCACTGCGGTGCAAGGCGATTGGTCGAGGAGTCAGGCTGGAGAGATCAAAATGTCTCCCTCAACCAGTCTCTCCTGACCTGGCCCGCCACGCATTAGGTGAACAAAGGCATCCCCCGCCAAGACTTGGACAAACCTCACAGGTGTTGGTTATCCATTAAATGGTTCCCGGGGTTGCGGTAAACAAATCAGCCTATTAAATTGTAAGTTCATATAGCGTTTTTCCCTCAGCAGACTGCTCATATACGTATTTCATTACTCGACCCCAATTCTCACCGCATGCTCCTTCGGAACGTGGAATTATCGTTAGGTAGTAAAAAAATGTATATAGCCGATATCCACTCAAGAGACCTAAATATATAAGTATTTCGATATACTATCCTCTTTGCATACCCATTTGAATAAATAATCCCCTAAAATAATATTTCAGGGGATGAAATGTCCGAGGTACCAAGTGTCCGATGGATGAAGTGTCGGCCGGATGAAGTATCCGCCGGATGAAGTGTCCAGGGGATGAGGTGTCGCCGGATGAAGTGTCCGGGGATGAGATGTCGCCGGATGAACTGTCGGGGGATGAGGTGTCGCCGGATGAAGTGTCGGGTCACCGGTACTAACATAATATATAAAAGGGGATCAATGAATCCTGGTGTTAGTTTCTGAATTTCAGTATGTTTTGTGAAAGGTGCTACAAAGTGTCTTGAAAAGAACTAGAGAGTTATTTTTAGTAGGTATCATGTAGGATTCTTTCCGTCCTGTAGTCTGTAGGCAATAATACCGTGGAATTTCTTTATAACGAGACAATGTCTTCAGATTTCAAGTCTCAAGGTAAAAACTTATTGCTCGTTAAACAGGGCCGCTTTGCAAAAATGGTTCAATTTAAAATATTTGCAACGACTATAAATTCTAATACATGTTAAATAAAGGTATCTACTATTTTGGTGTGTCTATTAAATAAACAGAAGGTCGCTTCGGTCACAAGCTGTTGTTATATTAGGAACCAAATTTTAAGAAAGACAATTTAGTAATGAAAAACAAAAGAAAAATGGTTACTATGGTTATGGTAATGATAAAACAGGAATCTAATAATATTGAATATTAAATGGAAGCATATCTGTTGACATCTTCAATTAAATAGAAAGTTTAATATGAAAAAACAACATGCGTCTTTATTGATTTATCACCAATAAAAACTAAATGGTTTGAAAGGGAGATAATATCAATACGAATGATAGAAAGAGCGTGCTAATATATAAAAATATTGTAATTAATGGGCGTAAGCGAAAATATTTTATAAAGCATTACTTATTTAAAAATAAAAGAAAAATCTCTAATAAAATCTGTATCCGACGGATTTTGCCTTACGCCGTTCTTCCACGTAGCTATTCACAAGCGACGCTACCGCTACCTGTCAAACAAATTTGCTAGTGTAGCACCTAGCGGCATTTCCAAACACTAATAATAGTATGGAAAACACAGACGAGCGGCGATCGCGTCGCTTGAAGGTAGCTCCATGGAAGAACGGCGTTATTGTCTTAATTGTCTCGTAATGCTGTCTTAACACAAAAGATAAGACACAAGATTACACAAAAGATCACAAAAAATAACACAAAATAAATTGAAAAGCGTCCTTGAGGTGATTTCTCACAAAAACGGCGCTCTTCAAATTATCCTTCTGACTTTTATGTCCGGGTTAGATCTTCCCCACAGGAAAAACTTAACCCTTCCACACACTTTTCCACAAATGATCATCTAATCAATCCATGCTATGCAATTGTACTATTTAAGTAAATAGTACATAAAATAGTAAATAAAAACAAAACAAAACAAGAACAACACGTTAACCCACCAGACTATTAAATGGGAAAATAATTCACCGACTCCAGATATTTTCATGTCAGAGGGTTCGGATCGGTAGAACTCCTAACTGGACCGATAAATCCGACCGATCCCTCAATATAAATATTTAAAAAATCTTTTGTAATCCTACATGAATTTAAAATGACTGATTTTTGCATTTTTATATATAAATTCTTTGACAAATCTATTATTATTATCTATTTCTGAATTGCCTGGTTTCTACCCTGAATCAGTAAAAGTCAAAAAGTAAACAAGATCAAGACGCGAGATGAAATCCGTCGGGACACTTTCAGTAACCGGAGGCTGCTCGTATCACGAGATGTTTGAGATATAAAAGAAATTACTTCTCTGAAGGATTAGGCAATATACAGGTATCCACTGTGGGAGACTGTGCCGTGTGATACCTGCGTTTTTAAACGAAATAAAAGACTGATTGACAAGATAACTGAAAAAATAACAAATAAACACTGTTTTGTAAGATGTTTTTTTGGGATTGTATTACAGACCCTCTCCCCTAGCACACTCGATCGATAAGGATTGTATCGATAACTTTCGGTAACTTCTCATCATTCCCTAGGACAACTGCAGATCGCTAATGTACAACCCACAATTGATGTCGAATATATTAAGGACACTTAGTCATTGTGAACTGTCACTGATTTGTTGGCGGTCTGCAGTCTTGCTAGAAAACGCTGAGAAGTTACCGAAAATTATCCTATCGATAACTTTCGGTAACCTCTTATCGTTCCCTAGGACAACTGCAGATCGCTAATGTACAAACAACAATGAGGTCGAATATATTAGGGACTTTTAGTCATTGTGAACTGTCACTTACTCGTTGGCAGTCTGCAGCCATGCTAGGGAACGATGGGAAGTTACCGAATGTTATCCTATTAATCCTTATCGTTCGACTGTGCTAGGGGCACTGAAAGTAAAGTTTTAATATATAGATTTTGTCAAAATTTTGCACAATTTCTTTTTGGCACCTAGGAATAGTTTGACATTTTTATTTGAGGATTTGTTTCAACGTTAGCTACCCCGCAAGAGGCTCCAAGGAAAATAAATCCTCTCAGGGCCTATGTCGTCTTTGGGGATGCTGTGTGGAGGGTATTTTTAGGAGACGATGGAGAGGAGGCGTATGAATCCATCCCTCCCACTGCGGTGCGAGGCGGGGCGGCGCCGGCGTTCCGACGGCCCGCCACGCAGTAAGAGGGCTAACACATCCGCTGCCAAGACCTATGCGAACCTCACTCCAAGAACCCGTGCACCTCTGTTAAGTCACCAAACGTAGCGAATCAATTGGAAATACAGGAATGTTGATTATCCAGTAAACGATTCCTGGTCCCAAAATGAAAAAAAAGTGCTGTAAGAATGAAAGAAGTTATAGAGATGATGGAGAAAGGAAAGATTGAGATTGGAAAGTGCCTGGCTATTCACTTCTATTTATCAAAAACGACAAGGAATAAATGATGAAACAACGACTGTCACTGACTGTGATTTTATTATAGTTAGCGTTTCTGAGAAACATGGTGCACATATTCTCTGTATAAGTAGCTATTATGTTTTTTTAATACGAATAGGTACAAGAGTCCCAACTGCCCCTGCTAACCAGAGCCAGTGAGATTATTGCATCCCCAATTGGGTTATGTTGGGAGGCTGAAGAGTATGGGGAGGGGAAAGAAATAGGGTAGAGGAAGGTTAGGAAGTATCAGGCTATTCAGATCTAACCACCAAACACGTCTAAAGCTATTTCAAGAAATGTTTCAATTATGTTTCAATGATGGCCTTTCACCAGGGCGATACTGAGAGTATCTACCATTCTATAATTATTTATGTAGCTTTATAAGCGCCTGCGTATTCTATTAATTTAATACGATTTAAGTAACAATAAATCGATGAAAGAATTTAATTTAGGCTCAATCCTCCATTGTTAAGATTTCCAAAATTAAATTTAATCAAAGGTTCACCCCATGAGCCATTTCGAAGAGTATATTAAAGGTGTGGGGTAATACCGCTGATAACTCCACAGGGACTTTCCCCTCTTTCTTATGCGTTTCAGTTGTAAGAGAAAGAGAGGGTTTATTGGAGCTCTCGGTGACGGAACTTTAATTATATTATATTTTTATTATTGACGAAATCAGATAATCCAGTTATGATTGCATATCTGCTGTGCGTACTATATAATTATCACGCAATTAGTTTTAGTTTGAAATTTCTGAGTTTTCTCTTCAAGAGGAAGTGCGGTAACTAACCCAAAATTCTCCAAAAAATACAATTCCGAAACCGGCTAGGCCCGTTTCATAGATATTCCTTTCTTAACAAACGGATTGCTATCTTTAGAGGACAGGATTTTGGGTGGAAATGCTGTCCTTGTTCTACCGGTAATTTATTGAAAAATGCTCGAATTAACTAGCGTCATTGATTCCTTCGGCACAGAAAAACAGCCAAACGCGCGCCCAACATTTGTATACAGATGACATTTGTCACATGAGAACGGGTCGTCCCGGCCTCTTCATGACTCGTGTTCACTCCTTCATTTCCTCACAAA
Source organism: Limnephilus auricula (assembly GCA_951813805.1). NCBI lineage: Eukaryota > Metazoa > Arthropoda > Insecta > Trichoptera > Limnephilidae > Limnephilus > Limnephilus auricula. Next base: position 10,589,048 of record OX638406.1, on the reverse strand, counting down.
TACCTTCCACGTAGCAACCCCAAAGATGACGTGGGACGTGAGGGATTTTATTAAAATTTGAGTTAATGTAAAAAAAAAATCTCTTATATCTCTTAAGAACAATATCCCTAAGGTTAATTTGTTCGGAACAATTCACGTAGGTCTAATTGAATCTCCCATATATTCATATGAGAAGTAAAGCTAAAAAATTTAAAATAAAACCTTTATAAAACTGACAACAATTTTTAAAAAAAATGAGTGTGTTTTTTTCTTTATTAGTAATATTAGTTTAAAAAAACAAAATGTGAGCTTTTAAAAAATATTTTTGCATTTAAAAATTTATATATTTCAAAAACTATGATAATTTAAAAAAAAAATTTCAGATACTTTCAGAAAAATTCCATTTATTTGGATTTTATTGCAGAGTGAAAATATTCTAACCTTCTGACAGAATGTGCGTTTTACAAAAAAACCATTTTTTGCTACATGCATTAAGATGATAGACTTCGCTTTTCGGCCCATACAAAAAGGATGCCCGGGAAAAAACACTTTTCTACATCGAAAATTGCACAAAATGAATATATTTTTTTATACTGCCTTCTAAAGGGTGAAAACTATGTCGGTATGTTTTCGAATTTTCGATGCGTTTCGTATTAACGTAAACATTCACTGTCAAACATATACGATTTATCAAAAAATATTATTTAAGGAAAAAGTGCTGCTAACTCAACTCTCATAAAGAATTATAAAATTATAAAAAGCTACCGACGTAGCTTCTTCTTTCTAAAAAATACATATTTTTTAAAATTTCAATTTCGTGAAAGTTTCGGTGTAGAAAAGTGTATTCTCCCTAAACCCATTTTCGAGCGATTTCTGTAGGTAAATTTGAGCGTTGTCTCATTCGCACATTTCGCATTCGCATGTATTGTAAGTGTGCGTGGGTTTATTGTGAGCGGGACAGAATGACAGACGCGGGTGTTCCGCGTGTGGTTCAAAGCCTAGCCTTTTAATAACACGACATGAAGACTTGGTGTCTTTTTTGTAAGTGTGTTCAATTCAATTTGTGAAACTAATTTTGTAGTTACACAACGATGTAATTAATATCGTACGAAACCGGACAGTTAAACTATTTAAATCCAGTCTTCTTACAAGTATGCAAAATTCAAACAATAGATTAAATCAAATAGGTATACAAGAAAGGCCAAATTATTTGATCCCATTCACAATTCACAATCCGACAAGGGTCGAAATAACAAGACAATAACATTTAGCGACAAAATGCCCCCCCTAGTATCGCTGTCACCTGGGTAATTCGATCATAATTCAGTCAATATGTCCCAGTGACAATGTCCCAGTGACAAAATCCCGGTAACAATATTACACTGACAATGCAACAATGCTAAAGACTGCATATAATAAGATATTAATTTCTGGTTCAACATAGTACTAAATGGAAATGTATACAAATACTGCGTGCAAAATAGTACCAAATAGAAATGTATATTATAAAGCTAGTAATAGTAATAGAACGCCAGCAACACAATATCGCTCTTTGTGCGAATAACGTATTTGTTACCATGATAATAAGGGTGTTGAGAGTTTATTAAAAAATTGCTCCCTCTGCAGGGGTGGACTTAAATGGTTCTCAAACTTTTATCTTGGCATTTAAAAAAAATGCTAAATTATTTTTTTGAATGTGAATTTTTATTTTTTTAAATTTGTTTTTCCATTACCAGGGTTTAGATAATAGATATTATTTTATAAATTTTTCAATTTTATTTTTTTATGCTAATTTCGCAAAGGAAAATAATTTCCCTCAGGGCCTATGTCATTTTTGAGGACGCTGTGTGGAGGGTCTTTTCGAGGAGAAGAAGGAGTGAACATGAGTCTTGTGTAGCACATGTTGCAGGAGGGAGGACTTGCAGAGGCCTGCAAATCATTCCGTAGCCGAGCTGTTGAACTCAAGATCGAGTTTGGCGTGATTCAAAAATTATTTTTTTTTGTTGTATTTCTTGGGCATTAACTATGTAACAATTTCTAGACATTTTGTTTTGAAAAGTTTTATTTTTCTATGTAGAATTGTTACTTAAATTACTTTGTTACATAAATTACTTTGTTACTTAATTTAAGTAACAAATGTATGTAGAAAAATAAAAGTTTAAAAAAATAAGACTAAAATATATATATATTTTTTTTTTTTTAAGTTTCGACCACAATAAATATAGATACTAGGCAGATGCAAAATAAAATCTTTTTTCATCACACGTCGCAACTGAGTAGTCGTGTACAGCCTCGATAAGTAGTCCTTGAGGTGATTTCTCACAAAAACGGCGCTCTAAAAATTATAGAATTATCATTATTATTATTACTCCTTCTTATTCAAACAGCACCACGGTAACACACGAAACACCGCTAGTAATACGTGAAGCCGTCGCGAATTGTGAGAGTGTGATCTGTGGTGACGTGTGATTGACAAAATATATATTTTCTTTTAATATAAACAAAATATCAACGGACAGCCAATTGACTTATACTTTTTTACTCCAAATATCTTCAACAATCGCTGGTTAAAATTCGTCGGGTACGTGCTGTTACATCATGAATACACGAGTTTATTAATGATGATAAAAATTCCAATTTATAATGTAAAGTTTGAGAACCTTTTCCCGTCCCTTTAGTCAGCTAGGTAACGCGATACTTTTATTTGATTACGCAGAATCAAACATTGTTCCCCGCTTATATTGTAGCCAACAAAAAAAATTGAAATGCACACGACCCTCGATCCCTCATTGTTATTGCCCTGGGTGATTGGGCTTCACTCAACTTGACACAATATAATTATTTGATACCTTATACTTTGCGAAGGTTACTTACGTTGGGTAGTTCCTAGAATAATAATAATATGGCCATAATCAGTTGCGGCTCGTGACTTCCAAATAAAAATGAGTGCTAAGATTGAAAAATACGACTTTTTTATTTATTTTTTTGTAACAATTTTTTGAAGCAACACTTCTTTACGTACGCTTGACTTGGGGGATAAGCTAGCGAATGCGTGTTGAGAGCGTTACGAAAAGTGTAGTCGGGCGAGGCGAACGGGCTGTATCACACTGTAGGAGCAAGAGAGAGAGAGAGAGAGAGAGCAGGGCTGCGCGGGCACATTTTCTTTTTCTCTTCCTCTCATAGCCAGTGCATGAAGATTATTCGTAATTTCATTTCGTTCTTCAACAATTTTATAAATTAATATTTTTTTCAACACATTTAATATTCTAAGTTTAAATAAAATTGTAAATTCATTTTAACCCGTATTATCCCAATCATTCCAGACTTGTCCAATTTTGATGAAAAATTGATCTTCGCACCTTATAGTGTATGATAACATAAATATACTATAGGGACATGTATATATTTTATACATATAAACATATGTATATACACACATATAGATGCACAGATGGAGTTAAATAAGTTTTACTTCAGTCGTCTGGTCTAAAGCACACTCGTTTTTTTATTTTTAATTTTTTTAATCAACCATTTGAGTTAGTAAGACGATGATATCCCCGATTGGTGTATGTTGTGAGCTGATATTGTGGTGGGGAGGCTAAGGAGAAGGGGCAGAGGAAGGTGGAAAAGTATCTGGGTATTCAGATGTGGTCACCAAACGGGGATACATTCATTACAAACAACGTTTCGAATCTGAATTGTGAAGTTTCACCACAGTGATTCTAAGAGTTGCTAGTTGATAATTCACAATTTAAATAAAAAATATTGTGAATTAACAAAAATTAATCAGTTAAAATTTATTTGCGCACGCCGGGATTTGTATCTGCGACCTCCGGATTCGTAGACAAGGATCGTAACCTTCTAACCATAGAGGCCATCGTCATTTTTTTTAATGTAGTATTTCAGGATTCTTTCAGTTACACGAAAATAAAATACCTTCATTAAGGTTTTACTAAAAATTAATTAATTAATTAATTTTTATTTCTTCAAACTTCGCAAAATCACTTTGTGGTGTCATTTTTAATTAAATTAAACAAATAACTTTGTATCAACCATAATTATATAATCACAATTACCTATATGTTTCGAAACCGATGGTTTCTTCGTCAAAGTAGTAATGACATAATTTTTAATTTAAAAAAAAAATATATATATAAAAAATTCAACTACAACAAAATCAATAGTCATATTTTTCAAACTTATTACTCTTGCTCGCGTCACGAACCGCCACTGGTCACAGGTCCTTAGAATGGCAAAATAAGTCTACTTACAATGGATACAGACTTCTTAACGATTCTTAAATTGCATACAAAATCGTTCTTGGAATATTGCTACATGCACTACTTGAAGCGAAAATATTCATAAAGAACAAGATAATACCAATAAATCTAAACAAAAATATGAAAAAGAACAAGACACAGAAAAAAAAGATGACGGTCGTTAATATGATAAACGTTAGTTACATCATTTATAACTCAAGAACGGCTGAACCGATTTTTAGATCTTTGATTTGTTGGATTTGTCTCCGTCCCGATTAATAGAATAACTATTAAAACATCGGAAAAAATCACGGGAAAAATAGTTATGAAGAAAATTATTTTTTTCATATATTTTGTATGGAACGGATTTTCAAATAATGTGCGTTGGTCGACATCATTTGAATCAATTCGAACTGTCAATGGTGTAGTGTGCCGAACATTTCGTGGTTAATCAACAGCTCAATTTCATTTTTTGAACTTAGAGTAGGTACCTATTTATTTTAACTTAATAAAAACGTAATTAATTTCAGCTAATAAATTAAACACAACATTTATTGATTCTGAAGCGGTACGAAGTTTGCCGGGTCAGCTAGTAATATATAATAAATGGCCGGGTTGGTTAAGGCGTTCGTGCCGGTAAGACAAAAAATCCTGGGTTTGAATCCCAGTTGCAACCGTTACCTTTTTGTTCCGTGTCTTGTCTTTTTGATATTTTCGTTTACGTTTATTAATATTATCTTCTTCTTAAATTATATACTACGTTGGGTACATTCAAAAGTTGTTATATCAATATATATACCAAAAAATAAATTTATAATACATTTTAGTCAGATAAAAGAATACTAGATTTATATCACATAGCCATAGACCAAGATAATTTTTGAGCTTTCAAACTGAAAAGCTGCACAAATTCACAATATCACGAAGATAAAGCTCACGGTAGGTTACTTAAAATTTGGTAAAAATGGTAAAAAAATCTTCCAGAATACAGAACAATATAACACACTAATTCTCAGTAGGTTTTTTAATAACAAAATAGATTTTTTTTATTTCCTCTGTAGGTACCTAATTCAAATCAAGGAAGCGATCATCCGATACACGAGTGTTCCGTGCAAAGAAATTATTGTAAAAAAATGGATTCAATAGGGTGTTGTGTTTTAAGTTTTAAAAATATGAAGTTTTTTATTGTGAATATTTTTTATTGAATGTTTGTTGAAGTATAATAATCGATGTTTTGGGCAATACAATGAATCGATAAATTTTTGATTCTGTGTGGTTTTTGCTTTATTGTATTACCTATGGTATTAAATAGCAATGGTCTTAAGAAGTGAGGTATTGTTAAATATTATATTGTTGTTATTTATTTATCGATGTTAATAATCCATTTATGCATGCTCAATAAAAAGGCATTGACCAGCGGCTGAGAATATAAATTTAAAAACGCTTGCAACTGTACAGGGAGGTCCCGATGAGAAAGATCGATTATTCCCCGTATCAAATTTCTTAAATAAAAAATTTTATATCGATTTATTTCATTCCAAAATTGCTTTAATATATACCTACATTCAAGTAAGCAATAAAAATGCTCAAAACGCACGAAGCAAATTATTAAATATCGTGTACTTCTTGTCAGTATTTTTTGATCATAAGTATTTATGATTTTTCAATAATGTCTAAACTAAAAAAGTGTGTAAAAAAAATCTAAAATATTTTGTTTTGTAAGACCTTAAATAAATTTAAAAAAAACTGTGATATTTTCGTCACAAAACACGCTCTCGGATTTATTTTTTAATAATTTTAATTTAACGAAAATAGAAATTCTGAAAAATGTGTTTAGATTATGTGTTGATTTATTTTGTTGTATGATTACATGATTTGAAATTTTTGTTGTATAATAGAATCTGTCGCTTGAAAATTGAAAAAATCTGCCAACGACTAACGGTATAACCTAAGTATATTAAAAAAATACTTAGTTTGTCAAAATTTAAAAATGCGTTTACCAAATGAAATAACGATCTTTCAAAACCAATTTATGTTTTTTTGGAAAAAAGAGTCAATACTTCTAGAATTTGATTTAAAAAGGACTAATTTCCGGTATTCTTTGATAATACCCTTTTAGGTAATTTATTATTATTCCGATTCTTGACATAATTCAATGAAAACGTTTAATTTACTTTATCATTCACGTCTTCGGCCTCCATGGTCGAGGGATGAGGCTTTTGATTACGAAGCGATTTCAAATACAGGCACTTCAATTTCAATTCAAAGTTAATATTTTTTTCGAATATAGTATATTTTCAAATGTAGTATATTTTCAAATATAGTATATTTTCAAATGTAGTATATTTTCAAACATAGTATATTTTCGACAGGTTCCAGAGTGGAAGACACTTTCAGCATCGCTCTGATGAAAGAACACCATTCAAAATTGAAACGTTACTTGAAATGGCTTCAGCCGTATTTTGTGACAAGATCTGAATATCCAGGTAATTGCCATTTCCTTCCTACCCACTTCCTTCCCTTCCCCAAAATACCTTCAGCCTCACAACATAACCCCAATTAGCGATGCCACAGTGTAACAAGCTCCAGGGAGTTGGGATCAGTCAAGTTGTGCTATGCAAAATGACAAACAAAATATTACGTTGGTTTTAAGTTAATTTTGTCAAAATCTGGAAAACTTTCATATTTTAATAGGTTTGTTGTCACGTTGAAGAATGGATCTGAAATCTCCCATTTTTGGAAACATTTTATGCGGTAATTCCCATCTATAAAAACACGTTTATAAATTGACTCGCCTAGTTCCTAAATCCTCCGCATAGTTTAATCTCCCAGTATTGCAGCCATGTCCTCTTGCAAGTAATTTTCAACAAACTACAAATTATATCAAATTTTTTCAACAATCAAATAACATAAACCCATAGACCTTTTTGGCGCGGAGCTCTCAAAAAACGAAGTTATTATTTGTTTCTAATAAGAATCCCCTGTTTCCTAGTATGTATTGACAAATTAAGTACGTTTTTAACAATTAAAGAATATATTAAAACTCGTTATTAAAGAGAAAGGGACCTTTCTGGCCCTGACCTCTCTATGCCATTTTACAAAAAAAGAAGTAATTATTTGTTTGTAACAAGTATCCCTAGTTTCCTGTTATGAATTGACAAATTATATAATTTTTTTAATAACCAAATTATACACGGAGAAAAATTAACGGTTAAAAACGGGACTGAAGTTCTTACGAACAAATTAACAGTGATTCAATGTTTATTGGCGGTAAAATACGTACGAAATTACGTATACCAACAAATTATTCTTAATGTTCCCGCCAATATGATGATAAACATTGAAACCCTGTAAATTTGTTCGTAAAAACTTCAGTCCCATTTTTAACCGTTTTTACAATTAAAATGATCGTTTTTTCAAATAACATTTTTCTCCGTGTACGAACTCTTGACGAAAGAGAGAGGGGTCTTTTTGGTCTTGAGCTCTCTACGCCATTGTATTAAAAAAGGAAGTAATTATATGTTTCTTAAATAAATTCTCTAATTTCCTAACATGTTTGTAGTACGTCGTTTATCTTTATCATCGACTTTTCCTAGGACTTTTCCGCTTGTAATATTGACATTACGAAGCTTCCAACCAAACAGACAGAATTAGCAATTGAGTCATACAATAATGAAGTTACCAAAGGCCAACCCTTCCGAACTCCATGAATCGGTTATTGTTTTTGTCTTTCATTGTGCCTGAACTGAGTTATGAGTGCCGGGCTTGTGTTAATTGTAATTTATCGCCGGGGCTGAATTGGCCGGAATAAGCAGCCAGGCTGATGCGCGCCGCTCACTGTTCGGGACGTAGTGGCAATTTATAGTCGCGGATACAAAGGCTTGCCGGCATTCATCACAGGAAGAACAAAGTGTTGGGTGTTTGGTTTGGGAATGCGACCCTTTCACGGGGACTTGCTGGCCGGCTTCTGCTACGACTCCTGTAGCGCCGTAGAGGCGTAGACACCTATCGGCGTAGAGGTGGAGAAGCGTAGAAAATCGTAGTATAGCACATCGTAATGGGTTAGATAATTATAGAAACATGCTCGCTTCAGTGCGAGAAGTCACAGTTAAATATTTTATACATATTTTATTGTAGAACGGAGGAAAGATTGTCAGGGGAATGTATTTGTGTTTATTTGTACAAAATAGTTACACTACATATTATGGTCTAAAATAAACATAAATTTTAACTTACACTTAATTATAAAAAATTCCAAACATTTAACATTTTGATTTAATCTAGGTATCTACATTTTTTTTTACTTCACTGGGAATTAAGCCATACATTTTGTGCCTTTATACACTAAATAATAATTCGGTGTTTTTTTATTTGTTCTTTCTTTTAGGTATTGGTTTTTAAATATTTATTTAGGTATCGGTACCGCGTCCCCGGGAACCATTTGTAGCGATTCACCTACTTACGTAGCGGCCTATCTAGTACTGCGCGCCTACTAACCACCTTCTGGAAAGAGCTCGGTTCTACGGCACACAATACGTAGCGCTGCGCTGAAATTTCGGGAATCTTCCAGCGGGTGCACGATTTCGCCTGCCGTTCTCGTACCAGGCTTGGCCCTATATAAGGGCTCGAGCAAGCCAAATCCAGTCAGTCGATCTTACTCAGCCTTCACGGCGACAAGCCGGCGGCCTAATAACACAACATCGCGATCTGCAGTCCTCGGAATAAACTTACGCAATTCATTTGTAAATAGTGCACAATGTAAATATTGTAAATACATCTCATCATCATCATCCTCCAGCGTTTATTATTCCGACCAGCACGCACGGAGATATCACGACACACCGGTATCTCCTCTTCCAACCTGAGGCCCATTTCCTCCTCATCAGGAGACGCGCAGCTGCCTCTAAACATTTGTTGGATAACCAAATCTCCCGAAGTGATTCGCCACGTTTGGTGACTTAACAGGGGTGCCCGGGTTTATGGGGCGAGGTTTTTACGGCTCTTGGCAGCGGATGTGTCTGCCCACCAATAGAGTGGCAGGCCGGATCAGGAGAGACTTGTTGAGGAAGACCTTTTGACTTCTCCTTCCCCTCATATCCCTTTTATTCCTAGAATTTCCTCAACTTCTTAACTATCTAACTAACTAACCATTACGCCGTTTCACTGCAAGGGTAGGCAGAGAGGACGGACCGCCAAACAACTCGGTCTTGGCATACACTCCTTGCTTCATTTACATTTACTTCAAGTGTCTGGTTCACTTGATCGTGCCATGTCTTCCTCGGGCGTCCACAACTTCTTCTTCCTTTCCTAAAAATACCCTACACAGAGCATTCCCAAAGATAAGATAGCACGGGCCCTGAGCGGAATTATTTTCCTCAGGGCTCCTGTGTGGAACTAATTTAAAAAATAGGTATAATGGCAAAGTATTACGTGTACTGTATGAATTTGAATGAAGCAAGAAAGAGAGATTTGTGCAAAATTTCATAATATAATACATCCATCACGGTTCCATGCCAACTCAACAAAGTGGCATTTCAACACTTTGTTGAGTTGGCATGGATATTTTTTTGTTTTAAAAGTCCCTAACCTAACTTAACCAATTTTAAAATATTAATTTAGCACTTTTAATGACTTTTCAAGGGCGGTGATGAAAATGCATGATTCTGAGTTGTCTGGTCATGATCCATCATTGCCTACTCCTGAAGTGCAATGAAGTCATGGTAAGTTTTTTAGATATTATGGATCCAGTCACCCTTCTTATTAAACGCCAATTAATTGGAAGGTTCCGCAAACCACCCTTAATAAGACTCCCTCGAGGGCATTATTACAGGGTCATTCGCAAATATTTACTACCCCTGTTACTTTCACTCCCTTATTTACAGAATTAGAGTGAATTTATTTATTAAACAGCAGGAATAGTGTTTCGATTCCGTAATTACAGATATTATATTTTTTACGAAACATTGTGGGTCCAAGTTACAGATATAAAAAAATATTATCTATTTATTTTTTTATTTTTTTTATTAGTTTCAATAGCAAAGTTTGTACATTATGTAGGTATAAAGTATAATATTAGTGACAAATTAAAACACTTTGTTTTTACCACGATAATCTTTATTTTAACACATCGACATGTTTCGAGAACGATGTTCTCTTCCTCAGGACATAAAATGTACTAACACTAAATAATCAAGTATAAAGCTATGCGTGGGTAGAAAAGAAAGTAGTGGGGGGAGGGAGTGAGGTAGTGAGGGGAGGTGCCTAGAAGATTAACAGGGAAGAGTGTGGAGGGGGGAGGTGGAAAAGGGAGGTGCTTAGAACATCAAAGACAAAAAATTACAATGGAAATATGTTTAAAATAGGGTTATTCACAAAATTGATTTTATTATTAATAATATTTAAATTTCTATTGATATTTTTCCTAATTTCTAAAATTTCTAAAAGATCTAATTGAAAACCACTAACGTTAGTATGTAAAATTTTAAAACCAGTATTTTAAAACAGTAATTTGAAGAAGTAGATATAATTTTTTGTGTTTTTCACAGTCCTATCTTTTAATATAATTTTCCCCGAGTACCAACAGCTCCCGTTTGGAGCCAGTGTTGAATATTATGAGGCTGAAAACTGACCAAAACGCAAATTTACAGTTTTTTTAAACATTATTTACCCACAGGAGATACTGAGGAAAAAATATCCCCCAGAGACTATGTTATCTTTTGGGATGCTTCGTAAAGGGTATTTTTAGGAAATGAAGAAGAGGAAATGCCGGCAAGAAAAAATGTACGAGGAGTGGGTAGGAATCTGGGAGTTAGTGCGTCCAGGAGTGACGCACTTATGAATCTATTCCTCCCACTGCAGTGCAAGGCGATTGGTCAAGAGAGACTTGCTGGAGATGTTGAAATTCTCCCTCAATCAAGCTAAGTCACCAAACGTAGCAAATCACTCGAGGTAACCAATGACAGAGGGTGTTGGTTATCCAATAGACGGTTCCCGGGTCGGCGATATTCATCCTTACCTCCTAAATCGTTAGGGATGTCTAACACTCTGAGGTGGAGTCAACCCCCGGCGCGATTATAAAAAATTCTACAAAAGTCAAACCCATTTTTAAACAGAGACTCCGCAGGACACCAATTAGAATAAAACGCCCTAATGAAAGTCTTTTCGACGCTTTTGGAAAAAAAAAATACATAAATTTAAAGTTCGCGACGGGATAACTACTATTGTAAACCAGGCCGTAAAAAGTACTTACTGACGAATAATTTTTAGTATGCCGATTAAAGAATCATTAATTTATAAAGAACTAGCTTCAGCCCGCGACTTCGTCTGCGTAGGATTAGAACTTCGAGTAATCTATTTTATTTTCCTAGGTCCCATCTACGTTTATACCTAAATTCTTAACCTATATATTTAAAATATGTATAATTCTTGATTGGATTCAAAGAATTAGGCGATTACTTCAAATAAATTCAATAATTTAAATATTTAAATATTTTCTAAAATAGAATTTTGATTTAACAATCATTGTTTTGCAAAACGTCGTTTTCAAATATTGACATTTTCTATTAAACAATAATTATTATTTTCAATATATTGAATATAAATAGCTAGCTTTATAAATTATACACTATATGTTATTTTGATGTATTAGCTACATTATTGTAAAGTTTCATTAAAATCCATTCAGTAAATTTTGCGTGAAAGAGTAACAAACATACATACATCCATACAAACTTTCGCATTAATAATATTAGTAAGATTTAGGTCTGCGAGAGTCGAGTATTTTTTCATTTAATTATGTTTAACTAGTTCTAACTCGTGTAAAATCACTTTAATTAATAAGATTGAAACTGGAAAATTTTGTATCCATTTTCTCAAAAAGTTTTGTACATTTCATTAGCATAACTTGAAATAAGTGTTTTATTCTAAAAATAATTAAATTAGCGTCATCTATGAGAGAGCTTTCCTTCAAAGAACTTAATTTGCTATATCATACAATGAAAAGAGGTTCATAAGTAGGAGATTTAACTCTTGGATTTTTTTTTTTTTTTACATTAGGTCCACTCAGGAGGCCCTGAGGAAAATAATTTCCCTCAGGTCCTATGTCACCTTTAGGGATGCGGTGTGGAGGGTATTTTTTAAGGAAAGGAAGGAGAGGAAGTTCTGGGAAGGAAAAGGTAAGAGGGTTAGGTAGGAATCTGGGGTTCAGTGTGTCTAGATAATCTGTCGCCAAGACCTATACAATGATCCCCATGAACCCGGGCACCCCTGCTAAGTCACCAAACGTAAGGAATCACTTGGGGTGACCTATGGCAGAGGTGTTGGTTATCCAGTAAATGGTTCCCGGGGCGGCGGTACCCATTCCCGCCTCCCAAATTGATAAAAGTATTTTTTTAAACATGATATTTAATTTTTTCCAGAATTACAAAAAGAGTTATTAAAAAATACTCGATGTATCCAAGGCCATGTGTTTTACTAGCAGTATATAATTCTAGCATCGATAATATTTCTAAGAGATTCAATTTTCAAACCAAAAATACATGATTTTGTATGATTTTGCATTATTTAGCATGGCTTCATCTTAAGTTGACTTCTTGTAGTATCCTTTTCTTTTCATAAACGTTAGGTAATACTGCCATAGGTGAAATCACGGTATCCTCCGTGAGAGTCTCAATAGAATACTGTGTTTTTACTGTTGACATAAGAATAACACTTTATCTAAAATAAGCAAATACCCCAGCACGCAGAATCTCCTAATGAAGTGATCACAAAACATTACTATGAAAGATGGAGCCATGTGAAATAATTCAAAATCATACAAATCATGTGTTTTGGGTTTGAAAATTATATATTATATATTTATATATTTTGAAAGTCTAGAAATATTATAGATGCTTCAATTAAATACTGTGAGTGAAACACATTTTGGCCTTGTAAATAATCGTGTATTTTTGCTAGTCCGGAAAAAAAATATCAGGCATGTAAAATATACTTTCAAGTTCAAAGCCTCCTACTAATGAACCCCTTTTCGGGTAATTTTTTATTACATAATGTGGCAAATTAAGTTGTTTAGAAAATGATCGGAAAGCATTTTAATATTTGTGCCAGAATTTCACAAAATAAAACAAAACACTGCAACTTTGCGTTGTTTTTATCGGCATGAATCAAAATGGGCGGCGTTCAACAAATTTCGAATTTAGAATTAAACCTTATGCCGTTCGGCATAAAGACTTTCTACATTTTGTATCAGTTAATCAGTGGCGGCTCGTGACTTTTGGTGAGCTAGAGTGCTAATTTTATCAAAAATGGCATTATTGATGTCGTTGTAGCCAAAAAAATTTTTTTTTTTTTTTTTCAAAATTTTTTTTTTTTTGTATGAAGATTTTTAGGAAATCGGTGCGGCGCACAGCAATACTGAAATTTCCTGAAAATCTTCATACAAAATTTTTTTTTTGAAAATAAAAAAAAATAAAATTTTTTCGGTTACAACGACATCAATAATGCCGTTTTTGTTAAAATTAGCAGTCTAGCTCACCAAAAGTCACGAGCCGCCACTGCAGTTAATGGTGGCGAATGGAAGGACTGCGTCGCTTGGTTCCGTGAAATTGATTTTAATTATCCTTTTTATTCTAATAATCAAAGCGTAAGAAAGCAGTAAATATTTTTTACAGGCCATACGAATTAACTTGTATACGAATTAACTATCAAATATCTTCTCCAACCTTTCCAAAAAAATTTAAGATTTAAAAGTATTTTTAAATCTTCTAATAATATTAATATTTCTAAATTTTCAAAGGACTAGTGGATCGCCTTAATAACATACAGTTACTGATTATTTCACACCCTACAAACTTAAATGCCGTCCTGAACTTAATACGATACATTCTCGAGCAGAGGCCCTAGCACGCTTGCTCTATATCGATCGATAGGATAACTATCGGTAACTTCTCATCGTTCCCTAGCATGACTACAGATCGCCAACGAATAAGTGACAGTTCACAATGACTAAGTGTCCTTAACATATTCGACATCAACTATTGTTTGTACGTTAGCGATGTGCAGTTGTCCTGAACTACCTATTGCGAAGATTTCTGTATAACCGTCAGGTCGGCATTAAAGTGTGACTGGCATTTATAATCTTAGTTACTGATTTTTTTATTTTTTATATTGCTGGTACTTATTATTATATATATGTAAAGTACAAACATCAGTAAACTACGTGTAAGAGTGTGTAAATTAATAAATAAATATTGAGAAGAAAAAATCAACCCTGAAAAATAAATAATGTAGGCTCTTCAACTGTTGACAATCCAGTTTGGACTATGGGGAAGATATTGAAATATAATAATATACGATCTGACAATCACAATGCCCCCTTGCCCCTGTCGTCCCCCGCGCAGCCGCCACTGGCGCGTCCCCATACAACACCCGCCATACAATATTGCCGGTACAATGACCATTGTTAGCGGGAACACAGTGGCGGCGCGGCGGGGGCCCCAGAGATTAAATTAATAATTATGTATTGCTGTCAAGTTTGAATTGCGACTGCGGAGTTTGCGGTATTGGAGGGGTGTTTAGCGTTTGAACTTTGATTTCGTATTTCGAATGAAAAATACTGGATTTTTTTATTGATGTTTGGGTAAATGTAATTAAGAAATATTTTAGTAAACGGTTTGGACATGCATTAGGTACACTCTTTTATATTTTAGGTATAGAAACTCCAAAAAATGAGTATTTATATATGTTAAGTGTCCAATGACACCGTGTGGAAGGTAAAACTAATTATGTGAAGCGAATTACGAGTGTCTATTAGATTGTGTTTTTATATCGACAAGGAAAAAGAAAAAGACAGGAATGGCCCTTACCTTGATGATGAGGTGACAGCTCCCAGCTCTTCATTCACAGTCACTTTCCAATGTTAAATGACCCGATGGTCTTCACGAAAATCATAATATTTTTATGATTGTTATTTGCGAGATTTGCGAAATGCTTGTAAAATCCCGACAGAATTTTCAAATATAACAATTGTATGTTTTTATTAAAAAAACAACGAGGTTCAAATATGTTCTTTCTTCAAGCGTTTTTTTATTCATCTTCTTTTGCTTCTTGGGTAAGGGCCTTGATGTGATAGGAGGGGAATCAGAAGGAAGGAATATTTGGTAAGGAACATGGGTAAAATGGATGAATGTCCTAAAGTTATTTCAACACTAAACAATGTGTGAATGTGGATGAAACAATAAGGGGATATCGTGTGCACATGACTGTACAATATTACTTCTCGTACATTTTTTTAATTATTTATTTCTATTTTCGTTCCTATGTTTACTGTTTACATAATATATCATAATAAGTATACAGTAACATAAAAAGGTTAATAATCGGAAACTGTGTGTAAATGGGTTAGTTGAATTATTTTGTGAACACCTCACTAGGAAAACCTGTTCTGAGGTGTTCGCATGTTTTAGATACAGTGTTATTTAGGTGAAGGATGCGTTGGCTAGATATTTAGTTAGGCTTGTAATAAATAACGATTATCTCTAACTTCTAGAAAGTTAAACTACTTTTCTACACAAATTTCTAGGTTAAAATCAAATATTATCAGCTTGAACGCCAATATCATCGTGTGCTATGGAGCGTTGGTGTGTTATTTTTCTTTTAAAAAATAAAAAAGTTGACACAAATATTAAGGAAAATAATAATTAAGAAAAAAGTATCATTTAATAAATGCCTTATTTTACGTAGACGAATGTATAAATCTTCCATGCATAGACAGGGAAAAATTATAAAAAATATTTAAATTAACAGATTTCCAAAAAAAATTAAGATACCAATCGAAGTTAACTAACGCATTAAATGTCACCATAAAGAAATGAACATGTTTAATTAATTAATTATTTAATTTTCCGATTGCACCTTGAGCACCCCTGACATGTTAATACTCGCACAACTGCCACGGTCCAAAGTCCATTGAAACTTTGCGCCTTCAAACTTCCAACTGGCGTATCTCTGTCCCTGTTCCGCCCGCACACCTGCATATTAATGCCTCATCCGTCTCTTTCTAATGAATGTTGGTTTTTTATGCAGATACTGTCACTCTAGTTAGTTTTTTCAGGGGTTTTTAAATTTAAACTTAAAAATAGTTTATACGATGTAATTCTTAAAATACCTTGAAAATCGAAATAAATCACACATTCCTTGCATTTGCGATAAGATTGAAATCGCTTGTTAACCCCTCGATCCTCGGAAGTATATTATTAGCCATTAATATCATATTATATCTATTAGAGCCTCTGAAGGACAGATCTGACCGGGGCGTTTGTACAATATAAAAGTATTTTTATGTATATTCATAATGTTGAAGTGTTCCTTGTATATGGTTAAACAAGCTGAGATAAATACTGAAACGCTTGGAAACCATAGCAACCCGCCAGTTTTAGTTTGGTTTCAGTTTTTCCATGAGCGGAGGGCTATAAGCCCTATCCTCCTTTGGATTCCGACCAAACTTCTATCATGGCGCTACTCAATTTTTCCTTTTTTCAGTATTTATCTCAGATTGTTTAACCAAAGACAAGGAACACTTCAGCTGTCATATTGGCGCTGGCGACTAAAAAACAAACAAAAAAACTCGAAAACTGACAACAAAACTGGCGTATCTATTGCAGCCAGGAACTGGCGCGTCGCCGTCCGCAGCAACAAACGTCAACTAAAAAATTTCAAAGATTTTTTAGTTGATGTTTGTTTGATATTAAAATTTTATTATTTCCAAATATCAATGTTTTTATTTAAAATGTAATAATACTCAAAGATAAATATACTAAATCTGGTGCCTAACAGTATAATTTTATAAAAAACTTAAATAACACTAAATATATTCAGCACGTTTAACCCGGAAGCATTCCGAAATTTCTTGAAATTTCACCATGTCGTTGGGACTTAGAGGTAAAATTATTTTAAGTCATATTTTAATAAATATTTTTATAAGAGTCGCTTCTGCCTATTTATTATAATATTTTTTTTAAATATTAGAGCGCTCCCTCTTTTTTTTTTTTTTTTTTATTCCAGAAAAAAAGAAAATAACATTTTCACTTACTTAACTAGAATTTGCATAACATTATATTAACACTCTAACACTGGTATTTACATATCTCCCTCTCAAAACACGTTTAGTAATTATCTACTTCTTTTTGAACGTTTATAACGGAGCCTTGGTGCCGGCCACCTTTTTCGTTATATCCAAAAAATATATAAGGCTAGGTTATAGCCGCTCAAAAAGAAGAAGAAGGAGAGAAACGAATGTTAGAGGGAGCGGGCTAATATTGAAAACTATAATATCAAGCGAAAATTGGGAAAATGTTTAATAAAACCCGACTCTAAAAAATTGAGCAAAAATCTCGTGGGGGTCATGTTAAGTAGCATTTAAAGAAACATTGTGAATTTTTTCATACCTATAACTTATAAAATAACAGAAACAAACGTGTAAATATTAATTTTCGGAGCCTAATTTTCGATTTATTCCTATCGAGGGATTTTCATATAATTACCGTTTTGACGTGGGGAATGTATAGAATAACATTTTTTAAGAGCTTAAAAACATCAAATATTTCAGGAAAATATGTAAGAAATCGGTAGAAATCAGAGATTTAAATAAAAAAAATTTTTGGTCACACTTTAAATACCACTTTGTGCAATAAAAACAAACCCGAAAAAAGATTCGTAGAAAAAACAAGTATTTTTGCAGGCCAAAAAAATTTTCTACTTGGAGTAAGTATATAATTAAAAATCTTTTGAACATTCTAGACGACCAAATTTGTAAACTAAACACATTTTTTAAATTCCGGTATGAAATATTAATATGTGCAAATTAGAGAATTGAGATTATTGTGTTTATATTAAATTAAAAACAAACTTTTCTACAGTTAGGGGCCGCGTACTTTTCTCGCAACGCCACTGCATTAATTTAACCGGTTGTTTAATTTTATTTCTGCCGTTTGTCATTGGAAAGTTTCTGTCAAAAGGGGGTAGGTAGTACGCGATACCCTCGCTATGAAAGGCTGGCGTAATGCAACGCTTTCATTGGCTCGCTCAGACATAAGTGAATAAATAATACGCCATTGTATGTCGGGGGCATATTTAATTTTTATTATTTATTTTATTTTTACCTGGTGGGTATTATGCAATGATAAAACGATTCGTTCGCCATGATGGCATATTCAAATAACGTGAATGGATTTTAAAACTCCGATGTTATAAAAAGTAAATAGCTTTGTTTGGGGGCTGAAGTTTGAGCAGTATTTGCTTTTGTTTGTTTGTTCGTGGTTATAGAGAATTGATGAGAAGCTTTTTTATTTATTAAAAAGAAAAAATGGTTTTGCGTCTAATGTTTATTTTTATGCAAAATTGAAAAGAGTCGGATTAACTACAATGGAATAATAATGAGAACTCTTTTGCAGAAGATCACCTCAATAAAGGTAGAAAATTGATTTTATCGATTACTTTAAAATCATTCCCTTAAAAAATTTGGCGTATCCGAAAAATAAAAACTGTTTTCGAAAAGTGATGAAATAGGCTTTCAAATTTTATTATCAGAAATTACTATGTAATTTTAAATATAAAAATTTTGGATGAAAACTTTAAAAAGTTATAAAAATGGCTCACTTTACGTTTTGAGTTAACTAAAATTACTGATAATGAAAAAATAAACGCACACACAAAATTCATTAGAAAAATGAATTATAAACGTTACTGTCACCTCATTTTTTTGTCGTTTAAAGTTAAAAAAATCTTAAAAATTCATAAAGTTTTAATATATTTTTTTAAATTGCGATCGGAAACTTTGGTTTCATAAAAGTATACATTTAATTTTTTTGTAAATTTTAGATATGAATATATAGCAGGTTGTATTCTGTTTTGAATACCGTTTAGATCATACTTCTCACTATGATAGTAAGGGAGACACAACGTTTTTTCTGAGACCTATGTGAGCTGGGATAAATATGGTCACTTGTGATTAAACGGGTCAAATTGGGTGCGCCATAAGTTTTTGCGCCTTTGAAAATGCAAAAAAACCCACACTGCAAGTTGAATGAAATGAGTGTTTATTTCAATAAAAGTAGACAAATAACAAAAACCGCACGGAGGAAAATATTATTCTAAAATACGATCATTTTATTCGTAAAACGGTTAAAAACGGGACTGATGTTCTTACGAACAAATTAACAGGGTTTCAATGTTTATTGGCGGGAAACTGTAAGAATAATTTTTTGGTAAACGTACGAAATTTGTTCTAATAATTAATAGTAATAATTTATTCTTACATTTTCCCGCCAATAAACCTTGAAACCCTGTTAATTTATTCGTAAGAACTTCAGTCCCGTTTTTAACTGTTCGTTTTTCTCCGTGTACGAAATTATTTATATATAAATTACAATTCTTCGTTCGGTACCTATTAGTATCCAACTTTTACCGGTACACCTGTATTTAAGTGAACTTTTTCAGAGTGGTTATCTTTGAAAATCTTATTTTATCTAAAGTAATTCTCAAGAAGGCAACGCGGGCACGTAACTAACCTGTCTTTATTTTTATTTTTATGCTGTACTGAATGTAAAACTTATATTATGATATCAATATACCTTTGTAAAATTGTAACTACTACCTCCTACCTATGAATTGTAAGTTCCTCCTGTCCTAAAATGAGTTTTGTAACTCATCTGGATTGCTCTAACAAGAAATAAAAACAATGAAAAAACTTTTTTTATTTTTAATATGTTTATTCAGTTTTAATTTTACAATATTTTATTTTACAAATCTTACAAAACTGATCAATCAGTTTGATTGTAAGTAAGATTGTAAACTAAAACACCCATGCTAATATTTTCTTCCTTTTTGTTCTAGTGCAAAAACGGCCCCGCATCACAGGGCCATTGTGTCCCACAGACCCTGAAGGGGGCGCCTCCCCAGCCCTCTCTCCCCCGAGCCCACGCGCTGCCTCCCCCAACACAGACCACGAGCTCAACGTGGAAGAAGAAGAAGACGACAATTCCAACCAGAGCTCCGTTGGAGCACCAGAAAACCTGTCCCTCAAGGAAAGCAGACCACCACAATACGAAGACATCCGCATCAAACATGAACAGCCCAACGAGAAATGGCCCCAGATCGACGACTCAAGATATATCACATCATCAAGCCCTCAAAACAATAAATACTCACATCAGATCCAAAACCTCACATGTCCAAGAGATGAACATGACAACAGAAAGACAGCTAGAGGTCTCAGTTCTTCAAGCGATACCCCAGAGCTAGTACCGCAACAATCTACCATCATTGACAGCGATCATAGTTCTCCGAATAGAAGCGATCTCATCAACGAGTCGCAATTGGACAGCTCTTTTGAAAGTGGGAAGATATCTCCTCAATACAGCACCAGCCCTGGTAACAGATCTCCAGTAGACGTCTTGATGAGGGTGTTTCCGGGAAGAAGACGATCAGAAATTGAGAATATCCTGTCAAAATGTAAAGGAGATGTTGTTTTGGCTATGGAAGCAATGCTAAGTGGTAGTGCAGTCAGCAATTTTATGAATAACCATCTGGGTTACGCCATGACCCAAGATTCTCCACCCTATTCTTTATCTGGCTATCAGGCAAAGTCAGCGTTTTCTCCGTTGGGTGGTCAGAATATGAAGTTTTCTCCTTCCAGACGGTTCTTGACTCCTCCGTATTCCGGAACTGGATATCTTCCTACAGTGATCAGACCTCCTGCAGAATATCTGTCTGGTTTTCTTCCACCTACACCTGAGATGATGGCTAGACGAGCGAGAGCTTCCCCGCCTTCTCCCAGATCTGATCACGCAAATGCTGACGGATTTTCAGACTGAATTTTAAAAGATACATTTCAGGAGCTTCGGAAAAGATTTGGAACTAACAAAATAACCACTGTGTAAATAATATTTATTAATAATGACAGAAGAGATGGAAGAATATCAAGGCCGAATACACGATGCCTTGGCACACGAAGGATTTTAAAGCGTCGCGTTATCAAGCCTGTTTAACGTTACAACAAAGTGATTAGACTATTTTTAACAGTGAAGTTTACTTAGCGACAGCACCGGCTTCGTAATTTGGCAGTCACGCCAGGTCTGAACTCTAGTCAGCCTTGACCAAAGTGACGTTATTTTTTCGGAGTTGACACACGTGCATTCAATCAACAAATAAATGACAAAGTTAAAAGACATATTATTAATATTCATTATTATATAATAGAATATATTATGTTGGTCTTCGTGAGAAATCTCTGTTCAGAGTTGGCAAGTGCGATATCATATTTCAGAGGTTTTCTTATATCAAAGTTTACAAAAATAACCCACAAGTACACTAAGAATAGCTTTTAAAAATAACATTGGCTTCATAATGATAGAAAGATTTTTTAAACCAATTTTGGCAATTCTGAAAATTGAGGACTAAACCAACTTTGATTTTATTCAACATAATAATTATATTATAGATAACGAAAATTGTACAGATTCATAAAATGATTTATAATATTTATTTAATATGTAAGTACCTACCTACTTTAAAAAGTTTTCAATTAGATATATCTATTATTTCAGAAAATGTAGGTATTTTTTTTTTTGAGAATACTTCTTGAATTCCGAGTTAAACAATATAACTATATAATAAATACTTAAGTAGGTTGGTGAGATTATAATTGTTTAGGCATTTCTGTTTCTTAAAAAATATCTACGTATTTATTATATTCATGATTGTGCTATTGTAAAAAAATATTATGATTATTTAATGCTCGATTCGATTGGTCTGTAATACTTAAAATCTTTTAGTAAAATAATTAGTATAATGTTAAGATAAACAACAGTTAATATTGCTATATAATTAATAATTTCTGATATATTTATAAAGTCTAAATAAAAAAATGAGCTGTATTTAAGTTGTCCAGAAAGCTCTTTTAAAATAAATATTTTTTGTTAAAATTCCACCTGTATATAAACAGTCAAAGCTTCTTCAAATTTAATGAAAATTTAAAAATGTAACAGAAAGATGTAAACCTATCCATGATCTGTGGTTCAGTATTAATGGTCTAGTTTTATAGTGAAAATAGACCATTGTCTTTTGAGATATAGAAACGAAAATGTACATATTCTGTTCGTTGCTACAATAAGAGTAATTGATAGTTAAGACAGGTTTTAAAAAATATTGAATGTCCAAGGTCAAGTTGTTTCGCAGAAATTCACGTGCGACAAAGTCATCAAATGCTTATTCAGCGCCATTTTTTTACATTTAAAAGTTTCCGTTAAGGCGAAGATTAATGCTTAATCATTATTTTCGATTAATGTTTACTACGAATCGGTATAATATATGTATATAATATAATACATGGCAAAAAAAAAACAAAAAATAGCTTTGTATAAATTGAAGCTTTTCTCATCGTTTCTATTAAGCAGAATAAAAATAATTTTTTTAATTATGTACTTTATAAAAAATGTAAGCGTAAATTAATAAAATGTGTTTTTTCATTAGAAAGAAGAAATACCTTTTAAAAAATATAATTTTAAAGCTAAAATTATTGAAATGTGACAGTTTTCATTGATTAACTTTTTCTCTCTTCTAAAATTATTCACAAAATAAATTAAAAATAATAAAAACACTTATGCGTTTGAAATCGTGACTTCTAGACTCACTCCGTTTGCTATGCGATTTTTATCTCTATTACCTATATTCGTGGCGATTTAAGGGAACACTAGGAATATTAATAAACTAAAACGAGTCATGGACCCAATAAAGTCCATTAATTTTCCCTCTAACAATACTCAGATCCATATATTTTGCACTTTGTCAATCCATTGCCACATATGGAATACTTGCTTGGGGAAGTGCTACAAACAAAGCAATATAATTAAATAAATTAAATTAATATTCTTGGCTTGTGGCTTCCTCTTTAACGCAGATTTTAGGTGCATTTAAGCTTTCTATCAAAATGTAATAAACCTCTTCTGCTGATACAGTTTGTTCAAAAGCTAAAACGGACTCAAAATCGGCATTTAACGGGTCGTTTCAACTGTCAAATGAACAACATTAAATCATATTAAGTCAAATTTGATGACAATGTTACATTTTAATTTCTGTTAAACAACTCAACCTATGTATGTTGAGATTACTTACATAAATTGAAGTATGTAGGTGCCAATAGATTTTATTAACGTTTAGGTAAACACATAATATTATTAAGACATAATTAATTGGGAGATTATATATTATTAGGTTTATTAAATAATTTAAGATGCTGTACAAAGTACATTGATCACGATTAATTTATCGATTCATTCAATGAAATAAGTACTTAATTATTATTTCGTAGTAAAATGTAGATTAGAAAATATCATTATGTTTAAGTTATGTAGTTCTGATGACATTTTAAATATCTAATGTAATAGTGTCAACGTTTGTAAAATATTCCATGAATTAATATGAAATGTAACCGATAAAATAAATAAATATACTTAACATGTATGAATAAATCTCTATAATACTAAAACATTTTTTTATTTACATACTATTTTTAGGTTCCACGACAACCGAGTTAAAAGATTTCCAAATAGAATTAATAATCTAATTTTAGATCGACATATATTTTGATTATTATATATATATACCTTAAAAAAAAACACTATATATGAGGGAGCGATATAAGTGGACAACTAATTATATGTGTCACAAAAAGCATATTTAAAAAAAAATGTATTTAGAAGATTGGAACTTTATACCAACTAAGGAAATTGGAACTTTATACCTACTAAGAAAATTGGTACTTTATACCTACTCAGAAAATTGGTACTTTATACCTACTACGAAAATAGGTACTTTATATCTACTAAGAAATTTGGTACATTATATCTACTTAGAAAATTGGTACTTTAAACCTACTAAGAAAATTGGGACTTTATACCTACCATGGAAATTGGTACTTTATTCCTACTATGAAAATTGGTACTTTATATCTACTAAGAAAATTGGTACTTTAAAACTACTTAGAAAATTGCCCCTTATACCTATGACGGAAATTGGTACTTTCTACCAACTAAGAAAATTCGAACTTTATAACTACTACGACATTTATTGGTACTTCACACCTACCGAGAAAATTGCAATGACTTTTTGTGGATTAAATCATCTTCATAACTTTCCATTTATTTACAACTGACTGGGTTGGTTTCACCTAATGACGGGAATCTTCAGAATGGTACTGGATTATAATATGTGAGTCTGGGACGTGTAAATAGTCCCAGATCTCTCTGGGCGTAATACCTACCTAAAATATATAATTGTGAATTTATTTGCGCGAAGAATAATATGTATATCACAGAAGAATGGCTATCTGTACAATTTCTATTGAAAAACAGAAACACTAAACTTTGATTGTCGTTCTCTGCAAGTATAGGAGGCCTCCCCTTTTATTCTAAAATTGAGGTACAGACTATCAGCACAATTCTTGATATTATTGATCCGCAAATGTTCCGAAGTCAACCTTTACACTTCGGAAATATAATTCACAATCCAAAAAGCATGTGTGCTCAAAATCCAGCAATGGTGAAGAGAGTGTTGTTTTCATAATAACAATTTCCGTGACGACAGTTTCCAAGGGAGAATTTCCATGACTACAATACATTATATTAGTGTTTCTATTATCAACAAAGGCTGTCAAACAACCATTTATGTAACATAAAATATTTTAATTATTTTTTCGAACAAACAAAACAAAACATATTATAATGCCTAACCAGGTAACAGTAACAGATCAAACAAAAAAAAGTTTTTTTTACATTAGTTCACACAGGATACCCTGAGGAATATAATTCCCATCGGGGTCTATTTCATCTTTGGGGATGCTGGTGTAGGATCTTGCGAGGATTGGAAAGAGAGGAACTTCTGGGAAGGAAAATATACGAGCGTGGTTAGGAATCCAGGAGTGACAGACGTAAGAACCCATCCCTCCCACTGCGGTGTAAGGCGATGTTTCAAGAGAGTCCTGCTGGAGAGGTCAAAAGTCGACCCGTCCCGATCTGACCTGCCACGCAGCTTGTGGGCAGATGCATCCATTTCCAAGACCCGGATTATCCTCGTCCCATAAACCCGGGCACCATAAGTCATCAAATGTTGCAAACCATTAGGGTGACCTATGGCGGAGGTGTTGGTTATCTACTAAATGCTTCCAGGGGCGGCGGTACGTACCCACACCCGCCTACCGCCTCCCAAAAATGTGATGTAGTTTCCCATTTACACCTTTTTACTTCACTGTACTACATTGTGTCCATATAATAGTATGATGTTTTTTTTTTAGTTAGAGAATACCTCACCAGAGTCCCAAATGCTCCCGTCTAGAGCCAGTGAGACTATGGCATCCCCAATTGGGGTAGGTTGTGAGGCTGAAGATAAGTGGGGAAGGGAAGGAGATGGGGAAGAGGAAGGTGGGGAAGTACCTATTCAGATCTAGTCACTAAACACGGCTAAAGCCATTATTAAGCAACGTTTCAATTCTGAATGGTGGTCTTACACCAGGGCGATACTGAGAGTATCTTCCACTCTGGAACGTGCCGCAAATATAGTATATATTATTTTTATTAATTAATTGTGAAATAACACAAGTTAATCAAATAAAATTTATTTGCGCACGCCGGGTTCGAACCCGCGACCTTCCGATTGGGAGTCAAGTGTCTTACCAATCGACCACGGACGGTCGTCGTCGTGTTTACTGCACTGTACTACATTGTTTCCATATAATGGTATGAAGTTTACTGCACTGTACATATAAATAGTACAATGATTCTACAATGTACTTTTTGTACAATGTATTTGTAGTCTTTTCACTACATGTCGTCATTTATATTCTATACAATATTATGATGTTTATTATAATATATAGCTACCAACCTAACCTAACCTAATAAGTGTACAATACTTCCGCCATAGTTGGAAACACGGGTGTTACGGATGTTCGCATCCACATATGCAAATACGGAATATTCGCATTAATTCAGACAACTTCATCCGCATCCGCATTAATTAATGCAGAGCTTTTGCGGATGCGGATTCATATCTGCATGGCGCGTGTTTGCTATCTTCGTTGAACGAAGATAGCAACTAGCACGAAATTCGTTCACTAACTGACCAAAAGGAAGGCACACATTAGTGACATATCCTACAGCTTTTGTTTTAGTGATCGGTGTGATTCTTATTGTGAATTATTAATTGCAGTGTTTGTTTAATGTGTGTATCAAAGTTTTTTGCGTGGTTGATGAATATTATATTATCTTCAAAAAAATCTTGAAATCAATTTTTTTGCATCCCCAACAACCCTGGTTGGAACCACAGTGTCCTCCTTAAGAGTGTCAAAGAGGATACAATGTTTCTACTTGTGACGGCTGAATAATTTTTTTTTATAGTACGTATAAATTATACTTACTGTTACAAATAAATAATAATATATCACTCAAGGGCGCTTTGAATATAATCACCACGAATAATTGTACAATTACCTACTATAAACCTACTTACCATGTTGTAAGTAAAGTGGGTATGAGGAGGTACTAGTAAGTATTACCTAGGTATATTAAATTATATTGTCAATGGCAGTGGGAGGGAGTGGGGGTGGGAGGAAGAGGGAGAAGGAATAGTTATGGATCCTCCACAGAACGTGATAATATATTAGCAAAGTTCTATCTCTACAAAATACATTCTGGAAGTGGAACTCCGAGGAAATTGAATTTATATTACAATATGGAAAGCAGTATCGGGTGCCGAAAGAAAATACATACATTTAATAAATAATAAAGCATTTACGATGGCGATTTTTTAATAAGTAATTCGGTGTTTTTATTAATATTCACTTACCTATCTACCTACATATTTTCGTTTCGGAATCATCATCATCAATCGTCAATCGTACTACATTTCAAAAATACTAATTTGAACATTATGAAATTTCGGTCTGTGACGTCTTGAAGAAGGTTGACCTAAATTTCAAAATTGGTCATTACATGTGGATTAAGCCTATAAAAAATATAGGGGACACCACTAAAGCGGATAAAAATCGCTCGGCTTATTCTACCTCAAGGTGGTGGGGAAATGGGTTTTTCAAAATGAAACAAAGGCTTTATTTTAAACCACTTATATTCGTCGGCCGGTTTCGGATGAACTCAATCTTCATACTTCAACCTTTCAACGTAATTGGTACTAAACACACTTTTAATAAAAATACAGGATAAAAATACTCCTACACCAGGCAACTTGAATCAGCAGAAATGCGAATGCTTAGATGGTCGGCAGGAGTGTCACTAAAAGATAAGATTAAAAGTTTACGCATTCGGGGTAGCCTGGGTGTCACGGACATAAACAATAAGCTAGAGGAACGACGGTTGAGATGGTATGGTCACATAAAACGGAGACCGCCAGACCACACAGTAAAGCAGGCAATGTCTGTAGAGCTTCATCGACGGTCATTCAGAGGAAGACCAAAGAACTCCTGGATGATTCAATGCTCCAAAATCCTTAGTAGAAACGGCTACACTTGAAGCTACAATCTGAGAACGTGGAGAGCTGGCCCCAACAGCCTACCTAGGCAATGAGTTGGGACAGTGCAAGGAAGAAGAAGACAGGAGTCCAAATAATACATAAAAATTTAATAGGATTACACCTGAATAATTTAGAAGAATCTTACTAATATTATAATCGTGAATGTTTGTATGGATGTATGAATGTTTGTTCCCCTTTAATGCAAAAACTACTGGATGGACTTTAATGAAACTTTATAATAATATAGCTCATACATCAGAATAACATATAGGCTATAATGTATAAAGCCAACTATTTTCCATATATTACAAATATTAATTTTTGTTAGATTTTTGACATTTCATACTAATTTTCCTTATCAACCATACTAACAATATGCTACTAGGGTTAAAACCTACTGAAGATTGTTATTGCCTTCATTCATTAATAATCCGTTTATGGTGTCAATATGTAAATAATTGTTTTCTATTACGGTTTCAATAAATAATTTTAATATATTGAGTGTGTAAAATTATTTTTTTATTGGAATTTTGTGTATTCAAATTTTGACTTGACATTTCGTATGAGAATTCGTTAGCTGTCATTTTGATTTGAAATTTTTTCTATTCACTTTGATCACTAAATATTTTTTTTAAATTTGAATTAAATAAGTACTGATGAAGTACCTGAACTATTATTTATCAATTGTGATTTATATCTTTATGAGTTATACTTACTTTATATTATTATTAATTATGTACGGGTGTTTGTTACTCTTTCACGCAAAAATTAATTAATGAATTTTAATGGAACTTTACAATAATATAACCCATACATCAGAATAACATAATAGCTATCTTATTTTATCTTACTAATATTATAAACGCAAAAGTTTGTATGGATGTATAAGTGTTTGTTACTCTTTGCGACATACAATGCATCCAAAAGAGCTACAGAGCCCGTTAAAGCAGCAGAATCTCGCAGATGCGCTGTTGCTAAAAGGGCACGACAACGACATCAAATATTCACAAGAAAAACGTGGGGTGTTTTCGATATGTTTGCATTTGAGTAAGACGAGACTCTTGATTATGAAAGCTAAAAGGTTATAAAAAAAGAAGTGAAAGTGGGCAAAGAATGCAGATTTTGCGATGCTCTTAAATGGAAAGAGGAAGCAGCAGGCATATGTTGTCCGGGCGGAAAAGTAGCCCTTCCTTCAACAGACGAGCCAGTAAGAGGTTCATTAAAGAACTTTACTGTTATGAAACAGATGAGTCTTGCATTTTTCTAAAAAACAAAAGGAAATGCAATAAATGCTTCCACGTGGCATCTTTTGGGGCGGATAACATTGTATCAATGGCAGGATTTGGCCCGACTTTCACAATCCAAGTATATATTTTTTTTATTTTTTTTAAATTTCAATTTATTTCACCTCTTACAAACAACAATTTTACAATTTTAATCATTGTTTAACTAAATAAAACAAAATATAATAAAAAGGTATATAACAAAAAGGTGAAAACATCATTTTTTTTTTGGTTTCTACACCAATTAAGAGAACTGGCTCTTGAGCTTGGTGTAGGAGTTATGTAAGAATATACAATTTTTAGTCCATAATTAATATAATATCAAGGACTAGATTAAGGAAGACATTATACAATATTTTATGGTTTGATTTATATGATTAATGTCACATGATTTTATTGCATACAGTTTTTTAAGAATAGTTTGATCTTTTTCTGGAATAATGCTAAATCTCTTATTTTTTTTACTTCTTCGGGAAGGCTATTGAAGTAAGTTATCCCTTTATATACATAATTATTTTGCATTTGTTGAGTTGAATATAATGGAATTTGGATATTATATTTACGTCTTAATGATGAGTTAACTTTATTATTTTTTAATGTCTTATCTTTGAATATTTGTAATATTGAGTCTTTTTTATAGAGATCTTCAATTTTTGGAACTTCGAAAATTTTGAACAATGTTGCAGAAGGGAATGTAGGTGGTTTTTATAAAATGACTTTAATAATTAGTTTTTGAACCACATTTACAGGGCTTACAATTTTTTTATATGCACCTCCCCATCCAATAATTCCATATTGAATTACTGACTGTACTAGTGCATAGTACACCTTTTTTAAATTATTTACCTTTAGAATATTTCTTAATCTAATAAATATATAAATACATTTCCTAATGCGCTTAACAAGTTCACATATGTGTCTGTTCCATTTCATATGTTGGTCTACAATTACACCGAGGTACTTTATTTCAGTTGTATGATTTAATTTATTACATGAACTATTACAGACAGTTTTGCTACATTTATTGTTGTGTATAATTATATCGATGTTTGGGTGAGTTCTGAACTTATTTATTGAGAAGGGAATGTAAAGTGTCTTTTTTGCATTAATTGAGAGCAGGTTTATGTCGAACCAGTTTTTTAGGATTTGCATGTCATTGTTTGCATTTTTCTTTAGAATATTCCAGTCCTGACCCTTAACTATGATGATAGTGTCGTCCGCGTAAGAAATAACGCATCCACTGAGGTTTTGTTTAAAAATGTCGTTGACATACATAATAAAAAGTAATGGCCCTAATACAGTACTTTGTGGTATTCCAAAATCACTTGTAAGAGGTTTGCCCAATGTATGGTTAATTTTTACCACTTGTGATCTGTTATTAAGATAACTTTTTATCCAATTTAAGGCTCTGCCATTAAAACCAACAGCGTTTAGTTTTTGTGTTAATTTGACATGAGAAATGCTGTCGAAAGCTTTTTGAAGATCAACAAATATACCAATACACTTCAAAGATTTATCTAATGCGTCTTGTATAGTATGAGATAATTTAGCAATAGCATCTTTTGTGCTTCTGTTTTCCATGAAACCAAACTGGTTTTCATGAATTATGTCATTAGTCTTAATGAAATGATTTATTCTTTTTATTACAATTTTTTCAAAAATCTTTGCTATATTAGATAGTAAAGAAATTGGGCGGTAATTGGTTGTTTCTTCCGGATTGCCGGTTTTAAATATTGGTATAATTACAGATTGTTTGTATATAGATGGAAATACTCCGCTTTGAAAACTTGTATTGACGATAAGAGTTAAAGGTTTTGATACTAGTGATTTTATGCTTTTCAATATTGGGACTGTGACTCCGTCAAAACCTGGAGCCGAACCTCCTTTCATACCTGTAATGATTTGTTCGATTTCTTCTGGTGTTGTTGGTTGAAATAGTTCAATTTTTTGCTCATTATTTACTGTAGAGTTGGGTTCATTGAGACACGGGTCTTTTTGTATTTTGTTAGCAAGGTTTTTCCCTACATTTGCAAAAAAATCGTTAAATACATTAGCGGCTTCAAAGGGATTTTCTTTACAACAAATTTTTGAATTGTGATGGTTGATGTTGTTGATTGTTTTATTTTTGAATGGTTTTTTGTCAATAATTTCGTTTATGATGGACCAAGTCCTTTTGCTATCATTTTCAGTAAGTTCTAGTTTTTGTTTATAGTAATTATCTTTTGTGTTTTTTATTAGATACGCAAGTTTTTTTTTATAGTCCTTAAAATGTTTTTGTAATGTTATGTCTTCCGGTTGTTTTATACATTGTTTGTAAAGTGTTTCTTTGTGTCTAATTGAAACGATTAATCCATGGGTTATCCATGGTTTAATTGGTTTAAGTCTCGATGATATTTTTTGAGGTGAGGTATTTCTGCAGGCATTTATGTGTAGACTCAATTTATTATAAAATATTTTGCAACAATCTTCTACATCGTTACATTGATATATTTCTTGCCATTCTTTTTCGTTATTTAATATTTTTATGAGAGAGTTTATATTGATTCTATAATTGCATTTATTTGTCTTATTTAGTTCCGTTGTAGTTGGTATTGGAGAGTTTTCTTGTTTATAGTTGTATTTAAATACACATGCATAATGATCCGTTATAGTTGTTTTTATTACAGCCGATGTTATATTTTGTGTATCTTTGATATTTGTAAATAAATGGTCGATACATAACGGTCGTTGGCCGAGAATGTTTCTAGTATATGAATTTATACATGAAACATAGTTTAATTCCGCAAACATATTTAAATAATTATCTTTGTCGTTCGAGGAGTAGTCGTTAGCGATATTTTTATATATCATATATATATCACACATTTGGCTCTTTACTTCCTGCTACAAATAGGCACCCAAATCTTTTGCAAGTTTATTTCAGGGGGGATAAAGAAGCACAAGTCGAGAAGCACAAGTGTAGAAAGAAATGTAAAAAAAATACAACAAGATCTACATGATCACAAAATTATTGCATGAATTAAAAATAGCTAAAGATAGAGTTACTAGCGATAATTACAAGGTTGTGATACACCGAGATAGTTTACCACGTTTTAAAAAAGAAAGAAGATTCAATGCCCGAACTCAAATAAAATAGCTGCCGTAGTAGTTAGTAGTGAACAAACTACGTCTCAGTAAATCGTTGTTCAGGCGCACAATGGCCGACTCACTAGAAGTTCCGGACACTCATAGATTTTATGAAATCCGGACACCAATAATTTTTTGGAAAGGACAAGAGGGATAAAGCTTTCACATTCCTCAGACAAACCCAGTTACCCAACAAACCATTTCTAACATAACAGTGTCCTGCAAAGAATTTTATGCGTATCATATGTCGCAACAATTTTTAATTTTTGGCTTCGATATAGACTTCTCCTTCATCAATTTTTGGTGTTTGTGTACGCCAAAATGGAGAGTGAGGGCTTAAGATTTATTGCTTTGAACCAAACGAAAATGTGAACAGAAAACTATATTCACTTACAAGACGCGTTAATGAATGATGTTAATTAGTTTACATAAAATATGTTTGCTTCACGTGCAATTGCTGTAGTTGACGTAAAAATTACGTCCTAATAAAGTTGACAAAATGATAAGTGCGGAGATACCGAGCCCAGAAACTGATCAAAAGCTCTATGATACTCTTACAAAAAATATGATTCACAGGCCCTGTGATGCAATAAATCATTTATTACTATGCATAAGGGAAGGAAAATTTACCAAAAAATATCAAAAGCCGCATTTAAAATATACTAAAAATAAAATAAAAAATATATATTTTGTACAGGTGTAGAGCAACAGATAGTGGACGT
Source organism: Limnephilus auricula (assembly GCA_951813805.1). Taxonomy (NCBI): domain Eukaryota; kingdom Metazoa; phylum Arthropoda; class Insecta; order Trichoptera; family Limnephilidae; genus Limnephilus; species Limnephilus auricula. The sequence goes on along the minus strand of OX638406.1, from coordinate 10,556,105 downwards.
ACGATAACTCTAAAAAACCCGAGGTGGAAAACACGAAAAATATTGGTTGACAATAGTTGGATTGTCCCATATTCTCCTCTTAAGCTCTACGTAGCTTGCTCACGCGTTTCTACATCGCAAAATATGCATGTTTACGCAGAATTAAAAAACCATTTTACGTAGTTTATAGAAGTGTATTGCAATAACTTACAATTTAATTATAACTTTTAAATATTATGAATCATCATAAAAAAATCTCATTTTCAATTTGCATACATTACACATAGCATTAACTCTGTCAGTCTTTTAATCCTTCACGCCTAAACCGCAATTTGTATAATTTTTTGTATAAACATATATCAGAACTATTAAGAAAATAGACTACTCGAAATACTAATCCTGCGCAGACGAAGTCGCGGGCTGAAGCTAGTTATAAATATAAAAATTAAAGAAAATGTATTGCCTAATTTTAAACAAATAGTAAGAACTAACCGACAGTGCGATTATAAAGTTGTTCTTTCTCTCTCTGTTTCCTCCAGAATTCCTTTACCCCTCCTCCTATCCCCCCACCAACCAGTCTCAGACGTTGTCTCCCTCTCGTATATGCTCTGTCTTTCTATTATGATTTACCTTATATCTTCATCTGTACTATAATTTAGTTTATATGTTTATTGTGCTGAAGAAGGTTGAGTACAACCGAAACCGGTCGCTGAATATAAATTAAAATAAAACAAAGTATTTGTTTCATTTTGTATAATGTCAAGCCAAAAGGTGTGTGCTTTATTCGATAATTTAATATAAAAAATAGTTTGTTTCCAGCCATCCAGTATTAATTTGAATACTACAGCAACGTTGGAAACCTCCTACCGGGAGGTTCTGTATCCTACCGCTACCTTCATATACATTTCTGGCATTTCTACAGTTGTTGTCGGCTTCTATATATGTACATAATGCAGGGCCGAATTAGCTACTTGCTACTGATAATTTCCCGGTAGATGGTTTAGTCTTTCAAATAATAGTAATGAGTTTATGTTAAGACCCATTGACTAGCGGCTGAGAATTAAAGTTCCAAAATGCTTTCAAATTTACAGGAAGGTTCCGATGAAAAATATCGATTATTCCACAAATTTATAAAAAATTTATATCGATTTATTTCATTCAAAACTTGCTTATAAACCTACATTCAAGTAAGCAAAAAAAATGCTCAAAACGCATGATGATAAATTTTTAAATATCGTATACCTACTTCTTGTAAGTATTTTTTTATCAAAAGTAGATATTTATGATTTTTCAATAGTAAATAAGATGTCTTAACAAAATAAGCTTGTAAAAAAAACCTGAAATATTTTAATAAATAGAAAAACTGACCTATTTTCGTCACAAAACACATTCTTGGATTTATTTTTTTATGATTTTAATTTAACTAAAATTAAAGATGTCTTTACTAGATTATTTATTGATTTATTTTGCTCTATGATTATATGATTAGAAATTTGTGTTGTATAATTCAATATTTCGTTTGAAAATTTAACAAATCTGCAACCAACAGTACAACCTTAGTATATTAAAAATAAACTTATGTTTTCAAAATTTAAAACATAACTTTACCAGATAAAATAACAATCTTTAAAATCAATTTAAGGTGTTTTGTAAAAAGAATCAATACGTCTAGAATTTTATTTAAAAAGGACAAATTTACGGTATTGTCTGGTTTACCCTGCGCCGGCTTCGACACATTTCTGATAGTAATAGTACACGGAGAAAAATGTTATTCGAAAAAACGATAATTTTAATAATAAAAACGGTTAAAAACGGGACTGAAGTTCTTACGAACAAATTAACAGGGTTTCAACGTTAATTGGCGGGAACATGTAAGAACAATTTGTTGATATAAGTAATTTCGTACTTATACCAACAAATTATTCTTACATTTTCCCGCCAATAAACATTGAAACGCTGTTAATTTGTTCGTAAGACCTTCAGTCCCGTTTGTACTATTAAAATGATCGTTTTATCGAATAACATTTTTCTCCGTGTACTTTGTTGTTTGTTGACGTGCGTATTTGGTGCCTGTGGCAATAACGGGCCGATTTAGTTTTTTTGGTTTTTGATCGTTTTTAAAATTAATAAATTTGAATGAAAATATAAAAAACCAAAATGAAGATTAAAATCACAAAAAATATCTTTAAATATTCCATACATTTCAACAGAATCCCTCGTTTGTAAAAATACCCTATTCCGCCTCTGGATACAATGAATGAAATCTTCTCTTAGGTAGGTAGTTGAGTACTTGTGTATGGAGTTTCCTTGGAGACTGGTGAGGGGTGGCGTTTTAAGAAAGTACCTTGGCACATAATATTTTCACGCTTATTGGGAAATTGTAATTCAATAAACCCTACTAAGAAACTGAAATAAAGCGCTTACAAGAAGACTACCTGCGCCACTCTGATGTTCCGTAACATTTAATGTACACGGAGAAAAATGTTATTTAAAAAAAACGATCATTTTAATAGTAAAAACGGGACTAAAGTTCTTATGAACAAATTAACAATGTTTCAATGTTTATTGGAGGTAAAATACGTACGAAATTACATACACCAACAAATTATTCTTAGATGTTCCCGCCTATAAACATTGTAACCCTGTTAATTTGTTCGTAAAAACTTCTGTCCCGTTTTTACTATTAAAATTATCGTATTTTAGAATAACATTTTTCTCCGTGTAGAGAAGCTTTCATATTTCGCCTCCTTTTAAATGTTTTCATTTTAAATATTAATACGTACAAAAGTTAAGATTTTCTACAAGTTTTAAGTTATTGATAAGGATGAAGACTACTAATGATTTCCTGGCAAAACAAGAAATGCCAATAGTCTAGAGCCAGAGTTAACAGTTCGAGAGTTTTTAGTTATTCAAATTTTTATGAAATTGGGTTTGGCCGTATTTATTGACCAGATCTGAATAGCCACGTACTTCCTAACATTTTCCCTGCCCATCTTCTTCCCATCTCCACTACCTTCAGCCTCACAACAAACCCTAATTGGGGATGCCATAGTCTCACTGATTACGAACGGAAGCACTTGGGACTCTTGTGCGGCATTCACCTAAAAAATAAATAAAATAAAATAAAACCCGTCTCCCCAAATTTGGATTGAAAAAAATTAAATTCGAGACTGTTTTGCAAATATCACCATTAAACAGATTTTCTGCCAATACATAAATAGATAATCAAAATTATGTATATTGCAATATTTTTTTGTGTCTTTGGCTTTTCTGAAACACAAATTAAAAAAAAATTATAACATAACATCGACTGCAATTTTTATGTGGATTCACCAGTTTTCCGCTTGCAATAAAAGCCGGTAAAAATAAAAGTATAATTCATGGAATTTAAAAATTTTCAATGGGAAATAATTCATTTTTAATTATGAGCGATTGACCAGAGGCTGAGAATAAAAGTTTAAAAACGCTTGTACAGGTAGCTTCCGATGAGAAATATCGATTATTCCCCGTATCAAATTTTTAAAATTAAAAATTTTATATCGATTTATTTCATTCAAAACTTGCTTTTATATATACCTACTTTTATATATACAATAAAAATGCCCAAAACTCACAATGATAAATTATTAAATATCGTGTACTTCTTGTAAGAATTTTTGGATCATAAGTATTTATGATTTTTCAATAAGGTCTTAAAAAAAAAGTGTGATATTTTTTTTTAAATATGTTAGTTTTAAAGACCTTAAATAAATAGAAAAACTGATGTATTTTTGTCAGAAAACACGTTCTCGGATTTATTTTTTAATTTTTAATTTAATTAAAGTTAAAATTCTGAAAACTGTGTTTACTCGATTATGTATTTATTTATTTTGTTGTACGATTATATGATTTGAAATTTGTGTTTAATAGAATCTATCGTTTGAAAATTGAACAAAATTGAAATTTTAAAACTGCGTGTACCACATAAAATAACAATCTTTCAAAATCAATTTATTTTTTTTGTAAAAAAGAGTCAATACGTCTAGAATTTGATTTAAAAATGATTAATTTCCGGTATTCTCTGGTAATACCCTCTTAACACATACTGAATTATAAAAAAAAATATTTTGCATTTTAAGCGATTTTAAAATTTGCAATACATATTTGGAAATACATTCCAGCAACCTATTACCAATATTATAAAATTCAGAATATTGAATATGCCACCTTCAACCGATATATTTAACAGACTGGGTAGTGCGGGGTAAAACGGGACACATTGAGATATGACTGGTACTGTTGATGTCATGTCCGAAGAAAAAGTATGTAGTTATGCAGGCTGCTGTGTGCTCCCTGTCCGGGTATACCGTATACCCCACTAGGCTTGCCTTTGTAGATATCGCCAGTAATTTGTCTGTTGTCTCTACGTATTATTGAGGGTTTATCCAATAGATTATTGGGGGTCGGGTAATATCGGTTCACTATGAATGCTTCACATAATGGTACAAGCCAAAATATAACTGTTATGTATCTTAGTTTTCAATATTAATACAACTTATTTACAAGTTATCTTCTAAATAAGTTACTAGTAGATATATTTAGTTATCTTAAGATGATCCACTAGTCCTTGACTTCTTTGGAATTGGGCGAAGCGAACGATTTTTGGGCGTTTACCAATAATCGTAATAACCCTAATCTCTACCAAACAACAGGGTTTTGTTATTCCGCAAGTATTTTTTAAAGATCGAAGCGCCGCGTAGACTAAGGCATGTCCGTTGGCTCCGGAGTCTGGGCGTAGACTGAGCGACGGGATAAAATCCTTCTGTACATGGCATAAGGATAAAATTCGCACTTACAAAATTCGTTGGATACCGCCTATTTTTATTCACTGAATAGAAAACTCGCCAAAATGCACGTTTTATTTTATTTTGTGAAGTTCAGATACAAATATTAAAATCTTTTCCGATCACTCTATAAGAAACTTAATTACATTAGAAACTTAATTAGCTACATTATTCAATAAAAGGATTTGTAAGTAGAGATTTTTCACTTTTAACCATTTTTTATAGGTCAGACGCATAATTTTTTTCTAAGCTTATTAAAAAGTTTATCAAAAAAATACTCGATCACTTTAAAGGCCAAGATGTGTTCTACTCACAGTATTTAATTGAAGCATCCATATTATTTCTAAGCGATCAAATTTTCAAAACTAATACACAAGATTTTGTACGATTTTGCATTTTTCCGCATGTCTTCACCACTGGACAGACGTTCCTACTAGATTAGCCCAGTAGTTTTGCCCAACTTGCCAATGCATTCGGTAATCATCGTAACCGTTCATAACCAAGACACGAACAACGATAGAAGGTACTCTTTTGATATCATACTCAACTGCCATCTGTTAGGATGTAGCAAAACTTCGTATTCCTAACTAAGCCATCGACATCTATTGAAGGAAGCTGAAACTAGATGGATAATCATTAAACTATACAGTGTTGTAATAATTCAGAAACTTTATAAGTTAAGTGCCTTTCGTGGTTATTATTTGTGCTGAGGGAAATACAAGACGCTATGCTATTTTATTCGTCATATATGTTTCATTTTCACTTTCTAAAGAAACATTAAAAAATAAACACAAAAACCTTTGTAGTTATACTAATTATGCAGTCGTAATTTTAGCTGTCGGGAATGTACCTAATGATTTTTTGCGTAATACTTGAACGTTTAATGTTAACAATTGGAAATAGTCATTTGAAAAAGTAGGTACCAAAATAATTTTAATTATTAATTATTCTACGTTAGGAATGTCTTTTGTTCAAAGGCTTGACAGAGGATTAGTTGAATTAGGTTTACATACATAATCTTTGAATTGCTATCCTTTAAGTGGTACAATATATTTTTTTTTTGATGTAATAAGATAGATGTCTGTTTCTGTGTTTCTGTTTCAGATATCGTTTGAGAGTCGGTAATATTTTCTTCAATCACTAAAATTATTTTTACTCAATTTTACAGTAGCATGGTCACCCTGCTCGAGATGGGATGAAAGATAGGTGATTTGTCAACGTATTGCATGGGAGTTTAGGAGATGGGAGGATTATGTCCGGTCCAGCCCACAGCTTCCCGCCGGAGGATTGATCGTGCCTACGCTTCACTTTGCTCTCCAACACCACCGATACCACTGGCCACCCAACCAATACACCTAACACCACCCACCCGATATACCCGAATAGCACCTCTTCTTGATTTCTGCTTCCCTTGCTTTCTACCTATCCCGTTGGGTTATGCTTACTGCTATGTTCTGGAAGATGTAATTTAGTGTGGTGGTTACACAAGATAACCCAATAAAATGAAAATTTTGTTTGTACAGATTGCATCACACAAATACCGTGAAACATCTGCAAAACAAATTGCACATATAGACAAGAACAACAATTTTACATAGGACCCAACCAACCCAAATGAAATAAAATAAAATAATAGAAACATGTCCAATCTAACGTACACGGAGAAAAATGTTATTCTAAAATACGATAATTTTGTTCGTAAAAACGATTAAAAACGGGACTGAAGTTCTTACGAACAAATTAACAGTGTTTCAATATTTATTGGCGGGAAAATGTAAGAATAATTTGTTGGTATGCGTACGAAATTATGTATACCAACCTCAAGGGCGCTGAATCAGGTGTTAGGTGTTATCAACACATCTGCCCTGATGATGGACACTGTAGCTTTGTCCGAAACGTTGGCTAAAGATGACGATGAACCTGTTTAATTATATAACACGATGTGTTGCGACATAATATACGCAGAAAATTAAGCTTTTATTTTGTTTCTCTCCTCTGCTAGGAATAATGGTGCCAACAGACCTAGCTATAAAAGCTCAAGCGTTATTTGGTTTGGCGTATTTCGGCATATCGGTTGCCGTACATTACCAATGGGAATGTATGACAAGTGATATGCTGAAGTAGGCCAAGCCAAATAAGGCTTGAGCTTTTATAGCTAGGTCTGTTGACCCCATAATGCTATCAAACTATCTAAACAGTATTTGTTATGCTATGGGTTTTATGAGGCTGGGTCAACGCAAAGAGTACTTGAAGATATTGCAAATACGCATAAAAGTACAGTGTGTAAAACAATTTTTAATGTGTCAAAGGCCATAGAATCATTCAACAAAAATTTCATATCAATGCCTAGAAGTGACGCTGAAATGTTTGAAAATAATGTGAAGTATTGTGATGAATGTTTGACATATGACATTTGGTTGGGCATTTACACAGCTACACTTACATACATACATTTATACAAACCTATACACATACATGAACTGCTGTACTTGAAGCTAGTATTGTCGCATTTCCTTCCTACCCTTCCCTATAAACCTGTCACTTTTTTCCTGTCACCCACATCAGTCAATAATCGACCATCAACCTATAAACATCCGCATTCCTTTTCCGCATCTTTCGCTACTCACTGCTCTAAGAAGAAATATTAACACAGTGCGAAGTTAAAACCGGCCAAATGAAGAAAGTACAAGTCCCGCAGTGAGTAATTCTCTCCTTTTCCTTGTGTGCTTACCTTCTACTTGTGCAGTGGTTCAAACACATAAAACATACACATTTCAAGGGCCTTCGTTTAAAAAACTACACAAAACACGCATCATTCATGGTCCTAACGAGACGGAGATATATAACTCTTATTTCAATATCTCTTATAAACTTTCAGAGAGTATTACGCTCACCCGCAATTTAAATTTTTTCTACCCTCATAAAACATACACATTTCAAGGTCATTCGTTTAAAAAACTACACAAAACACGCATCAACATTTATTGTGTAATGTTGCCACATGAAAATTTTTTTGGTTCCCAATACGAAAGTGTGCAAATTAGATTAGTTATCATGCTGTCATCCCTGTATACCTTCACTTTAGCAGTTGGTGTCGTAAAAAAACTATTTTGCCGCAAATGTCAAATGTACTGCTAAAGTAACTGTAAACTGCACAGCTAAAAGTAAAGGTAAATGAAAAAACCCATCCTTAGTATCGCAATTAGAGTTTTTCAGTAATTTTTGATCTTAGACTGAATAATCATGACATAAAATGGCGTGTATGTGTGACATTTTGCAAACATTTGCTTAAAATAAAAACTAATTAAATTCACGACAGAAGTATAAATATAATTGACATATTTGGCGATATCTATATAGGTACTTTTAAACGGTAATATATTTTTCATACTTTTTGAAGCATAACAGAAATTAAATTCACGACAGAAGTATAAATATAATTGACATATTTGGCGATATCTGTATAGGACATAGGTACTTTTAAACGATAATATATTTTTCACACTTTTTGAAGCATAAAACAAATAAAATTCACGACAGAAGTATAAATATAATTGACATATTTGGCGATATCTGTATAGGTACTTTTAATCGGTAGGTAGAAGATCACACATATAGGGATTATGTTACAGGGTTGTGACCCAGTGCCAGTTTGCCGGGAGGTTGACAGTTTGTCCCTACGCCACTGGTACCTATTCTTCACCCTTTTATTCTTAGATAGAATAGAAAGGGGGATCACATTTGAATAAAAATGTATTTTATATAACGACTCATATTATTTCCCTTGTCACGAAAAGTGGGCACTGGGCATTTGTTTTTCTGTAGCTGACGCGATGGTTTTTCTGGTGGGATGTTATTTATTCGGAAAAATGAAAACAGAATATTGCCGCACAGTAGTGACGAAACAGCGGTTGTTTTAACTCAACGATCCATCTGTAAATTTGTTTGTTACGTTTTGGTTGCAGTTTCAAGATGGTGGGCTTTTTAACGAACGGTAAAGTTTTAAATAGGTAGGTATTTATGTTCCTAATTTCAAATTTCAGAAGAAATTATGTAATGATTTAAAATAAGATGAAATTAGAAACATACCTACTAGTAGATGTATACCAATATCGATCGTCTAGATAATTAATCAAACATAGGTAGGGTATTTCAAAATGTGATTCTTATGTACCAGACCACGATGCCTCCCGGTGCTGTTTTATAGCATATTTAATATGTTTAAACACAAACAGGTGTAAATAATCTTTCATTTAAGGTATTTTCTCAAAACTTAGTATTTGCAGATGTCTGACTAATCAAATGGAAGTTGGTTGGCGTACAATGTAGAACAGCGATAAAAATATTGGCGAGAAGTTATGACAGATCGAAACATTGAATCAAAACTTTACCTGAAATGGTTTTAGCCATGTTTCAGTAACTTGATCTAACCAGAACAGCTAGGAAGATACTTTTCAACAGTCCCATTCCCATTCTTATTTCACTTACATATTTTTCAGCAGTTCGTGGTTCAGTGGTTCTCAAACTCTTTTGGCCCATGGACCACTTTTCATAGTCAAAATTTTCCCATGGAACCCGGGGTAGAGAATGAGTGATCCTGCTAAAATTCCTTTCTGAATGACCGTCCATTCTGGGGGGGAGGGGGCAGAGAATTAGAGAATTTTAGGTTATGAATTATATATTTTACCTAGGACGTAAAAATTGCTAATAATTTGCGCATTAATATTTATAATAACTTCCATATTAATAAAAATGTGTCTACTCCCTGACATTGTACAGGGGCTCCCTGAATGATCCCCGGGACCCCTAGGGAACGGACCACTTTACTTTGGGAACCACTGGCCTTCATTGATAGGTAAAGCCAAGACAACATTTTGGTTCTTTACTATCGAAACCAGATAATTTTTCGTTGACCCCCACATACAACTTGTGGACCCCCATTTTTGTATCACGCCAACGTAGACCCCCTTCGAGTCTCCCGTGGACCCCTGAGGTCCACCTGGACCACTTTGGGGAACACTGAGTTAGACTATCTAATTCTAATTCTGTAGCAGGTAGCCGAGAGGTAAATCTTCTTATGTCCAAAAATAACGAAAAATTTTGTTCTGAATTTAATTGGAAGTCTAGATGTTCCTATATAATCAGCGCTAAGCAAAATGTTGTTATGTTTCACAATTTATTTAAAGGTAAATTGATTTGGATAACTTTACTGTTTTGTGGCCAGTAAAATAGATAAATTGGACATAAGACAATAATTGACCTCTCTGCGGTCCCCAAGAACAGAATTAAAAAGGTATATAACCTACCTAAATTTAAAATTTATCTAGGAAAAAAATATAATCGATATTTAAAAAAGCTTCATCACAAAAACCTATCAAATAAAAAATAAAAATCCTTGGGCCGAAGCCATTTTTTATTCATTTGAAACCCGTGCCAATCACGTGGTGCGATCTATTGTCACGTGGTCCGCGAATTTGAATTCGGAAAATAGAACGTCCTAAAAAATTATCAATTTTTTAAAGGCAAAAAATTCGGGTGACATTTTGGCAGGGTTCGTCATGGGCATATACTATCAATGGGATGGCAGTGGTGGGCTGTGAATAAATATTAAACAAAAAAATCGTTATTTTAATGTATTCAATAATATTATTATTTTGTTTATTTAAAAAAGGTTTATTTAAAAAAAGTTTTATTTAAAAAAGGTTTATTTAAAAAAGGTTTATTTATAAACAAGTTGCGGCTGTGTAATTGTTACATTATAAAACTGTCTGACAATAACTAGGTACACATCATAAATTGTTCATAAATAAACAGTTTTTATATAAATTAAATTATAATAATAATAATTTATTTTTTTTCCTTTTGTTATTTCGGCTACTGGCATTATAACTAGCTCTCTTATTAAAAAATTAGGCATATTAGATTTGTCAAAGAATTTGTATATAAAAATGCAAAAATCAGTCATTTTAAATACATGTAGAATTACGAAAGATTTTTTAAATATTGATATTGAGGGATCAGTAGGATTTATCGGTCAAATTAGGAATTCCACAGAGCCGAACCCTCTGATATGAAAATATCTGGAGACGGTGAATTATATTCCCATTTAATAGTTTGGTAGATTAATGTGTTGTTCTTGTATTGTTTTGTATTAATTATACTTACATAATACACTTGCATAACGTGGATTTACTAGATGATCATTTGTATGGAAAAGTGTATGAAAGGGTTTAGTTTTTCCTATGGGAAAAACTAAACCCGCTCCTGAAAATCTGGTGATTAAAAAAAATATAAATGAAAAAATTAAAATTAAAATGGAGTTATACAAATTAAACTTGACATCAATAAATATTTTGTTAATTTTTTTAGTAAATCCAAAAAGGTTTGTCGGAATTTAGATAAAGAGAACGAATGGATAAATGCGTGCCAGGAAAAAAATATGATGCGAATGTGAATGGTGGAAGGAGCCGGAGACGCCCGAGGAAGACGTGGCACGATTTAGTGAATCTAATTCTTGAGTCGGGTCATGGGTGATTTCATTATAATAATTACTAGTAATAGTTCATTTTTGAAGAACAATATCTAAACTAAATATGATACAGAATAAGACACTGAAAATAAAAAAAAAGGTTACGGTCGCACCTGGGTATCGAACCCAGGATCTCTGTCTTACCGGCAAAGGCTTTAAAGGACAACTCGGCTACGATCGATAAGGATTGTATCGATAACTTTCGGTAACTTCTAATCGTTCCCCAGGACAACTGCAATCGCTAATGTACAAAACAATTGATGTTGAATATATTAAGGACACTTAGTCATTGTGAACTGTCACTTATTCGATTACGTTTTTAGATTTTCACGGCCAAAATCATTTTCGTTGTTTGTTTTTGGGGTGTTATGCCGTGTTGCGCTACCTCCTTCTTTAGCCGACGTTTCGACTTATTCGTTGGCGATCTGCAGTCATGCTAGGGAACGATGAGAAGTTACCGACATCAATCTTTATCGATCGAGTGTGCTACGGGCCCTGATCCTTTATTAACAATTATTTTTGTTTCACGTTTCGTTTAAATTTGTTATTATTAACTTCTTTTTCAATAATTAATATTAGTTGATGTGTAAAACCTTTAATACATTTTAATAAATTAAATGCTTTATAAGTGTAATATCTTCAATTAATTCAATAATTCTTACATTGAAAAACTAGACTTAACAATGACCAAATATAACTAGGTCTGAGCATCTCAATTAGTTGGGAGAGTGTTTTCCTTGTAATCAGGGTTCAATTTGTTACCTTTTTTAATTTATGTTTCATATTACGTTGAGATTTGTGAATACATAATTATTTGTTTATATTTATTTTAATATACGCCTGTCCGGGCATTTACAAAACATATGATGTAGGTACATGATAGTGGAACTGTAATCATAAGATAATTTTTGCCAATTAAATTATATATCTATAACCCATGCAGAAGAATAGTAGGTATTATACTAACATTGATTTATTAAGGTATGTTAGTCTATGGTACTTTAAGGTACACGGAGAAAAGTGTTATTCGAAAAAACGATCATTTTAATAGTAAAAACGGTTAAAAACGGGACTGAAGTTCTTACGAACAAATTAACAGTGTTTCAATGTTTATTGGCGGGAACATGTAAGAATAGTTTGTTGGTTTACGTAATTTCGTACGTATACTTACAAATTATTCTTACGTTTTCCCGCCAATAAATATTGAAACACTGTTAATTTGTTCGTAAGAACTTTAGTCCCATTTTTAACCGTTTTTACTTTTAAATGATCGTTTTTTTTAATAACTTTTTTCTCCGTGTAGCCTGCAACTATATTCCGTGCAGTTGAACACATCTGCTACATCTGAGAAAGCATTTCCAACTGCGTTGAGTCGGGCCATGTCAAAAGTCAGAATAATTATATATGAGACGATGTATGAATGTGTATGAGGCAAGGAGTGTATGCCAAGACCGAGTTTTTTGGCGGTCCATTCTCTCTGTCTACCCCTGCGGGGAAACGGCGTGATGATTAGTTAGTTATTTACAATCTAGGTACGAGTGAGTATCTAAATGATCTGTCCTGTTATTGTTTTTGCAAATAAAAATAATTTTAGCAAGTAGTTCTTGATGATATATAGAAGGTAATTTAGCTTAATAAATCAATTTTAGTTTGTATTTTCTTGTTCAATAATTATCTAAATGATTAGTCTGTTTGATTTCCGTCAATCGCCACTCCACGCCACTGCAATTCATTGTACTGACACTCAAGGCATTCGCTTGCAATGAATGTATGGTTCGGTTGGACATCGCTTTGCTCTCTATTGACAGCATCCATTGTCTATGGTCGTCAGCCCTTCACATCCCGCCCTCCTCCACGGCTATGTAGCTCCATTGCTCTATGGCTCTATACTCTATGCTCTGTGGTCCATTGGAAGTAGGGTCAAACGTCCTCTCTACGATATTATGTAGGAAGTAGGATCATTTCTATATACAGGTATATATTTGGATTGTAGAATCATTATCAGGTAGAGCTGTTGGATAGGTCAAAACCAGAGGTAAACTAGCCCTAGTCTTCAGGTGGGCCAATAATAATAGTTAAAAAAATACGTAGATGTATATTTATTTTATATATCTTCTAATATATAAAACAAAGTCGGGTTAGTCACAACATTTATAACTCAAGAACGGCTGGACCGATTTTTAATATTTTTGATTTGTTGGATTTGTCTCCGTCCCGAATAGCAGAATAACCAACTCTAGCGTTATGAAATTTGCATAAAAAATTTGATATAGGTCAAACTCGAGTTGTTTGAAAAATGGGTGTATTTTATGGAATTCAGCGGCAGGGAAAAAATGTGGGAGGGGGAGGGGAATCCGGGGGGGGCGGAGGGGCGAAGGGGAATTAAGGAAGGGGGGTTTGTGGGAGGAGGGCGAATGAGGGGGGAAGGTGGAATAGGTGGAATGGGAATGCGTGAGAGGGGGTCGCGAGATGGGGGACAGCGGGAGAGGGGAGGGGAAAGGTGAAAGTGGAACGCGGGAGGAGAAGAGTAAGCGGAAGGAGAACGGTGGCGATTGGGAAAGGACACGCAGGGAGAACAGCTTCTTTATTTAAGTTGCATTCCAACGCATGCCGGGTCAGCTAGTAATAGTTTAAAAAACTTCAATAAAAATATAACAGTAAAAAAACCTTTAAATTTTGTAGCCCATTTTTGTGAAATGTAACCTGTTTGGTGTTGAAATAAGAATATACATAGTTCCTACCGGGATTTCATCTATCGAGTAGGTACCTGTCTCTCCCTACACGGAGAAAATTAACAGTGTTTCAATGTTTATTGGCTGGAAGATGTAAGAATAATTTGTTGGAAAAAGTACAAAATAAACAATAAACATTCCCGCCAATAAACATTGAAACCCTGTTAATTTGTTCGTAAGAACTTCAGTCCCGTTTTTACGAATAAAATGATCGTATTTTAGAATAACATTTTTCTCCGTATAACCATAACCTTCCTGGAAAAGTATTTGAAATTTGTAACAATCAATGTCAAGAAAAACAGCAAATTCGAGTGCATTTGTTTTTTTTAAAACAGTGGAAGACTTGGGATTACTTTGGTTGGAAGCAAGTTATTGGTGTTTTTTGTCTACGTAATCTCGTTTTTTATTCGTTTTGTTGTGGCGATAATTAGGTACCTCGAGATATCGCGGTGGAACTATATTGTGTCGTGAGCTCCTTCGCAGAGTTACAGAGGTAAGTGATTGGTTATCCTTTTTCCTTGCGTCCCTAGTTTTTCCTACACATATTATCGCCCAATTGCAGGAAACACCATTTAGTCTCGTTTCATTTTTCATATTTACCTACGGTTCATTTCCAAGTTCCCCAAAGGCTGTAATTCGTAAGCTGTTACGAATGAAACGTAACATACTGAAAGGATTAAAATTTTAAAAGATAGTTGAAAGTAGTTAATATAAAATAATACATCATAATATAGATAAAAATAGAAACAGCATTAATACAGTGTCTACAAATTGATTTTCATAAATAGAATTATCTACAAAAAAATATAATTTTCACGATATTTTTATGAAAATCTTTCATTGTTTTTAAATAAATTTAATTAACTTAATTTTTTAATAGAAATATTTATTTACATAAAAATTCTTAAGTAGGTACTATAACTATATATAAGTACACAAAAATATGAAAAAATAAAATAATCAAAGAAATAAAAATTCATTTACTGAGACACGCTTTGCAACGTCTTCGGAAGGAATTTATCTCAATAAAAACGGAATTGTGCCCCAGGACCCCTAGCACAGTCGATCGATAAGGATTGTATCGATTACTTTCATTAACTTCTCATCGATCCCTAGAATGACTGCAGATCGCCAACGAATAAATAACAGTTCACAGTGACTAAGGATTCTTAATATAATCGACGTCAAGTTTTGTTTGTACGTTAGGGTTATCTAGGGAACGGTGAGAAGTTACCGAAAGTTATCGATACAATCCTTATCGATCGACCGTGCTAGGATCTGAGATATCCGTACTAGCAAATCAGTACTAGCATATTAATTTGGTTTTTATTTCTTGGATTTTGGCCAAATAACCGGCTAACCCGATAAACCGGTACAAATTAGGCGGAATCAACACTGTATTAAATCTTCACTATTAATTTTGCACCTTCACTTTGCTATTCTGTAAACATGTTGATTCCCAACATTACCCGGTATCGAGGTTATTATTTGTTCTCCGATCCCACCCTAATTCTGTCCCCATATAATAGGTACGTACAGGGTACAGGTCAGCTTTCATACCTGCAGAATAGGATGTCCAATCTACCTCAGTCTCACGTCTGCTCTCCTGTCTCCTATCTGCACTCATCTCCTGTCTCCTGTCTGCATACTCATCTCCGTCTCGACATCTCCGATCCCCTGCTCTTCAGATACCAGTCTGAACAAACGGACCTCTCAATCATACCGCAATCAAATTTTTACCGGTAAAGAGTTGAATGATTTTTTTTAAAGAAGTTTATTATGCATATATCTACCTAGTAGTAGGTACAAGCAAGCGGGAAACACGATGAACCTGCATCACATTTCGAGAAGATTTTGAGCTATGACTTTTTTTGATTAGAGCTTTCATTTTAGAGTAAATCGGTCCGTTATTAAAAATTATTCGAAGCTCTTTGTAAAAAAAAACATGGTGGTTGATAACAGCTGTTTTGTCTCATTAGGGGGTTTCTCACCATCCTCCCAATAGCTTATCTACACTAATAACGAATAATTTACGGTTTATTTACTTATTAAGTTGGAGTTTATAATTCAGTACTCGAACCTATGAATAGTGGCTATATATTGGATAAGTTGGCCGAGTTTTCTAACCACTGCGAGTATTTTATTTTTATTTTTAATAATATTTGTTATTAGAGTAGATAAGCTATTGGGAGTATTGTGAGAAACACCCTTAGTGTAAGATGTAAATAACATTTTTTATTTCTTATTAATCCTGACATTTGGAGCATGTGCTCAGTGCTGTCTCTCTTTTGATGATGAAAAGATGATGAAACGATATTGAAATGATGATGAAACGATGCAGACCCGATAATGAAACGATGCTGGAACGATGATGAAACGATGAAGAAATGATGACGAAAGGATGGTGAAACGATGATGAACGATAATGAAACGATGATGAAACCATGATGAAAAGATGATGAAACGATGACGAAACGGTAATGAAACGACTATGAAAATATGATGAAACGATGAAGAAACGATGACAAAAGGATGATGAACGATGATGAAACGTGGATGAAACCATGATAAAAAGATAATGAAACGATGACGTAACGATAATGAAACGACTATGAAACGATGATAAAATGATGATGAAAAGCTGATGAAACGATGATAAAATGATGATGAAACGATGATTAAACGATGTTGAAAAGATGATGAAACGATGATGAAACGATGCTGAAACGATGAAGAAACGATAATGAAACGATGTTGAAACTATGAAAAAACCATGATGAAACAATGAAGAAACTATGATGAAACGATGATGATGTAACGAAGATGAAACACAGTTTTGTATTGGAAATTTATGGCCTTATTGGGCAGGGTTTTGGATAAAGAATCTCAAATATGTGCATGTCGTGTAGTTACACCTTTACTAAGGACACCCTCGTAGGTTTAAAAGGCCAAATACATTCAAATGTAAAAATACCTGGCAAAAACTTCGTCTGCCTATTTTGGCGGCAAAGGGGAAACATTCCGGAAAGAGAAACCTTTACTTTATTATAATATCAAATTTCGAACACAAAGAACATATTTGCTCAAAGGAGCAAATACAAGGCGCATTTCTACTGTGTCATAGAGTAAAATATCTAAAACACAGCCACACAAAAATACGAGAGCATAGCTGACTATGACTGTTTAAAAAAAACACTTGTTTATAAATGTCGGTTGTGCCATAAATTCTAAATAAATTCATTCAATATCCAAAATAATATTTTGTTGAAGAGTTTTTGAAGCGAATTAAAAATTGATTTCTTTAGGTTTTTTAATCGATCTTTTTTCTACATCATTTCCACACAGGAGGAAAAAAAATTCTCAGGGCCTATAACTATAATTTAATCTTTAGGGATGCTGTGTGAATGGTCTTTTAAGGAAAAGGAAGGCGAGTAAGCTGGATCGTCTGAAACCATAGTGAACTAACTCACTTTTTGGAATTTCTGAGTTAGAGCTTGAAATGAGGGCTCCAAATCATAATTTATCTCTGCCAGAGAGAATCAATCAGAGAAATACTGTCCCTGATTGTTCAAGACAGTTTTTCTCTCATTGGTTTTCTTTTTCAGAGCTGGATTATGATTTGGAGCCCTCATTTCAAGCTCTAACTCAGAAATTCCAAAAAGTTAGTTAGTTCACTATGGTTTAAGATGATCCAGCTCCGGGAAGGAAAAATGTAAGAGGGGTGGGTAGGAATCTGGGGTCAATGTATTCAGTAGTCACGAACTTATGAATCCATCCCTCCTACTACAGTGCAAAACGATGGATCGAGAGAGTGCGGCTGGAGAGGTCAATGGGTCTCCCTCACATTGGTAGGTGAGCAAAGACCTAGTCAAATCTCACCCTTAACCCAAGCACCCTTGCTAAATCACTAAACGTAGCGAACCACTTTAGGCATGACCTATGGCAGGGTGTTGGTAATCTAATAAAAAAAATTAAAAGCAATCTAAGGAAATACGTAGAAAAATCCATTGAAATTCCTTTAAATTAACAAAATATTATGTAGATTATACACGGAGAAAAATGTTATTCGAAAAAACGATCATTTTAATGGTAAAAACGGTTAAAAACGGAATTACGAAATTACGTAAACCAACAAATTATTCTTACATTTTCCCGCCAATAAACATTGAAACCCTGTTAATTTGTCCTTCAGTCCCGTTTTTAACCGTTTTTACTATAATGATCGTTTTTTCGAATAACATTTTTCTCCGGGTAAAAGTATCTATCAATTTTTACTCACAAATGTAATTACTGATTTTGATACATGTAAAAAGTACACATGTATGAAAAGCTAGTTACCTATCTACAAATAACAATGAACTCAAACAAAATATTTGAAACCAAATCCACTTAGATATTCGAACAATGTCAAATGAAAACAATGTAAAATTAATTTAAAACGGTCAGCGACAGTCGTACTCGAGATGTATATTGAATGAGATATCGAGAAGGGCACTTAAACACAATAAAGGTGCGGGGAGGGGATGAAGGGCACTTGGGGGGTATTATCGAGATTAAAATGTCAACACCACCCGCGGATTTCATTAGCCAGGGATTCAATTACTTTTTGCAAGGGTGATTGTTTTGATTAACCGATACTGTAATGTGTAATTTGCCAACTCTCTCTCTGTGTGAATCGTATATGCTCTTATGATTTCTGTGATCCGGGGATTAAATATAATTGAGCAAAATATGCTAAATCGTGTTATATTTTTATGTTTTATTCTTTTTGTGAAAACAATTTAAAACGTTTCAATATTTCTGTATCGGACAGCAGAGGTTTTAAATAAGAAATTGTTCTATCTATCCTCACACATTTCTACAATGACTCCTATTGATAACACTTTAATCACTGTACACGTGTCGTATTGTTTTTAAAAGGTTGAATTACTCTCACGACAAACCGTGGGACCACATCAGGTAAAATTCATTCAATTCAATTCCACATCATATAAAGCATGTATTGTTCATCCAGAATCCCAAGAACCCATTAACATGTGTAGAACTGTTTACTTTTTAGGCTAATAAATAGAGATATGACATTCGTGAAAGTCTGTGTTTTATTTTGCAAAACCTTACCCAAGGTACCTTAAAGAGGAAGCCGGCCAATGATACTGGCGTGAGCGTCCCGTACAATTTCTATTTTTGACACTGAAAATTCGTGGTGAAATTCCAGACTGTTATAATGTGTTCTTTTTTATGCATTAAGTCATAAAAAACCAAATGCCAAAATACTTTAAAGATGAAATTGTTTTTAATAGAGATAGATATACATAATTACGAAACCAGAAATATAAATAGAGTTAGATTGCCACATATAAAAAAATAAAACTGCCTAGTGCAATGGTTTTCATCCGGTGGTACGCGTACCCCTACACGGAGAATAATGAACTGTTAAAAACGGGACTGAAGTTCTTACGAACAAATTAACAGTGATTCAATGTTTATTGGCGGTAAAATACGTACGAAATTACGTATACCAACAAATTATTCTTAATTTTCCCGCCAAATGAAAAATGAACTATTGAAACACTGTTAATTTGTTCGTAAGAACTTCAGCCCCGTTTTTAACCGTTTTTACTATTAAAATGATCGTTTTTTCTATTAAAATGTTCGTTTTTTCTATTAAAATGTTAATTTTTTCTATTAAAATGATCGTTTTATCAAATAACATTTTTCTCCGTGTAGGGGTACGCGAAGCAAAAATTGGGGGTAGGTGCGCAATATCGTCGGACGAATATAGATTTTAAAACTCAGCTCAATGTTTTCAAATTTCTTCGGTTTACGCTCTAAAAATATTAATATCGTTCACAAGCACGTGTTTGTGTGAAAATGCAATTTCTTCTTATGCATTTATAAAAAATAATTATCGCAATCGTCTGAATGCTGAACAAGATTGGAAGATCCTCTTCCTGTGTGAAATTGAGCAAAACTTTGTAAAACTTAGCTCTGGTCACATTGACTGTATGTTAACATTGTACGATTGATATCAGTGGCGGTTCGTGGTCTTTTTAACGGGGGGTTCAGAAATTCAAGAGAAGAATGATATATTGTCTAATCAAAATTTACTCTCGTCACACAAATTAAATAAAGTTAGTGGGGGGTACCTAAATAGGTACTATTGTTTTTAAATAACTTGATACTCCTCGACACAATTATTAAACAACCAAAATGGTTTTAGAGGATTTAAATTGTTTAATGGTTTTTACAACATTCAATGTACGTTGCTAATTAATATTGTTTTTTTTCAATAAGAATAATTGCGTAGAATGTAGAATATAATATAATTGATATTTTAAAACATAAAAAAACAAGAAACACAAATACAGGTGGCCACGAAATAAAATTAGCTTTTTTCGCTTAGACTAAAAATCCAAAAAATAATAATATTTAATTTCCAAACTTTTTTCACAAGCATTAGCGTTATTTTTTGTATATAACACTGTATTCCATCATTGTGTGGAAAAATCAGGACAGAATATTCGCGACAACCGATAAACGCAACCACTTTCAATTTGAAAGCCGAAACAATACTAGGAAAGCTCAACACAAAATTGCATAGCTAGCGACGTTGTTTGCCGAAACTTTAGTAAATGTACTCGTAACTAGGGGATATAACGACTTATCTATAAAAAAAAATACGAAAACAGAAGTCAAAATCGGTCCACTTCAATAGTAGATTTACAAATGCCATTAGTAAACGGTTGGAGAAATGCAGAAACAAGAAAATAAAAAATGTACAAAAATGACTACAAAGTTAAATACCATAAAATATAACATTTAACTTGCATCCGTCGGTGCAAAAGTCGACCGTCAGCCGGTCATCCTGCGACAATCTCGGGCTTCGTTTCGGCGAGACTCGTCAAAGTTCGGAGGTCACGTGACATCTCGACTCGTGAGCAGCGCACCAAGCTGCGTAGTTTTTTCCATTCTACCGTCACAGCGATTCGTATCGGCTATGATGTTTCGTATGGACAAATGTGTGCGGATCGCAACGCGCACAAAATGGGAATAGATAGGTACCGTATTTTTCGGTGGCGCGAGTTTAAAGACAGAATTTTAATGTCGAGCTATCTGTGATGCGCTTATATTACTATACAACAAGATTGTTTTATTTTATCATATTTTTAATGAGGGTTCACCGCACAACCCCACTTTAGAGAAAACCGCCACTGAAGGGTGAAACAGGAAATCGGGCTTTTATTTCAACTACTAATACATGAGAAACTTTTTAAAATACGTTATTTTTTTTTTCGAGGTTAAAAAAATCATCCTCTCAATACATTTTGTGAGTTTGGAGTTGTGTATGGAGAACATGAATTTTTTTCGTCGAAATTAAAAGACATGGAATAAAATTTGTAGAATCACTGTTTAAAAATACCGAAGTCATGTTACACTTAATTGTGTGACTTAATTATATTATGTAATAATAAGAGTATTAAAAAAAAAAAACAAATTACAAAAATTACATTACACGTGTACACGAGAGGGTAGGGGGTACAACAAATTTGTAGTAAGACTCAAAGGGGACCGCAGGCTCAAAAAGATTGACAACCTCTGGCCTAATGTAGAGAGGACCAAAGATGTATGATGAAATGCCTGAAAGTCTAAAAAATGAATTTTAGAATTTAATTAAATGATTAACTTAATGAGTATTTAAAAAAAAACAAATTACAAAAATTACATTACACGTGTACACGAGAGGGTAGAGGGTACAACAAATTTGTAGTAAGACTCGAGGGGTACGCAGGCTCAAAAAGATTGACAACCTCTGGCCTAACGTATGGAGAACCAAAGATGTATGATGAAATGCCTGAAAGTCTAAATAATGGATTTTAGAATTTAATTAAATGATTAATTTAATGAGTATTAAAAAAAAAAAAAAAATTACAAAAATTACATTACACGTGTAAACGAGAGGGTAGAGGGTACAACAAATTTGTAGTAAGACTCAAGGGGTACGCAGGCTCAAAAAGATTGACAACCTCTGGCCTAATGTATAGAGGACCAAAGATGTATGATGCAATGCCTGAAAGTCTAAAGAATGAATTTAAATTTAAAAAGAAATGTTATGCTTACTCTAAAAATATTAAAATTAATAAATATATATTATCTTGTATATATTAGTTTATATTCTAACGTAGTAAAAACTAACTAAAAAAACAATAAACAGATAAAAAAAAAACAGTAAATGAAAACTCTTTAAAACTTTTTTCCATTTGATTTATTTGTGACCGTAACCAGTTTCAGCCTATTAAGGCGATCTTCAGAGAGAGTAGATATCTTCCGCTATGAAACGTGGGGCAAGTAGGTACACTAATATTATATTATTTAAATTAATTAATTGTGAATTAACACAATCAGTCAATTATTTTTTTTGCGCATGCCGGGTTCGAACCTGCGACCTTTGAATTGCAAGTCCCTAGTCTCAACCCTCGACCAGGAGGCCGTCATAAAGTAAAATAAAATATTAGGCCTGTAAAAATGTTTCTAATGTAAAATATTCTTGGAACTTTTTGTTCGGATTACGTTTATTACAAGGTGAAAAATTTGGTTCTAGCTTTTAGAGTATAACAGGAAATTTTTTAAATATTATTCGATTGTAATCATGGACCCCACACGGAGAAAAATGTTATTTGAAAAAACGATTATTTTAATAGAAAAAACGATCATTTTAATAGTAAAAACGGTTAAAAACGGGACTGAAGTTTTTACGAACAAATTAACAGGATTTCAATGTTTATTGGCGGGAACATGTAAGAATAATTTGTTGGTAGGTACACGTAATTTCGTACGTATTTTACCGCCAATAAACATTAAAACACTGTTAATTTGTTCGTAACTTCAGTCCCGTTTTTAACCGTTTTTACTATTAAAATGATCGTTTTTTCAAATAACGTTTTTCTCCGTGTATCAAAAGCTTCTGAGAACTCTATCCTACTTTATTTTAATGTCGTTTTTCCTTACTCCGTTTTATTTAATGTTTTATTGGACAGCAGTTTAAAAAAAATTACATATTTTTATATTTACTTAAGGTAACTTTTTATATGGATAATGTCAACATTTTTTTTCAATATCCCTTACAATGGTTTAAAAATGAAAAATATCTCTTTCCGGTTAAATATTTCATTTCAAATGCTTGAAAATTTTCTTGTAGTTGATTAACATATTAATTTTTAAGTTTTTGAAAATGGAAGACAGTTTCAGAATAGTTCAATAGACGGCGCATTCCAATGCTGCCAGAACGGTGAAGTAATTTGCAATTAATAACCGTGACTATTTAGCATGCGATATGGCAACTGGAGTCACACAGGGTTGTACTAAATCACTTTTTAAAGTAGTTTTTTTTCAAACGTATGAAACGACGATATTTCATTACTTATAGCTTCGATCCGGATTAGCCTGAATTTAACAATACTTCTTTCTTATTGAAAAGTGTACGTATTACGCAGAATTAATTTGAGAAATAAATTATTGCACAATGCATCAATATGTTATGTACTAGTATTCCACGCCAATTATACCTACCATATGATTTAGTAACTACTCAGTTTTGTCCATGATTTATATTCTTATGAATATTTTTTTTTTTGTATTTTGACGAAACAACGGTACCTACATCCAGTAGAAAGGGCCGCAAAGTAAAAAAAAAAAATTTATCTGTAAATATTAAGTAATTGTGATTATCTGTGCCCTTTCGAAAAACGTATTTAAGTTAGATCTCCCCTTTCGACGGGACCGCTTGTTTCATCATTCAACATTCGTTTTCGCTCTTTTCTACGGGATGTACGATATATCCGTCGGCGGGGGTGACACCACTGGGTGGTACCACTTTTCGATATATTGTTTGAACATTCATTAAATAGGTTTATGAAGAAAAAAAAAATAGTTTCTTCAAACATCGCAAAATTACTTTATGGCGTCATTTTGAATTAAATTAAACAAATAACTTTGTATCAACCACTATTATATAATCACAATTACCTACATGTTTCGAAACCGATGGTTTCTTCGTCAGGGTAGGATATATATATATATATATTATACCTCGACGAAGAAATCATCGGTTTCGAAACATGTAGGTAATTGTGATTACATAATAGTGGTTGATACAAAGTTATTTGTTTCATTTAATTCAAATAAAATAGGGTTAAAGTTAAAAATTTATTTGTTAAATAAATAATTTAACGGTTAATGGCATTTCAAACATTGTTAAAAAAATTATTTAATGGCTTATCTTCACCTTATCTTTGTTTAATGAAACAGATGACCATTCTACAAAATAGAGCTATGAGAACTATATTGAAGAAAAATAGGTACACAAAAATTAAGAAAATGTTGAAGGAGTTAAATATCTTGTCTTTCAAACCAATAATTTACTTCAATACTATTTCATTAATCTACAAGATCATCAATGGCCATACATCTATTGAATTTCTAAGAAAAATCGATAAACTTCAGTACACACACAGATATGAGACGAGGAAAAGAAATGAACTGAGACTCCCCTTCAGGAAAAAAACACAAAGTCAAAATTCGTTGATGTACGGAGCGTTGAAGATATTTGGAGAATTACCAGAAGAAATAAAATTAGAAGAAAACATAAAAACATTTAAAATTAAGTTACGTAAATATGTTATTGATGTGTTGTAAATGTATTGCTTTAATTATGTATATATATAAGGATTGTATTAGGACATAGATAACTATGTACCTACTTAAAATGCCTCAATAAACAATAATAAACCTAAAAGGTGAGGTGAAGCCGATCACTGTGATAATTTAGCTTTGTTTTCATGTTTATTCATTTAAAAAAAATCAAAGAATATTTTTTTTAATAAAGTAAAAATAAAAATTATATTCTGTCAAATCTACATATTTCAAAACAACGAAAAATTCTTTTCAGTATTTTTCTTATCTCTTTTCAATCTTTCAAATATACATTTTATATGAAGATTGCCCAATTTCGAGAATTTGCCCCTACCCGGCCCTCTGTAGGGGAAGTTGGTGGGGCCGAAACGGAACAAACTGGTATAACTCATCTCTGCGCCGCAAAATGTGGACCACAAAAACACTTCCATTATAAACTTATCCAGGCTAGATTATTGTTCGTCGCTAAACTGTTTGGGGGGTCGACGGTGAGAGGAAGGGAACAGAAAAATCAAATGAAAAAGAAAATTAAAATTGAAATATACCATCAAAAAATCTTTTTGAGTGTTACCTTTTTAATATTTTTAGGAGCCATTATTAATAATTGCATAAATGAAATCTTGATTTAAATAAATTTAAACTAACTACTTAACTAACCATCATACCCCGCAGGATTATGCAGAGAGAACGGACCGCCAAACAACTCGGTCTTGGCACACACTCCTTGCCTCATTCACATTCATACATGTTCTCATACAAACTCTTCTATTATTCTGACTCTTGACATGGCCCGCCTCAAGAATCTGATTCACTTTATCGTGCCACGTCTTACTTGGGCGTCCTCGGCTTCTTCTACCATTCACATTCGCGTCATAAATTCTCTTTACACTCCTTTCTTCATTCATTCGCTCAACATGCCCAAACCATCTAAGCGTCCCTTTCTTTATCTTACGTGTTACGCTCACATCAGCCTTGCATTCTTTTCGGATCTCCATATTCCTCACACGATCATACATGGTTTTACCACTCATTCGCCTCAGGGATCTCATTTCTACAGCATTCAGTCTACTTTCATCCTTTCTCTGCCAGTTCCATGCTTCACTGCCATACATCAGGGTAGGTACCAGTACTCCGTTGTGGACTGTTAGCTTCGCTTCTGTGGACAACTTTTTGTTGGCTCCGACAGCGTTCAATCCTCCATTAATGGAGGTACCTGCATTAACCCTTCTTTCAATATCTCGATCAGCCTTCCCATCTCTCGTAAACATACTTTCCAAATATTCAAACTCATCCACCTGCTCCAAGTACTCATCATTCATAACTATATTGCACACTGTTTTCGTACTCTCTCTTTCAAACACCATGACTTAAATTTAAACTACTAATCTAATCAGCAATTAGGCACCCCAATTTAAATGGATCACGGGTATTTACGTATTTAGTTAGCATATCAACGATGAAAACTTATCAATAGAAATAGGAACTTTCAAGAAAGAAACCTTTTTTTCTCTTACGTTACTATATAAAGTAGTTTTTTGCCCGTTGCAGGCAACTAATTGGTGAAGTGCATAAAGCAAATGAATCTATGCCTACTTTTATTTTTTATGATTTGATGTTTGATGCAAATTCTCTCTCCTTTAACTGACATAAAAACGTATCAATTTATCAGCTTAATTTTACAACACAATATCTTTATTATAAAAACATGCTTTCCTGTTATATAAAATGGGTAATATCAAAAAAAAATAATAAACTAATCTACTAAGATACCATTACGGTCGGATAAAGTAATCATTTTACTAAATTATATACTTATAACCTTTTCTTGAATATCTGAATACGAATAGCTTAATCACCTGACCTTTTTTTCCAAAAAACAATAATTATTTTAAAATTACTGGATAGTCTGAAGTTATGGCACATCTGTTCCAATTTGGAAGATGAAAGTTTATAAATTCTGTTTTAATATTATATTTACGCTTGTTTAAATTCTTCAAACAATCAGTTCCAATTTTAAAAAAGACATTAATCTTAGTCTCCGAATTAATTAATTAATTAAATCCGAAATTAGTATTAATACTCTACTATTTTCCAAAAAACAATAATTATTATAATGTATTATCTGAGAAATTTCCAGAATTGTTACTTTAAATAAATTAAAATAATTTTAATACTTTAAATTTGGGAAATGAATATAAGGACATTGCAGATATGTTTGACACATCATTTAAGATGTTTATTCTGAAAAAAGAGCAATAATATTTAATTGATTATACCACATAGTTCTCCTTGACTCAATCTACGAATTTTACTTATCCCATTCTGTTGTTTCTCTACCTTGCATGGTAGGGTATCCTGCTTTTATCTAACTCGTATTTTATTTTGTTTTTGATTATGTTGTTAATTTTTTGTTTTTGATTTTAACTTTGATTTTGTTTAAGATTTTGTTTTGGATTTTGTTTTAGATTCAGTTTAATAATTTTATTTTTTTGGTTTGGTTTGAATTGTTTCTAATGCATTATTTAGATGTACTTTGCTTTTTAATTTATTTTTTTTGCTTTTGTGTGAAGAAGAGCCAACTAATTTTGTGTGAATTGAATGTAATTAATGATTTAGATATACTTTGTTAATAAAAAAATAAAAACATGTAAAAGCCCAACAGGGCGTGAAATACAAATAAATAAATACGTTAATTAAATCGTCCCATAACAAAAATAATTTTGATTTTAAAATATGTGATTCGAGATTATGTTATCAAATCCCCATTCGAAGTAGTTTACGAAGAGCTTGATTTCATTCTCGATCGTGCAAAAGTACGCTTTAAAAAGCAATTGTTGAGCAATGAACAATGGTTTGGGGGTTACCGAGTACCAGGAAAGCAGCCAGAAGCAAGAGTAATGTAATTGCCTCGGATTGAGTCTGTCCATATCGCCCCCCTTTAGCGCCCCCACATCAGGGGGCGGGAGAGGGGACGGTAGTGGGGGCGATCCCGCTGAAGAGTAACCCCCTGCGAAGTTGTACTGCCGCTTCTTTGTAGTTAGATTTCATTGTGATAGAAGCGCGGTGGACGGTTTGAGAACTAAAATAAAGGTTTTTCGTTTTATACAATAATTGCCAACTCATTTAGAAATTCGTTTTTATTAAATTCCTAACTTATCTAGTAGTAAATACACTCAATATCGCCCCTATGAGAGGTCATCATTTAGACTCGAAATGTTGCATTAAATGGCTTTTGTCGTGTTTGGTGACCAGATTAGAAGAGCCAGATTTAAGATTTCTTCATCTTTCCAATCTTCTTCCCTTCCTCGCGCCCTACAACATACACTGGCTCTGGATAGCCGGGAGCAGTTGGGACTCTTATGTGGTATTAATTAAAAACAATACTTTAACTACATACGAGAAATCTGTGCGTACGGCACAGCAAAAACTATCTGTTTGTGAGCTCTGATGTGTTGGAATATACCTACATAATTCTTAGTCTGTGAAATTTCCCCTAAAACCCGACCTGTAAACGACTTTTGAAATGAAAACGTAACATTTTTTTTTCGTGTTTTCTTTTTGGAACCGCTTGGACACATAAGCTTGTTTTCACGATAATTTAACGTAGGTAGACATAGGAATGACGTATGTCCCGTACCTGAGTTATTTTAAACCGGTTAAATAACCAACCGATGCCGAGAAAATGGCTTCCTCCGTTATTTTTTACAATAGAATGAATATTAAAAACCATTAAAAAAATTTTAATACCATTATATTAGGTATTAAAAAAAAAATAAGACATTCCCAATGTTCATAAAATTATTTTTGTTTAGGTACAATTATTTATAAAATAATAGATCAGACAATTTAGTATGGATTATCTTAGGATCTTAGAGGTCCGTGTTATAGCGGTGGAAAATTATGAAGTTAGATAAAAAAAATTCTACCTATTTTTAATTTCTTTTACGTATTCAATTATATTATTATCTAAATAATAATAAAAAAAATTTATAAACTAATTCTGCTACATAATTATTGTTACGCCTGACAGCTGTTTTGTCTTCTGAAGGCATTATCAAACAGTTTGATAAACAACAGTTATTGATACAATATATTCGTACACGGAGAAAAGTTTTATTTGAAAAAACGATAATTTTAATAGAAAAAACGAACATTTCAATAGAAAAAACGATCATTTTAATAGTAAAAACGGTTAAAAACGGAACTGAAGTTCTTACGAACAAATTAACAGGGTTTCAATGTTTATTGGCGGGAACATTAAGAATAATTTGTTGGTATACGTAATTTCGTACGTATTTTACCGCCAATAAACATTGAATCACTGTTAATTTGTTCGTAAGAACTTCAGTCCCGTTTTTAACAATTCATTTTTCTCCGTGTGCAATGCAGCAAATGATAGGTTCGTCATCTGTCTGAGACACCAGATACGTGTTGCAGCGCTACTGTCTCCCAGAATGGTTGCATGTATGTTGCAGTATGAATGTGTAAGTCCGAGAATAATGTGGATCCGATTCAAAATTGGTTTGACAAGGGTGTTTCTTGTTGTGTGCTATGCCCCTATGTTAATTCTGAAAGCGACCAAATGAAAGATGATTTTTGGACTGGTTTGAATGATGTAATGAGTCGAATGTCAGGAGTCGGAATAATATAAGAGCATGTATGAGAAGATATATGAATGTGAAAAAAGCAAGAATTGTGTGCCAAGACCATGTTGTTTGGCGATCCGTCCTTTCTGCCGCCTACCCCTGCGGGGCAACGAAATTTATAAAATAAAAATAAAAAAACACAAATAAAATAAAGATTTTATTTCCTGAACACAAGACAGATCACAAGTGGTGAGCCGCGGTCGCGATCCCCCCTTCTGCGAAAGTATTAAAATTGTGAAATAAATTAAAAGACTTTTGCGGGCGTGGAGATTCGGCTCCCCGCGCGAATTAAAACCAAATAAAATAAAAATAAGTATGGCATTTAATGTGTCACCGGCAGGACTTTCAATCTGTTCAACCCCCCTACCCCACACCCCTCATCTCGCGAGGGGGGGGGGGGGGGGTGATATTTAAAATTTATAATTCCGATTCTAATTTAAAATGAACTCTTCAATTTTCTGGGCTATTCAAAGAGCGCCCCTGGAATTCCCACAGAAGATCGGAATCTCTAATCGAGTTACTATATTAGATCACTGGTTATATTTTGTTGATTTTTGGCTACAGGGGTTGCCAGCGAATGATTTCCGTACCCTGAGTGGAGTTAGTATAAAACAGTTCCACAATAACACCATAAAAATACGTATTTTTTAAGTCGTTTATAACCTAACCTAAAGTAAGTATTTAATCATGTTTTAATGACTTTTCAAAGGAGTGATTCTTAGGACCAGTTGTTTCGGAAAATTTCACGTTTGAATTTCCCTCAAATCGACATTCACCGAAAAATTGGGTTGTTTCAACCTCCGTCAGAAGAAATTTCATCGAAAATTCCATAGGACTAGTTGTTTCGGAATTCCCTTCAAATTTGAATTTCCTTCAAATTTGAATTTCCTTCAAATCGTCATTCACCGAAAAATTGGGTTGTTTCAACATCCGTCAGCAGTGAAAATACTATAGAAATGTGATGTGAATGTGATCAGCCGAGTCCGGACGGTTAGCGAAATAATGGGAGGCGCATGCGCAGACGTCAAAATTGTGATTCGGCGTGGAACACTTGAATAAAATTTTCAAATTTATCGAACGTTATTTGTTGCTATTTACTGCTGAAGGAAGTTGAAATAACCCAATTTTTGGGTGAATGACGATTTGAAGGAAATTCAAATTTGAAGGAAATTCAAATTTGAAGGGAATTCCGAAACAACTGGTCCTATGGAATTTTCGATGAAATTTCTTCTGACGGAGGTTGAAACAACCCAATTTTTCGGTGATTGTCGATTTGAAGGAAATTCAAACGTGAAATTTTCCGAAACAACTGGTCCTTAGAGTAGGTACTTGTTTCCAATGAAAAAATTTAGCTGCCAATAATATCGAAAAAAAAAACATTAGTCGAAGATAATATTGTTAATTCTGAAATTTGAAATATTAAGTTGACAAATACGACAGTCACAGATCGCAATGGCTGAATTGGATAAAGCGTATGTCCCGGTTAGATGTGAGGTTCTGGGTTCGAGTCCCAGTTGCGACCATTATCTTTAAGTATTTTTTGTGTCTTGTTCACTTTCATTCCTACAATTTGGGAGGCAGGAACGGGTACCGCCGCCCCGGGAACCATTTATTGGATAACCAATACCTCTGCCATAGGTCACCCCAAGTGGTTCGCTATGTTTGGTGACTTAGCAGAGGTGCCCGGGTTCATGGGGTAAGGTTTATCTAGGTCTTGGCGGCGGATGATCTAGACACTGAACCCCAGATTCCTACCCAACCCTCATACCTTTTTCCTTCCCAGAACTTCCTCTCCTTCCTTTCCTTAAAAATACCCTCCACACAGCATCCCCAAAGATGCATGTGCCTAGTATGGCGGCCATAAATTCCACAATTGTTATATATTTACTATTCAAAGAATAAAGAAACATTAAAAAAAAAAAAAAAAAAGATGACATAGGCCCTGAGGGAAATTATTTTCCTCAGGGCCTCCTGTGTGGACTTAATGTAAAAAAAAAAACTTTCATGTTTTAAAATTTAGATTATAATTGTTATCTTCTTCTTCAATAAAAATATTAGTTACAAAATTTATGCATAAAGCTATTCATGGAGGATATTTGATCGACTCCTATAATCATATAGAGAAAGCGTTTTTTTATATCTACGTAAAATGGCTGGTTAGGTTAGGGTAATTTTTTGAGTGTTCGGGTTATTTTGTTGAATTTTGACTACAGGGGATGTCAACGAATGATTTCTTTAGTCTCGTTGTAGTAGTCATAGTTAGAATAATGATATTTGGGTGATTAGTACAGCGCCACTTTGGTAAAAATCACCCTAAGTACTTCACCACGAAGCTGTATTTTATTTTTACTGTAGGTATGTGACTTTTTTGTGTTTGTGTGTTTTTTCTGTTTTATTGTTGAAATACTAGCAGTATAGTTCTGGTATTTAAATATTTTGTTACTTCTCAGTTTTCATTCTACTTTTTAGTTGTTTTAGTGTTGTGGCTAAAAAATAAATATTTTATGCTGCTATTTCTTGAATTACCTAATATACTTAAAGTTGTGGCTCTCTTGCAATTGTCTCATATACTTATGATAAAAATAGTAATTCAAGACTTAATCTAACATCAACGTTGTGAATCGCAAACAAATCAGCTTTCGTTCTTGTTTTTCTGTCTACAAATAAATGCAATTTAAATCCACTTCAAAATTAACCCGACAATAAATATATTTTTAATATGCAGAACTCACTCAATTGAATATTGTAACTGGCATTTAAGTATGCATACAAACGCAGGGTAAATTATTGCTAGTTCGCTAAGCCCAAATTTGTATGGAAGGGCACAAATTAGTGGGAGAAAGCTCGTTCTAAAATGAGGGGTTAATTTTGAGCTTCGGCTTTAATCCGCCAGGCGGAGTCTGTGTGCCACGCGCCATGTTTTATTGTTAGCCGCAATTGTTTTATTTTGTTTTATTGTGTTTTTAAATCCGACCAGAGGTCGTGTGGCAAACGTGAACGCTTTCATCTGGAGATAAATTAAGCGGTTTTTGAATTTTGATTTAAAAGTTACTAATAATATTATTTTGTTTGTTTGATTATAGTTATCGCAGTGAGAGTTGATGTGAACACCGTAAGTAGGTACTAACACATATGCGTTGTTTGCACACAATATGTTTCGAACTAGTTGAAAATAAAAAATTAAGCTTTTTAATAAAAAGTTCAATTCCTATCCTAACAAGATGGTTACTAATTTTAGGCAGGACAGAGTTAGAAATATTATTAAAATTGCTATCTGATAATTAAGTACCTACTACGAGAGCCTTATTTTTTTTCCAAAATTTTTAAATTTTTATTTTTTTGTTTTTACTACTTTTCTTGTATACTATTTTTCTTAAATAAAAAAAAAAAAACAAAATAGATTCTAATTTTAGGCAGGACAGAGACAGAAACATTATTTAAAATGCTATCTGATAATTATGTATTACAAGCGCCTTATATATTTCATTTTTTACCAAAAATTTTCTTTTCTTTTCTTTTTACTGTTTTCTGTATATTCACTTCAAATACACTTTTTCTTGTATATTGGATTGATTTGATTGTTTATTAGATACTTAATTGATTGGAAATTGTTTAATACTTATATGAATCATCATATACCTACCCACCTACCTAATATGTACGATATCTACCTGTAAATTTGACTGTCCCACAACGGGAGATCTACCTAGTTGGACAGTCAAAATGTCAATATAATGTAAATGTATTTTTGATATAACAAATAAATAAATAAATATAATTTTTACAAAAAAATATATACATTTGGGAATGCTGTGTGAAGCGTCTTTTATAGGAGAGAAATGTGTTCAGAGGTGGGAAGGAATCTGAAGGCAATGCTTACATTGTAATGTGCTAGGCGCCTTCAGCTTAGTGCATTAATGTATTGCCCGTTATCTTTATGAAATGTTTGTACAATATTGTTCTTTCAAGTATTATTTTTGTTTTACCTATATTATTTTGTGTTATTTTTGTTTCTTTGAATAATTGTTAACCTCAACACAGGCTTGTCCTAGTGAGGTTGAAAATTTGATTATAAACTGAATTATATACATAACATGTGAAGAAATAATAAACAAATAAATGTGTCCAGGAGTGAAGGTCGTATGAGTCCATCACTCCCACTGCGCTGAATGTCGCTGGGTTGAGAGATTCCAGCTGGAGAGGTCTAGGTTAGGTATCCTTCAACCAGCCTCTCCCAAAACAACATTTACATATTAACACTATAATTTATGTGGATATCTTCACGTGTAACTAAAATAAATATAACTACTATATTATGTAATGTCTAACCTCTAACCATTAGCAAATACACGGGAACAATGTTATTCTAAAAAACGTTCATTTTTTTTTTATAAAAACGGTTAAAAACCGGACTGAAGTTCTTACGAACAAATTAAGACTGTTTCAATGTTTATTAGCGGGAAAATGTAAGAATAATTTGTTGGTATACGTAATTTCGTACGTACACAAACAAATTATTCTTACATTTTCCCTCCAATAAACATTGAAACCCTATTACTTTGTTAGTAAGAACTTCAGTCCCATTTTTAACCGTTTTTACGAATAAAATGAACGTATTTTAGAATAAAATTTTACTCCGTGTAGCTTTCGCCAAATGTATTTTTTCAATAGGGTATCAAGAGGCGGTCCATGAGGTTTCAGTAAGCTAGAGTGCGAAGATTGAAAAAAAACGACGTTACTGTGATGTTGTAGGTGAAAATGAATTTTTTTTTTTTTTTCAAAATTTCGTCTTTTTGTATGAAGATCTTCAGGATTCTTTCAGTTTGGGGATGCGCCGCATCCATAAACTGAAAGATCTTCATACAAAAAATTGAAATTTTGAAAAAAAAATAATTTTCAGCTAAAACAACATCAATAACGTCGTTTTTTTTCAATATTTGCACTCTAGCTCAATGAAAACTGACGAACCGCCCCTGGTAGGTACCTAGTAAAATTATTGATCGTATAATAACAAAATTCCGCAATATCATTTCATTGAAATTTTGATAATATTTCGATTTGCAAAGATTTTTTATTTATTTCATTTAATTTATAATACATCACCGGACTTTCGATTCACTGGTTATCGTGACAAAATAACTCCTGTAGGGTTTTCAAAAGGTGGTTTGAACTTACAAACACCCACTCTTGGACTCTGGAGTACCTCTGTCTACTCGAAACCGAGTAAATTGTTAACAATCGATATGTCGCGTAGTCGGAAGAAAATACTTATAGAATTACAAATTGTCCTATGATCCTTTGGATATTGGATGTACACTCGAATGGTTTATGGGTTGGGTATAAAAAGGTTGGTCCCTACAGGTAAAGCTCGTACCGGAACAGCCTTATTTTTCTATATAATTTATTATCATGTCTCTTATGTCAATTTTAAGTAGTAAACGGGTTAGATAAACATGTACGTATATAAAACAATGAAAGTAATTCATTTTACCATTTTATTTTTATTTATAATGTACCTACACAGTGAACTGCAAAATTGATAGACAAAATGAAAATTGCACAACGAATCAATTTTCAATAACGGTGTAGAACAGTATGTAAGAATAAACATTAAATAGTACAATATAAGCAGAGCATGTAAGAATAAACACAAACAAACAACATTTCTATTAAAAAATAACACTTCCCAACTGCTAAACGGTGTTTTAGTTACACATTGAATAAACTATACAAGCTCACACGGAGAAAAATGTTATTTGCAAAAACGATCATTTTAATAGAAAAACCGATCATTTTAATAGTAAAAACGGTTAAAAACGGGACTGAAGTTTTTAGGAACAAATTAACAGGGTTTCAATGTTTATTGGCGGGAACATTAAGAATAATTTGTTGGTATACGTAATTTCGTACGTATTTTACCGCCAATAAACATTGAATCACTGTTAATTTGTTCGTAAGAACTTCAGTCCCGTTTTTAACCGTTCATTTTTCTCCGTGCAGATTCGATTTGACACTAATGAAAAAAATCTTTAACTCTAAATCCGGCAACATCACATTTGGCATCTAGAAACCATTTCACGCAGCGCATTTGTGATTCTGTTTTACCGCCAAGTGCGTGGCGTAGCATTGGGTGACATCAATTTACATGTCTTCTTGTAATATCTGCACATATTGTATTTTTGAACATAAAATTTTCAATTAACGATTATATACGTATAATTCAACATATATAACACTTATTTGTGTTATTTTTCATTAGGTTTAGTCTAATCCTACCTTCTTCTCATTGCCCATAATACGAGTACCAAGTACGAATGGAGGAAGATAATTACGCCGAGTCAGTAGACATCTTGAACTTACTCTTATTACTAATTAAATACACAAGATATTTTGATACTGGGGCAGTTAAGTTGTGTACACAAAATAAGAAAAAAACGTAATAATTATTACTATATTATAATAATATAAGAGAATTGAAATGTTGCTTGAGATATCTGAATAGCCAGAAACTTCCCCACCTTCCTTTTCCTCATCTCCTTCCCTTCCTCACTACCTTCAGCCTCACATCATACCCCAATTGTGAATGCCATGATTTCACCTACTCCACACGGAGAAAAATGTTATTCTAAAATACGATCATTTAATTCGTAAAAACGGTTAAAAACGGGACTGAAGTTCTTACGAACAAATTAACATGGTTTCAATGTTTATTCTTACATTTTCCCGCCAATAAATATTGAAACACTGTTAATTAGTTCGTAAGAACTTCAGTCCCGATTTTACGAATAAAATTATCGTATTTTAGAATAACATTTTTCTCCGTGCAGGCGGCTGGGAGCAATGAAATAAATAAAAAATAAAATTTTAAACATGTTTTTAAAATTTATGCGTAGTATATCAAATGAAATCATATCAATTACTATCATGGTTACATAATAATAGTGTGCAAGTTAAATTAAATGGTAAATGATAGGTTAGTTTATATTGAATCCCAGGGAAATCTTTTATTTCTACCAGGCGAGTATAAAGCATGAAGGGTTATGCAAGTATAAAGCATGTATAAAGGAAGAAAAACTAACCGCTTGTTCCAATAAAAGATTGCATTATTCAAGCAGAAATGGCACAAAGGAGTTTAGAGTCTCAATGAAAACATTAAAAAGTCTTTTATATCCATTTAAACCCATTGAGCGATTCTATTGATTGCGTTATTCAGATGTCTGGACGATATTTGATATTGTTGGGTTCAGAGGTACCCACTACCCCTAGGCTCACTTGATATAATTTACCTAAATCAGGGGTGGTTCCATAAATGCCTTCCAAATATAGCATAAGTCT
Source organism: Limnephilus auricula (assembly GCA_951813805.1). Lineage (NCBI taxonomy): Eukaryota > Metazoa > Arthropoda > Insecta > Trichoptera > Limnephilidae > Limnephilus > Limnephilus auricula. The sequence goes on along the minus strand of OX638406.1, from coordinate 10,519,372 downwards.
AAAAAATACTAATCTTCAAAATACCTCGCATTCCATAATTCTACCGAAATATAACTAAGTTTTTAAGCTCTTAAAAATATATTAATTATTTTTAAGAACATCACAGTTTTACTGCCATTGTGTGGTATGGAGATTTCAAATATTATTTTATCTGTCTAAAAATAAAATAAGCCGCCATATTGTTATTGTCATTTTATAATAGTATACATAGGTAGATAGCCGCCATATTGTTTTTCTCATTTTATAATAGTATACATAAGTATAGATACTGTCCAATAATAAATTTAAAAAAAAACGAGTAAGCTTTAGACCACACGACTTAAGTAAATACTTATTTAGCTCCATCTATATATATGTCCATATATATGTTTTGTATGTATAAAATATATACATATATTAATTTTCTACAAATATTTATTTAAATGTATCATCATTTGCCTCGCCCGATCAAGCCGTGCGCATCGATGTCCGCTCCCCTCCGCGTTTAGCGCGTCACTGGTATTTCAAAATAGTGACTGAAATTATTTTATGCACTGGCTATGAGAGGAAGAGGGAAAGAAAACCTCTTTTCAACGCATTTTAATTTCCGTTACACATTCGCTAGGTTACCCCCCCAGACAAGCGTGCGTAAAGAAGTGTTTAGGTACTTCAAAAAAGAAAATTTGAAAGTTTGTAGTGTGTGTATATGAATGTGTATGAATTTTCAATGTCTCAACAGGTGTCGTTAGTATAGGTAGTTATATATGGTTTTGAGATGCCTCTACAGATGTCAGTAAATTTTTACTACGTGAGAGAGCCAAATGGTGCCCATTCGTGCCTAATGCCCGAACGGTTACGAAAAAAGCCGATGATATCCAATCAACATCCGGGCACCTTCAACGTCCAGTTCTCTTGGCCCAGAAAAATACAGAGCATCCATTAGAACGGACGTTAAGTCCAGTTAAGTATTCATTTTAAACAAGACGATAATAAACACGAATCGAGTATCATTGAAACTTCCGATAATCCGAGAAGTATTATTGTTCATCAAAAGAAACAACAGAACACCACAAAACTCAATGTACGAAAGTAGGTAGGTATACCAACCAAGCATGTATAAAAATGAAGAATAGGGAACAATCATACTTTTTTTTACCAAAAATCTAAGAAAGAAATTAAAAACTGGAATATTTAAACCACCTTTTTTTACGATAGCAATAGTCATTCAACAACGTTTTGAAAATTCAAATTTCAAATTAGGACGAAAACGCCATCTTTCGCTTGTTTTGGATTTTGACGTCACTGCGCACCCCGTGTCAGATGCCAATAGTCGAGCCAAACGTAATGCGGTAATCAATCTTCAGTTGATCATTTGTTTGTCGAAGAAAATACTGTTTATAAATAATGTATAGTACCAAAATGTAACTACAAATTCAAGACCTTTAACACCAAACAGCTCGGACTCGGGAGTGCAGTGTGACGTCACAATGTCGCCAGTCAATGATGACTTTTGGGCAGTTTTAAGTACGATATTCGAGTTTAGTTATCTTTTTTACATATATTAAATGCATTGAAAACACTGTATTACATACACTACATGTACCCTATTGCCGATAGGATTGTTGTTTTATTCGGTGACCGGACAACTCAACACCGTGCAACTCCTTTGAAAATTCATTAAAAAAATTCGTTAAGTGCCTTTAATTTAAATTTTCAAAGGTGTTTTGAAATGCCACTTTATCGAGTTGTCATAGAACCGTTTTATTCAAGTAGATCTAATTACAAATAAAATAAATACATCTTCACTTTCAAATTCACTTTGGGGCGTCATTTTTAATTTTTGATCAAACACATTATACTTATGTTCAAGTTTACCTTATGTACCTACCTCGCATCCCTGTTAAACTAAAAAATGAGTCATTCGATAGCTACAGCGACCACAAATTACCGTACCCTTCACTTGGGGATATGTACCCTAAACTGTTGTTACTAATAAACTTGAAATGAATACCCTATACCCAACTTCCCTTGAATCTCAATGTCTAATCTCACCCCCCCACAGGTGAAATCTTCCCGACATTTAAACAGCCTCAACTCTTCAGTCTTGAGATGTTTTCAGCTTTATCTTTTGACTGGGAGACGTCCTCTCACCACAATACCCACTAGTTGTGTGGGAAGGAATAATGAAACAAGCCACAAAGGTTTTGATATCAATTCAACTCGTGGAAGAGTTCTTGAATGGCAGGCGGAGGTACGAAAAGTACCATTGTCTGCAAATCTCCTTGATAATATCTACAAGTATTTCACCTTTAGAGATTTTAGATGTTTGTATGCTTAATGTGGTCATAGAATTGTGGAATATGTAAGTGATACTTGTGTATAATGCTTTCCAGGAACGGTTTAGTGAAAGATTTAACCGACGACCTAGACAAAATATTCCCGTTTGAAAATCAATTTGAAATAGATTTTTTGCACTGTTTTTTTTATGTATCCAAAAATTAAATTATGCTTTTGAAAGGAGTCTTTAAGATTTTGATTTTACGAATAAACGTAAACATAAATTTATTTTTTTGAAATTTTACAAGAATTAAAAACGTCTCTTTCTTTAGCCAACGTTTCTGACAAAAATAATTTTAACCGTGAAAATCTCAAATCTTATCCATCTTATAAAGATTATTGTTTTTTGACTTTTTTATGTTTTTATATAAATAATAAAAATTATTATTTAAGAAATTTGCTAACCTTGAATTAACTGTATTTTTAAATTCAAAGAGAAAGCTTGGTGTTCTCTATTTATAAATCTGTTTACATTTTATCTATGACCCTTATAAATAACCCACCATTCAGCACGTATTCCTCGACCTAGTTTGTGTGCACATATTTAAAAAAAAAACCCATTCCCCCTCCCCCTGGTGATCCATTATTAATTATCAGTTATCAATTATCAATTTTACTACCTTGTATTTAATTTTTAGTTAAGAAAGTGAAATGTAAATTCATCAATCATCAATCATCAATTATCAATCATCAATCATCAATCATCAATCATCAATCATCAATCATCAATCATCAATCATCAACCATCAATCATCAATCATCAATCATCAATCATCAATCATCAATCATCAATCATCAATCATCAATCATCAATCATCAATCATCAATCATCAATCATCAATCATCAATCATCAATCATCAATCATCAATCATCAATCATCAATCATCAATCATCAATCATCAATCATCAATCATCAATCATCAATCATCAATCATCAATCATCAATCATCAATCATCAATCATCAATCATCAATCATCAATCATCAATCATCAATCATCAATCATCAATCATCAATCATCAATCATCAATCATCAATCATCAATCATCAATCATCAATCATCAATCATCAATCATCAATCATCAATCATCAATCATCAATCATCAATCATCAATCATCAATCATCAATCATCAATCATCAATCATCAATCATCAATCATCAATCATCAACCATCAATCATCAATCATCAATCATCAACTATCAATCTTATCATTTTTGTTGAATCAAGGAGTTGGCGTAGACACCTTCAACCTCTCAAATTTTCCTTTTAGCTAGGTACCATTGGCTTCAAACAGTTGGCACTCTTATAGTCAAGTTTCGCACTAGGTAATTCCTTCCCCCGGTCCTGCTATTGCACAAGTTATCTAAGATCGTCTAAGATTGTCAAACCGAGGACTATGTTTACTCGGGAATGTAAATTGTTACAATGTTTAAGTGGCCTGCAAACACCGATAGCTTTTACAGTCCTAAAGCTCCCACGATCCAGATTTTGTGTAACTTTGTATAAAGCTTTGTTTACCTGGGGCAGGGGATTGTTTGAAGAAAGGACACCTGTTGGAGGATCTTTGGGGCTGAAAATACACCAGATTTTGTTGATTTTGGATACAGATAACCGGGCAATACTTTTATGACGGTTTTTTCGATAAGGATGAATTTGAACGAGCTGATAGTTGAAAATCGTGAAAGCGATTAATTTTTTGTTAAATTATAATATACCTACGCTAAGTTTCACGCTCACACCGAGAAACTTCAAAAAATTGTTTGGGAAAAACCGAATAAATAGATATTGAAGAAGATGATAATACTAATGAATCTAAGCGAAACATGAAACAGATCAAGTCACAGAAAAATAAAAAGATAACAATCACAAGTGGGAATCGAATCCAGGATCTCTTACCTTACCGTTCAATTCCTAAATGCAACCGAATCTTTTTTTTATTCTTCTGATACAAATTTTCGTTCAGAAGTCGCTAATATTATCTTCAAAAAATTCCTCATGTTATGAATAACTTATTGAAAAGCTACCTACCACAATGAGGAGATAAATAATGTTTTTGATAATATCCCTTTAAATCATGTTCATAAGTCCGTAAGAAACCTCTAAATCAACAAACATCACGAAATTTTACGTAAATTACCTAGGGCATATTATTTCATGTCAAAGGATTGATGGAGTCTTCTGATATCCATCCTATTGTGAAAAATAAATATTAAATAGCCTTTTCTATCTACATCGCATTGTCCCATTTACAAAGGATTTGTAAGCAAATAAGTACATCACGTAATAATATAGCATACATATTATTATTATTAAAGAGATGAAAGATATTTTAATAAAGTTGATATAAAGCAAAGGTATTCCTTTAATAATGTAGTGTGTAAACAAAGTGGGTTATAGAAAACAAACAATCTTAGAAATTGTTTGAACAAAGGAAGAAATTTATATGGTCAAATATAACTTCTTTATTGTTCCCATTGATGTGAAGTCTGATATCTATTTGTCTTTCACTTGGTTAAATCGTATTAAGAGTGATTGACCAGCGGCTGAGAATAAAAGTTTAAAAATGCTTGCAACTGTGCAGGGAGTTTCCAATGAGAAAGATCGAATATTACCCGTATCAAATTATTTAAATTAAAAATTTAATATCGATTTATTTCATTCAAAACTTGCTTTAATATATACCTACATTCAAGTAAGAAATAAAAATACTCAAAATGCACAATGATAAATTATTAAATATCGTGTTCTTCTTGTAAGTATTTTTTGATCATAAGTATCTATTTATGATTTTTCAATAATGTCTGAACAAAATAAGTGTGCAATTTATTTTTTAAATATTTTAGTTTGCTTAAATAAATAGAAAAACTGAAGTATTTTTGTCACAAAACGCGTTCTCGGATTTATTTATTAGTGATTTTAATGTAATTAAAATTAAAAAATGTAAAACTGTGTTGACAAGATTATGGATTGATTTTTTGTTGTTGTATGATTATATGATTTGAAATTTGTGTTGTTTAATAGGATATATCGTTTGAAAATTAAACAAATCTGCCAACGACCAACGGTATAATCTTAGTAGATATATTAAAAATGAACTTAGTTTTTCAAAAATTTTAAACTGAGTGACCAGATAAGATAACAATCTTTCAAAATCAATTTATGTTTTTTTTGTTTTAAAAGAGTCAATACGTCTAGAATTAGATTTAAAAAGGACTAATTTCCGGTATTCTCTAGTAATACCCTTTTAAGATATAAGAACCGATTAACACGTGTAGAACTGTTTACTTTTTAACCCAATAAATAGCGATTTACAAAATACAAAAACATAACTTGCAGCTAAAAAGCAATTTTTAATATTTTTCGGCAAACCGTTTCCACATTGTTATTATTCTAAACAGTAAGTGTGATTTAAATAATAATCATTGAATATAGACAAAATTGCAATGGCGCTCTACGTCGCACAGTGGGCTAAAAATCGCCTTTCATAGACATAGAGACTTGAATGTTCAAGGCTCTTTTTTGGCTAGAAATGGATTTTGCTGATCATTACTATGCTATAAAATTTCGTATGAAGCAATTGCATTTACAAATGAAGGAGTTATCATTTTTTAAAGAAAAAAAAGTATGGCACTGACATTAAAAATGAGGCTATCTCTGGAATCATAAGGTTGGCCATTATATCCTTACACACAGATATACTACTATTTATTTGTATTTTTGACATACTTCGTTTTGTGGCGCAACTCAAATCCTCAATGTTGAAAAAAAAAAAAAATTATGTTGATGATTCATTTTAATGCAAAATTTTGGTTTATAGTGTCAATAAAATATTGTAAACTAGACAAAGCATACTTATATGTAAAGCATTTAAGCATTAAAATGAATCATCAACATAAAAAAGTTTTTTTTTCAACTTTGAGGATTTAAAAAAAAAGCGCAAGTTGCGCCACAACACGAAGTAAGTAAAAAAAATACAAATAAATAGTACTATATCTGTGTGTAAGGATATAATTGCCAACCTTATGATTCCAGAGATAGCCTAATTTTTAATGTCAGTGCCATACAATGTTTTCTTAAAAAAATGATAACTCCTTCATTTGTACACGCAATTGCTTCATACGAAATTTTATAGCATAGTATGATCAGCAGAATCCATTTCTATCCAAAAAAAGACCCATGAAAATTCAAGTCTCTATGTCTATGAAAGGCGATTTTCAGCCCACTGTGCGTCGGCACATATCACATATGAACCTATAAACCACCCTTTAGCAATATTATTCTCATCGAATAATTGCAAGCCCTCTGATTGTTGTGTACAGTATTATTTGAATAAAACCTTTTGTCTCTACCCCCGACAGTTTCCCAAAGTGATTTTATTACATCCCCTATTATTAATACATATTATAACTCTATGTGTTCTGAACAATGGCGTAATATACAACGGCTGGTTCTCGAAAACTCAAGTGAAAGTACCATTTATTTGATAATATATAATAATACTACAATATACAATATACCACAATTGCTGTTGACTCCCTTGTTCCAACACACGCACGATTGATTTAATATTATATTATTGTTTTTCTTTGTAAATAATACGTTATACTTATAATATAATGGCCGTAAGCCTACTTGTGTAATGTCGTTAATTTCCCATTATTAGGAGCGTACTTTGGTTCTTGATATTCATGGCAAAGGTATGCGGTGTTTTACCTGCTGGATACGGTGATTTCACTTATTTAAAGTGAAAGGGAACTTACGAGCTTAAATACCTACTTATACCAATGATTGTGATTCTTTTTTATTTGATTTCTTGTTATAGGTCACGCAATTTGAATAGAAGAGACCAACACATACTTAGGATTGTGGGTTGGTGGATATGGATAAACTTCAGACAGTGATTTTCTTGTGAAACGTCACTGAGAACGCCCGCCTTGCTTTCGCCTAAAAACTAATTAGATTATTTAAAAAAAACTATAAATATTGCGCAGTGCCCACCTATTGTTAGTGAAAAAGTGACAAGTGTTAAGTATAGGTATTTATAGGTTCCTAACTATGTATTTTAAAAAAATTATCATTTTTATCGTTTTCAATTTTTTTATTGGCCATATTTTCTTTTGTAAAGTCGCGTAACGAGTTTACAAGGTATGTTTATTTATTTATATGCTGTTTACAAGATATGCATTTGTTTGAGAAGCGAACTTTGGATAACCAACACTCCTGATATATGTCACCCCAAAGTGGTTATTTACACGGAGATAAATGTTATTCTAAAAAACGATCATTTTATTCGTAAAAACGGTTAAAAACGGGACTGAAGTTCTTACGAACAAATTAACAGGGTTTCAATGTTTATCGGGGGGAACATGTAAGAATAATTTGTTGGTATACGTAATTTCGTACGTATACCAACAAATTATTCTTACATTTCCCGCCAATAAACTTTGAAACACTCTTTATTTGTTCATAAAACTTAACTTCAGTCCCGTTTTTAACTGTTTTTACGAATAAAATGATCGTATTTTAGAATGACATTTGTCTCCGTGTACGTTTTACAACTTAGGTGTCCGGCTTCTCGTTGCGAGGTTTCTATGTCTTGGCGGCGGATGCGTTTGTTTTCCCATTGCGTGATCGGGAGAGATTGGTTAAGATTGATTGATTCCTAACTACCCCTCATACCTTTTTCTTTCCCAGAACCTCCTCTCCTTCCTTTCTCTAAAAAGACCTTCCACACAGCATCCACAAAGATAATATAGACACCGAGAAAATAGTTTTTCTCAGGGCCTCCTGTGTGGAGCTAATGTAAAAAAAAATTCGCATCAAATAATATTAACCTACGTACTTAATTGTGAATGGTACCTACCTACATCCAAGAAAAGATGTGTCTATGATAATGGGAACTATGTCGCCAACGGGTTGGACAGCGTTGTTGGACGCGGGTTAGGTTAGGTTAGGTTAGGTTAGGTTAGGTTAGGTTGTGCGCTTTTTAAACTCGCAGGAGGGAGCACTGACATACTCGTACATATGCCGAGACGTCAGCTGATTGATAACTGATAGTTTCTAGTGCAGTGCTTAACTTTTTGTTAGCAAGAAATTATTCACAACCATATTTATGAATTACTGTATTTATGAATTATCTGTAGGGGAGGAAGGGGGGGGGGGGTCTTGGAATATACTACACGTGATCACCGAGGGGAGAGGGGGGGGTGTTAAAAATTGCAAAAAGTGGATCACGTAGTATGGGTGCTTTTCCTTAGTAGGAAGGTGTCTAGTTAGTTTAGTCATTCATTACAAACTTGCACAGGTTGAGTAAATATATTCAGAATTAAGTCATTAGTCATTATAACTAATACTTCTTACTGCCTATTCGTTAGCAATAATGAATCGTGTCACTAATTTTCTAAGAAGTTTAAATATACACGCAATCAATTTATTCGATGAATACTAATGTATTACTTATTGATTTTAAAATGGAGAAAAAATATCCATTTGGGAATTTAAAGGGCTTCCCAATTAGTCTTCGAAACTTGCGCGTCTGTAAAAAATATTGAGTAAACGATATTGGATTAAGGGGGGGGGGTATCAAAACTCGGCTTGACTGCAGTTAGGTATTTTTGGTACTTGTACGGCTTGCTAGCGAACTACAATTTTAGCCGTCTATGGGGCAGACTCGGGTAAGATTGACACCAAATTGGTAAACCATTTAGCATTTTGATAAAGTACGAAATAAAAAATACACTTGCTCTATAAAATTTAAATTTGTTTACTAGATAATGGATACAGCTAGACAGACAAAAAATCATATTAGCAATGGAATGGATAGATAGAAACATCTTTTACGCCCTGAACCTTTTTTGACGTCTCCGTTTTTTACTCAATGAGACTTTGAATCTAATGGTGTTTTGACGTAGATTGTATGGTTTATAAAATTGTAATAACTGTATTTATAATATTACCGGAAAATAATGGGTGTCAATAAAGGGAGATCATAAAATAAAGTTGGGACAAATATTTTTAAGTACGTGCAATAGAAATGACAAAAGGTGGTTTTGTTTTTGAAAGTTTATTTCGACAAATTTTTTCGTACTCAAGAAAGAATATATTTCAAAATATTAGATCAGGTAAACAAAAAGTAGAATGACGCACATAAACGAAAAATCACAAAATTTAATACAAATTGATATAAAATCAACTAAATGTAAACTTGGTATGCAAATATTCAGCATAATATCCTACAAAAATTGCCAAGACTTGTGGATTTTAGAATGATATTAATTTTATCTTTAGTACTTGTGTTAAACAGTGTTAGTCATACGGAATTTTTAAACCTCTCAACAATAATAGCAGAATATTTTTTTTATTTTTATATATAACTTCGCACAGGAGGCCCGGAGAAAAATTGTCTTGAAGAGACTCATATTGTATGAAGGAGGAAACACAGAGGCCGGCAAATCGTTTCACAGCTGAGCTGTTGAACTCAAGAACGAGTGGTAGAAGCGACCCGTTCTCATGTGAGAAATTTCGACCGTGTATATATGTTGTATATACAGTGTGCTACAGACAATAGGCCTGCTCTGTGTCTTAGATTTACGAAACGAGTCTGTCTATTAGAAAAAGATAGAAAGAAAATGTTTGCTAGCACCTCTCTCTTGCCCCTACAGTAATATAAACTTAACACTCTCTCTCTTTCTATCTTCACTAGCTTATATCTCCATCTCAATTTCCGTTCGCCTCGCCCGATTACACTTTTCGTAACGATCTCGTCACACATTCGCCAGCTTACTCACTTGTGACAAAATATACGAACTCTAAACCTTCCTCTACCCATCTCCTTACCCTCTCGGGTAAAGAATTCACATTAAAAGAAACAGGTCCCAAAATGTCCAATATTTTATTCTATTTTATTCAGAATCAAACAGTACATAATAACATAGAAGAAAATAGTTATAATGTTATATAATTTAATACAATAATTGGTATCAATGACTTGTCGCTGTTATATATATATTTTGTGTGATATGTTACACATTTTACCTAAATTAAGTTAGTTTAATATATTATGTAAGGAGAGAGGTGTGTGTGAGTGTTTGTGTGTGTTTATATGTTCGTATGTGTTTGTTATGTGCGAATTCACTACGCAAGAAAAGTTTTTCTTAAAATAGAGGGAGGGAATCAAAAAACATATCGGTATTTGTGGTTGTTTGAATTGAGTTGATTGTTTGAAGGATTCGGGAAATGGGGGAGTTGTGTAAAAAATGTTGTATGGCATTGTCCAATAGAGTAAATATTATATCTTATTTGACTGCGGCCCACAGTTTGGCGATCACTGTTTCCATCGCTACCTGAACAAACTAATTAGTAATGATCTCAGGTATTGCGAAATTGTACATATTTCCACTGTATTTATTATGAACACTCACTTAGTATTCCAACATTAAGAAACAATAATTTGTTTGAATTGCCTATAATGCTAAAACACTACAATGTTTACCCGAACATAAAATATTTCTAAAAAAATTGTTTATCATTTTGAAATCGTAACTGACATATTAATACGTTATTGAATGTACGGTGGTCCAAAAAACCAAAATTTAAGTTCCACTCGACACCCAGCGGAGTGCGCTACGAGCTAGACAAGTACGAAGCAAGAATCAAGCAGTTATTGTTGAACATTAATTAGGGAGGCTGGTATGCGTCCATTTAATGTATAACCAACACCCCTGCCATAGGTCATCAAAAGTGGTTCGCTACGTTTGAAGACTTAGCAGACGTGCCCGGGTTCATTGGGTGAAGTTTTTCTATGTCTTGGCGGCAAACGCGTTTGCCTATCTACTGGATCGGGAGAGTCTGATTGGTGGAGACCTTTTAAAAAAAATAAAATATTGGGGAATTTATAACATTACATTTGCAGTCAATTTCAATACAAAACTTTTTTGATTTGAGCTTTCGTATTCGAGTAAATCGATTCTGAAGATGGAATGTCTAATCTAATCTATTTAATGTCTCTAAAAATGCGTTAAAGTTATTAACGTTAAAAATTAATTATATGTTATGTAGCTATGGACGTTTCAAACACTTTTGACTGACAGTCTTTCATCCGGGCGATACTGAAAGTATCTTCCACTCTAAAGCACTGGCGGATACATATAGGAGGCGCAGGGGGCGCCCCCCCGATCTGCGTGGCAGGCCAGATCGGGAGAGACTGGTCGGGGGAGATTTTTTGATCTCTCCAGCCGGACCCTCTCGAGCCATCGCCTTGCACCGCAGTGGAAGGGATGGCTTCACACGTCGATCACTCCTGGACATATTTATCGTCAGATTCCTACCCACCCCTCAAACCTTTTTCTTTCCCAGGACTTCCCTCTCCTTCCTTTCCCTTAAAAAACCTTCCACACGGCATCTTCAATTTTTTCCCCTCAGAGCCTCCTGTGTGAAGCTACATGTAAAAAAAAAATTTAAAAACCAAACACTATTTTTTTTAATATAAATATGCTTTATCATATAAAGTAAAAGATATTGTGAAGGCAGGTATGCGTGCAAAAAAAATAAATTATAAAGATGTTTTTGTAAAACGTATCTAATGCACTACAAGTAGGTAAATAGGCACCTAACGTAGTTTTAAATTATGTTTAAATAAATAATAAAAAAATTCTTTTTTAGATACCTATTTTATTAGTTGGTACACATGACAAATAATGATATTATTAGGTAGGTACATACGATTTCAGTTGTGGAATAAAAGTATTACATACACATTTAAATTGAAAACATAAAATATTAGGTACCTATAGGTACATTTCAATAATGCTTTTCAATTATGGAATAAAAATATTCTTCCTGAAAGTTATATATATATTATAGGTTAGGTATTGAATGGCTTGTCTAGATTTGAAAAAGATTTTGAAAACGTAACAAAAGTGAGAAACGCATATTGTGGGAATTCCCAAAAAAAAATTGATGAAATTGATATTTATCAATCTTCATTACATTACGCTAAGGAAAAATGTTGACTTATTGGGTTCGCTAAGTTTTTCTTGTGGAAGTAGTCGTTATTTTGATGATTGGGTGGTCTTAGCTTTAAAATAATTATATAAGGTAGTTTGCCATAGTTAACTGCCAATGAAATGTATATATTAATAAGATATGACGGTATCATTGATATATGACCTAACTTGGTCGATGATAGTAAATAATATTATTCAATTTACTACCTAATATTGATATATTATTATCGTAGAAAATACACAGTCCACTTTATCTGCTGAATTCCTTGAAATTTCTAAATTATTGACAATATCGAATAATCAAAGGCTCAAATTAGATTTTTAAAGATGCTAAATAGATCGTACAGCTTACCCTTTGGCGGTGCACTATGGTCAATTTTTTTAGAAACGTGAACATTTATAAAATATTCCAATTACCATAATACGACCTTTGTTATAGTGCTGTTGAATTTATAAATTGTGTTTAATTTCTATACTCAAGGGGCAATTATATATTTTCTATTGAATGTTTTTTTTAAATATCGTAATTTATCTCTTTGTTAACAGAATTTGTAAAACAATTAGGTTTATTTCTCTATTCTTCTCTTATCTCTCAGATTTGACGTGGTTGCAGTGTCCGTAGTCGACCAGATGTGCGAGGGTAATGAAGGCGTGGTTAAGTGCCTCTACCCACGTTCTTCAACCTGAAGAATGAGCCTAAGCAGATCGTTGTTTGGAACATTTTTAAGAATAGGTTTGAACTTTTACAATCTTTAAACACAAACAAATTACTTTTGATTGATTAATATTAGAGGGATAACGAAATTGAATGTGGCAAAACATCAAGAACCAAAGAGGGTAAAAACAGATTGTAGATTAGTTGGAAATTAGATAAATGTGTCAAAAAAGAATGAACTAGAATAATTTGAGGACAACTTTTAGAGAGCTACTTTAGCTACGTAACAAATAAGGCTAACTCCTTCATCTTTCAAGGCAAATAGCCGGTTAATCGTGAAATGCACTTCAAATATACTCAGTTAACAGCACGCTATTGCAGGTTCAAAGATATAAAATAATACACAGTGTTTTAAAACGTAAAATAAATAAAGATTGAAGACGATATTAGCGACTCAAAAAAAAATATGAAAAAATTTTAGTCAGAAAAAGACACGGTCGCTTCTAGGAATAATATCCAGAACCTTAGCCTTGCCGGGGCTGTACTCTAACCACAGAGCTAATTCAACCCTAACCCCTTCGATCATATTTAACTGTATTAGGCTTAGACTAAGAACTACCATTAATTTTCCAAACAAATATTTTTATTAGCAGCTTTCTATAAATATTAGTTCAATTCCTTATCCCTTTATTTATTATGAGTTCAATTCCTGTACCTTTTTCTGATTTTTGTGTATCAAATTTTCGTTTCAGAGTCGCTAAAATTTTCTTCAATTAAATATTAAATATTACAAATTGAGGTTTTACTCGTTAAATTGTAAACAAAAAATTAATAAAAATGGTAAATAATTACTATTACCAAACAATGTAAGGGTGCCGTAAAGAAAATTTTGGTTTAAAACGCATGTATTGAAACAATGAATTCACCATCGCCTCCCCTTCATTCATTATCGCACCTCTTCTAAGTCTGAACACGACTCCGATCTTCATTATAATTTTGAAATTTGCTTATTTAAATCAAATTACTAATTAAATTCGCCTTTCATTTCTCCATAATTTAAATGATGGCCTAGTACACCCTTGGAGGGTGAAGACCAGAAATAATTGGGAAAAAAACACCATAATTTATTGGTTGATTTATTCATATTGTCGATATAGTATGAATATTTACCATTTTCTTTAAAAATCACTCAATCTAATAAATGCTTAATTCATTTACACATCCCAATAATTTGTAATTCGTTTATCAATTTAAATGTTCACAAGACTTCGAAAACATCCCACTGTGCTTCCGGGGATTGGAGTGTATCGGGAATTAGATTGGAAGTGTCAGTAACAGGCTAATGCGCAGACAGTGTCAAGTAGGGGAGGGCAGGGCTCGAGCAAGGGCGGGGGTGGGGGCGGGTTGGGCGGAAGGGAGAGGAGGGGGCAGGAAGGGTTGCTTCAGATTGCCACTGAGGCGGTGGGACCGCACCGCCTCAATCCATCGGAAAAATCAATCGGTTCGGTATAATTTACATTATTTAATATGGAAGATAGATATATTGGTACGGATAGGTTTGAGATCAATTCGTAATGTTGAAAGATTTTTTTCCAATTTAGGATCTTTAGAGAAGCGGTAAACGTAGATGTATAATTAACGGTTCCACGACAACTTAACAGGGTGGCTTTTCAACACCCCTTTGAAAAGTCATTTAAAGTTATGAAACAAAATTAAAATAGCCCATATCATAACCTAACGTAACCTGTTTGACAATTATTTTTTATTTTTTATTTTCATTACTTTTAACGACTTTTCAAAGGATGTGATGAAGTTGCAAGTTGTTGAGTTGAGATTAACGTATGTATTAATACTAATATAATGTATCTAAAAATGACGAATTACGAATCTTACAATTTTGCTCAATCTATGGACTCTATTAAATCCGGAGATCGCGGGTTCAAAATTCGACGTTTGCAATTAAATTGTTTTTAATTCATTTGTGTTTTTTCACAATAAATTAAGCACGCTCCAGAGCTGAAGACATGTTTAAGACATGTTTAAGCTATCAATATTACTCTGGTGAAAGACCACCATTAGTAATCGAAACTTTCTTGAAATTGCTTTAGCTGTGTTTGGTGTCCAGACCTTCTTCACCTTCCTCTTTCTCATACCCTTCCCCCTTCCACTACCTTCATAATACAACATAACCTAATTGGGGATGCCACAGACTCTAGACTGTTTGGAATATTTATATTACGAATCTACATTTATATATTTTTAAAATGCCTATAATAGATTCCTAGATTGTGTATAGGTACCTATAAAGTGAGATTTAAAAAAATTTATTTCCAAACGAAGTGATATGTGGTATTCATTAATCAATTTAGAAGAAGGCCATGTGTACCTCTGCCCTGGGAACCACATATTGGATAACCAACGCCCCTGCCATAGGTCAACGCAAGTGGTTCGCCACGTTTGGTGTCTTAGGAGGGGTTCATCTAGATCTTGATGGCGAATGCCTTTGCTCACTTGCTACTTGATACTGGTTGAGGGAGACCTAACCCAGACCTCTCCAGCCGGACTCTCTCGACCAAATGTATTCATACGTCCGTCACTCCCGAGGTCCTAGCACACTCGATCGATAACGATCGATGGGATAACTATCGGTAACTTCTCATCGTTCCCTAGCATGATTACAGATCGTCAACGAATAAGTGACAGTTTACGATAACTAAGTATCCTTAACATATTCGACATCAACTGTTATTTTTACGTTAGCGATATGGAGTTGTCCTAGGGAACGATGCTAGCACTCCTGGTCACATTAACTCCAAGATTTCTGCCCACCCCTCACCTTTTACACTCCTAGAACTTCCTCTCCTTCCTTTCTCTTAAAATACCCTCCACACAGCATTCCCAAAGATAAGTTGCACGGTAGCAGCACAAAACATTATTACTTACGATTATGCAATTCTTTTATAATGAATTTAAACTTTAGAGCTATATAAAGCAGTTATATATTGCTAATGTTTTTATCTTTACCTTGTTATGTATTTAGCATTTATAAATTATGTATTAAGAACTCGCAACATATTGTTATTATATGTTATATTTTATGCTACAGTTAAAAATCTGTTTCATTTTTCTGTATATTATATTTAAACATATATTTAATTACACCTCTACATCCAACTCATCTTTTTACTTACCGTTATACTCATCTTTATCTTTTTTCTGTTATCTAAGCCTTTTGTTGATCTGTTTACACTAAATCACAGACACTGTATAAATATATAAAAGCCCATTAGGGCGTTATCCTGTTGAAAGCTAGCAAAGGAAATTTTTTTTTTCAGTACGACGTAAATTATTTGACAGTTCTCACATTTCTTACGAACTCAATTTTTATAACATTTCTTTTGTGATATATTACAAAAATTACTTCAAAATAATGTAGATAAAATTAACTTCCTAATAATCACTCAAATCTATGCTTTCCACAACGGATTTATATAAAAAAACAATGAAAAAATATGTATTTCGAGTATATATTCCGTTCATATTATCAAGCGGCAGCCATTTTGTTCGCCATCTTTGATGCCCGGCGCGTCATTATCATCATCATTTCCTCATCAATTTCAAGTTGAATCGATGTTCTTTTTTTGTAAAAAAATATCATTAAAGACATTCAAATTAATGGTGAAAAATGTAATTATTATTTCATTGTAAGACATAGATTTAAAAACCTTTAGAGGAAGGCTATTCATTACGAAGGCATTAAGGGGAGGCTTTGTTAAAAGTAGAACAAAGTTTGGGCAGATTTTGGGAATCAATGAACTAAAAATGATTCATGGATCAAGTCGTTCTACCTCAATTATCTTCTGAGATATTATATTAAAATTATTCTGTCAGTCGTGGTGATATATTGTTGAATTATATTTCATGGTGAGGTGGAAATTATTAGGGATTTTGAATTAAATGTGGGGACGGTTATTTTAATAGGGGTGAGGTGGGTTTCTGTTCATTAAATCAGATGTTGGTTTTTTTTGTAGATTTACGCAAAAATAAAGTTTTTAAATACATATTTTTGATTAAATTAAATAAATAATTTTGTATCAACCACTATTATATAATCACAATTACCTACACGATTTTGAAACAGATGGTTTCTTCGTCTGGGTACTAATAACATTAAATACAAAAGAAACAAACAATTAGTATAGACTAAAGAGAACTATGGACAAAAATATTATAGAGAGGGGTGATTAATTAATTAAAATATATCGTAAAAATAAGTAATTGTGATTATATAATAATGATTGATACAAAGTTATTTGTTTAATTTAATTTAAAATGACGCAACAAAGTGATTTTGCGAAGTTTGAAGAAATACATATTTTTGATTTTTTATCAGAATAAAACTCTCTTTTATAATAATTTTTTGAAGGTTGTTCCCATGTATATAAATTTTCATTCAAGAGGAAGATAATACCAACAAATCTAAACGAAAAAAATCAAAAAAATTAAAAAAATAAATGAACGGTCGTAACTGGGACTCGAACCCAGGATCTTTCGACTTAAGATGATAGACATTGCTTTTCGGCCCATACAAAAAGGACGCCGGGGAAAAAACACGTTTTTACATCGAAAATTGCACAAAATGAATATATTTTTTTATACTGCCTTCTAGAGGGTGAAAACTATGTCGGTATGTTTTCGAATTTTCGATGCGTTTCGTATTAACGTAAACATTCACTGTCAAACATGTACGATTTATCAAAAAATATTATTTAAGGAAAAAGTGCTGCTAACTCAACTCTCATAAAGAATTATAAAATTATAAAAAGCTACCGACGTAGCTTTTTCTTTCTAAAAAATATATATTTTTTAAAATTTCAACTTCGTGAAAGTTTCAGTGTAGAAAAGTGTATTCTCCATAAACCCCTTTTCGAGCGATTTCCGTAGATAAATTTGAGCGTTGTCTCATTCGCACATTTCGCATTCGCATGTAGGTATTGTAAGTGTGCGTGAGCTTATTGTGAGCGGGACAGAATGACAGACGCGGGTGTTCCGCGTGTGGTTCAAAGTCTAGCCTCTTAACACTGTGACTTGAAACTGATGTCTTCTAAACGAATTTACTACACGGTATCGCCAAAAAAAGTGGTTTTCAGCCCAAGAGTTTTTTTGTCATATTCGTTTGCGCTCACAATAAGTGCCGATGATGACCCGACAGTTGGCCCCCCGAAACTTTAAAAAATAAATTTTGTGCATTTTTTACAAATTTCAAACCTAAAATCGATATCAAAAATACATCGGTTTTTATAATAATATGGTAATTTTTATAATACGTTAGTATAGATATCAAATGAATTTGTTTAAAGTATAGATTTTTTTCCCTTTTTCGCTGATATAAATGAGTTTTATCCTTGATGCATTTGAATGGAAATATGTTTAAGGTGAAGACATGCGGAAAAATGCAAATCGTACAAAATTTGTGTATTAGTTTTGAAAATTTGATCGCTTAGAAATGATATAGATGCTTCAATTAAATACTGTGAGTAGAACACATCTTGGCCTTTGAAATGATCGAATATTTTTTTGATAAGCTTTTTAACAAGCTTAGAAAAAAATTATGCGTCTGACCTATAAAAAATGGTTAAAAGTGAAAAATCTCCTACTTACAAATCCTTTTTCTGGAGTTGTTTAGTAATGTAGCTAATTAAGTTTCTTATAGAGTGATCGGAAAAGATTTTAATATTTTGTATCTGAACTTCACAAAATGAAATAAAACGTGCATTTTGGCGATGTTTCTTTTCAGTGAATAAAAATAGGCGGTACCCAACGAATTTGCAAGTGCGAATTTCATCCTTATGCCATGTACAGAAGGATTTTAGCCCGTCGCTCAGTCTATTCCCAGACTCCGGGGCCAACGGGCATGCCTTAGTCTACGCGGCGCTTCGATCTTAAAAAATATACTCGCGGAATAACAAAACACTGTTGTTTGCTAGAGATTAGGGTTTTTATTGGTAAACGCCCAAAAATCGTTCGCTCCGCCCGATTTCGAATGAGTCAAGGACTAGTGGATCATCTTAATGCTTTTATTATTCTTCGGTACATCCTCTCTGCACTACCCTTCGGAGATATTACGTTATATTTTGTGTAAATAGGTATACCGTATTTTCTCCAAACCGACTGCGTATTTTAAATAAGAATGCCGGGGACCAACTGCATGGGGATCAAATGTCATGGAATCAGTAGGTACCGATATACCTACACGTTTTGTAGATAGTAGCTTAAAACTTAATACAATTTAGTTTGGTTCCTAAGATTCTTTTTCGAAATGTCTGATAATTTAAATAACTTAGAAGCTTTCATACGGGTATTCACAAGGGTTACTTGAAGTATTAATGATATCTACTTTCAGAGACTTGTAAAAGTTTAATATTTATCAGTGACTTCTCTCAACGCATCTCAGTTTACAAAAAGATTTAGGGGGTTTCTCACCATCCTCCCGATAGCTTATCTACACTATATAATAACGAATATTTTTGATTTAAGATTTACGGTTTATTTATTTATTAAGTTGGAGTTTATAATTCGGTACTCGAACCTATGAATAGTGGCTATACATATATTGGATAAGTTAGCCGAGTTTTCTAACCACTGTGAGTATTTAATTTTTATTTTCAATAATTTATTTATTTATTAATTTTTATTAATTTAAAATTAAATTTTGGTTGAGTAAGCAGTTATATATAAAAGTGTACCCGCTATCCGGTATAAAACTCAAATTTCTCATAAAAACCACCAAATCAATAATAATACAGAAAAACTTTTAGTGAAATAAACTAAATGTTGATGTTTTCTGGGACACCAGTAAGATATTTCAAAATGTCATACTAATAATTGTATTGAATGTGACTATACAGATATTTATGCTGACAGTCTCGCACATTTTAAAAAACATATTTACAAACCTCTAGAGAATAGTCATTTTTTAACTTGAATGCTGTTACTAACTCTATCTATTATTCTATTGGTACATCATATGTTTCCTTAAACTTTATGTTTTATTTTACTTATACTTTTAAACCCTATACTTATCTTTATAATCTTTTATTTCTCATTTTTGTTATTTATAATCATTGTTACTCCGTAGTGGAAGACAATTCATAGACTGTGCATGCTGTGAACATTTTTAAGTGGAATATTAACGCCTACGCTCTCAACAGTGTTTATCCTATAATTATTCATGTTAATATTCTGTAGATGTTCTAAAAAAAATAATAATAATAATGTACACAGAGAAAGATGTTAGTCTAAAATACGATCATTTTATTCGTAAAAACGGTTAAAACGGGACTGAAGTTCTTACGAACAAATTAACAGTGTTTCAATGTTTATTGGCGGGAAAATTTAAGCATAATTTGTTGGTATACGTACGAAATTACATATACCAACAAATTATTCTTACATGTTCCCGCCAATAAACATTGAAACACTGTTATTTTGTTCGTAACAACTTCAGTCCCGTTTTTAACCGTTTTTACGAATAAAATGATCGTATTTTAGAATAACGTTTTTCTCCGTGTGCTTTCCTTATTATTTCAAAACTTAGTATTATGAGATGTCTGACTTATCATCTGAACGATCTGCACAGGTAAGCAGATAGAATACTGTTCGAGCAATTTAGATCGAGGATATCTATACAGTAAATGGGAATAACGGTGAATAATATAACACTGGCATTTCACTCAACTTACCATGGAATCCTTTGAAATTAACCTCTGGAACAGTAATTAGATAGAATAGTCCGGAATACATTAACTTCAGCTAGAAGCTAAATCCATTGTACCTTTCACTACTACACAAGATTCAATCAACGCGAAGAGGAGTTCATTATTTTATTAACCATTATAATATTATTTTTTTAAATAATTTACTGTAATTTTCATCTCTTTTTTTTACATTAGCTCCATGTTTCATGTTTGGGAATGCTGTGTGGAGGGCCTTTTGAGAAAATAAAGGAAATGATGTTCAGGGAAGAAAAAAGGCAGATGCATACACCGCCACCTGGACAAACCTCACCCCATGAACCCGGGCACACCTGCTAAGTCACGTAACGAATCACTTGGAGTGACCCATGGCAGAGGTTACTTATCCAATAAAGATTAGGTTATCCAATTAATGGTTCCCGAGGCGGCGGTACCCATAACAAATCTGAATGAACAAATGCTTTGGATTCCCACCACGTCGTGGATTCGATTCCTCTGCACAAGCAACATTATACCCGCGAAGTAGGAGTTTTTCAAATATTGAAAAGTTATTCGTATTTATCCCGGGCTTTATGAGCGAAACAGAAATTTTCGTCTAATTTTGAAAGCTAAGTGTGCAAAATTTCATCAAGAATTTGAATGAATTATGAATTAATTAATTTGAATTTGAGCAAAATTATAAAATTTCAAATATTTTCAAATTCTACCATATTCTATTCCAGTTCTGTTATCGTTCAGTTTTGTGAATCAAGTGGACAATTATGATATAGTAACAGAACTTGAAAAGAACCTGTAGCTAAAAGCCATAAAAATTTAGTATTTATAAATTTTGTGCTCTGGTATCACCGATAACGGTGATAAGACGCACAACATGAAATGCGAATTTCATTCCTGTTTCAATGTCCTGGCAAGTGCCTGTTTCCCCTCCGGTAGTTACGCATTTAATTAACTGTAAAAATTAGTATTCCTGTTAATATACCTGACTTGTTTCACCCAAGTATTTTATTGATAAATATCCGACACACGCAGCCTAGTTTACAGCCCTGGTATTATCTGTAAACCTAATCCTATCTAGGATTAATAATCGCAAATGCAAACATACACACACAAGGCAACCACCAATACCAAAAACTTTCATAGAACTTTAAAAATATATTTTTTTAACATTATCTCTACACAGGGGGCCCAGAGGAAAACAAGGACTAATACTATAAACAAGAAATAATAATAAATTGTCAACGCGATCCTCTATAAAACTACCCCTGCAGCAGATATTTAGTCGGGGATGAAAAGGGTTAAAGAATTGAACCGCTCAATTGTAAAATTCTCAGTCGGAGGTTACTGCCTCCCCCTTCCACCCAATACCACCCTCTGACACCCAATCTCACCCCGGGGGCTTGCCATGGGAGGTCTTCAATAATCCTTCTTTGAGATATAAGATTATCGTTTTGTGTTGACGCAAGGAAATTTGTCAGGGATTTTTTTTTCAACCTTAGATAATAGAAACAAGTGAGATGCGCAAAGAAACATTATTAGTATGAAACATCGTTCACCCATTTATATACTAATGCAAATCGGGTCGACGCAACTTTTTTTCTACCTTCACACCAATCAAATAAATATTTTTATTGGCTCCTCCACTTTCGAGAGTCCGTTTAATCCAGTGGCGGATACAGAAAAAAATGACTGCCTGGTAGCGACTCTGCTTCCCTTATATATGTAGCTCGGTTGTTTCGAGAACATTCGGTGCCAGAATGTTCGCTTCCAGACTTTTATGCTGTGTGAACAAATACAAACAGTGGAATATTCGCGACTTTTCTCGAACAAATGCCAGACAGAATAATCGAGATCACTAGAATGGCCGCGACTTTTCTCGTAGGTTAGCCATCTATGTGCCATACATAAAGATATAAAATACGATGATGCAGAGGCGCGTGCGTGCTACATTAAGGCTCTGTCAAACAGAAGGCGTATTTACCGCGCGTCAAGGCGTCAGCGTAAAGGCTCCTTCAAACAGGCACCATAGCGCCGCGTAACGTCGCGTACTTTCTATTTGAACGGCTTTGACGTGTTCAGCACAACACAACGCAGCTTTATAAGTCTGGGACGTTTTAACGCCTTGACGCGCGTAAGTACGCCCCCTGTTTGACGGAGCCTTAAGAAAGTGTTACGCGTGTTACTCGATAACTCTGACGACGAAAGAAAGTTAAATTAAATCATAATTTGGTATGTATAATGTTTACACTGTATACTCGTTTTGATATCTTTTTTGTGTAAAAATGTTATATTCTGTATTCAAATGTATACTTTTACCGTAAATAAATAATAATTAATTTTTTTTTATTTTTAACTTTTTAACTTAAAGAGTTAAACCTCAAATTATAATATTTTAATTAATAAAGATAATATTAGCGAAAGTCAATCGAAAATCTGAAACAGAAAAATCAGAAAAAGATACGGATACATCTGGGACTCGAACCCAGGACCTCTGGCCTCGAGTCCCAGATGTATCCGTATCTTTTTCTGATTTTTCTGTTTCAGTTTTTCGATTGACTTTCGCTAATATTATCTTCATAAATTAAAAAATAAATAATAATTTAAAAAATTAACACTTTCTCTCCCCGACACTTAATTTACATTAATTTTTGTTTATTGTGTTAAATGTGGCCCCGGCCCTGAAAGTGTTGTGCCAGTTGACAGTGTATTGACTCGCAGCGTGTATTTGCCTACACATTAGTCCGCGGCCACACTATATCTATATTTCTAGAGTTGGCCCAAACGTCACAACATACATCTAACTACACTTTGTTTACCTGCTGAGATTCTGTCACAGGTGTTCTCAAACTGTGTACCTACCTCTAAGTGAAGATAATATTAGGTTATAGGGTAAAAAATATAGTTATCGGGCATAGAACCATCGATGAATTACATTTAGATGAGTCACGAAGCGAAAAAATAGGTTCCCAAAGCTCCGCCCGAAACTTCCGAATTCGGTTATATGGTAAAAATGATGCAAACCAGAACCTCACACCGCAGAATAAAAGTCAAATTGAAATTTAAAGACACTTATGATTTCGAAGTTTATTTATTTTTATTTATTTACTTTTATTTATATATTACAAAAAATACATTTCCAAATGGTCCAACTGGGAAGGATTCCCGTTTCAGGACAGCCAAATTGTGTATTTAGTACATGTTCTTACAATAGAAAGGAATGGCGATTCTGTCAAGACAACTTTTGAGAACATTAGTAGTTGCGTTTGTAGTGACGGGATTGTTTCTTTTTCCTTGAAAGAATCGCCAAGATGTAATTATTTTACCTTTTTAGTGGTTGAAGAGTTTACCTACCTTGGCTCCATCATAACGCAGGACAACGAAGATTCAGTAGAAGTAAGAAAACGCATTACAGCCGCTAACAACACTTACTTTGCGTTGCTGCCAGTGTTCAAATCCCGAAATGTCCATAGGAAAACCAAAATAACCCTATACAAAACAATTATTAGAACGGTTGGCCCATGGATATGAGGCGGGAACACTGACAGCAAAGTCTGCGGAACGGCTTCGAAAGAAAGGTAATTCAAAGGAACAGTGCGAAAGGGAGATATAATATGTCTCGACGCCACCTAGTAAGAGAGTTAGCACTTACAAGCCTTTCTCATATAAAAATAAAGTTGGTTGTTTGAAGGTGAAAAAAAAAATAATAAGCGATAATTGTTGAATGAAACATTAAATATATATTGAATCATTTGGCGGGTAGGAGGTAACCCGCCGTAGCTTAATGGTAGAGCTCCTGTCCGGCAAGCAGAGGGGTGCGGGTTCGAGTCCCGTCGGCGACATGTATCTTTTTTCGGGAGAGTTTTTCAATATTGATGAGTGTTTCAGGCTAATAATTATTGCTTATAATAATTGTTACCCTTTGTGCTATGCATAAAAAATTTTGTCTTAAACATTAGTTTATCAATTTTAAAAAATAATCACAGTGACTGTTTATAGACGTATCGTAATTTATAATTATACTTCGGAAGACGAACGTCCTTTCTCAATGAAAGCTGGGTTTTGCGGACTAGAATTATAATGACTCTGCCCATCTACCTTCGGCACATCTCGGAAGCGAGACCATGTGACCCGAAGTGACCCTAAAAGTAATGTGAGAAATATTCATAGACTAATAATGATACATTACGGGTATATTATTAATTTACGGTGCTTGTCTACGGTCCCATAATTTCAGAACCACATCCCAACCAGTCGGTCTTGTTATAGTTAGCCAATAGAGAAGGCATGTTTGTCTGACAGTGCAGCGCTCACCGACCTCAAACAGAATCCAATGTGTACTCGGTTACTTGGTTCGGTGTATTAATAGATATAATAATATAATATATAGTATACAATGGCTACACTGCCCTGTGCACTTGACCTGTAGTGAAATAAACAGAAATAGTCAACAGTATTGTTCTGCGTTGAGGTACTGTTTATATTTTAATTTTTTAGACTAGGTTGTTGCTAAGGGTATTAATACCTTTCGTATGGTAAAGCCGCAGAGAATTCAACAAACGAAATCTCATTCTGACATATACGTATATAAGGGAAAGAGAGAAACAGAAAAACATAAATATTAGGAGCTATCGATGGTAAGTCTTAAAAATTCATATAGCATGTGCGCGGGTGTTATGGTATATTTTACAAAACATAATAAGGTGATAATTATTAATAGATATTAATGTGACATTGACATCACACATGAATGTCTGGAATTTAAGAACATTTAGGGGGATCACCTACCCCCCCCCCCCCCCCCCCCGCTTATCGTTTTCGGTATTGCGTACGCAAAAATACAACAATATTATTATAAGCATCTCCTTTATCAATGTGACTTAAATAATAAGCAGAGGCCCAAAAAACTTTCTAATAAATTTTCCAATTCCCCCCCCCCCCTACCTTTCGTCTTTGCCACCCAACAGGATCGGAGCCCCCCTTTGAATGTTGTAGCTACGCCATTAAAAGACTAGACTTTGAACCACACGCGGAACACCCGCGTCTGTAATTCTGTCTCGTTCACAATAAGTTTACGCACACTTACAATACATGCGAATGCGAAATGTGCGAATGAGACAACGCTCAAATTTACCTACAGAAATCGCTCGAAAAGGGGTTTATGGAGAATACACTTTTCAACACCGAAACTTTCACGAAATTGAAATTTTAAAAAATATATTTTTTTTAGAAAGAAGAAACTACGTCGGTAGCTTTTTATAATTTTATAATTCTTTATGAGAGTTGAGTTAGCAGCACTTTTTCCTTAAATAATATTTTTTGATAAATCGTACATGTTTGACAGTAAATGTTTACGTTAATACGAAACGCATCGAAAATTTGAAAACATACCGACATAGTTTTTACCCTCTAGAAGGCAGAATAAAAAAAATATATTCATTTTGTGCAATTTTCGATGTAGAAAAGTGTTTTTTCCCGGGCGTCCTTTTTGTATGGGCCGAAAAGCGAAGTTTATCATCTTAATGCCATTGCACAAGTGGTGTAAAATTGAGTTAATGGGAAAGTAAAAAATCAAGCGTTAAAATCTAAGCAAAAATCAAAAAGGTGCATTTTTGTCTAGGAGTAAATATTAGATGAATGACTAAGAAAAACATATTTATGCCACCATAGATCAAGTGGGACGCGCTCCGCCTCAATCCAGCAGCTGTGCATTGGCAGGGAGTCAGTGGTGACGTGTGATGGATACTTAATTTAATTGGAAACGTATGTCACCATGCAGAGCAACAATTTTAATTAGTGGTCCACCTAGGTCCTGGACCCAGCCCAGGGGGGTCATGTCCCCTATGACCCCCCCTCCCCCCCCCCCCCTGAATTCGCCTCACACCAGAGAGTAAAATTAAATCTACACATTTGACTCCAAACAGGCTCAGAAATTGCTGATAAAAGTATGTCATAAAGAGTAAATATTGCAATATTATAAAAATAAGGGTTGTGCCAAAAAACAACCCCTACTACTTGTTGTCAGATCAGATTCTGTATCATTTTTACGTCGTTCTGCATCTGACAGTTATACCGCTAAAAAGATACCCAAGGGGAAAGTATTACAAACAAAACACCGTAAATATGAATCGGTTCATAGATGGCACCCTATGTCAAGTGGATATTTTTTTATTGGTCGTTGTTACTGTCAGTAGAACGGTTTGAAAAGGGAGATATTTCAAGGTTATGTTGGAAAAAGGAAAGACTCACATATTATTGTAATATCAAAGGGGTTTCTTCATATAAATTCTGTTTCTTGTATTTACTGTTGGTGTTCAATAATAAAATTATTTATTTTCCTTATAATGGGAAAAGTATTAAACTGGGAGTTGGGAAAACTTCAATTTCTATGTATTTGTTTGAACTACTTGTATTGATGGTAAATTAAATAAATCATTGATTACATTATTTAAATGTGAAATAAATACACAGGGGGTACAACAATAAACTAACTTTTCGTCAACATATCAACGATTCGTAATTAGAAATTAATAATCGTTTCACATTCATTTGAGAGGCGGGTATGGGTACCGCCGGCCAGAAACCATTTATTGGATAACCTTTGCCACAGGACACCCCAAATGGTTCCTCACGTTGGGTGACTTAGCAGGGGTGTCCTGGTTCATGGGGTGAGCTTTGTTCGGGTCTGCCATCAAACTGCGCGACAGGCCGGATCAGGAGGAACTGTTTGACAAAGACCTTTGGACCTCTCAAATTTTTTATCGACCCAACGCCTCGCGTCGCAGTGAGAGCGATTGATTCATGAATCCGTGACTCCTGGACATACTGACCCCCAGATTCCTACCCCCCCCCCCCCCCCATATTCTTTTCCTTTCCAAAACTTCCCCACCTTCCTTTTCTAAAAATACCCTCCACACAGCATCCCCAAAGACGAAATAGGCCTTGAGGCAACTTATTTCCCTAGGTGCCCCTCTGTGGAGCTAATATATAAAAAAAACTAATATCAAATATAATAAACTTCTTTGGCTAAAAGCTTGATAAAAATTTAAAAGGTAGATCGATAGAAAATTAAATGATGAAGTAATAAATTTTGATAAAGGTGACACGAACGGATATAGGTATATACTTTTTTTAATTTGCATAGATTACGAGGTTGATTGTGTGAAGTGTGTTTCATAATGGTTTTTTTTTTGTGTACGTGTATATGTTTTATTCTTTTATGTTATAAATATTTTGTAATATTGATTTTTATCCATCTTTTAATTTTGTATCTAAATTTGTTTTTATTTTCCTCATTTTTGTATCAAGTGAAAGATTGTTGAATGCTTTTATTGCCTGGTTTTTATGGTGATATGGCGCGTTCTGACACTTCGATTTTTGTTGACCAACTTTTATTTTACGAAAAAAGTTGAACAAGATTCTGTTCACACATATCAATTTAAGTTGAACCGACATTCAAAATGGCGTCAACTGAAATTGTTAGTGCGCGCGTCTATCTAATTTCTGATGTTCTGCGAGAGGAGCTGGAGATTATAAAAAAAAAACATAAAAAACGTCGTACTTGGGTGAGAAAATGGATCATGAGAAGGAGTGAATTAGGCGCATCCAACACAATTTTTTTCAAAATAATATTATTTACATTTCAAAAATAATATTATTCATTGCAGTATTACGGGAATTTCCATTTCTGTATACTTCTTGTTTTTTATCCCAAAGAAAGGGATGGCTTTGGTACAGATCCATAAATCTGAACATTAAATCGTCCGACCATTTCAGATATTTTTTGGTTGAAACGGATTTCATGATGGTAGGAACTAGTACCGAATAAATGACATCTACTTTTTCCCGCGAGTAACTAGAAACGTCTGTTCACACGTGACGATTCGGTGTAAAACTCGAACGATTAGTAAAACCAAAATGGCGATGGTCATACTCGAACGTCAAAAGTAGACGGGCTATCAACTTTCGCTAGCAACAAAAAAAGTTGATAACTTTGTTGACAAAGTGTTTCCTTCCTATTCGATACGCATTCTTTATATTTTTCTTAATTGATCTCTTAAATCTGTTCCTGATATTTTAATGATATAAGTGTTAGTTATTTAAATAAATTCATGAATAAAAAATTCTAAAACCTCGTTTTCTTGTCCCCTCTCAGTAGATAAATCTCGTTTTTACGAAGCCAGTGGAGCTCATTAAGACTCTTACAGTTTTTATGTAGTTTTAAGCGACATTATCGAAGCGGGTGTTTTCTTTTAATGGCAATAAAATGCACTCACTTCTCAGTGCTCGATATAAAAATAGGGGGGGTTCAAGACCCAAAAGGGATAGTATCTACGAGTAAATATGAAATTGAAAAAACAAAAAATTATCTACCAATTTATTAAAATTTTCTACCAATTTATAACATATGTCTCCTGAACACTTTAAGTTTCTAAGTTCTTAAAAAAATATATGTTATTTTTAAAGATAATATCTGAATGCTTGTAGAGCCGCAACGTTAATCATATAGAATTCCCTCAATAGAAAAAAATTCGCAAAGTATGCTCCAAAAATTATTTTTTGCACGTTTGTTTCTGTTATTTTACAAGTTATTTGTATGAAAAAATTCACAGTGATTCTTTAAATGCTTTTTAAGGTGATGAAGAGAGATTTTTGCTCTATTGTAAACGAGTCGTGTTTTATTAAACATTTTCCCAATTTTCACTCGAATTGTTGAGTTTTTAATATTGACGTGCTCGCTCCGACGTTTGTATTGTCGTATCTCTCCTTCTTATTCTTTTTGGGCGGGTATTACTGGCCCTTAATGTACTTTTTAAATGCGCAAATAAATAAATGCAAATCTTGGAAATGAAAATTAAGCCAATTCCCGACTTCCGGTCGGGTCGAAACTCGGCAGATAGAATCGTTGTCGATGACATTACATTTTGGTGGTACTCAGGCACAAACGCATTTCTCTGAAATTGGCTATTAGCCGAACAAAAAGATGGCTCAACTAGGTAGAAAATTTAAAATAGATTTATTATAGTAAAAAAAAATTGTTCTAATGGGTTGATTTTTTTTTAAAATATTTCACTCGCGAATAAACGAACTTAATAATAACATTAGATATTATATTTGTATTACATTACAATTTTAAATATATATGTCCAACTTTGCGTGTTTACTGGCGCAGATCCGTGAAAAATCATGGGATATTATAATTGTAGAATTTGTGAAGCGAAAGAATTTATAAAATATTTGCCTTAGGGGGTTTCTTACTATCCTCCTAATAGCTTATACAAACCATAAAGTTTATTTTCGATTTACGAATTACGGTTAATTTATTTACTAAGTCGGAGTTTATTATTCGGTAATCGAACCTATGAATAGTGGCTATGTATTGGATAAGTTGGCCGAGTTTTCTAACTTTTG
This sequence comes from Limnephilus auricula, assembly GCA_951813805.1. Lineage (NCBI taxonomy): Eukaryota > Metazoa > Arthropoda > Insecta > Trichoptera > Limnephilidae > Limnephilus > Limnephilus auricula. Next base: position 10,489,236 of record OX638406.1, on the reverse strand, counting down.
CCAGTATTTTATTTTTAATTATATTAGTTATAGTATGGATAAGCTATTAGGATGATGGTGAGCAACCCCCCATAGAATCAATGCCTTTAAAAAAATAATTATGGAGACGATCAATCTTTAAAATCTTGTCAAAATTTTAACAAAAGTAATACTTATTTCAAATTTACAACTCTAAGTACTAAGCAGTAATATTTCACATCATCACAAATCATCGGACAATCGAAATTAGTATGTTTGATTTCTTATTATAAACAACGTTCTTTTCGCAAGATTATTTGATGATTTGTTGACGGCATCGGCAATATAAATTATAGATGCTATATGCTATCAGGTCATGATACATGGTTATAGTCAGGGTGTTGGCAATTTTTGTCAATTTAGTCTTCCCATCGTACCAAAATACTAATTCATCCCTGATGTAAATTTTTTTTTACAATAAATTTAGGTACATATTACTTTTACAATTTTACAGAGCATTTTATTTTTACAATTTTTTTTTATAAAAAAAAATCAATAAGATCTTTCCTAACCATAAAGAGACAAGACTCTTGTGTTTAGTGAGGGAATACATACTCAAATAAAAAAATCATATACGTAATTAAATAGTTTAAACAATAAAATATAATAACAAAAACAAAAAAAATTTAAAAACCCGAGATTCATCGACAACAATTTTTTTTTGAAAAACAAATATCTTTTGAAGCTAAGATTTTTCTTATGGAGCCCGACTTCTTCCTATATGAAAAAAGCGTCATGTAAAACGTCAATTACTCATAATAATTAGAGCTCGTACTCTCATGTAAAATATTTTCTTTTTTCTTATGAACCACCCCACATCTTCAATTTTTTATTGTACTCGTGAAGACGATCAAAAATAGCATCTGCAGTAAAGGGTTATTGCGGACTATTTAATGGGACTTCCGTCAAGTGGGTCTTGTTTACCATATCGGGCTAATAACACTCGTTACCCCTCTCTACCCTCTTCTTCATATGTCTTCTATCTTTACCATTCTTTTCTCGTTGAATCTTTGCAGTATATATTAATAATTGGCTGGTTTTGCTTAGGTTCTTCTCCGCTTTTCCTTTAGTTTTCTTAGTATATAATTTAATAATTCTATATTATTTGATGTTGGTACTAAATACTTCAAGCATAAGCTATGTATCTGTATTTAATTGTATGTATCTGTATTTAATTGTAGATTTTCTGTAATTGTATGTCTCTATTTGTACAATAACTGAGTTTTTATAATTGAATGTTCTCACGTAAGTGCGAACATCTGTAAAAACCCAGTATAAATAAATAAATAAATATAGGGTTTAACTTATAAAGTTTTCCAATTTATTTATTTATTTATTTTTATTTATATATTACAAACAATACAATACAAAATGATCCTTTGTCTGTCCAACTGGGAAGGATTCCCGTTTCAGGACAGCCAAATTGTGTATTTAGTACATATTCTTACAATGGAAAGGAATGGCGATTCTGTCAAGACAACTTTTGAGAACATTAGTAGTTGCATTTTTAGTGGCGGGATTGTTTCTTTTTCCTTGAAAGAATCGCCAAGATGTAATTATTTTACCAGGGTCATTTTGGATAACATTAGTAATTTCATACAGAACAGATGAATGGTTTCTTTCGGGAGAGTCTGAGATTCTTTCCAGGGCATTTTGAAGAACATTTACAATTGCATAGTTAGAATTACCACATTTATAAGCTAGTATAAGTCATAATTTCTTGCAGAAAACCTAAAAAAAATATGTGGAAGAAGAGAAAGATATTAAAATAGTGTTTATAGTAATAAAAATATAAATTGGTAACTTATACACATCAAGCCTACCATTTTTTGTTTACTTCACCATTTTAATGTTTTTTTGTATCTATTGAATTATATCTACTAATATAATACCTAGTGAATCGATTAATAGAATAGAAATTATAAACAAAAACATTTTTTGTTCATAATTTGATTCGAATCACATATTATCACAAATCAAAACTGTCATTTTGCCAGTTTTTCCAAAATTTGAGGTTGCCAGTTCTTTTCAGCACGAAATTTTGGAATAAAACCCCGTTTAACGGTTGGGAAGTACTTTTTATTCGTAAGGCTGTAGGTGTATAAAATAGAACAGGTAGTTGTAATACGTGTTGGTAAATAAATTATACTTATAAAGGAAATGTGTTAATGGCAGCAGTAAGCACAATGTTCTCCGTTCTCACCTCGCCTCCACCTCACTCCTCCCCTCTCTATGCTCCAGTATTCAGTGTTCGCTCCTTTGAAACGTTTTAGATTGTTCACTCTTTTCTGTCGGTTTCTCTCCATCCTTCTACCTAGAACTGTTCCACGACGCTTATATTGTTCCAAGCCGTCATATTAAATATAACTGGTACGGTGCTGAGAATGTAATTTGTTGTAGTTAAATATCAGGAAAAAATAATAAAAGATTTTTGACTGAGCATGGCGAATTCCTGTTTTAACTGGAGCATTTGGCATTTCATCTATCTGTAAATAATGTTTTACGTTCCGGCTCCAGTTTAAGATGGTGGCCTTTTTAATCCGACGTACGCTCCACTAGCCGGTAAGCACGATCGATAAAATAATATCTCTTAGTAGGAACCACGATCACACGAGCTGGGACGGTATATAAATGTAAAAAAAAGGAGCATAGTTACAATGCCCACTATATAAAAATACGAAAGGGCAGCATAACTACGATATCCACCATATAAACATGCCAAAAGGGCAGCATAGTTACAATATCCACCGTAAAAAAATGCCAAAAAGGGGGGAAAATTTACAATATTTACCATATAAAAATGTCAAAAGGAGGGAATAGTTTCAATATTCTCGTAAAAAAAAGTCAACACGGGAGCTAAGTTACAATATCCACTATATAAAAATGCCAAATGAGTATAATACACGGAGAAAAGTGTTATTCTAAAATACGATCATTTTATTCGTAAAAACGGTTAAAAGCGGGACTGAAGTTCTTACGAACAAATTAACAGAATTTCAAAGTTTATTGGCGGGAAAATGTAAGAATAATTTGTTGGTAGGTATACGTACGAAATTACGTATACCAACAAATTATTCTTACATTTTCCGGCCAATAAACATTGAAACCCTGTCATTTGTTCGTAAGAAATTCAGTCCCGTTTTTACGAATAAAATGATCGTATTTTAGAATAACATTTTTCTCCGTGCACGATACAAAAATACCAAAAGGAGAGCATAGTTACGATAGGTTTCTAATAAACAAAAATGACAAAGGGGGAGCACGGTTACAAAATTCACAATAAAAATACCAAACGGGGAACATAGCTACAAAATCCAATACATAAAAATCAAAAAGAGGAACATAATTACAACATCCACCCTATAAAAATGCCAAAATGGGAAGTCTGTTACAATATCCACCATATAAAAATGCCAAGCGGGGAGCGCAGTTACACCACCCTCCATGTAAAATTGTCAAAAGTGAAGCATAGTTATAAATTCCACCATATAAAATTAATAGAAGTGAAGCATAGTTATAAATTCCACCATATAAAATTGACAAAAGTGAAGCATAGTTATAAATTCCACCATATAAAATTGACAAAAGTGAAGCATAGTTAAAAATTCCACCATATATAATTGTCAAAAGTGAAGCATACTTATAAATTCCACCATATAAAAATTCCAGGAGGGGAGCATAGTTACAATAACCAACATAAAAAAAAAATTAACTTATTCTCTTCGGTTGGGTGTTCCGAAACAAAATGCGCACAGTAAAAGTAGGCAAGTAGGTAGAGTGGGTGAAGGAAGGAGAAAAGGGGAAACAGAATAAGGCTGTTGGGGATTGGGTAGGGGAGTGGGAGGGGGTAGGGGAAGGTTCTAAGTTAAAACAATTTCCAGCGTTCAAAGGACATATTGTGTTGACAAAAGACACCGGCAAGTAAGAATAAGAACTCCCTTTGAGCAGAGTGCCACGCCAAGCGAACCGTGCCCACTTGTTCGCGAGGACCTTTTGCACTATGGATTAAGTCATATTAATATTATTTACTAGCTTCTGTCCGCCACTTCGTCTGCGCAGGATTAGTACTTCGAGTAGCCTTTTTCTTTTACTAGGTCCCATCTATGTTTATAGCAAAATTCTTAACCTATTTATTTAAAATATCTATAATTCTTGATTCGACATTCGAATCAAAGTATTAGGTGAGTACTTCAAATAAATTCAATAATTTAAATATTTTCTAAAAGAGAATTTGGTTATAGCAATCATTGTTTTGCAAAATATCATTATTTAATTTTGACATTTTATATTAAACAATTATCATTATTTATAATATGTTGAAAATAGCTAACTTTAAAAATTATAGTCTATATATTATTCTGATGTATGAGCTATATTATGGATTTTACTGAAACTTACAATAATATAGCTGCTATATTATTGTAAGTTTCAGTAAAATCCATTCAGTGTAAGTTTTAGTTTTTGCGTGTAAGAGTAACAAACACGCATACATCCATACAAACTTTCACGTTTATAATATTAGTAAGATCTAGCTGTTATCTGAATGTTATGTATCGTGATATATGATCGGACATGCACCAATGGGAAGAATATTGTAGGTATTTGATAAGCTTCTCTTCTTCTCCAATGTGCTCGATATGTGAACAAATTGAAGATGTCGAACATATATTATCGAACAACAGAGATTGACGATATTAATGACCACGAGCCCATCGGTAGCTCAGAATTTAATAGCCTCAACTAAGTTCCATACCGAGAATCATGAAATTTGCTTTAGATTTGTTTTTTAGATAGATAGGATTTTTGAAACTAAAAGTAGATACATATTTAGAAAAATATATATATATTTTTTTTTAGAGAATACCTCACAAGAATCTAAACTGCTCCCGTCTGGAGTCAGTGAGACTATGGCATCCCCAATTGGGGTATGTTGTGAGGCTGAAGGGAGGGAGAAGATGGGGAAGAGGAAGGTGGGGAAGTACCTGGCTATTCAAATCTAATCACTAAACACGGCCAAAACCATTATTAAGCAACGTTTCAATTCTGAATGGTGTTCTTACACCAGGGCGATACTGAGAGTATCTGTCACTCTGGAACGTGCCGCAAATATAGTATATATTATTTTTATTAATTGATTGTGAAATAACACAAATTAATCAATTAAAATTATATGCGCACGCCTGACTCGAACCCGCGACCTTCCGATTGGGAGTCAAGAGACTTACCACTCGACCACGGATGGCCGTCAAATATTTATATTTACCTCAAACTTGAAAATTTACGATATCTCGACCCTTCGGAATAACAAGGTTCCATCTATCGCGGTAAAGTGATGCGATAATGCGATCTGTAGTTAGCTAATTTATATTTCATTATCGCATGACGATGGCACAGCGACAGGTGGAACCATGTATTCCAAAAGGTTGAATTCTGTCAAATAATTTAATAAAAGATAAATACACATTTCAAATTATAGAATAATTAATTAAAAATTAAAATAAAATAATTTTGGTACCTACTTTATCGCTTGTCTGAAATGTTTCAACGATCAGTTTATTTTTTTAATTAAATTCAAAGCAAATCCAAGTTCTAGAGTTCATTGAACCCGGGTTACGGACAGAGGCACGACCGAAAATATTATTTTAATAACCATATCACCAAACCGAATTTTTATATTTTGTAACCATTTCTGCTTTTCCATTGCTCAAGTATACCTACTTACTTGTAATCTATTTGCAATAATAGTGAATAACCGTCTTATTGAAACCATTATACAAAGAAAGTTATTGTACCTACCTGACTTTGGTCTTTGGTCAAATTTAAATTCAGAATTCCATTGTTATGAGAATTAGTCCAATTATCTTGTTTTGCAGGGTGTGTAGGGGTTTTATGTTTGAATTAACGGCGTTTCCCCAAATAGGTGCAAAATTTGAAAATATGGTTCTGATAGTGGCCTTGTAATGGAGTTTTTTTATTGTATGTAGATAATTTACTAGGTATTCTTACCAAGCAACGGGTAGAGAGAACTTATGGGGCGATTAGTGGATTTAACATTTTCTTGGATATGTTTTTTCCAAATGAGTTTTGAGTCTAAAACGAAGGCACGCTCTCCCCAATGATATTTGGGAGCCGTTTAGGCATTTACGAGTTAAAATTGAAGCTGCACTTTTTTATTGTACCCGAAGCAAAAAGGACTTTATTCATAGCATTAAAGTCCCTATACGCTCTCCCCTCACCCCTCTCCTCTACGCTGTAGCGCCAAGAACTGAGATATTATATTCACTGTTCCTTCTGTAACTTCAAAACAGCGGTATTTATGTTCACATTAAAGCCAAGCTACGCCACTGTGTTTCGCCAGGAAATTGCTTTAGTATCTAACTTTAAGATCTTGGATTATTCATAGTTTGTGATGTTTTCTCAAACGAAATTTCTTTCTCTTACAATTTCTCGTACATCTTCATCACTGCATTGAGTGTGTAATATTTTTATTTTTCATTGCCCGTATGGATATCTATGGTGATATTTGGCACATTATATTAAATAACACGAAAATTCCATCATCCACACCGAAAATTTATTTAATCATTGAAGACAATATTAACGACTCTCAAATAAAAAATGTTAAAAAGAAAAAAAAAACTAATAAGATTCGGTCCCTTTTGGGAATCGAACCCAGGACCTCTTTCTTGCCGGTGAAGTGCTCTGATAACTGCGCGAATTCGACCATATCAACGTACGTCATTTTTATCGTACGTCACACGAGTGAGAGCTACTAACATTATCATAATTTTTTTTTCTGCTACCTTTATGGATATAATTGTGTATTGTCCGTGTTTACGTGTGATCCAGAACAACTTTGTTTTTTTGGAAGATCCAACGTCCGATTCCGTTTCAGCTTTTAAACTAATTGTGATAAACTTTCTTGTGATAATAAATGCCATATTTTTAAGCTTGATAGTCTATTCAAATTTAATAGAAATCTGAAACGCACCTAGAATTAGCACACCCAAAGTGGTTCTCTACATTTGGTGACTTAACGGGGGTACCCTGGTTAATGGGTTGAGTTTTGTTCAGGTCATGGCTGCGGAAATGTCTGCCCATCAACTCCGTGTTGGGCTGGATCAGGTGAGGCCGTTTGAAGGAGACCTTTTGACCTTTTCAGCCGGACTTTCTCGACTCGATGATATTGCCGGGAAATAAAGAAGAAATTGATATACGCTGGCAACACTGATGATAATTTCTATGAATGACACTACGAAATGTCAAACGTCAAGCTATTACGTAAAAATATTAATAAATTGGCAATGTTAAATTCAAATCGATACCTACTAATCAAAATATGCCTTGGCACTCCCATTTAATTTTTTATACTAAACGGGTGTTAATAAGATCTTTAGTGGTATTTAAAAAAAACGTTTTTCAAAGATCGAACAGAATAAATTGATTGCGTACGGTGCTGCGAACAGCCGGCTGTTAGCAGCTGGATATTGTCTCCTGCCTCCCTTTTCCTCGTGCGAACCCGTAACATTCTGTTTCACGTTGTCTTCTGTCTCTTTTATTAACACAACAAATTCAATATCACCATCTCATTTCATCGGTTGGTACTAACGGCAGACGGTTTCTTCCAATTTGCAGTCAACGTGAAACAGAGTGTTACGGGTTCGCATGGGAAGAAAAGAGACGGGAGACATCCTCCAAACTTCGATTTTTAGCCAGCTGCCAAAAGCTGCTGTTCGCAGCATGGTGTGTAGATAGTATTAGATGCATTATTTAATTGTATGGATCGCGTATATCTACGATTTCTTTCAATTCGAAGAGCTTCGTTAGTTCCATCCGTTCATTAAATAAGCGAGTAATTTTGCATAACGAACGACATAATTCAAAATTAACACAACAAATTCAATATCACCATCTCATTTCATCGGTTGGTACTAACGGCAGACGGTTTCTTCCAATTTGCAGTCAACGTGAAACAGAGTGTTACGGGTTCGCATGGGAAGAAAAGAGACGGGAGACATCCTCCAACCTTCGATTTTTAGCCAGCTGCCAAAAGCTGCTGTTCGCAGCATGGTGTGTAGATAGTATTAGATGCATTATTTAATTGTACGGATCGCGTATATCTACGATTTCTTTCAATTCGAAGAGCTTCGTTAGTTCCATCCGTTCATTAAATAAGCGAGTAATTTTGCATAACGAACGACATAATTCAAAAATGTCTACAAAAAAAGCGCTAAAATTTATCATTTCTCTGTCAGAATGACCATAGATGACGGATTTGGTCAATATCATATTGATAAATGGTTTTATCGGTCGTCTTTGCTATAGACTTCCTGTTACATTTATAAAAAATAAAAATAAAACACTGTTTAGCTAAGTTTTATTATTTACAATCTCCAAGTATAAAAATTTAAATAAAAAACATGATTAATCAAGTTCGTACATCTTCAGTGAACAAAAGAAACTGGTTTCATTTAAATTTCTTTGGAAGCGGGTGGGCACTTGGTACTTGTGTCGTTTAATTTTCCTCGTGAGCAGATCGTAACTCAAAAACGGCTTCCCAAAGAATCACAGTAGGAACGATCAGATAACCGTCTATCTTGGAACAAGTAGCTACCCCCTCTTCTCTCCCCCCCCCCCCTCCCCATCACCCCTGGCTCCACCCCTGGTACATACCCACCTATACGTTTGGTGATCGTGCATTCGAACAGAATTCAGATCAAAACTAAAAACTCATCTCTTCAGGCACTCATTTCCATAAATTCGTCATTCTATTGAAACATTCCTATTTTTTTTATTTTTTTATTGTTTAATTATATTCTAATAATTGCCGATGTCCACGAATTCAAACTTGCCTATAAATCTAGCTAACCCATTAAGTTAATTTTTACAACCGTGTCAAAAATGGTAATGTATTATATAAGAACTTCCTTCTTCTTCTGGCGCTAAAAAATATTAAAAAGTGTATGTAATATATAATATGTATATAATGTGTAGAATGTATAATTTAATATGTATGTGTAAAATACTTCTACGTTACCTGTTTGTGCCTATACTTACAGAGTTTTGTTTGTTATGTGGTTTTTAATGTTTTCACTGTTATCAGTGACAATCCTGGCAAAAACCAAAACACGTAATTTTAAATATAAGTACCTATGTTAGTTGTAAATCTCTAACTTTAAGTCACAGGTGTAAATGTGTAATAATGTAAGTCACTAGTTATGTCAGTAGTTATAAGTCTTAGGGGGTTTCTCACCATCCTCCCAGTAGCTTATCTACCCTAATAACGAATATTTTCGATTTACGATTTACGGTTTATTTATTTATTAAGTTGAAGTTTTTAATTCGGTACTCGAACCTACGAATAGTGGCTATATATTGGATAAGTTGGCGGAGTCTTCTAACCACTGCGAGTATTTTATTTTGATTTTTAATAATATTCGTTATTAGGGTAGATAAGCTAACGGGAGGATGGTGAGAAACCCCCTTAGTCGTAAGTCACTAGCTATAAGTCTTAGGGGGTTTCTCACCATCCTCCCAATAGCGTATCTACACTAATAACGAATATTTTCGATTTACGGTTTATTTATTAAGTTGGAGTTTATAATTCGGTACTCGAACCTATGAATAGTGGCTATATATTGGATAAGTTGGCCGAGTTTTCTAACCACTGCAAATATTTTATTTTTATTTTTAATGATATTCGTTGTAGTGTGAATAAGCTATTGGGAGAATGGTGAGAAACCCCCTTAGATGCAAGTCCTAGTTATAATTATAAATCTTAGTTTATTTGTACAGCGCCCTTGAGGTGATTTTTCACGAAAACGGCGCTATATAAATTAGCCAAATATTATTATTATTATTATTATACCTACTGACGAGGATGGAAGAATCAAGTTTCATTATGTCAATTAGGAATACATTATTTTAAATGAAGACCGAATCTTTTTCTGACTTTTCTGTTTCACATTTTTGTTTCAATGATTCAACACTACTTTAAGCACATCAAAAAGATACTGCGTTATAAGTATCTTTTCTACCGACACACTACGTTATAAAATATTCCTTCCTACAGCAGGAGAAGGGGTCAGTTGAAATCGGAAGCGGTCGAGAGAACATCATTTCTTTGTACTGGATATGTTAACTTGACAGCTCCGTGCATGCTCTGTGTATTAAAAATGACCCCCTCTCCTGTTTACGGTAGAGAGGGGGTCGCATAACTTTTCTGATATCGCCACTGTAGCGAATACGAAAAATAATTTCGATTAGCGAAGATTCAAACCGCGATCACAGCGTATCATCTTTTTATTGAGATCTGGCGGGTCTCATAAGATTGTATGGCGAGCGCTATTGTGTCATAAATAACTTTTTGATGTGAGCTGCGAGTCTGTTGCTACCTTTATTGAAACCACTTTATTTTTACGGTAAAAGTATTTAAGAGGAACGCCATCATAACGTCGTTGCATAATTAATATAAACAATGTGACGATTTTGACGAAAATTAGTTAAATATAGTTACAGTTATTTTGCTTTCTTTTTCTCCATCTTCTACAATATGAGCCATGTAAAAAATAAAATATTTAAGGCGACAGAAGATAAACGATAAATAAGATTAGCTATTAGGAGGATATTGAGAAACCCCCATAGGCCATTAAATGAATCTATTTGTCATGATTTTAAAGGCAAATTTGACAATTATTATTTATAATTTAAAAAAATTAAACTAGCCCTAACTACCTACCTACTATAAATATAATGAAATGTAAAATAAAAAATAAAAAATTGTTAAGGAGAGCATTTCGATGGACTTAAATTTTAAATTAAAAACGACCCATTTACGTTGAAACAAAAATATCTATAATATAAATTTAACGTTTTTGCAATATTTTATTTTTTACTATATATTTATATTTAGATAGTAGGTACGTTGGGAAAATAATTAGGTACTAGTAGAAAGAAATGTCAAAGTTGCCTGTAAAGTCGTTAAAAATTGAATAATTTATTTTATAATTTAAAAAATAAATAAATAAAAATGTTCATATCCATAGTAGATATTTGCTATTCCTTTTTATTAAAAAAATATTTTTTCAGTTTGTTTAAGTACTTTGGCCTCAAATCCAAATTTTGTATGAAGAGGCCGCACAGCCGTTGCTCTTTATTAGTTAGGTTAGATTTTAGTTATTTTGTCTTTATATCACTTTTTGAAAGTGTTCTGACCTACCATGGAACCGATTTTGATATGTTTCATAACAGACCACATAGGTTGGAACCTACATATCACATAATAAATCATTAAGGGGGTTTCTCACCATCCTCCCAGTAGCTTATCTACCCTAATAACGAATATTTTCGAGTTACGATTTACGGTTTATTTAATTATTAAGTTGGAGTTTATAATTCGGTACTCGAACCTACGAATAGTGGCTATATATTGGATAAGTTGTCCGAAGTTTCTAACCACTGCGAGTATTTTATTTTTATTTTTAATAATATTCGTTATTAGGGTAGATAAGCTAACGGGAGGATGGTGAGAAACCCCCTAAACGTCTAAAATAAAATAAGTTACGTCATATTATAAGAACCTACAATACGCCACAAAGAGCAATAATACGTTCTATAAAGCTGTTTAACATTTTTGACAACAACGACATCGCCTTCGATAGCTCAGTTGGTAGAGCGGTGGACTGTAAAGTGAAGTTGTATAGATATCCATAGGCCGCTGGTTCAAATCCGGCTCGAAGGAATGTGTGTTGCGAAACACTTTTTTACTCATTTTACTGGCGAAATTGACGTTACTTTTTTATTATTGTAACAGATAACTATTATTTTCTTTTTTTTCTAACTTTTTTTTTTATGTTACTAAAAATGGATTTTTTTAAATATAATTTGACTGTTCATGAAGTATGTGAAAGAATATTTTAATACTATTATAATTTTTTCATGTGCAGATTATTAATGTGTCACATTATTTAAAACAATATTTACATAATATATTTTTTAAACGTCCATTGCCAGCTTTACAAAAGCAGTAAAGCGAAAATAATATTACAAGGGAGGTAGGTAAGTTTTCCGAGCAATACAATATATTCGTAGATAGCGGAGTTTCAAACCTTTTTGGAATGTGAGTTATTTTCAACAGAAATAATAATGTACGGCTTGGCTTTTTCAGCAGACATTTTTGCGAAATATTTTTTTTTATGAAAATAGCTCTTATAAAATTACTAACAAAACACCATATTAAATTTATTAAAAATATGAAATCTTTAGATAATATTATTTTTATACGAGTTGTATTGTTAACAGTAAAGTCAAAAGTAAAGAAATTAAAACCGCAAATTATTTTCTTTATTCAAATACATATACATAGGCATAATTTATTGCGAATGGATTATAATTATATATTACACATATAATTAAAATAATGAATCTAAATATTTTTATGTTTTTTTTTATTTTATTGCGAGTGTAGTGTTTTTAGTAGAACCGTTTAGATTTATATAAACGGGAATATTATTATTTGAATATGTATGTATAATATTAAAGATCGATAAGAGGGATTCGGTGTAAGGATTTTTTTTTTTTTGGTTTACACAGGAGGCCCTGAGGAAAAAAAAACCGTCAGGGCCTGTGTCATCTTTGAAGATGCTGTGTGGAGGGTCTTTTAAGGGAAAGTAAGGAGAGGAAGTCCTGGGAAGGAAACAGGCTTGAGGGGTGGGTAGGAATCTGGGGATCAATATGTCCAGGAGTGATGGACGTGTGAAGCCATCCCTCCCACTGCGGTGCAAGGCGATGGGTCGAGACGGTCCGGCTGGAGTGATCAAAAGGTCTCCCACAACCAGTCTCTCCTGATCCGGCCTGCCACGCAATTGGTGGGCAGACGTATCCGCCGCCAAGTCCCAAACAAACCTAACCCCATGAACCCGGGCACCCCTGCTAAGTCACCAAACCTAAGTAGCCAACCACTTGGGGTGACCTGTGGCAGAGGTGTTGGTTGTCCAACAAATGGTTCGGTATTGGACAGGTATGGGGATGGGATAGGAAATGGATTAGGAATATATGGGAAATAGATTCGGAATATATGGGGAATGGATTGGGAAAGTATGGGTAATGGATTGGGAAGATATGGGGAATGTGTAGGGAAGGGATAGGGAATAGATTGGGAAAATATGTGGAATGGATTTGTAAGATATGAGGAATGGAGTGGAAAGGAATGGGAAAAGAATTGGGAAGATGTGTGGAATGGTTTGGGAAGGGATGGGGAATGGATTGGAAAGATAGGGGGAATGTGTAGGGAAGGGATAGGGAATAGATTGGGAAAATATGTGGAATGGATTGGGAAGATATGGGGAATGGAGTGGAAAGTGATGGGAAAAGAATTGGGAAGACGTGTGGAATGGTTTGGGAAGGGATGGGGAATGGATTGGGAAGATATGGGGAATGGATTGTTTCGGGATAGGGAATGGATTGGAAAGGAATGGGAAATGGATTAGGAAATTATGGGGAATATATTGGGAAGGGATAAGGTATGAAATGGGAATATATTGGGAATGGTTTGGGAAGATTTGGGTAAGGTGTAAGGAAGGGGTGGTGATTTTATAATTAATAAAAAATGTATGGATGGGATGGGAGGGAGTTGTGGTGCGGAAGGTGTGGGGAAAATATAGAGAAGAGTTAAGGTAAGGATATAGTAGATATAGGGATAGTAAAGGGACGGGGTAGGGATGTAAGGAATATATAGAAAAGGGGAAGGATGGCTAATGGTTGGGGAAGGGTGAATGGATTTTATTTATATGGGACACCTATTGACCTTTTCTAAAAGTCTAACTTAATATTCAATTTGTATTGAAATATGATAATTTTATTATACCAAGCGTTATACATAAATTTATTTAATTCTATATAATATTACAGTGTTTTCCTAATTATTGACATTTGTACATAATATATTTTGAACTTTTATTATTGTGTGTAAGGTAGGTTTGAGAAGGAGAAACTGTGGGTGGGTAATATTGGTATGTTTCGTGAACACCTCAGTAGGAGAACCTGTTCTGAGGTGTTTACGTGGTTATGGCAAGTATTTATGTGTTGTACACGGAGAAAAATTTTATTCTAAAATACGATCATTTTATTCGAAAAAACGGTTAAAAGCGGGACTAAAGTTCATACGAACAAATTAACAGGGTTTCAATGTTTATTGGCGGGAACATGTACGTAAGAATAATTTGTTGGTAGATATACGTAATTTCGTACGTATAGATACCAACAAATTATTATAACATTTTCCCGCCAATAAACATTGAAACACTGTTCATTTGTTCGTATGAACTTCAGTCCCGTTTTTACGAATAAAATTATCGTATTTTAGAATAACATTTTTATCCGTGTAGAAGAAAGTTTTTTTTTTAAATTTAATCCTTACTATAAATTGATTATTTAGAAAAAAAAAATAAAACATATAAATATATTCTCATATTCGATAAAATGTTTGTTATTTACGATATATTTGATCGCTATCCCGCTTTCTCCACGTCCACAATATCCCGGAGGTGGTAGGTAGGTAGGTACCAACCCCAGCCCGAGGAGGAATTTGTCGCTTCCCTGGACAGAAGAAAGAAGAAAGCCCCAGAGCGAAGGGAGGAGAGAGGAGAGAGAATAGAACAGAGTTAACTTGTTCCACAATAGACAGATTGCTTTGAGCGCCAATGTGTCGGTAACTTGTACCGTACAGACTATAGCAGTGTAGCCGCGGGCGCCGGAAGGGAGGGGGCGCTATCAAATTACTTTGAATCCTTGTAGTTTTTTTTTATGTACTTACATATTTTAACGCTTATCTTGTTATTTATTTCAGTAAAGACATTCAATAATAGCTTTACGGACTATTCATATTATCGTTTTAATTGTTAGATACATCTTCAAATTTTCAATTTTGGCTAGAAATAGAGATTCTTCCTCCCAATCGAAGAGATCACACGGAGAAAAATGTTATTCTAAAATACGATCATTTTATTCGTAAAAACGGTTAAAATCGGGACTGAAGTTATTACGAACAAATTAACAGGATTTCAATGTTTATTCATACATTTTCCCGCCAATAAACATTGAAACCCTGTTAATTTGTCCGTAAGAACTTCAGTCCCGTTTTTAACCATTTTTACGAACAAAATGATCGAATTTTAAAATAACATTTTTCTCCGTATTCCTTTTGCTAAAAATGCCCTCCAAACAGCATCCCAGAGATGACGTAGGCCCTGAAGGAATTTTTCCTCAGGGTCTCCTGTATGGAGCTAATGTAAAAAAAAAAACAAATATATTGTACAAACAAAAATAAAATCAAATCTAAGTGTGTTGAAAATTTACACCAATCTTCTTTAGGTAGGTAATCTACCTGCAATACCTATAACAAAGGTTGGCATTCAAATTTAATGGATACAAAAAGAATACAGATACTTAAAATAAAATTAATTTTATAAACCCATAACATTATGCAACCACAATTATCGAACTATTTGAAATTGTGCACACAAAATGCAAGCAACCCAATTACTTTCTGATTCACCGCAAAGTTTGCCCTCTTCATGAACCCCTATGAAGATACCCCCTTTCCCACCTTCTCCACCCACAACCCATACCCAATAGCCACCCCAAACCCCACACTTCCAACCTTAACTGACTCCAATGAGGATAGTAAACATCCCTCAGGCTGTTGCACAATGCGGCAGAGCCCTCTTTTCTACAGCCACTCGTAGGGGATGATCTTTTGCAAGAGTGAAGGGCTAATTGCGAAGTGACCCAGTGAAGAAACGTTTTCTTTTTTTTTCAAGGGTCATTAGGAATATTTGTAAGGGAGGCCTTTAAAATTAGAATCAATTAAGGTGATGCACTGTACTAAGAAATGCAGAATCAAGTGATTTTGGTTTGAAAAATCGATGGATTAGAAATATTTCAGATGCTTTAATTAAATATTGTGAGTAGAATACACATTTTTCTTTGTAATGATTGAGTATTTTTATGATCAGTCTTTTAATAAAAAAAACTGCATTGAGTTCAAAATTTCGTATTTACGAATCGCTTTTCGGCTATGGTTTTATTATATAACTAGCTTCTACCTGCGACTTCGTCTGCGTAGGATTAGTACCTTCAAGTAATCTATTTTCTTTTCCTAGGTCCCATCTTTTTTTTTTTATAGAGAAACCTCACAAGAGTCCCAACTGCTCCCTTCTGGAGCCAGTGAGACTATGGCATCCCCAATTGGAGTATGCTGTGAGGCTGAAGAGGAAGGTGGGAAAGTACCTAACTATTCAGATCTAGTCACTAAACACGGCTAGAGCCATTATTAAGCAACGTTTCAATTCTGAATGGTGGTCTTACACCAGGGCGATACTCAGAGTATCTTCCACTCTGGAACGTGCCGCAAATATAGTATATATTATTTTTATTAATTAATTGTGAAATAACACAAATTAATTAAATAAATTTTATTTGCGCACGCCGGGTTCGAACCCGCAACCTTCCGATTGGGAGTCAAGTGTCTTACCACTCGACCAATTATTAACCAATTTATTTTAAATATCTGTAATTCTTGATTCGATTCAAAGTTTAGGCGAGTAAGTACTTCAAATAAATTCACCAATTTTAATATTTTCTAAAATAGAATTGATTTAAATCATTGTTTTACAAAATGTCATTCTAAAATTTTGACTATTTCTATTAAACAATAATTATTATTTTCAATGTATTGAAAATTAATAGCTAGCTTTATAAATTATAGCGTAGATGTTATTCTGATGTAGGTATGAGCTATATTATTGTAAAGTTTCATTAAAATCCATTCAGTAAATTTTGCGTGAAAGAGTAATAAACACACATACATCCATAAAAAACGTTCGCGTTTATAATATTAGTAAGAACAATAATTATTATTTTCAATATATTGGAAATTAATAGCTAGCTTTATAAATTATAGCCTATATGTTATTCTGATGAATGAGCTGTATTATTGTAAAGTTTCATTAAAATCCATTCAGTAAATTTTGCGTGAAAGAGTAACAAACACACATACCTACATCCATACAAACTTTCGCGTTTATAATATTAGTAAGATAAGATGTGGAAAAATTAAATTCTTTAGAAAATTATCGTAAAATATTTAAATATTTGTTCCTGAGTGTTATTGTTAGCGACCTGATCCCGAATTTTACATGAGGTGGTGCCATTTAATCACATATTATATTTGTATTCGCCATGGTGAAAAAACAACATTCAGAATCGAAACGTTATTTTCTACCATTCGTACCTTTCAAACAATCTTCAGTAACCTTCTTCATCCTTTTGAACGGTAACAACGGATTATTAAATAGCAAAACCAAAGTCGAAATAGCCACATACTTTTAACTTTCCTCTTCGCCACCTCCCCCGCCCCCCTACTAACTTCTTTCAGCCACAAAACATGTCCAAATTGGGGGTGCCATATTTCTCCTGGCTCCGGACAGCTGGCAATAGATCGTACCTACTCTTACGGGCGTTTTACATGTTTTTTTTAAACCGATCTTAAAATTTACGGTTTTATACAGATAGCTACCGTTAGAGAAGAATTAATATTTTGTGACGGAAAAAAATCTTTAAAATATGGCAACACCTTCAACACAACCATAGATCATTTGAAAGCACCTGTTATTTGCCTTTGCTGTTGACGTCAAAAAATCGTCAAAAACAAATATGAAATTCACAATACGGAATACTAATTGGTAACACGTTCCCGATGATATATGAGCTATAGCTATATTATTGTAAAGTTTCCATTCAGTAAATTTTGCGTGAAAGATTAACAAACACACATACATCCATAAAAACTTTCGCGTTTATAATATCTATCGTTTATAGATCTTAAAACTTACGGTTTTATTCAGATAGCTACCGTTAGAGAAGAATTAATATTTTGGGACGGAACAAAATCTTTAAAAAATTGCAACACCTTCAACACAACCATAGATCATTTGAAAGCACCTGTTATTTGCCTTTGCTGTTGACGTCAAAAAATCGTCAAAAACAAATACGAAATTCACAATTCGGAATTATTATAGGTAACACGTTCCCGATCAGTACGTAATAAACACATAATTTAATTATAAAACGAAATAAATATGCAACTTGTCCACAAAATATATATATATATTTTTCTATAGTAAGGCGATTCGCTCACTGAGACAACTGAAAACTATCAACTGGGAACTGTCTTTGTATGACATTGTGATGGCCCGCACACTTCACAATCACACAAAAGCCCGTTGTCAATGGTAACGCAAGCGGTGACTCGCGACTCGCACTGCTGATTGCCGCGGCCGGCCGTTGATAGTTGCCAGCTGTCAGCTGATTGTTCTTCATCTATGGTAAAACAAGCTTTTTGACCAATCAAGACAGAGAAAACAGCCGGTTTTAGTTGGTTTTCAGTTGCCTCAGTGGGCGGAGCGCCTTACTGTGAACCACAAATTCTGGAAAAGGAACGAAGCAACCGCAAGCCGTTGTTTCATTCCTTTCGCATAATTCATGGCTCGGTTCGCGTCTCGGTCCGCAAGTGTATGTATACGCAGCGTAAAAAGCGATAGGTGATCGTAGTCACCATCCGATTTACAGAACTACATGCAGGAATGCATGCAAAAACCCAACCATGAAGAATGATTATTATTCCGACTGCCCGACAAAGGGAATATCTAATGGTACTTCCACACCGCAGCCAACCATCCAACTCCGAACTTAGTTCGGAGTTGGAAGATTGGCCGATCGTGTGGTTGCTGCGGCCAACCTTCCAACTCCAAACTCCGAATTTCAACATGGCGGATGTCGAACAGCTGATTCGGCGCTTATCAGTTGCCTACAATTATTACGTAGAAGTATACCTATACACGACACGTTTTCAAACAATTGTTATACCACTCTCCCGTAATAATATTTTCATTTTAATGGTACGCGGAACACGTGTCTTGATCGCCAGCGGTTCGCAGAATGATATGTGCATAAATATACCAATCCCGATGTGTGGCTGCGGCAGGCTGGTTCGTGTGAGTTGGCCGTCGCGATCGCCTCGGAGGCGATCCCGGGCCAACTCGAACTCCAATCTTCCAACTCGATCTTCCAACGCACGAACTACCCCTCCACACAATCATCCAAACGTTTGGAAGTTGGCCGCAGTCTGGACGTAGCATAATAGTTCGGCCGGCGGTTTTGCCTACAAAAGCTCCGATTTGCAGAGACCCTGCATGCAGTCCTGCAAGCAGTGATTTACCGTGTGGTGAGTAGCAAGTTTAAAACAATAAACAGACGACATAGACGACAGGCGTTAAATATTCGCCATCTTAAACTGTACGAAAATCGGAACCAAAATAGAACAAGGCTTTTTTTTACAACTCATTTGGGAACTGGGCGATAAAAAACATCGTGTGAAACGCCCGTAAGTCCATCATCACTGCACAAGACACACTATCCTCTTATAATGATGGAAGCCGGAATAATTAAAATTTGCAGGTTATTTGTAATCCTGGAATGTATGTCCTTTTTTAATTAAAAACGAAAACCCATATAAGAAGGATTATTCTGAATAAAAACCAGGGCCACAGTTCAAAATCTATGGATTTTCATTATGCTTGGAAATCAGCAATGCCACGAAATTATCGCAAACAATCCTTCCCCTCCCCCCACCCCCACTTCTACCCCCTCTCGTCGATAATACCTTACAATATTATTTGAATGGAATGTCAATTATAACGGTACGCCCTACCGAATAGTAACACGTCCGTAAATAATGACTTGAATAATGGCAGGGGGTGTTATGTACCTACAATGTTCACTGTTTAATGCAGTGGCGTGTGGCGAGTTTGTTAGACGCCATGGCAAGGGGACAGCCGATTTTATCGGACAGTTTTTTGTTTACCGCACAAGAGTGCCTCAACTGCTCCAAACCGTCTGAAGTCTGAGGCCAGTGAGACTACGGCATCAATGTGAAACTGAATGTAGTGGGGAGGGGCATAAGATGGGAAGAGGAAGGTGGGGAGGTACTTAGATATTCAGATCACCAAACACGCTTAAAGCCACTTCAATCAACGTTTCAGTTTTGAATTGTAGTTTTACCAGGGCGATATTGAAAGGATTTACCACTCTGCAACGTGCCGCATATATACCAACCATAAATTATTTTTAATTATAATAAATTGGGAAATAACACAAATTAATCAAATAAAATTCATTTAATTTGAACCAGATTGGTAGCTAAGGGTTTTAACCACTTCCACTACCTGTACCCTACCTAGTATAAAAATATAATAAATTATTATTAAAACACCATTCGATTGGCTTAAATTTAAAATTATTATATAGGTTTACATTGGATATAAGTACATATACATTGGAACACAAATTTGTCGCGTATAAATTTAAAATTTCGACCAAAAAAGCGCTTTTTTAAATGTTTTCTGTTTTTATTTTTTATTTCATTAGTAGTAGTTAATATTTACGTAGTAGGTTGGGTAAGAAGATTTTTTTAACTGTTACCATTAAAAAGTCAAAGTACCCTCTAAAATCTCGAAAATTGAGTCTAGAGGTACAAATTTCGGACGTTTTTTCGAGCTGTGTAAAAAAATTAAGAAATTTTTTTTATAACTTGTTTATTGAAATTTTAAAAATTCATAAAAAATAATCCAACAAAAAATAATTCAAAACTCGAATAGTACCAAATCGGTTGGTAAAGTGGGGGATGAAAAAAGCGATGTCCTGGCGTGCATGATTGCAACCCTTCTCATCATCTGATAAAAAAAAATCCAACGGATTCTTAATCAGTAAAAATCCAAGTGAGGTTAAATAATTTAAATATAAACAATAACACCTAAAAAAATGTAAATATCCGCTTGTAAATATTTGCTTTCATTGTTATTTTTTATTTATATTTTTTCTAAACTATAAAGGTATTTAGATAAAAATGTTTTTGTTCTATTGTTGATTTTTTTCTTTTAATTTTTTCTATTGTTAAAAATGGTATTTAACAGTAAATAATAACATTTCTACAATATTATTATGTTCTCAATTATTTTATTTTTTTAAATTTCGTATTCTTATCATTGTTATTTTTAAATATCTGTTATGTGTGTTACTTTTATTAAATTGTTAAATTATTAACCCCAATCCAGGCGAACCCTATTGGGGTAAATAATTAATGCTAAATAATGTATTTTAATTGTAAGAAATAATGGAGTTCACAATGGAGTGCTGGTACCTACCCTGATGTATGGCAGTGAAGCATGGAACTGGCAGAGGAAGGATGAAAGTAGACTGAATGCTGTAGAAATGAGATCCCTGAGGCGTATGTGTGGTAAAAACATGTATGATCGTGTGAGGAATGTGGAGATCCGAAAAGAATGCAAGGCCGATGTGAGCGTCATAAGTAAGATTAAAAAAGGGACGCTTAGATGGTTTGGACATATAGAGCGAATGAACGAAGAAAGGATTGTCAAGAGAATATATGATACTAATGTGAATGGTAGAAGAAGTCGAGGACGCCCGAGAAAGACATGGCACGATCAAGTGAATCAGATACTTGAGTCGGGCCATGTCAAGAGTCAGAATAATAGAAGAGCATGTATGATAAGATGTATGAATGTGAATGAGGCGAGGAGTGTATGCCAAGACCGAGTTGTTTGGCGGTCCGTCCTCTCTGCCTACCCCTGCGGGGAAACGGCGTGATGGTTAGTTAGTTAGTTAGTTTATCGTTACGCCACTGCGCTCTCCACACAAGCTTTCTCCACTCTCCGCCTTGCGGGTGCAAAGAGGAGAGAGCAGAGTGTGTGGAGTGAAGGGTATGGAGGGAGTGTAGCGGGAACAGAGGGCATCGCGGGGTATTGTTATGCTGGAAACAAGTCGCGCGGAGGACCACGGAACACTTTTTAATTTTCCTTTAATTGGAAGCGGTGGAGACGTTTTTCCGAACGATCAGGCTCGTCGGGGCCGGGTCTGATTTCAGCAGGGGTGACCATTTTTAAACTGTACTTTGTTTTGGGTGGAATCGTTTAACGGTGGGGTAAGGTAAGATGTAAGTTGGGTATTCTTTTAGATTGCTACGTAATATGAAAGAGATGCGGTCTTAAAGTTTGAGCCACGCCAAACTTTAAGTCAGGCCGGTCTTAAAGTTTGGCGTGTAGATACTATACTGCTACTGAAAGTACTAGTTTTAAGATTGCCACACGGAGAAAAATGTTATTCTAAAATACGATATTTTATTGACAAAATTGGTTACATGATAGAACTCGTTGGTAACAGAGGTGAAATAAATAATAAAAACTATGAAAAAAGCAACTTACCAGTAAGTAAATTATTATTTTCTACGTTAGGCTTACCGTACACACGACACGACCTGATTGAAGGCGATCGCACGTGGGAAACACGTAATTTGTAGCAAACATCGCCGCATATAGGTACTTTCAATTTGGGAGGCGGGAATGGGTACCGCCGCCCCGGGAACCATTTATTAGATAACGAACACCTCTGCCATAGGTCACCCCAAGTGGTTCGCTACGTTTGGTGACTTAGCAGGGGTACCCGGGTCCATGGGGTAAGGTTTGTCTAGGTCTTGGCGGCGGATGATCTAGACACACTGAACTCCAGATTCCTACCCAACCCTCATACCATTTTCCTTCCCAGAACTTCATCTCCTTTCTTTACTTAAAATACCCTCCACACAGCATCCCCAAAAATTACATAGGCCCTGAGGGAAATTATTTTCCTCAGGGCCTCCTGTGTGGACCTAATGTTAAAAAAAAAAACCCACTGCGTACGGTTACCCCATGTGACTCTACTAGTAAAATATTTAGAAAAAAAATTGTGCGTCTAACCTTTACGCGCTGTTGAAGTAAAATTTATTTGACTAAAAACTAAATAAAAACCTACATTTTTTAGGCGGCGGAACATGATTACATTGTTGACTTTTTCGTTTATAATTATTTATAGACGAAGGGGTAAAATTTTCCTGCGATTCGGCCATTTAAATTCTAACAACACTATTTTTATTGTCACACTACTGCCACTTTTTACTTCAACAGCTAGAATTCACAAGAATCAGAGAGAAAAGAGGATATTCATTGTAAAAAATAATACAAATCAAAAGGTTCAACTAAAATCATTAGTTAAATCATATAATAATCAACAAAACATAACAAAAACCTGTTAAACTTACCTTATACATTAGTAAAAAAAAATAAACAGGTGACGTCTTAAGTTTGCTTTGACGTTTTGTTATTCGTTGCTAGGCTTCGCAATCATTGTTGCCATACTTACGTCATCAATATGATGAAATATAAATCAAACGTTATTTCCGATTTAAAATGTTACTTCCATCCAAAAAAAGATTTGAGTTAGGTACACGGAGAAAAATGTTATTCTAAAATACGATCATTTTATTCATAAAAACGGTTAAAAACGTAACTGAAGTACTTACGAACAAATTAACAGGGTTTCATTGTTTAATGGCGGGAACATGTAAGAATAATTTGTTGGTAGATATACGTAATTTCGTACGTACCTATACCAAAAAATTATTCTTACATTTTCCCGCCAATAAACATTGAAACACTGTTAATTTGTTCGTAAGAACTTCAGTCCCGTTTTTACGAATAAAATTATCGTATTTTAGAATAACATTTTTCTCCGTGTATCTACCTACTCGTCGTAATGCCCCTTAAGAAGTCTTACTTCAAAAACATCGTTAAATCGAAGATTTAAGCCATAAATCCCCCAAAACTGAAAAATGCAGCTAGGCTTCCCTAACATAAATAGGTATCTACCTACCTTTTTCTATTGATTTTCATGTTGTCTGTTCAGGGCTTTATTACTGGGAACTTCTGAAAATGAAAACGGACAGCTTATCGTGTTTATCCTTTTTATCTACCTAGTAGACCTAGGTAGGTACTTTTTTATGTGAATACCTCACAAGAGTCCCAACCGCTCCCGACTGGAGCCAGTGAGACTATGGCATCTCCAATTAGGGTATCTATGTATTGGGATATGAGGCTGAAGCTAAGTGCGAAGGGGATGGGGAAGTGAGAGTGGAAGGTGGGGAAGTACCTAGCAAATCAAATCTAGTCACCAAAAACGGCTAAAGCAATTTCAAGCAACATTTAATTTTTGAATGATGGTCTGCACCAGGGTAATAATGAGAGTATCTTCCACTCTGCAACAAATATCTATAGATACATTATTTTAATTTAAATTATTTTAATTGTGAAAACACAAATCAATCAATTAAACATTATCTGGGCACGTCGGGATTTGAACCCGCCACTAATGAACCCTTCAACGAGAACCTTGTCCCTCGACCAATGAACTTTCCTAAAGTAACATCACTGAATTCAATACAATGTCTAGGAATAGTCAGGTAAAGAAAACGTTGATACGCTGGCACTCGAAATCTTCACAGTAAGAAAATATTTACTTGGGCAATAGGTAGGTAGGTACTCACCGTCGAAATGTTGTATCACTCTTTTCCCGCTCTACGCGCAGAATCCACAAAGCAGCAAGTTTAGTAGCGGAAATGTAGCGAACGAAGCCTCTCCAGCCAATGGGAGAGGGACCTCGGGTGTACTTGGCTGCCATTGGCTCTGTGGAAATTAGCTTGCTTGTGTCATTTAATTTGTCTTTGGTATCTTTTTGGTGTTGCCACAAAGGCGGGCTATGTTGTGTAATTAGGTAGGTACTAAAGGCGGGCGGGGGCTATTGAAATCCAAAACGACGATAAGTTAAGGGTGTTGTTTTTGTAATAATTAGGTGCCTAGGCAAATACAGCGTCCCTAATAAATTTAGATGTTTTTTTATCGAATGGCTAAATTTTGTGTTATTATCAGCGCCTTAACTCCTTTTTTAAAAAATAGCTTAATATCCAGCAATCCATTATCCCGTTTTTGTTAACAGCGCTGCGCGCGGATGTTTTTACAACCATGAAGCTAAACGGTATTAGTTTTAAATTTATTGCGAAATGTTGTTAAAATGAGCAGCGCGAACAGACGACCTCACACGGCCGCGTCTCAGCGGCTAATGAATCGCGAGAATTTATGTCTTGAACTGCCATAAAAATTATCAAACGGGAGATGGTGAATGAATGAAAATCATATATCTACTTCTTAAAATTAAATTTTGATCAAAATAATTTATAATTTTTCAATAGATAATGTCTAAAAATAAGTGTGTAAAAAAAAATCTGAAATATTTTAGTTTGTAAGACCTTAAATAAATAGAAAAACTGAGGTATTTTTGTCACAAAACACGTTCTCGGATTTATTTTTCAAATGATTTTAATTTGTCTAAAATTTAAATTTTGAAAACTACTGTTGACTAAATTATATATTGATTTATTTTGTTGTATGATTTGAAATTTGTGTTGTTTAATAGAATCTATTGTTTGAAAATTGAACAAATCTGCCAACGACCCGGTATAACCTTAATATATTATAAATACACAAAAATTTAAAACTGCGTATATCTATCAGATAAAATAATAAAATCAATTTAAAGTTTTACAAAAGTTTTTTTTGTAAAAAGAGTCAATACAGGTACGTCTAGAATTTGATTTATAAAAATGACTAATTTCCGGTATTCTCTGGTAAAACACTCTTAAGATGATCCACTAGTCCTTGACTCATTCGGAATTGGGCGGAGCGAACGATTTTTGGGCGTTTACCAATAAAAACCCTAATCTCTAGCAAACAACAGTGTTTTGTTATTCCGCAAGTATATTTTTAAAGATCGAAGCGCCGCGTAGACTAAGGCATGTCCGTTTGCCCCGGGCTCTGGGCGTAGAATGAGCGACGGGCTAAAATCCTTCCGTACATGGCATAAGGATGAAATTCGCACTTACAAATTCGTTGGGTACCGCCTATTTTTATTCACTGAAAAGAAACGTCGCCAAAATGCACGTTTTATTTTATTTTGTGAAGTTCAGATACAAATATTAAAATGTTTTCCGATCACTCTATAAGAAACTTAATTAGCTACATTATTCAATAAAACAACACCAGAAAAAGGATTTGTAAGTAGGAGATTTTTCACTTTTAACCATTTTTTATAGGTCAGACGCATAATTTTTTTCTAAGCGTATTAAAAAGCTTATCAAAAAAATACTCGATCACTTCAAAGGAAAAGATGTGTTCTACTCACAGTATTTAATTGAAGCATCTATATTATTTCTAAGCGATCAAATTTTCAAAACTAATACACAAGATTTTATACGATTTTGCATTTTTCCGCATGTCTTCACCATAATTTTCCTCAGGGCCCGTGTCATCTTTGGGGATACTGTGTGGAGGGTCTTTTTATGGAAAGGAAGGAGAAGCAGTTCTGGGAAGGAAAAAGCTATAAGGGGTGGGTAGGAATCTGGGGTTCTGTGGGTTCAATAGTGAAGGACTTATGAATCAATCCCTCCCACTGCTGTGCAAGGCGATGGGTCGAGAGAGTCCTGCTGCTGAGAGAGTATTGAATTCCGTAAGTCTAAACTTAAACATAAACTGCTGCTCCCTCAATCTCTCCCTATTCGGCACGCCAAGAAGTAAGAGTGCAGACGACTCCGCTGCCAAGACCATGAACCTGGACAACATAATTTAAAATCATAATTTACAATTCACACATCAGGTTGATTATAACATCAACTTCACTAGGCAGCTAACAATATCAATGTACCTATAAAATATTTCGTTTGTCAAGAAATCGGATCAGAGAATCGATGTCAACGTCATCGAACCACTTTCGATGACATTTCAAAACGATTGTCTCGGACTGTGCACTCGAATGAATTTTGACATCGAGAGAGAGAATCGATTCCAAGTTCGATGACGTTTCAAACCGATTGCCTCGACTGTGCACTCGAATGAATTTTGACATCGAGAAGCGAGAATCGATTCCAAGTTCGATGACGTTTCAAACCGATTGTCTCGGACTGTGCACTCGAATGAATTTTGACGTCGAGAAGCGAGAATCGATTCCAAGTTCGATGACGTTTCAAACCGATTGTCTCGGACTGTGCACTCGAATGAATTTTGACGTCGAGAAGCGAGAATCGATTCCAAGTTCGATGACGTTTCAAACCGATTGTCTCGGACTGTGCACTCGAATGAATTTTGACGTCGAGAAGCGAGAATCAATTCCAAGTTCGATGACGTTTCAAACCGATTGTCTCGGACTGTGCACTCGAATGAATTTTGACATCGAGAAGCGAGAATCGGTTTTTCTATAATAATTAATCGAAATTAATCGATGGTAAAAAAGATCGAGTAAATCATCGATGATTCATCGATTGTGGCCATCGCTAGTTGGCATCGCGTATGAGTCCCACCCAGGCGTCATAAGTTCAATTGCTCGACTGGCAGTCCACTATCACGACACAATCAACATGTTTGCGCTTACTGTGGTGGTATTAGAAGATTTTCAAATACTGTCAAGTTACAAGAGTTACACGTAACCCGGGAATGTTTGTCTTTCTTTAAAATAATAGATATTAATAAATTACCTCTAGGTTACCTAAAAGATAGGTGGGTAGATTTATAAACAGATCGACACACAACAATCTTTAAGATTTTTTATTTAAGGTGAAGACATGCGGAAAAATGCAAAATCCTACAAAATCTTGTGTATTAGTTTTGAAAATTTGCTCGCTTAGAAATTAAATACTGTGAGTAGAATACATCTTGGCCTTTGAAGTGATCGAGTATTTTTTTGATAAGCTTTTTAATAAGCTTAGAAAAAAATTATGCGTCTGACCTATAAAAAATGGTTAAAAGTGAAAAATCTCCTATTTACAAATCCTTTTTCTGGTGTTGTTTTATTGAATAATGTAGCTAATTAAGTTTCTTATAGAGTGATCGGAAAACATTTTAATATTTGTATCTGAACTTCACAAAATAAAATAAAACGTGCATTTTGGCGACATTTCTTTTCAGTGAATAAAAATAGGCGGTACCCAACGAATTTGTAAGTGCGAATTTCATCCTTATGCCATGTACAGAAGGATTTTAGCCCGTCGCTCAGTCTACGCCCAGAGCCCGGGGCCAACGGACATGCCTTAGTCTACGCGGCGCTTCCATCTTTAAAAATATACTTGGGGAATAACAAAACACTGTTGTTTGCTAGAGATTAGGGTTTTTATTGGTAAACGCCCAAAAATCGTTCGCTCCGCCCGATTCCGAATGAGTCAAGGACTAGTGGATCATCTTAATTAGATATTTACGCATTAAGTACCTACCTAAAGCCGTACTTCAGCTGGTGCCCACACTGCCTACTAGGTAGGTAGAGTTTGACATACTTAACTTTGCTTTCAAAAATGGAACTAACGAACGAATGGACAATTTCGGTGGCTAGAGTTAAAATATGTATCTCCATAAATCATTTATTTTAAGGGGGTTTCTCACCATCCTCCCAATAGCTTATCTACCCTAATAACGAAAAAATTTAAAAATAAAAATAAAATATTCGCAGTGGTTAGAAAACTCGGCCAACTTATCCAATATATAGCCACTATGCATAGCTTCGAGTACCGAATTATAAACTCCAACTTAATAAATAAATAAACCGTAAATCGTAAATCGAAAATATTCGTTATTAGGGTAGATAAGCTATTGGGAGGATGGTGAGAAACCCCCTAAGTAAGTTTTTAGTTTGAAATCAGGATTTTAGACTAGAAGGAAGTTTAGATTAGATGTTGTTCCTGATTTCAGTTCGATGGTTGAAGACGTCGAAACATGGAGGTCGAAAAATAAATTTGGTACGTTTTCTACAGGAGCGGACTAGTTTTACTTTTTTATTTCAGTTTTCATCCAGTTCTGTATAATTTATTATAGTAAAAAATCAATTTTAACCTTGTTGTGAGACATCTTTAGTCGAAAGGCTTTAAACATTCATTATAGAATCTGTTTGAGACATCTGTTGTGGAAAAGCTATAAACTAATTAACTATAAATTGTTTCACTGAGACATCTATGATTGAATAGACATACCTCGCGTAGTGTAAAATAATTTAAGTTTTGAAGAAACTGAAAGATGTCGCTCTTCTTTTTGTTAATTTCGTACAGAAAACCGAAAGAATTATAGAATCAACTTGTAATAAATACCACAAAACACTATTTTTAAGGTGAATTGCCTACTTCAAAAAAATAAATCTTGTGATATATTAGTATAAGAAGAATATCTGTGGCGGGCGGGCGGCATAGTAATGATACAAATCTCGTTTTACTCCAAAATTGATTAAATTTTGCACACTCGACCTTCAAAACAAGAGGAAGGTCACTATCTACATTAGGATTCTAAAAATTCTGCATAAATCCCGAGCAATACCGGGGGCTTGATATTGGGGGATGATAAAATTTATAAATAATAAATTTCTGTCTACACGCATTTTGTAGATGTTTATTTATTTTTCGATTTTACAATATCGGTATGAAGCATAGACATTCAAAATGATAGAGCAGCCCATCAGGAGGCGGCATGACTTGTCTCCTTTACTGTGATTCGTCAATAAATGGATGTGAGAGTACCAGATAAAATAACAATCTTTCAAAATCAATTTATGTTTTTTTGTAAAAAAGAGTCAATATGTCTAGAATTTGATATAAAAATGACTTATTTCCGGTATTCTCTGGTAAAACACTCTTAAAAATAAAGCTGCTTAGGAATTACTTACTAATATCTAATTGTTGGATGCGTAAAAAACTTTAATTTAGTTCATATTATAATTTTTTTGACACTAAAATAATATGTTATAATTTACCAACCTTCCTCATTTTTAGCGTCGCTACTCCAGTCGGTTCGGTTTAAAATGAACATTCAGATCCTGTGCAGAAAAGTTCCACAATGGACTGCGCTGCAAACCTTTGCCTTACCTTAGCAAATTACTTTTCTGTGCAGAGTCTGGTTATTTCAATGAATGCTCTTTGGCAGTCAATATACAACTGGTGTCATAGTTTATTCACACTGGTCATGTGATTTGTCTCCAGCTCGTCGAAATGATACCTAGATTTCATATTAGGGCAAGTCTACCATTTAGGATGTCTATGGTGTGAACCTATGACATGCATAACTTTGACTTTTATCCCTAACAAAAGATCCTGATAATGATAAATAAAAAAGGTTTGATGGTATAAAACTTTAATTCAATTAAATTACATGAGATCCTATCCCGAATAGCAAACATCCATGTTATAATAAAAATTAAATTAAAAATATTTTTTACATCATTCCACTGAATTTAAAATATATTTACTTAGTAAGAGGAAAAGCTAAAAAAAAAAAATGTAAATCATTTTCAAGAAAAAATAAAATTACAGCAAAGATCAGCAATGTATTTTTAAAAGAGTTTAAAACATAAATAAAAATATGTTACATTATTTATTTTTCTATTAGTTTGTTCCTAATCTACTATGTTAATAAATTTAATTTACATTGATGTTTTCTATACATTTATGGCTTAAGAAATATTGGTCAGCCTTCTTTAATGCTAGCAATTTTAAAATTCAAATGAATGCAATATTGTACTTCTATTCAAATAGGAAATGATATAAAAAAGACATTTTAAGCAAAAATGGAAAAGTTATACCCTTTTGTGGAAAATAATAATAATAGTTATAGCCACTATATAATAAAAGTTTTAAATGCTAAAATACAGCATTATTTGGTTTCCAACCTAAAAGCAAAAAAATTAAGATAATCAGTAAACACTTGTTTTATACATTCCAACTAATATTTAAATATTCCAAAGAATGATGTTTGGTAGTAATTACGAAGTTCGTAAAATATTATATCGATTCTGGAAAGGAAAAATGGCTAAAGCTCCAAACAGCTGTGATAAAGTTGAACCAACACAATAAAATATATTGTTTGTTTGATGAACACAAGCACAACCAAACTTATTAACAAAGCTTATTGTGTAGGTTTATGTTTCCTTTCCAGCTGCGATATTAACTAAGATGGTGGATTACATTCAATCAAAGTACAGCCATATAGGTAAGAAATTCTTGAAAATAACGTTGACACCGTAACAGTATGTGGCTTGAAAATTGGCACATTTTACCAGTATTCAATAGTACACTGCTTTCACTAATTAACCCCTGACCCGTTTTATAGAAAGTGTGCAGAGAACCAAAAGCTATAGATTTAAAGTCAAGCAATTACATATTCTTGTAAAACAAGAAATACAAATAAAAATTCTGTTTACAATAAAAATGATGACTGTGTGGACGTCCTAGAGGCAGCGACTCCACCACTTTCTCAACGACGTTAAAAGGAAACATATGGTTTCCTCCTTCACCAAGAGACAGAGTCAGACCAAGAAATAGGTTGACAGACTGCAGGATTGGAGCAGAACGGAAAGAACTAAGGACTGGAGGCTAATGGTGAGGGACCGCAGCCATTGGAGAACATTTACAGAGAAGGCCCTGTCTCACCCTGTGATGTAGCAATAAGACGATGATTATGGTAACTTGATGTAACAATTTTTGTTATTGAAATTGACAATTTTCTTAAATGTGTTATTATTAGTAAGCGGCTAGGCGGTGGCAAAATGAAGAATTCCAAGTAGCAAATCTGCAAAAACCTCATTCGGAGATATTGAGGTTTGAATGTCATTGTAATAACAAATCAATTCTAAACTTCATACTTCAATATCTCCGAATGATGTTTTTGCAGATTCGCGACTTGGAATTCTTCGTTTTGCCACCGCCACCGCGTACTAGTTATTATAGATGACACTTTTGTTTTTGTTAGAAACTTTCCCTTTTGAAAACAACAACATTGTGTATTATTGTTATTGTTATTGGTCCTATTGGAATACCGCCACATCCATTTAAAATCTGATTATGAAAAGTTAAATATTACTGGTGTAAGTGCTAAAAATTTAATTTTAAACCTTAGCATGTCATCTCACTGGCTCGGTAACGGTAAGGAATCGAAAAAAAAAACGGAAACGATGCGCAGAAAACTCCCACATTGAATTTGCTGCAAACCGTAGTAAACTTTACTTTTCTGCACAGGGTCTTCGGTTTATGTCGAATCCTTACCGTTACTGAGCCAGTGGGCGATGGGGCTTGGTGGAAAAAATTTGCCTAATTTATTATGTAGTTTAAGCAAGCAGTAAAAGAATCCACATGGAACCATTGGGCACGGATAAATCGAGACAGAAAAAAGAGCCTCTTACAAAATAAAACATTCCTCGTCAGTTGTGGAGGTTACAATAATCGTCCTTTCGCCTGTGATGATGAAAAAAGGCCTTTTTTTGTTTTCTGTCAGCTCTAGAATACAATCTAAAGCCTCAATTACATTGAGCGAGTTTACAAGCTTCTAGCCGGCGAATTCACTACTGTAATCATATTTACTAGCTGACTAGCAGATTGTGAACAAAACGAAGTAGTGAATTCGCCAGCTAGTAGCTTGTAAAATAGCCCCGTGTCATCGTTGCTTAACGACCAGCTGTTTCACCGATATTTTTATATGTATATAACATTGTCATCAAATTGCCAATAAACGTCAATTCTAGGCTAAAACTCTAAAACCAATTGTGATAAGCTAGCCAATTGTAAAAGCTAGCATATTGTTATGCTTGTCAGCTGATCGAAATATTATTCAAAAGCCGAAATGAGCCTAAAATAGTCATTTAACAGGAACAACTCAAATGTAAAAAAAGTTTTAAATGGCATTGATAGTGAATATCAGTGAAATAATTGTCAGCAAGTGTTTTCTTACGGGGTATGGATAGCAATCCGTTGGTTTCCTATCATTGTACAGTGTTAGTTGGGCCGCTACTTCAGTCTCTGGACCACCAGGGCGTTCTGCAGTCCGGCATCCTTGATGGTCTGATCCATCTGCGTCAGCTCCTTGTTGGGGAAGGTGGTCTGAAGGATGAAGGTCTGCAGCTGGTAGGCGGGGGCCGCTCTGAAGTTAAAAGGTTAAGGAATACACGGCGCAGTAACAGAAGTACATAATACATTATCATTATGATTCAATTAAATTTTGATCAGCAGAAGAGAACAACTGTTAGGTTGTGATGCTTGCTATCTGATGAAAATTTGATGGAATGCTGAAATGGACCTAGAATCAGCATGAACATAGACATTTTAAAAAACAAAATGGTGCTGATTTGCTGTTAGATGTCAATGTTACATTTGAACTTGGTCTGGAACTGTCATCTTTAGGGATGCTGTGTGGAGGGTTGAAAGAAAAAGGTATGTTAAGTGGGTATCTGGGGGACAATGTGTCCAGGTGTGACGGACAAATGAATCCATCCCTCCCACTGCGGTACAAGACGATGGGTCAAGAAAGTCTGGCTGGAGAGGTGAAAAGGTCTCAATCAACCAGTCTCTTCCGATCCGGCTCGAAACACTGTAGGCGGCCAAAAGCATGTGCCGCCAAGACCTAGACAAATCTCACCCAATGAAACCGGGCACCCCTGATAAGTCACCAAACGTAGCGAACCAAATGGATGACCTATGGCAAGGATGTTGGTTATACATTAAATGGTTCCTGGGGCGGCGGTACCCATACCTGCCTCCCAATTTGAAAATGCAACCTAAAAATAGAATGTCAATATATGTGTATGTGAAATTACAAAGCCAATTTTTGTATACGTAATATACAAATAAATAATGTAAATTTCCAAAAGTGGCTCCTGTAATAATTATTGGTGACCCATTGCACTAAAGAATAACTTAGAGTCCCATATAAGTTTTTTTAATGATTCATTGGACAAACATTTCGGCTGGATTTACTCTACAAGCTTCTCACAAGTCTTTGAAGTGACGTTATTTTGTTTAACTACATAATTACCGAAAAGTAAGTCCAAAATTTTTATTTTATTATTTTATTTTATTATTTTTTTTTAATATATGTTTTTTATAGTGAATAAATACCTCACAAGAGTCCCAACTGCTCCAGTCTGGAGCCAGTGTGACTATGGCATCCCCAATTGGGGTATGTTATTATGAGGCTGAAGGTAAGTGGGGAAGGGAAGGAGACGAGAAGAAAAAAGTGGGGAAGTACCTGGCCATTCAGATCTAGTCACTAAACACGGCTAAAGCCATTTCAAGCAACTTTTCCAATCTGAATGGTGGTCTTATACCAGGGCGATACTAAGAGTATCTTCCACTCTGGAACGTGCCGCAAATATACTAGATATTATTTTAAAATAATTAATTAATAATACACAAATCAATTAAATAAAATTTATTTGCGCACGCCGGGTTCGAACCGCTGGACTACGCCGGCAGTCATACGACGTGTAAATGAATGTTACAAAAGGATACGTGATGACATACTCCCTCAGGTTGGCTACTGTGTGGGAAAGGTTAAATCTTCCTGTTATTCTTGAACCATCAGCGAGGCGGAACTGTAAACAGATAAAAAAAAATAGTTTAATGAAATTCTAGGATTTTAAAATGAAAAAATATGTATAGTACACGCCAAACTTCAATGCAGACCTGAACTTGATACGATCCATTCTCGCGCAGGTACAGTCACTTTAATGACTTCTCAATAACCGTGAGCAAAAGAGAAAGATGCGAAAAACATATGCGACAGAGAAAGGCTTTAGGGGGAGGCATGACGTTCTTCTGATCTTAAACTCGTCTATTGTGACGATTTTCGTATCAACGTCGGTATTAAAGTTTGGCATGTACTATTTAAAAAACAACAGGTTGGCATTTCCCAGTCATAGACTTGTGAGGTTTTACAAAACAATAAATGAATGGTTCATCACGCAGAGTAGGTGTGTTTGTTTACCTGAATATTAGTGACGGGTTCTGATTCATTGATGTTGAGGCCGGCCTGTGCCGTGTTCTGGTTGGCCTGCTGGTCCAGGGGACTTGCCCCCTGAGGGGAGGTGGAGCCGATGGTGGTGGGCGCGGGGCTGGAAAATAACCACACTCATTTCAGGAATATTTACAGAGCTACAACATGTAATGTAGTGTAGATTAAGGTGATCCACTAGTCCTTGAAAAATTCCAAATCGGAATCCCAGTCTCTTTTCAGGAGGGAGGGATTTAAAAACACTTAAGATGATCCACTAGTCCTTGACTCATTCGGAATCGGGCGGAGCGAACGACTTTTGGGCGTTTACCAATAAAAACCCTAATCTCTAGCAAACAACAGTGTTTTGTTATTCCGCAAGTATATTTTTAAAGATCGAAGCGCCGCGTAGATTAAGGCATGTCCGTTTGCCCCGGGCTATGGGCGTAGAATGAGCGACGGGCTAAAATCCTTCTGTACATGGCATAAGGATGAAATTCGCACTTACAAATTCGTTGGGTACCGCCTATTTTTATTCACTGAAAAGAAACGTTGCCAAAATGCACGTTTTATTTTATATTGTGAAGTTCAGTTACAAATATTAAAAAGTTTTCCGATCACTCTATAAGAAACTTAATTAGCTACATTACTCAATAAAACAACTCCAGAAAAAGGATTTGTAAGTAGGAGATTTTTCACTTTTAACCATTTTTTATAGGTCAGACGCATAATTTTTTTCTAAGCTTATTAAAAAGCTTATCAAAAAAATACTCGATCACTTCAAAGGAAAAGATGTGTTCTACTCACAGTATTTAATTGAAGCATCTATATTATTTCTAAGCGATCACATTTTCAAAACTAATACACAAGATTTTATACGATTTTGCATTTTTCCGCATGTTTTCATCTTAACAAAGCTTTTTTGGAAAGGTTGGAAAAGGTATTTGAGAGTTGTTTTTTTACAGGTTGATTTCAAGGTCTGTAAAAAGCCTCAACTCCTTTCTCACTTATTGTTCCACACATCGCCACTGGCCATTCAGTTGATTAACCGCCCGACGCTTCACCCCGCCCTTAACCTCTTGTAGTCCTCCCGGCGGGTCCAGATTTTTTAAGCGATTTTGCCCCTTATCTATACAGAAATTGTATGAAGAACAAGATCAGAATCGCTTGGGCCATTCTCATTCTTGACATTACAAATTACTGGATAGCATTTAGCCACTCCCAATAATTCATATTAATTGCTAATGACACGCCGGGCACCAAAGATGGCGGACAAAATGGCTGTCATGTTTGAAGTCTATATTTATTCATTGTTTTTTAATATAAATCCATTGTGGAAAGCATAGATTTGAGTGATTATTAGGAAGTTTGTTTTATCTACATTATTTTGATGTAATTTTTGTATTATATCACAAAAGAAATGTTATAAAAATTGAATTCGTAAGAAAGGTGAGAAATGTTAAATATTTTACGTCGTATTGAAAAAATATAATTTTCGTTTGCTGGCTTTCAACAAGTTAACTGCCCAATACTTACTGATTTTTTAATGTTTTTTGTTGAAAATAAAAAAAAATCACTTATTATAACATTGGAGACTAAAATTGCATTTACTTTTTTTAATTCAAATAATGTTGTGAATCACCGGTTAAAGTAAGTCAAATATGTCCCTGGATACAGGATATCCCTAAAGTCAACCCTCGTTAACTTTTGCCTTTATCCCTCGGATGACTGGTAGGACAACACGTGGACAAGAATATCATATGATTTTACACTAGGTAACCATAGTGGAAAATATTAAAGGTGAAATTACTGAATAGCTGCCATGATTGGGTAATTCAATAATATTTGGATAATTTATATAGCGCCGTTTTCGTGAAAAATCACCTCAAGGGCGCTGATAGGACGCAATATTTGAGGGAGGCCTATGTTGAAAGTCCACAAAGAAAAAGAAACATTTATAAAGCAAATATAAAGATATTAACCTTCCCAGGAGATGACCCTTCCCATGGAAGGGCTTGGCCGGGCCACGTGACGTCTTGGAGAACTCTTCGTGGCGATGGTCCTCCATCGTCAGGTGCACCTCGGGTCCTTTACGCAACTCGCGAGGAATCTCTCTGGACAATGAAGTAAACAAAACATACATTACAATAGAAACTTGATACTTACTCAGATCGAAGAATTATATCAGACTTAGTATATTTATGTTCAAAATTGTAAATGGTAGTATAGATGGGCCTGATTTACTTAACCTCATTGAATTTCAATTACCTACAAGAGTTACTCGTTCCAAAATCCTGTTTAAATGTAACAATACCAGGACTGAGTATATCAAATACTTGCTTGTACCTAGCTTACATGAAGTTAGTAATAGATACCCAGTGTGGTGGATCTATTTAAATGCACGGAAGGTAGGTACAAGAACTATCATATCTTTTATTTTTATATCTTTCAAGGGCTAGAATTTATTTTATACTTTCTGAGGTCATTGTACAATCAAATGCCACACTTAATTGTTATTTTTTAAATTATTTGTAGTATTTTCTTGTGCTTGTATTTAATTGTAATTGTAAGGCTGAACAGAATAGATGAGGGAATGAGGTTAGGAAGAGAAAGGATAGAAAGTTTCTGCCTATTTAGGTCTAGTCACCAAACAAGGCTATGGTAATTTAAGCTTTTGAAGGCCAGCATATGAAAAATATATTTTTTCATTACGACGTAAGAAGTTTGACATTTCATACGAATCCAATATTTATAACATTTCTTTTGTGATATATTACAAAAAATTACATGAAAATAAGGTAGATTTCCGATAATACCTGAAATCTATTCTTTCCACGATGAAGTTATATCAAAAACAATGAAAGAATATAGAGTTTCTAAACCAACTCTGTCCATATTTTGACACGGCGGCCATTTTGTCGGCCATCTTTCTTGCCCGCCGCATCATCGACAATTTATTAAAATTATTCCGAGAGGCTAGACGCTATGCAGTATTTCGTTACGTCGAGAACGAGAATGGCCCAAGTGATTCTGACCTTGTTCTTGATACAATTTCTTTATACATAAGGGACAAAATCGCTTCCAAAAACCGGTGATCATACGGCCAACCAGTGGTTAAAGCAATGTTTCGATTAATAATGCATATTTCAGACTGACAAGATACAGAGAAAGAGAGTAAACTACATGTATAAATGCTAGGGGGTTTTTGGATGGCCCTGATTTTAATAACTCAGGTACGGGACATACGTCATTCCTATGTCTACCTATGTTAAATTATCGTGAAAACAAGCTTATGTGTCCAAGCGGTGAAGGGAAAAAAGATTTTGGTTGATGATTGTGATAAAAGTGAACATACCCTCTCTTCACACAGTCCAGGAAATCTGCATTGGTCGGGTCAGTGTACGGCCTCAGGTCTCCGTCATCTAAGCTAAATCCATTGCGCCATAAACGCAAAACTACATTTTCCTAGAATACAAACAAACATCCATAATAATACACATAAAACATGAAACAACAAAAAAACATCTAATTTTAGTGATAAGACCTAAATTACACATCTAGTCGAGTACTCCAAATTAAACACTCAAAACACATTAACTTATAGTTTTGACTTCATTTGCATATGGTTGTTTTTTTTTAGAGCGGATTTGTGGATAATGAGACTATAGGTAAATGACTTACTACTTCCGACTCCCCTCTTCTGGCTGGTCTTCTAGAATTAACTACAGTTGTGTCATCTGGTGTAGCACCTACAAAACACCAAAATAATTTATTACTAAAGATATAAAATGCAAGGTGGAGTTAGTCTAACTTCTTAGTTAGGTAGTTTGACATATTATGATAAGTTTCTTAACCTTCTTAGCCTCAGAACACCGAGTATGACTTTGAATTGTGACAAAAAAAACAAGACCAACTGTCGACACAAACTTTGATGTATCATAAAAATGAGTGACGAGTGACTTGGCAAATTTAATCAGTGAGGAACATTGTGTTTTCTTAGCTTCTGTTCACATAAAGTCTGACTTACCCAATCTATAGCCGGTTCCACCAAAAGACGTAGAACTCGAGGGATTTCCTCCACCGTGTGTTTCCACCATTTGGCCATGTCTGAAATTAAAATTAAAAGACAAATTATAACACTTTTTACGTACAGTTTTTATTAGGGTCACTCAGACAACATTGTACAAAATAGTAACAGTACAGTTTTATAAATCATGATATTCATTATACTTAGAAACTTATCAACTAGGTAAGTATGTATATTTGGTAACGACAAAGGGAACGCGGAACTAGCCTATGGTTGCTTTGTGCGGATTACTGTCTTCCAAGGGCTGTGCGGACCACAGGTAGCCAAGAGAAGGAGCGCGCCTTAACGCACCTAGGTATTTCTCAAGTCGGGTGCTTGGCAGCTGGTAGTAGATGTCTTCTGAGGGCCGTGTGGAGAACGGGTAGCCAGCAGAAGAAGGGTACTAGCCAAGGCAAGGTAGACAGGAGAACTGTGTCGTGAACTGACGAAATGCCGGTTATAAGGGCTCCGCGCTGGACAGCCGCTTGGTAGGGATGCGTAAGTGTCTTCTGCGCATCTCGCCGGTGTTGTGCAAAAGGAACGAGATAACGCCATACGGGGAGAGAGAGATGGTGTATTGTGTCAAATATTCTGCGAGCTATTTTATTGTTTCAAATATTATAAATTCGTCTGCCATAATTCTGGGACAACAAAGACGACATTAGCTGCTTAGGGGACATACATTAATTACGTAAGGAAAAAATTTAGACCCCTCCCCCCCCTTTGTGAGATTTAGTGGCACAACAATAAAACTTACATTCGGGCCACGATATTGCGTACCCCCAATTATTGCTC
Organism: Limnephilus auricula; assembly: GCA_951813805.1. Taxonomy (NCBI): domain Eukaryota; kingdom Metazoa; phylum Arthropoda; class Insecta; order Trichoptera; family Limnephilidae; genus Limnephilus; species Limnephilus auricula. The sequence goes on along the minus strand of OX638406.1, from coordinate 10,449,576 downwards.
CGCGTACCCCAAGGGATACGCGTACCACAGGTTGAAAACCATTTGGATTAGACATGTAGTTTCAACATCCTTCAACAGATGTCATTAGTAAGTTAGTTATAAGTAGTTTTGTGATGTCTCAACAGTTGTCAGTTAAGTAGTACCGTAGAAGAGTATCATCTATCATGTACAAACAGTTACGGCATAATAGCCGAAAGCATACGATAGACGCGTGCCCAGCCGCAGAATAACTTATAGAAAGGATGTTTGGTACAATTAAATATTCATTATAAACCTTACAATAACGTAACTAAAGCAACTTGTAACCTCAACGAACCTCCATGTTATTTGGGAGTTTCCCAGAACAATTCAAGTCATCTTAATTACTAGGATTAAAGTACATTACACAATATATTATGTCTGTTTCACAACCACCGAGCAATGCTAGCTACCCTGTCAAGTAAATGTCAGTTTTTACAGCTATGCTAAAAACCTGTGATTAAAGTTATTTGAAGAGTAGTTACTCAACACATGAACCGCTTAAAAAGATCTCTACACTCTCCAATCAGATTCCGTATAATATCAGGATGGTAAAAAGTGAATTGCCGTCAACGTAAAGAAAAGAAAACTCACTTCCTAACACTTTTGAACATGTTTCCAACAATATCTTGGTTCTTTCCGGGTCCTATGATCTGCTGTCCGCTTCTTTCTGAGCCTCCGGCGTAAAAGGCTTGACCTGAAATATAAACAAAGGCGTTAAAAACACGCAAGTAATTGGCTATGTTTGGTGACTTAGCAGGAGTGCCCGGTTTCACGGAGTTTGGTGGCGAATGCTTTTTCTTTTGACCTTCTGAGAAAAGGAAGACCTGAGAAGCCCGAGACCTGAAGGCTTAAAAAGATATAAACCTCCAGCAATCTAATTTTATCAAATTTGATGTGAAAAATTTCAACTTCTGACTTGATTTACTTGTAAACGTAAGTTCAAATCAAATGTGATGTAATTCACGTTTCTCGCTGGTACTATTGATTTCCAGACACCATGTATAATAAATTGTTCATCTAACCTTCCTCTTCATCACTGCTGCTGTCCTGCTGCAGGCTGGCCAGCGTCGCAAACCTCGTGTTGGTGTTCTTCTTGGATTTGTCCTTCTTCTGCACCCGGGCGGGGAGATCCTCCACATCATCATCGTCATCGTCATCATTGAGCAATTCCGGGTCGCTGTCGGAGAGGCTGATCACCGGCTCCTGGGCCGCCAGGGGGCCCGGGGGCACGGGTAGCGCTGGTTCCGCTGCACCGTCGTTCTCAAAGAATCGGTATATGGCGAGCTGGAAGAGATTGAATTATAGATGAGTTATTTGAGTTGGTGTTTTGTATACAATAGATACCCTAAATAACATGGAATAAGCTTAATAAGTATAATCCTGTAATTGACGGCTTCATCAAAACATAATGCAGAAAACCGCATTAATTTTACAAACGTATTGAAACACAAGCCCTTAGAGCAGTGGTTTTCAACCTGTGGTATGCGTGCCCCTTGGGGTACGCAAAGCTAAAATTGGGGGTACGCAATTTTGTGGCACGAATGTAGTTTTAAAACTCAGCTCAATGTTTTTGATTTTTGTCAGTTTACGCTCGGTGGTTTGTCTCTGATAGGTTTCTGGGTCGAAGTTTCAAAGGAAAATCCCACAAAAGCAGCTGTAGCTCTAAAAAATTTAATAACATTCACAAACACATATTTGTGTGAAAATACATTTTCTTCCTATGCGAATATTAAAAATAAATTTCGCAATCACCTGAACTCTGAACCGGACTTGAGGCTCCCTATGTGAAATTGAGCCAAACTTTGTAAAACTTTTCTCTGCAAAGCATGCGCAAGGGTCATATTGACTGTTAATTACATTGTAATATTGATTATTAACAGGAAATTGGGCTTACATTTTAACTAAGTACTTAATTGATACATGAGAAACTTTTTTTCTCCAATATTTGTTCAGGTTAAAAAAAATCACCCTCTCAATACACTTTGTGAGTTTGGAGTTGTGTATGGAGAACAAGTTTTTTTTTTTTTTTTTTTTAAATTTTTGAATTTTTTGTTGTTTAATTTCATATGTACTCATAGAATCACTGGTTAAAAATGCCCAAAGTTGTTGTTCACTCTGTAAAAAATTGCATTCATTTTATTTTTTATATCTATCTCGACACAGGTATATCCTAGTAAGACAGGCATCAAAAAAATCTCATGTAATTAAACTTTATACAGGTAAATAAATTAAAATTTTGTGACTTGATTGATAAATTCATGTAATCAGAGAATTAAAAATTACACAATGAAACATGTCTTTCATTACACACAACATAAGATAGATAGAGAGTAAGGTGTACAACAAATTTGTAGTAAGAGTCGAGTAGTATGCAGGCTCAGGACACAGAAAAATAATTAAATATAATGGCTGCAACTGGGACTCGAACCCAGAACCTCATGTCTATGTAATTTCATTTCACGTCATTTCCTAATAATCACTCAAATCTATGCTTTGCACTGGATTTATATAAAAAAAAACAATGAATAAATATGACAGCGTTCAGCGTTATATAAAAAAAAACAATTAATGAATATGACAGCGTTCATATTATCAAGCCATTTTGTCCGCCATCTTTGGTGCCCGGCGCGTCATTGGCAATTAATATTAATTATTCGGAGTGGCTAAATGCTATCCAGTATTTTGTGATGTCAAGATCGAGAATGGCCCAACCGATTCTGACCCTGTTCTTTATACAATTTCTTTATACATAAGGGGCAAAATCGCTTCAAAAATCCGGACCCGCCGGGGGGACTGCGGCTTGCAAGAGGTTAAATACCAACCCGAACTTGATACGGTCCATTCTTGTGCAGGTACAGTCACTTTACTGAATTTACAATGACTATAAGCGAAAGACTAATATGCGTTCAAAAAATGTGAGCAACAGAGAAAGGCATGGGCGGGGAGGCACTTTTTTAAAACTCGCCTATTGCGACGATTTCTGTATCAACGTCAGGTCGGTATTAAATTTTGGCATGTACTATACCTACCATTCTCTTCATTCATTTCTACTGTTTTTCAGTTAGTGTTATATTTGAGTGATGTACACATAAAATACTGGTAATTCCATAGGAGAGATGTCCAGTGAGTCGCCCAGGCAAAGTTGGAGAAAGAAACTCCATGGGTTTCCTGCGAAGAGATGCTGGACCTACTATGGAAAGAGGCCGCTGAAGTACCCCAGGGCAAGGAAGACTCCCCGACCACAAATAGGACAAAGGGAAGAAGAGCATTTAGTGAAAATAACCAGCAGTTTAGACAATACTGAAAGATTTAACATTTGTTTTTAAATATGTACTTGGAGTTGGCTAATAATTTTGTTAGGAACACATTACATTAAACATTACTGGAATTAGTTCATACCCCGTAAAACATTTATTATAGAAATTAGGTGCTACAGGCTGCCCTGAAACGAGTATTTCAATTTTATTACTTCGTCCGCGCAGGATTAGTACTTCGAGTAACCTATTTTCTTTTCATAGGTCCTTTCTATGTTTATACCAAAATTCTAAACCTGTTTATTTTAAACATCTATAATTCATGATTCAAAGTATTAGGCGAGTACTTCAAATAAATTCATTAATTTAAATATTTTCAAAAATAGAATTTTGATTTAACAATTATTGTTTTGCAAAATGTCATTCTCAAATTTTGACATTTTCTATTAAACAAAAATTATTATTTGTAATATATGGAAAATAGCTATAACATTTATAAATTATAGCCTATACGTTATTCTGATGTAAGAGCTATATTATGGTAAAGTTTCATTAAAATCCATTTGGTAGTTCTTGCGTGAAAGAGTAATAAACACACATACATCCATACAAACTTTCGCATTTATAATATCAGTAAGATTTACTAACACTAAGCCAAACTCCTAAAACCTTGATAAATTTGCTTTGGACAATCTAAGTTGTTGAAAAGACAGACACCAAAAATTATCCAGCTCACATTATAAAATGACAATTTTCTCAAGAAATTTTTCAAAGAAATTAGTAATCCAGACAAACTCAAAAGCCAATCTATTAATAAACAGGAAACCACATTAATTAATGTTAATATCTGGATAATACTTAAAAACTAAATTAAGAATGCAAGTACAGAAATTATCAATTTTCTATGTGCGGTTTTGACATTTCTATATCGTTTCAATATCTGGAATTATTAACCTCTTTCGCAACTTGTTTTATGTGTCTCTCCAGCTCCTGAATAAGCAGTATACACCGACGGCACAACAAATCATCAATATTAACTTTATTTTTCGATAAGCTTGTCTACCTTTCCCAAAAGGTTACCAAAAATTCAAATTGTCCTTTGTGATAGTAAAACCACCTGACAATCAATCAACTTTCACGCTTTTGTTTATAATGTCCTCGGCTTCAAGGGAAGAAAGGCGATACTGTCTATAATCACCATGAATAACAGATGAACGCAAGAACTAATTACACGTCAAGAAAATAGGTTAAACTAATTTAAAAAGGTGAAATAGTTACGTCTAGTTCCCATGCCGATGATTCGAGGAAAAATCTCGCTCGGTGCTCATCGCAGCCTGTCACGTCTGTGAACTGTTTCACCAGAGCCCCGTGGTTGTCGGACATGGTGAATATGTCAGTGGAATATCGAGAATTTCGGTCGTTTTGTTGCGCGAATAAAAAGATGCACACAGCCAAAATATTCAAATAGGCGCCGACAAACGTCAACGAGAATCTTCAAGTATTTTGGTTGTCATGTTGCGACTTTTTTTATTGGCGGCTGCGACTCTCTTATACCAGCCAGTTAAATAATTATCAGTCGGGTAGGTACTGAATAAATTTTTGCATGAAGCTCGGTAAGTTTTTGAAATTATGTGCAAACGCAGGTGTAAAAACTAATTCAATTTGTGAAATCAGCCAGTCGGGGTCCATTTGGTTAATTTTTTCGGCCACCTACATTGATAACTTGAAAAATCTATAAATCAATTTTTGAATATTATAAAAAATACTATATCGATGTGATGAAAAAATGCAAATATTTATCTTTTCGATGTGATGAAAAAATGCTTTTTTTTTTTACATTAGGTCTACACAGGAGACCCTGAGGAAAATAATTTCCCTCAGGGCCTATGTCATGTTTGGGGATGCTGTGTGAAGGGTATTTTTAAGGAAAGGAAGGAGAGGAAGTTCTGGGAAGGAAAAATGTGTGAGGGTTGGGTAGGAATCTGGGGTTCAGTGTGTCCAGATCATCCGCCGCCAAGACTGAGATAAACCTTACCCCATGAACCCGTGACCCCTGCTAATTCACCAAACGTAGCGAACCACTTGGGGTGACCTATGGCAGAGGTGTTGGTTATCCAATAAATGGTTCCCGGGGCGGCGGTACCCATTCCCGCCTCCCAAATTAAATATTTTTTCGCTAATAATTAAAACAAATTTTATCAGAATCATAAAAAAACAACAATAATGGTACAATTGTTTCACCTCACCTTTTTGCGCAAAACAGGTAACCCAGACATAGAAATAAATAGAATTGCAAATGGGATCAAATGCATTTTGTCATGGTTCATGTTTTCAAAACAGAATATATTTTACTATTTTTTTTCAATTTTTTATTATTCACTTATAACACTGCGAATTTTGACATAAGTGATATATTTTTTAAATTATATTTTAGAAAATGGAAAAATGCGTTTGGAGCCAGTTAATAAACATTCTTATTTTGATTTTAATTTCATGTAACTGATTATGAATATAAGCTCAGCCAAGGTTTTCAAAAATAAATTGCATATTTTTTTTTGCTTTTTTAACCCCTTGGATATAGAAAAAAAATATCTAGTCATCAAATATTCCCGCTTGAAAGTCAAATTCAAACAAAATTGCTGTTTCAGAATGTATCTCAAAATTAAATACTGTTTTTCAAAACAGATGTGTTCCGCCTTTCTTCCATGAAGCTACGTTCAAGCTGCGATCGAGTGTTTGAAAACACCGCTAGGCGCTGCACTAGCAAAATAGTATGACAGGTAGCGGTAGCATCGCTTGTAAGTAGCTACGCGAACGATGGGCGTAAGTCTCTTTCAGATTTACATTTTTTCTACGTAATCATAGGAAAAGTGCTTCAAATCGTTTACAATTGTTTTTTTTTCTTGTAAATTTTATTTATCACTTTATATGAAACTAAAACTACTTTTTTTGTGGGTCTAATGGACCCAGTTATTCGTATTTTGTGTAGTAACTTTAAACTTTTGAAGTTTGTGACGTTGCCGCTCTTAGTACCTTTCAACGATAGTCTGTATGGGTCCGCTAGACCCGGTAGAGACTAGCGTTTGTAAGCTTTTTTTCTATCATTTTATTACTATTTATTTACCTTTTTTTTACTTTATTTCAAAGAAAATGGCTACTAATAGGTTTTTGAGACCTAATGAAAAAGAAGAATATCTCATTTCAATATAATCGCAGAAGTAGGACTAACCCACCCCCACCAATTAATGGACGAAAGGTGAGTTGCAACCTAAGTAACTGAGAAAAAGATTTAAAAAAAAGTTTTTTGACCAAATTGCAATATTCCAATTTGTGGAGAGCACATAATATAGCACCTTTGTACATATGGTTATAAGTAAATTTGTATTAGAAAGAGATCGAACAATGTAGAGATGTGATTTTATTTCAAAGAAGATATTTAATTTTCAAAATTGTTTTTGTTTTATTTTCTATAATGATTTATCTCTTATTATTTTTTTATTTAAGTAGGTTCATTATAGTACTGTAAGCATTGACGAAGTATAATCTGGTCGAAGACTGTAAGAAAATACAGAAGATTTTGCTTAAAATAAGTAATTAAATAAATTATAACAATTAGCCTTAGCGCCTCCGCCCACTGAGGCAACTGAAAACTCTCAACTGCCAACTGTCTTTGTAGGATAATGTGATGGCCCGCACACTTCACAATCACACAAAACCCCGTTGTCAATGGTAACGCAAGCGGTGACTCGCGACTGTCACTGCTGATTGCCCTGGGCGGCCATTGCTAGTTGCCAGCTGTCAGCTGATTGTTCTTCGTCTATGGTTAAACAAGCTTTTTGACCAATCAAGACAGAGAAAACAGCCGGTTTTAGTTGGTTTTTAGTTGCCTCGTCAGCGGAGCGTCTTAATCTTATCATAAAAGTATGGTAATATTCCTTTTATTTTTGTAGTGACTTTTTGATTAAGTAAAAACAATAAATATTAGTACTTGATTGAATATCGTCTTTTTTTATTCACGGATTATCCTTATAAGAAAGTAAAAATTCACTTTTATTGATCAGTTTTGGAATAAACATATGATATTATATATGGTATATTTGCGGCATGTTCCAGAGTGGTAGATACTCTCAGTATCGCCCTAGTGGAAGACCACCATTCAGAATTGAAATGTTGCTTGAAACGGCTTTAGTCTTGTTTGGTGACCAAATCTGACACTCCTCTTCCCACTTTCCTCTTCCCCATCTCTTTCTCCTCCCCACTACCTTCAACCTCATAACATACCCCAATTAGGGATGCCCTGGTCTAACTGGCTCCAGATTTGTTGGGAGCAGTTGGGACTCTTGTGCGTTGTTCACTTTAAAAATAATTTTAAAAAAAAACCACATTACCATAGTGGTTTTAAAGCCAAATGGGCTGTGACAATGGGCCAGCGAGCTGAACTTAATAAACCCCGCAGACTGGTATTTATATAAAACTAGCCAATACCCGGCATGCGTTGCTGGCCAATTAAATAAATAAATTATTTTTTCTTTCGTGTCATTTCCAACTCATTCGACTCCTCTTCCTCTTCCCTTCCCGCTCCCCTTCCCTCCCGCATTCCCTTTTCACCTTCCCGTGTTCCCCCTCCCCTCTCTCACTTTCCCCTTTCTTGCGAATCCCCCCCCCCCCTCACACACTCCGCTTCCACGCCTTCTTCGCCTTCCCCCCTCCCTCGTCCCCCCTCCCTCGTCCCCCTCCCTTGTCCACCCTCCTTCGTCCCCCCTCGCGCGAAGCCCCCCTCTTTAAAACCGATCCTCCCGTGTACCCTTTCTCCCAGCCTTTTTTCCCTGCCGCCTAGCTCCATAAAATACACCCATTTTTCCAACAACTCGCGTGACCTATTTAATTTTTTAATGCAAATTTCATAATGCCAGAGCTCACCAGTATATCATTTAAAAATTTTTTTAATAGTAATCAGATGAAATTTTAATTGCAATCGTATGAATAGCATAGGAAATAATTTCATAACGCCTCGCCAGAGCTCACTATCCTATAACCATCCCGGGAGTGCGCACATAATATTCCCAAAGTTTCCTCGCAATCGGATGAACGATATGGCCGCGCGTAAGGTACGAACACACAAACAAATATTAATTTTTATATTACAGATTAAGTATGAGGCTTTATAAAAATAATATTTAAATCCTTTATTAACTAACTACCAATCACTTTATACATTTTTAATAAAAGAATAAAAAGTGCATTCTTGAAAACAATTGAAAAAATAATACTTAATTACTTTGTTTTGTGAGAAAATGTCAAATGATGTGCACCCAGGGAAGTATTATTAAATTGCCATCAGATATCCGATCAACCATACGGTCAAATATTAATATCAACGGATATTCACAATGCGTATTGGAACTGGTAAAAAATATTTAATCTCTAATAATATTGGGCCACTATTAATTATTGCTAATCAGGAGCCTATAATTTGTGTTCATTTACTTTTGAATGCAGTCAAATTCACAGTATAGGCAATGACATTATTGTGTATATGTATCGCATTGCAGTGAGGGTTGCTTGTATACAGCATGTCTCAAACTTGTCATTCGGTTTCAGAAAAGTAAATCCCAATGGCTTAAAATTTGAAAAAGTTCAATTTCAATGTAATTATTTTTCGCATCACATATTCTTCTAGTCTCCTTTCTTCGTTTATCCGCTTTGTATGTCCCAACCATTTATGCATCCTTTTCTTAGTCTTGTTCATTGTGTTAACATCAGCCATGCGTTTTTTCCCGGTCAAACGCAGTCAAATGTGTTTTTACACTCATACATCTTAGGGATCTCACTTTTACAGTTTTTTACTATGTCCTTTATCATGGATCCATTGAAAAAATTATCATTTTCTAAAATACAATTTGACAAAAATGTTAGTAAGACACTTGTCGCTCTTAACCGACGACAGAAATTATATTCTTAGTAGCCAAGTGGATAAATATAATAATACCTTCAATCCGCCACTAGGTTACTCCTCCATCATTACAAAGGTCACATTTTCCACACTTAGCTACACAAATCCTAAATGACCTTCTGTGCTAGAATAGAATAATATTTGATCTTGTTGTTTACAGATTTACAATAGCTTGGATGCTGATGCCACATCAATAGCAATAAGATTAGATTTGAAGAAGCACAAAATACAAGTTGTGGACAATGGGTCAGGGATATTACCAAGCGATATGCGAACAGTCGGTAACCGATACATGACGAGCAAATGCAAATCCCTCTACGATCTCCAACACAACCTGAACAAGTTTGGGTACAGAGGAGAAGCATTGGCCAGTGTGATAAATATGTCCAAATCTGTGTCGGTTATTAGCCTCCATTATGAATATGATAAGACATACAAGAAATCTTTTGAGAAAGGAATAGGAGATGATAATATTCAATCGGTGAAAATGAGACCTACCCACGGAACCACGGTATATAAATTTTTTTATATATTTGTATTTTTACATTAACTCCACACAGTAGACCCTGATGAAAATAATTTCCTTCAGGGCCTGTCATCTTTGGAGATGTTGGGTGGATAGTATTTTTTAAGGAGGGGAAGGAGTGAATGTGGGTCTTGAAGAGACCCATTTTGTAAGGGGGAAGAAATGCAGAGACCTGTTCTCATATTACAAATGTCAATTGCGTACAAATGTTAGGCGCAAATTTTGCATGTTTCCCGACTATGCACCGATGCCGAAGGGTTCAATGATGCTAGTTCCTCGGATCATCTTCCATTAAAATACCAGTAGAACAAGGACGTCATTCCCACTTTAAGGGCTGTGCTTTAAAGATTGCAATCTTTTTGTTAAGATAGGGGAATCTATCAAACGGACGTCCCGTTTCTGCACAGAGTCAAGGGTTTTCTTCGAGTATTTTGGGGCTCAAGACAAGAGGGCTGCCAAAATCAATATTGGAGCGGACTTCCGATTTGTACAGTGTCAGCAGTTGTCTACTATTAAGGTGTCTGCGGGGCCCTGTACAGGCTTCCATGGAGCCCCCATACCTGAGCTGGACACTTAATTTAATACATAGATTATCGTGATTTTTTTTTGAGCTTTACTTTTGGGTTGGACACTACGACGGTATTTCACCAATGAGTTCTGGATAATGCTACCCGTCAAGTAAATGCTTGTTTTTATCATTACTATGTTTAAAGTTACTTGACGAGTAGTTATTAATTAGTTTACTCACAAATGGCGAATTTCCCCTAAAGGGGCCTTTTAAAAAAAAATATGTGTGTACATATCACACAAAAATCCCAATTGCTCTGGTTGTCTGGATCCAGTAAGACTATGGCATCCTCAATTGGAGTATGTTGTGAAGAGAAGGAATTAACGAAGAAGAAGGTTGTCAAGTACCTGGGTATTCAGATTTGGTCACCAAACACGGCTAAAGCCATTTCAAGTAACTTTTTAATTTCTCAAAGAGGTACCTATGATTATCTGTTCATTGGCCATAGCCATGCAGGTATCTAATTACAATAATGTTAGTAACTGAGATGACAAATGAGTTAGGTTCCCACCCAGGATTCGTGATTTTAATTCCTCCAACGTTGCACAAGCAACATTTTCCGCTTACAATGATTGTAGTGGTAGTTTTTCAAATGTTAGGTTATTTGCAAAACTTTTATTTTTAATTGATAAACTAATGTTTAATAACTCAGGTCCGGGGCATACGTCATTCCTATGCCTACCTACGTTAAATTGTCGTGGAAACAAGCTTATGTGCCCAAGCAGTTAAGACAAGATTTTTGTGCATAGCACAAAGGGTAACAATTATTATAAGCAATAATTATCAGCCTAAAACACTCATCCACATTGAAAAAATCTTCCGGAATAACCCTTCCTTCGTCAGAACCTAATAGTTCAGAAGGACACGGGTTCGAGTCCCGTCGGCGGCATGTATCTTTTCTCGGAAGATTTTTTCAATGTGGACGAGTGTTTCAGGCTGATAATTATTGCTTATTTATGTTTATTTTTCTTTAAAAACAAAAACAAACAAGGAAATGTAAAGTTTTCTTCATCTACAGATTTCAATAAACAATTTCATGTACAATTTGGGCGTCAGACAAAAGCGAGTGGATCCCATTTTGGACATGGAAGAGATCAGATTGTCTGTTGAGACAATCGCGTTGATCAACTTCCACATATCGTTCAGTATCAGAGATGACAGCGATGGCAGACTCGTCCTCAAAACCCATAAAAGTAAAACCATTCGAGAGGCATTCTTCTTCCTGCTGGATGAAAGAGTCGGTGATACTCTACAGCCCATTGAGATCGAGATGGATAGCTACAAGATGGATGGATACATTTCCAAAGGAGCACACAACAATAGAATGTTGCAGTACGTCTATGTAAACAAAAGGTCGATTAAACATTCAGAAATACAAAAGTGTGTAAATGATCTTTTACAGAAACAGAGTTTTTTGTTCAGAGAACATAACTCAAGATTTGATAAAATGGAGACTAAATCCAATTATCCCGTAAGTACAAAAAAATAATGATTTTATTCTGTACAATGTTCTGTAATGTTACATAATCCTAAATATTTCACCACCTCCAGAATAAATTTAGCATTCAAACCATGTTTGGATGCCATTTCTGCCAAACGAGTAGTACATGCGGAAGTTACTTACATAGCGCGCTACCAGCACTATCAGTAGTGTACAACTGATGTCACACTAGCAACATAGTATGGCAGATACTAACCATAGGCGCATTTCATACGTGCACAAAGTCCAGTAGCTTGTAAAAATCTCTGTGTACGAATGGCCTTACTTTAACATGGAGGTCATCAAACCATATAAGACTATCTAAAGTATAATATTTATACACTATTGTTTCAGAAAGATCAGTGGCCTGACTTTAATTCAAACTTAAACGGGAAAAAGTTTCCTGTGTTTCTAATAAACATATCTTGTCCTTATACATTGTACGATACAACATTTCTACCAGACAAGTCATTAGTACAATTTAAAAATTGGAAAGATGTTCAAAAGTTGATTCGCACATTTGTCAGAGAATTTATGAAGAAAGAATTGGGAGATACTGCAAATGGAGAAATCATAGAAGACAATGAAGAAGTCAGTGAATTAGTTGAGATAGAAAAAAGAACCTTACAACAAAAGGAAGGTGATTTGCTGAAAACTGTTTTGTGGAAAAATGCTGCTGATTTTGGTGCATCGCAGTTGCAAAATGCAATAAAAGGTACTTATTATCAAATATTTAAAGAATTATTTACTTAGTAATTATTTTATTTTAATTTAAGATAATGAGAATTTGAATGTTCATATCTTGTGATTAAAATAGTACAACCTTTCCTAATTCTAATTTAACTCGAGCAATACCGAGTGCACTTTCTGCTATTGACACATTTAAAATGTTTTATTTTTCTTTAAAGGTATACCAGCCAAACGCAAGAGCAAACATACAGAAAGAAACAGGAAAATTAAAAAACCAAAAGTTTCTATTGAAAAAACATGTGACCCCGTACCCGAATTTTTCACACCAACACAAAACGTTAGTTTTGTTAGTAAAAAGATTAAAAAGCCAAAAAAAATTAAGAAATGCAAGAAAGACCCATGTTTAATTTTAAGTAATGCAAAATATGTACAAAATATGCGAGAAACTCCGCTCGTTTTGTCGCAACTTTCTGCTGGTTTCAAAAAGCCGTTAGTCAAACAAGATTTGAATAAATGTGATAACGCAAAAACTTTCTTGAATGACTTCGGCATTAAATCAGCTCTACTATTAAAATCAGTTAAAAAATCAAGCCATAATGTAAAAGTTACTGAATTCATGAAAAAGAACAAAAAGACTACCGAGTCACATACAAGCATTACACAATCAAGTGTAATTCATATGAAATATAACAATAATATCAATCCTAATATTGTAAACGAACAATCAAGTCATAATAAAACTATCCAGGAAATCAAACGTTGGCTAAAAAATAAATTTATCAACAAACCCCAAATTGGCATCGAACGCACAATTAAAAAGACCAAACGAAACTACACTCTAAAACATGTTTTTAATGAAGCAGATAATTATTTGAATTCATCAAAAACTTACAATGTTACACATTGCAAAAATCTTAAAGAGTATACAATCAAAATACCGAGGAAAGTATTGAAATCAAATTATAATTACGCTAACAATAAGCCAGTTGCTTTACCTATACGTACATTTAAAACTACACATGACATGATTAAAACTATAATAAAACCAAAAGCGACCCGTAATATTGAAAACAATGAAAAAAATATTTCAATTAATGTTCCATTCATTGATCCAAATAAGTCAGATGTAAACGATAATATGTTGTCGATGAGGCCATATTCTTTGAAAGACTTTGGAGTGCAGACAGACTTGTGTTTTATGGATTTGGAAATGTTAATGCAAAATTTACAAAATAAGTACAAAGAAATTGAAAATTATAAAAGAGGTCAGAAAGAAATTCAAAATTTCACAGATTATACTCTGAATAAAAATCATGATTCCAAACAAGATTCTTTTCCAAAAGAAATTCAAAATTCCAAACAAGTTTGTACGCCGAATGAAATTCAAAATTCCACAGATTGTACTTTGAATGAAATTCATAACTCCAAATATGACTCCTTTCCAAAAGAGATTCAAAATTCTGGACAAGATTTTATTCAGAATGAAAATCAGAAATGCAAACAAGAGGGTGGTCAAGAAATTCGGAAAGAAAGCCAAGAAATTGATGAGAGGAGTTTGTCAAACATGAGCTTCAACAATTATATTTCCTCAATTTGTAAAATGAGCAATGGTTCATTAGACGAAAAGAATTGCAAAAATGAGGACAGTCATTCATTTTCACATATTAAAAAATGCAATGAAACCTACAGCATTGAGGACAAAACAAATCAAGCGCAGAATTTAGAAAAACCTCAAATTTCAGATATGGCATCAGACACATTCGATATTTCCGAGTTGGATAAAAATATGTCGATTGATATTGATTCTTACAATGATCAGTTAAAAAAGCGTGTTTGTGAGGATTTATGTGTTAATCAAATAATTATTAATCAAACACAAAGCCTTATTTACGCATCGGACACAGAGAAAAATGTTACATCCATTTCAGAGAATATGTACAATTTTTCAATGAATTCAAAAAATATGAAAGTGAATGTAAATCAAAGTTATGCAAATGATGAGGTTGAGGAATTTGAAATTTTTCAAAAAAATTCAAATGTTGCAAATCAGAAAAATGATTTCGCTAATGAATCAGCTCACCAAATGAAAAATAATTATTCATCGCTAAGAGAAATAAGCGAACATAATAAGAGTAAGAATGATTTTTTCCAAAGTGAAATAAAATCCATGGAAAACACTCTTACATCAAACATGGAAGCAAACACTAAAACTATCGAAAATTTTGGTCTTATCAGTGCTAGTTTTCAAAATTGTCTTAATAAAGAGTTCAATAAATCGTCCGATGAAAATCAGGAATTAATTTGCACAACAAAAAGCATGTCAATTCTAAAAACGCCAAATTCGTATTATATAGACAATGTGAGCGATAGAAATATTTCTAATGATGACGACAATAATTATTTAAAATCTTTGAAATTAATAAAAGATGACTTTATAAAAATATCAGAAGGAGACGGGAGTCCAATTATTTTAACGCATAATAAATTGGCTGATCAAATTGAAGATGGAATAAGTTGTACAACGCCAGTTGTGAAAAGAAACAGTGAATGGAATATGAATATAGATTCTTTTGGAAAGATTTTTTATATAAATAACAGAACCGGGATGACAGTTTATGAAAAGCCAGAAATGAAGGAAAATACTTCTTGTCCATATACAATTTGCAAAAGACCAGGATTTTTACCAAAAGGTAATTAATCTATTAAATAAATTTGAAACATAGGAATTGCTTACCTATTTCATCTCATAAGATCTGTTCGGGATGGGCAAGTAGTTTAGTCAAGTAGCGAGTAATTTAGTAACTAAATGTGTCCGAACACCATAATTTTAGTAGAGCAGTTTAACCTGTGCTTTAGTAGAGTTATTTACTTTCATCTCACTAATTTCTTCTTCCACTTCTTCTAAAATAAGCATGACAATCAGGTTAATTAGCTTATTTTCTTTGTAGCATTGCAGCCTGTTCATCTTGCAACGCGCCACTTACAAATGTACTCTACTCAACCGTAATGCGAACGCTTTTTGGTCAGTCAAGTAGCGAGTTACTCGCCACTAATCAAGAATAAATGTTTATTATTTTTGATACAGGAATGTCGCCAATACTGAAGCTTGGAAAGACCGCACTGGAAAAACCGGCTGACTTTCATTTTGCCATAAATGCCAAAGTCAATGCAACATCTGACCCATTGTCTAAAGTGAAATGGGGTGAATTATATTACAATGAGGTATGTACCCTGATCAGATGTAGGGATTTCAATAATGCAAAAAAATGGCATCCATTTGGCCTCCTCCACAGATATCCGCCAGCTCCACAGACATATGAATATTATATTCATATGTCTATGGCCAGCTCTGATTCCTTGTCTTTCTTTTTCTGGTCTCTTCCAATGGTTATCATCAGACGTTCTTTTTTCATGACCAGTCCATCGCAGAATTTCAAGTCCATTTTAGCCTTTAAACAAATTGTGACCAGCAGAAGAGGACAACTATCGTGATGCTTAGCTCGTCAGCTTACTACAATTTGATTGAAAGCTGAAATGCACCTAGAATTGGAGTCCTGTTAAATGACAAAAAACAAAATGGCACTGAATGGCCATTTGAATTTCTGCAAAACAACTGAGCCTTATGCTGGGGCCGCACCTGCGTGAATTGTCAATAAGCTTTGTGCTATGACACGATACACGCAAATGTGACCAGCCATTATCAGCTATCGTCTCAATCATTCGAAATTCAAAACTATTCATTTTTTCAAGAAATATTTTTTTGTGTCAAAACGTACGAAGTATCGGCACGCATTACTCCGTGATGATATATGCAGGTGGGGCCCCAGCATTAGAGTATTAGTGTGAATATAATACAGTTGTTACATTTCCCAGGCCTTGTATGATGACTTTGCAACTGAACTTAGGAAGAACAGGGACGCATTGGAAATGGGAATAGATGCTGGATCCCAAAAACTAATGAATGTTAAGAATTATTGCAAACTTAACCCGCTGGTTTTTGACAAGTCCCTGCTGAATTCAGTGAAGGTATTTATTTATCTAAATACAACATTATATTTTAATATAATACAATCCTTGAACTAAACCAATTGATTAAAGAGCCGTCATGACAGGGTTAGGTAGCTCAGCTGGGCAGTACATGAAGTAAGGATGGAAGATATCCAAACACCTAAGAGACTTCTCTTTAATAATCCTGCAGGACAACAGAGTATTGAGAACCAGTTGTGGAGACAAACACTGGGGCCTTAGGCATAGGGGACTGGAGTGATCAGCAGGAGTGGACGCTTTTGATGGAGATGGTGAAATGATAATATGATAAAGACGAAAGATTTCAATGTGTAATATATTTCTCTTCTTCTTCCTTGCACTTTCCCAACTCATTGCCTAGGTAGGCTGTTGGGGTCGGCTCTCCTCGTTCTCAGGTTGTAGCTTCCAAGGTTCTGGGTATCGCTTTCATCCAGGCCGTTTCTACGTAGGATTTTGGAGCATTGAGTCGTCCAGGAGTTCTTTGGTCTGCCTCTGGATGACTGTCGATGAAGCTCCATAGACATTGCCTGCTTCACTGTGTGGTCTGGTGGTCTCCGTTTTATGTGACCATACCATCTCAACTGTCGTTCCTCTAGCTTACTGTTTATGTCCGTGACATCCAGGCTACCACGAATGCGTGAACTTTTAATCTTATCTTTTAGTGACTCTCCTGCCGACCATCTAAGCATTCGCATTTCTGCTGATTCAAGTTGCCTAGTGTAGGAGTTGTACATGGTCCAGCCATACATTATTGCGGGTCTAACAATAGTCTGGTATACCTTTCCTTTTAGTTTTATAGGCATTTTTGTGTCACACAAGATTCCTGTTACGGATCTAAATTTGCTCCATCCCACACCTATTCTATGGTTAACATCTGCTGCACATCCTCCATCTCTGTGAATGAGTGAGCCCAGATACTTAAATGTGTCTCGGTTGGCTAATGTTACTCCATCCAGTTGCATCGAAGAAGTTACAGCATTTGTGTCTTCAAATGGCAAGTACCATATAATATAATATGTAATATGTTTACAGGTGATTAATCAAGTGGATAAGAAATTTATAGCAACGATAGTAGAAGATACAAAGGGAAAGTCTAAATTTCTCACTTTATTCGATCAACACGCTGTTCATGAGAGAATAAGGCTGGAATATCTTTTAAATGGTAACTCATTCACATTATTCATTCATGTAATTGGTTGAGCATAACGAAGTATATATTTGTTTGTTGCAATCCGATTCCGGTGCAAGATGGCTGTTTTCATAAATAAACCACTCATTAGATTGATATCTTCGGGCTTTTTGTAAGGGGCAACTTTCGACACTACTTTACCATGTATATGGCAACAAAATGCTGTATTTGACGTCATACACCATAGACGAGGATAGAGGAAATTCAAAATGCCACTCAGTTCTTCCACGGACATTCTAAGTTCTCTGTGGGTTGCGAAGATTTGACGTCACAATGACGTCATGCGTCTTTTTCATTCGGTTGGCCATTTTGTTCGGAGTTATGTATATCCCCCTGGCTGATTTAATGGTTCTGTAAAGATTCTTTTTTCAAATGTGAAACCATCATGTTTATTAATTAAATAGGTAGGTGTGTAAGTATCTACTTACAAATCTCATAATTTCAGATGAAATTTTTGTTTTGGTTTAAAATAATAAAATAATATAATTAGAAACATAAGTACTTTTTGGAAGAGGGGTTTACCATTCAGAAAACTACAAGTTAAAAAATAACTAAGAAAAATATGCTAGGGATGAAATCATAAGTACACCTACTTATCTAAAAAGTCTATGTGATGTAATATGAAGGGTCAAACTTAAACGGTGAGCTCTGGCGTCGTGATATTTTTACAGCTTTTTCTGTCTATGATTTCTAAGTGTATTTGCTAGTTTATTTACATGACGTAAATTACTTCCATCATGTGCCATGGAGATGATGCCTTCCATCAACAATTTTCTGTTTGCACTATGATTGGATATATCAACTAACACAAAAGTAAAAAAAACCATATTATTTCAAACAATAAAAAATGCAAATTCATTAATTATCTGTGATTTTTAGAATACCAGGAAGGAAATAAATGGAAATCTGCATCGATCACAAGACCACTAATTTTAGATTTACAACGGTACGACATTGTCACGTTGCTGAATTGCAAGGAAAGCTTTGAGAACTTGGGACTGACATTTCAAAAGAGCAAAATGGACGAAAGTAAAATTGAAGTCACATCGATTCCTTCCTGTTTCCAATGCAAGGAGTTAAATGAGGTTAGTTTGATAATGTATACATTCACTAGCATGCACTCGTAGAATGTTGAAATTCATTATTATTTTAGTTCTAGTTGTCACATTAAAGATTCTCATCAAATTGGCCATGACCGCCATTTTGATTTTTATGACGTTTGCCCCTTCAAATAATGTTCCCCTTTAACTGTCGATTCTCGATGTTTTGCCAAATTTTATGGCCGTTAGGCTTTGAAGGCTGATTGAACAACTCAACACCAAACTTGGACAGACTGAGAATTGGCAGTTAACAATTATTATTAAGTAGATGAAGTTGCTGTGCCCGTTCTCCTTCCGCCTCCTCTTCCCCTCCCGCTTATCCTCCCCCTCCCGTGTTCCACTTTCACCTTCACCATCCAATCTCACAACCTTCCCTCACGCATTCCTCTACCACCTTCTCCGCCTTCCCCCCTCCCTCGTCAACCGTCCGCGAACCCCCCCTGCTTAATTCCCCTCTGCCCCTCCCGGTTTCCCCATCCCCTCCTGCCGTTTTTCCCTGCAGCTAAACTCCATAAAATAAACCCAATTTTCAAACAACTCGCCTTTAGCTTATTTTAATTTTTTAAGCAAATTTCATAACGACAGGCTTTATAAATTATAGACTATTTCTTATTCTGATGTGTGAGCTATATTATTTTAAAGTTTAATTAAAATCCATTCATTAGTTTTTGCGTGAAAGAGTAACAAACACACATACATCCATACAATCTTTCACGTTTATAATATTAGTAAGATTTATTTTAATATGGAAAAATTATGTAAAATGGGAGATAGCACAATGGGCCCATGGTCTGACTGCTCACGGGAACTATTGAAAGATTCTTGGACTGTTTCAGGACGACAGTTTACTGCAACTTGTAGACCAGCTGATAGTCGAAGAGATGGATATATTCAAATCCACAAGGAGAAACACCAGCAGTGTTCCTGCGGCAATGATGAAAGTGATTAGTTCTAAAGTAAGAAAATGTGCTACTACCAACTTACAGGCATTGCAACCAGAATTAACGAGAATACAGTTCTCACACAGTTGCATTGCTTGCACACAGCGTGCTCCAAGCTTGTTGTTTAACTTCGTAAAAGCAAAAAAATGACGTGCCTCGACAAAATAATATCACGTGATCAAAAATTCTCACTTAACTTTCAATTTCAAACAGATTCCCTGTATACTTCAAAATAAAATGCAAACATACTTAGATAAATAAATACAAAGCGTGGTGTTCTCTCTTTCTAACAATGTTTAAATCATATATCTCACCGCGGTACAAAATGAGATAGCATGATGTTTATGAGTCAGTGTCAGACTGGGAGAAATATTGATTGCTATAATATGATTCCAGGCATGTCATGGAGCCATTAAATTTGGTATGGAGCTGACGAAGCAGCAATGTGAACAAATGATAAAATGCCTGGCAAAATGTAGGGTACCATTCCAATGTGCACACGGGAGACCAGTTTTGACAATACTGGCCGATTTCAAAGATACCAAATATAATAAGGTAGGAATACTTGTGGTTAATATTTAATAACATCATATGGTAATTAATTGACATAACTGACAGTAGGTTTCAGCTAAGAACCGAACCGAATGCTTTTGATATGTTACTCCACAGAGGGCAATGATAGTTGTTTACAAGCATATTGCTTTTCAAACAAGACTAAAACAAAAATATTGCCGTGTTACAAATAACATGACGATATTTAAATTCCTTCCGCTACCATCATTATAAGCGAAAATGTTGCTTTTGTAATGATGGAGGACTTAGGACGATGGAGGCTAGCAGAGAAATGAATCCGCAAAGTCTGGGTGGGAACCCAAAGTATTTGTCCACTCAGCTATTAAGTAATTTATTTGAAAGATAATAGTTTCATTTATTTTGTTTCAGGTGAAAAAACTCAATATGAATAATTTGAAGGAAAGAGAAAAACGATGATTTATTGTAAAAGAATATATTTTTTAATTATTATGAACATACAAAATATGAAGAAAATATGATTAAAATGATTGCATGCATGTTCTTGTTGGTAACAACCTAATAATATAAAATAGAATTTATTTTACTTATGAATAATATAACATGGAAGCGTCAAATCATCAGTCCACCCTGATTTATGTACTTCAATGGCCCCAATACATTAACATAGAAATAATACCAGTATTTCACAATTTATTTTATTTTTTCTCAATATATATACTTTTTTACGTAAGAGTCGTAGGAGCGACCCTTTCTCATGTGACAAATGTCAACCATGTACAAACGTTCAGCGCACGTTTGGCAAGTTTCCTGACAAGTTTTTTTTGGCAAGTTGCCGAAGGAATCAATGACTCTAGTTCCTCGGAGCATCTTCCATTGATATACCGATTGAACAAGGACATCATTCCCACCTGACGCCTGTTCTCTAAAGATTGCAATCCGTTTGTTAAGATAGGAGAATATATCAAAAGGACCGCTCGTTTCTGCACAGAGTCGAAGGTTATTTTATTTTTATTCCTCTGTTAAAATTTCGGGGCGCACCGATGAGTAGACTTCCTTTTTACATAAACATCATTGAGTAAATGCTGACATCAATGATACACATAAATTAATTTAGTTTAAAGTTTGTTGAAGTAATTATTAGCATGAAAATAAAAATAAATAAAAAACTGAATGTAAAAATATCACTTTACTTAATTAAATGGGTATTTAATACTTGTGTAACTCGGTTAAATTGTTTTTATAAACTTAATATAATTTTCAGTTGTATTGCTTTCCTATGACTATCACGTAATATTAAAAAAAAAATTATCACAACATTAAAAAAACATCATTGATAATAATAATATGTATAATCGTAGTATAACTAATACGTAACGTATTACATCCTAACAGTGAAAAACTTGACTTATTATCACTGCGGGTGTACATGGTTAAAACAGCTACGTTTGGTGACTTAGCAGGGGTGCCCGGGTTCATGGGGTTCATAGTCTAGGACTTGGTGGCGGATGATCTAGACACACTGAACCCCAGATACTATATTCCTACCCAACCCTCATACCTTTTTTCTTCCCAGAACTTCCTCTCCTTAAAAATACCCTCCACACCGCATCCCCAAAGGTGACATAGGCCCTAAGGGAAATTATTTTCCTTAGGGCCTCCTGTGTGGACCAAATGAAAAAAAAAACAAAAACAGGTTTAAGGCCAATTTTACTAAACCAAGGATGAGTCGGTGGATACCGCAATTATAAGTAAGGGGGATATTATATAAACAACTGGTATTAGTGTTGCCCATCTCACTAGGAGTGAAACCTCTGTGTTGAGATAGCAATTTACTGGAGTTAAACACAAGCGTGCACAATACACTTACATCAGCCTTTAATTGTTTCCAGATCTCCATAACACGGTCATACAAAGTTTTAGCACACGTACTCCTCATAGATCTCATTTCCACAGCATCCTTCATAAATTATCAAAAATCTTTAATTACTATTGCTCCTGCATAAGTATGACGTAATCTTTGACGTGATGAACCCCGTGCGTGCCCGCCACGTGAAGGTTGTGCGAGCTGACAAACACCTTGTTGATGTGAGCATTGTGCAGCTCGGCGACCTGTGACGATGAGGCCGCCGCCGGATCTCCCGAACCAGATAGACTGCCGGACCTGAAGATGGAACTCGGTTAATTTGAAACTTCGAGATGGCAGTCAGTCCTTGGGGTCATGTGGACAGTTCCACGACAACTCAACAAAGTGGCATTTCAACACCATTTCTATACAAGAGTCATTAAAAGTTATGAAAAAAATATTTGAAAAATAGCCCATAACCTAACCTACCGTAACCTATTTAACCAATTTCATCACTTGTAATGACGTTACAAATGAGGTGATGAAGATGCATGTTGATGAGTTGTCTTGTCACCCAAGTGGACATTGACCCCCCCAAAAATACATTATTTCCGGAACAAGTAGTTTAAGTGGGAAACTGGTGAAACCTTAAAATTCCAATTTCGGACTCAATGTACTCAAAAATGAAAGCTCAAAAAAAAAAAAGTAACAGTCCGTGAATAAGAAATCTTCATACAAAAAATTGATATTGAAATGAAGATTTTTTTAAACAATACCAATAATGTTGTATTTTTCAATCTTAGCCCTCTAGCTCACTGAAAAATCAGGGACCGCCACTGTAAAACTTATACCACAAAATTGACTCCAAATGTAATAGTGATTGATTAATGATTTACCAGTTTTTTTCTCTCTACTATGAGTTTCCAGACAACATGTATAAGAAGACAATAATTATTCATAAAAAATAAAATATAAAACAAACTGCAAATGTCATCATGTCATCAACAGCACCATTTATTTATTTATAAAGTAGAAGATAGTTAATTAAGACATTTACATATTTATTTATACTGGGTTACAGATGTTCTCACTTGCGTGAGAACAATCCAGTTATAAATCTCACATATATTATCACGATACATCTCCATACTACGCGGCTGCTTGTTTCATGGTGACCAATAGAAAAATCATAGTTAATTCGTGAAGTCTAGGGTAAACATAATACATATGTTAAATTTTTGAAAGGTCTCCATTAAATAATTCTAGGTCCATTGCTGCTTTACACTAAATTGTTATCAGCTAATAAACATAACCACTCGAGCGATTGGTGTTCTGTTTTTGATTTGGCCATTCAATTTAAATAGTATCATTCCTCAAAATGTTAACCACTGGAGCGACAGAGCATTTAAAATATTTTTTCTCGGATTGCTAAAGGAAATTTGTGTGCCCACATTAAAAAAATCATATCTCCGAATTTGAATATGGAGACACACAAACCGATTATAATTCTATGTAGCCAATGAATTCCCCTATCTTTTGTCTATTGTCACATATTTGTAGGATTTATAAAAAAATATATAATTAAATCTTTATCTTAAAACATTTTAAAGAATCTAAAGAATATTTTTTTTTTTATATATTTCGAATTTACAATATATTATATAGTCGTTTTAATAAAAAAAAATTTTTTGAAAATTTGCCAAATTTTGGCAACAAAGCAATCCGAGGTTTTGGAAATAGTGTCATAAAGTGGCAAAAAGTGCCCGAGTGGTTAATATGGAAACATATAAACTGCTAACTGCGGTTTAAAACTAATGAATCCACCTAGATTTCACAGTTTATCCCATATTTGTAGGTTCGTTAAATATGGTTCAATTTTGGACCGATATCAATCGCACAAAAATAAAAGCAGTCCGAATTTGGACCTAAATCGCTCCAGTGGATAACAAATTGACAGTTAAGCAACCTACCAGGTAAGTATGGTCCTGTACATTTTCATTGAAAAAAAAATATATATAATAAAAAAAATAATAAAAAAAAAATACATGTACATTTACATTTTTGGGGTGCACCGCGCTGGTTGTTCAGATGCATTGTACATATAGTTTTGTATCGCTGATCAAAGAACCGGTGGATTTGCATCCATTGTTTTAGCCATAGGTTTTTTATATTTTCTAGTGTGTAGTTAGAAGTAAGATTGTAGAAATTATTGAAATTTGTACAGCGCCCTTGAGGTGATTTTTCACAAAAACGGCGCTATACAAGTCATCCAATTATTATTATTATTATTATTATTAAGCATTTCTGCTGATCACAATTTGTTCAAAAACTGAAACCGCTTTTAACTATGATCAGCTACGAAATTTATTTGCATATTATTGTGTGAATAAGTTGAACAACAAAAATATTTCCCCCTGTGATGAATTTAGTATTTAGATTTCTTTGAAATTATGTATTTTACACGTCAAACGTTAATGATGACCTGAACCTGATACGATCCATTCTCGCACATTTATACGACTTTAAAATGACCGTATGCGAAAGAGATTGATACATAAAACAAATGTGCCACACAGAAAGGCGTCAGCGGGGAGGCATGCCGCTTTTCTGACCTTAAACTCGTCTATTGATACGATTTCTGTATCAACGTCAGGTCAGTATTAAAGTTTGACGTCTAATTTAAAAGGGGTGCAATTTTACCAAAACTCGTTCCCAGGATGAGCGTTTCCATCCCACGCATAAGTTTCCACCAATAGTTTTCCTCGGTTTGAAACTCCGCTTAGTTTTGAAGAAGGCTCTCTATCTGATAAGTGAATGTTTATTCCACCTGTAAAAAAAAAATATTTGAAGAAAATATTTTAAAACTGCATATTTATTTAAAGATGGATGCTTTCTGCTGAGCTAAATTAATAAATAAGAAGTTCTTACCCAAGTGATGAGATTCAATTTTTATGAACATACCGCTTGAAGGAAGGATCTCTAAAACAAAACAATTCAGAAAGTACACAGTGACATCTATGGATATTTTTATGAAATTTATGTGTTGGTAAAACAGTTTCCTGTAAATAAATGCAAATGAGGGCTACTTGATGCGCTGACCAGACTCGTGGCGAGCCACGACAACCCTTGACAAGTCCCACGTGTGTGGTCAGACCGCGTGCCGACGCCTGCCAGAGCGTGCCATAGCTTGCCGTTGACCCAGGGCCCGGTGGATATTTCGGCCACCAAGCGACAAGCTCGGAAAGCTTCAGTGACGAGCGCGCTCGGCACGTATGAGGCCGTACCATCAGACTTTACTAATTATTGCATTTTAGTTAGATAATATTCATTATTAGTATTATAGCTATTCATTAATTTTTAGATTTAACCAAGTTAATTAATTATAGTGATTAAACATATAAATACCAGCAGGAATGTCTCTGATGTATGCAAAATGAACATCTGATATCCGGTAGAGTTGTTGAGATAGAATTTGTATCCTTTCCAAGAATGTTTTCACAAACACTGAGTTTTGATGCATGAAAGCCTTCCAGACACCCAAACCTAAAATATTTATAAAAAAATACAGTAACCTCGTGGGTGCCACAATTGCCTTATGGATATGTTACACATTATCTGGTAAGACAATACAATTAGGGACACGATATCGAATAGAAAGTATCGATACTATACCTATAAGTAGTATCGGAAAAAAGTATCGTACTCGTAAAAGTATCAAGTACATTTCATAGCACAGGGCCTGATTTACAGCTCTGACCGGTACCACCTAACTGCGTACCCACGTCAAATGAAAAAAGAAACAATAAAATTTACAATAATTAATCAATAATAAAAAAGGATCTGTAAATTCACAAATGGTACTCATAAAAAAGTGTAAAAACACTAGATTGCTTATGCTTGCAATTATACCAATGCAATGGTGTGTTTTAAGAGGTTTGCTATGATTGAACTAGATGTCGTTGCCATAAACATGAGCCGCTTAGCCAAAATTTTAAAGGTATCGATACTTGTCAGAAAGTACTCATTGAGTAAAAGTATCGAGTACAAAAGTATCGGTATCGAAAGGAAAAGTACTCAATACCACAAAGTATCGATACTTTTTTCGTGTCCCTAGGTACAATTTACAAAAACAATTTTGAGAGAAAAAGTTAAAAAAAGAATCAGTTGGCGGATTGCGAAAATTTTGCTTCGGCACATTGAGCCAATTTATTTTTTAAATCAATATTGATCTTCTATAAACTTTTAAATTGGAAGCTGCTGAAATAATAATTCTGTAGTATTATTGCGAACTGTGTATTTTCCTGAACAAAAAAACATGTTTATACATACTCATTTCCGAGGAAATTCCTGAAAATCATCTAATATTACATTGTCAATGTTTACATATCTCACATCCCGTAGAAAAGGGTCGTAAGTCAAAAAAGTTAATTTTACAGGAGAGTGAAAACAAATGAATGAATGATGAACAAGCGGTTCCGTCGAAAAGAGATATTAGCGACATCTTGCAGAGATGGAGTGATCTAACTTAAATACATTTTCATGAGACATAGATAATCACAATCACTTTAGTTTTCAGAGTTAAATCGTAAAATATACAATTAATTACAACACTTTTCTATTGGATGTGCGATATATCTATACCATTCGCTTTAGTAATTTACTTTTTACACATACCTACTTGCAAAAACAATATAACATGAAAAACAACAATATATGCTATAAGCAGCTTACGGGTTAAAGATAGTTTTCGCAGTATAAGTAATTTAAAAAAACATTTTTCAAAGCCTGTCGAAACACACCAAATCAATGGCATTTCAGGAGTAACATCATATTGAATGAATTTTGTCATTTGTAGGTATATTACTGGATTTTGTATGGCAGAATAGAGAGGATTCATGTTACTTTTTCAAAGAAAAGTTCTTTTAATCGCAAAATCTGTCGCTCGGACACCGATGTCCGGGTGACAGATGAGAGGTTAAAAAATAAAATACGATTTCAACACTTATGTTTAAAGAAACAAGGTACATAAAAAAAAGGTGTACAAGGACAAGGTCAGAATCGCTTGCGCCAATATCATTCCAGATGTTGCTTTTTATTTCAAAACTCAAGCCTCTCGGAATGCTCTGATATTAATTTTCTATGGAATACAGCCATATGTGAGCAAATATCATCCGATATTCAAGAGGTTAAATGGTCATCACTTTGTGATGGCTTGCTTTATTTAATAAATTTGGTACTTTGGCGTCTCTCCGGTTAAACAACAAAATTTGTTGAATATTCTGTTATTTTTTATGTGAAGTTCCAACTAGGTCCCGGAGCCAGTGGGATTACTACATCCTAAAAGGGGTATGTTGTGAGGCAGGTGAGGCTGTAGGGACTGGGGAGGGGAAGGAGATGGTAAGAGGAAGGTTAAAGTACCAGGTTATTCAGATCTAGTCACTAAACACAGCAAAAGCCATTAAAAGCAATTTTTCATTTCTGAATGAACGTTTTTACATCAGGGCGATGATGAGAGTAGCTTCAATTCTGGAACATGCTGCAAATATATCATATTGCACATCACATAGAAAAGTGTCAAAAAATTTCTATTTTTATTTTTATTCTCTACAGCTCAGTGATAAGAAAAGCCGAGCTCAGCATCAAGACAAAGATGGCAGTGTTTAAAACGGTGTACCGCCCGACGCTCACTTACGGCCACCAGATATGGATGCTAAACGAACAAACACGCTCTAGAGTCCAAGCTGCCGAAATGAGGTACTTGAGAGGAGTGGCAGGGGTTACGAAATGTGATCATATAAGAAATTCTACGATCCGAGATGATCTAAACATTGAACCACTGCTACTCTTCGTAGAAAAATCGCAACTGAGGTGGCTTGGACATGTACTAAGAATCTCTGATGACCGAATTCCGAAGAAAATACTGAGTGCCATTCCAGAGGGTAGACGTCCAGTAGGCCGCCCCAGACACAGTTGGGCGAGGCAAATCCAAAAACTGTGCGAGGAGAGGATGGATCTGCCATGGACGGAGGCCGATCAATCGGCGCAAGACAGGGACGTATGTAGGAGCCTTGTCGATGCAGTGGGTCCCCGACCCGAATAGGACAAGGGGAAGAAGAAGAAGATTTTTATTTCTGAAAAGTAAAGTGATCTGTGCCCCACGAAAACCATATCTCCGCAAGATGTCGTTAGTATCTTTTTGAAGAACTAATGAACTTTTTTTGACATACAACACTTTTCTACAAGATGTGCGATATATTAATTTAATTGACTAATTATTTTGAATTAAATTTATTTGCTAAAGCCCAGATTTGAACCCGTGATCTCTGGATTCGTAATCGAGGACATTACCCATCGACCACGGAGGTAGTAAAAATATATTGTAAATGTTTACCTATTCCAACAACGTGTAGATAAGCCATTTTTCCTTGTTTCAACGCTCTCTGATTGGCCTCTAGTAAAGCACAATCAAAAGCTATAGAAATGTGTTTTGCATAGGTTGCATTGTCAAACAGTATATCATTGAGAAAAACAAATCTCTTTGTGTAAAAGTCCTTGGTATTAATTTCATTGGTGTTAGAGGCCTCTTGTCGGTAAATTTGTAAAGCTTCATCATATGTTAGTCTTGGCTCCTGTAAGAAAAAACAGTTTTTTTTATGTGAGTAATCTGAAAGTATGTTGTCTATTGTCTGCTGATGATGCGGTGCTGATTTCTAATAGTATGGAAGATCTACAGTGTCTAGGATGAACGAAGTATGTATGAAGAATGAGTTAATGATGAATGTAAGTAAGTCTAAAGTCGGGGTTTTTGAAAGAGAGAGTACGAAAATCAGTGTGCAATGTAATTGTGAATGATAAATACTTAAAGCAGGTGGATGAGTTTGTATGATAGAGAAAGAAGGGTAAATGTAGGTAACTCCATTAATGGTGGATTGAATGTCGTTCTTTTGGTGGGAAGGAATGCTCCTGGTTCTATAACTCTTTCCGACCGAGAAAAAATGGCCGAAATTTGATGGACCACACTAGTAAAGCTAATAATTTATGATCCAATATGGCTAGGCGACTTACTGCTCGAAAAATGCGCGCTTAAAGGTACCCTACGTAAGCAGCTACCGCACGTTTGATCGACTCCGGTTCTGTTCCCAAAAACAGATTTATTTTCTGTCAGGTTTTTTTTTCAAATCAAACTCACGATCGTATGAAGCCGGTCGGAAAGGGATAAGAGGCTTTAATTTGTAGGGTGTAGGTTGTCTCCCAGTTTTACAGATTAATGTTGCGCTCTGGTGTTATGAAATTTGGATACAAACTAAGTTTTTCGAAGGAAATTTGAAATAGATCACACACAAGTTCTTTGAAAAATTGGTGTATTTTATGGTGTTAAGTGACAAGGAAAAAAGGCTAAAGGGGGAGTGGAATGCGGAAGGGGCGAAGGGGAATTAAGGAAGGGGTTCGCGGGAGGGGGCTGTGGGAGAGGGGAAGTCGGAGAAGGTGGAAGGGTGAGGGGGGTTCGTAAGAAGGGGAAAGCGGGAGAAGGGAGGGGGAATATGTGGAAGGTAAAAGGGAAACGTGGGAAGGGAAGGGGACGCGGGAGGGAAAGAGGAGGCGGAAGGGGAATAAGAAGTATGGAAAAATACACGAAAGGAGAAACAATTTATTTATTTAAGTGGCATAGGGTATCAGCTAGTATAATATATATATTTTTTTATATGTTAACTCTACGCAGTAGGCATAGGCACATGGCAGAGACTCTAAGGAAAATTATTTTCTTCTGGTCCTAGGACCAATAGTGACTGCCAAATTCACTTGCGGTTCAAATAGGGTTAGCAGTTGTAGATATACTATCTGCAGTAGGTATCTGCCACTGAGAGGCTAACTTAACTCTGGGTTCGATGGAGCCTTACAGCTACACCAAGAACCTTGGTGTAGCTGTAAGGCTATATATATATATATATATATATATATATAAGTGACCAGTTTGATGGAGAACTGGTTCGATGGAGAACTGGTTCAATGGAGAACTGGTTCGATGGAGAACTGATCACTTATAGTTACACAAAGCATATCAATGGAAGGCTTGTGGGATAGATTGCTTCCGTTGAAGGAGACAAAATTGACCCAATGCATATATCTAAAATAAAACATAATAATTAATTAAATTGTGTACTAACATCGTAAAATTCAGCCCATATTTGTTTCCAATACCACTTAGAATCGTAATCATTGTTTGTAGATTTCTGAGCACTGTAACCATTTTTTACGGTGTTTTGTCCTTTGTTTATAAGTATTTCCTGAGATTCCATCAAGTTTTTCTTTTCGAACCTTGTCCCAATAAGACCTGAAGAATAAAATAAGGAAAATTAAACAAGCAAATTAAACAAACAAATGGGTGTATTGTATGGAGTTAAGCGGCAAGGAAAACAGGCTAAAGGGGAAGGTGAATGCGAAAGGGGAGGAACGAGCATTAATAACTCAGGTACGGGACATACGTCATTCCTATGTCTACCTACGTTAAATTATCGTGAAAACAAGCTTATGTGTCCAAGCGGTTAACTTTTAATGGAAAACCAGTATGAATTAACATGTACCATTCTTAAGTTAAATAAATAAATAAATTTAAAAAAATTTTTTTTTTGAAAGATGGTCAGAGAAGTCATTAAAAAATATGTGAATTCCACAGGAGAGTCCCAACTGTCCAGAGTCAGTCAGACTATGGTATCCCCTGTTGGGGTAAGGCTGAAAGGAGTGGGAAACTGAAAGAGATGAGCAAGAGGAAGGTTGGGGAGTACATGGCTATTCAGAACTAGCCATCAAACATGGTTGTCCTTCAACAGAGCGATACTGAGAGAATCTACCAATTCAAACATTACCCCCAGTTGTACACAATATAGAAAAAATTATTGATTCATAAGAAGTAACCGGTACGTTTATCATACGTATAAGAAGTATAAGGGTACCGCCGCCCCGGGAACCATTTTCATTGGATAACCTCTTCCATAAGTCACCCCAAGTGGTTCGCTACGTTTGGTGTCTTAGGGTGCTCGGGTTCATGGATTGTCTAGGTCTTTGCGGCGGAGCACCTACCCACGCAGTGGCGGACAGGATCGGGAGAAGCAGGTGAAGGAGACCTTTTGACTTCTCCAGCCGAACTCTCTCGACCCATCGCCTTACAACACAGTGGGAGAGATGGATTCATACGACCGTCGCTAATGGACACACTAACCCCCAGATTCCCACCATATTATTTTCTGAACTTCCTCTCCTTCCTATCTTTAAAAAGACCCTACATACAGCATAATTATAATTATTATTAATAATTGTACGTAAATTTACCTATTATGACACCGAGTTCTTCAATTTTGCTTGTGTTTGTCTCAACAACACCCTCATTGTACCTGGAGCCATCATTTATGAAGAAAGTATGCCCTGTAACATACAGTAGGGCTGATATTTTCATCTCGTCGTAACTCAAACAATTTTGTAACACGAGTGGTTCCTTTTCTTCCTCTCCGCCAATCTTTTCCCAGCCTAAAGAGCTGGAAATAAAAAAAAATACATGTTATCAATGACGTTACAATACATCTAGACTTGCTACTGTCTCACAAACTCAATATAAAATGTGGCAGATAAGAAACACTCTTATGTTTCCAGTAAATTCTTAATTCAAATGTTGTTCATGTATGACAAAGATAGACATTCAAAGAATATGTGCATAAATATGGACAAAATAAAAGATAGAACCGGGCGACTTTTTCATGTTGCAAAAGTTGCATAATGTACTAACTCAAGGCCGATTAAAGTGACAAGCTTGGCGCCTGACATATTTTGAGATGTCAAGTGATTAAGCCGTAATAGAACAACCATTTTGCAAATGGCGGCGATTGTTGTTGATACTCGTTTTTACTGCTGATTTTTATGTTGTTTTACTGTTAGCATATATTTATAAATTAGACTATTTTCAATTTTTAACAGTAGTTTTAGCAAATAGGTCTTGCATTCCCACGTCCGTGGTCGAGTGGTAACAACACTTGACTCCCAATCGGAAGGTTGCGGGTTCGAACCCGGCGTGCGCAAATAAATTTTATTTGATTAATTTGTGTTATTTCACAATTAATTAATAAAAATAATATATACTACATTTGCGGCACGTTCCAGAGTGGAAGATGCTGTCAGTATCGCCCTGATGTAAGACCACCATTCAGAATTGAGACGTTGCTTAATAATGGCTTTAGCCGTGTTTAGTGACTAGATCTGAATAGCCAGGTACATTCCTACCTTCCTCTTCCC
Organism: Limnephilus auricula; assembly: GCA_951813805.1. NCBI lineage: Eukaryota > Metazoa > Arthropoda > Insecta > Trichoptera > Limnephilidae > Limnephilus > Limnephilus auricula. Next base: position 10,417,170 of record OX638406.1, on the reverse strand, counting down.
CATCTCCTTCCCTTCCCCACTTTCCTTCAGCCTCACAACATACCCCAATTGGGGATGCCATAGTCTCACTGGCTCCAGACGGGAGCAGTTGGGACTCTTGTGAGGTAATCTCTAAAAAAAAAAAAATAAAAAAAAAAAAAAAAAATAAAAAAAAAAAATGAGGCATAAAATATTTAGATGGAAAAAAATTGTATTATTTATGATAATCAAAATTAATAAGTAATTTGCATGTACATATTTACAAATTAAATGTTTTTCCTTGGCTTTTACTAATGTTTGCCGAGAAATGAAAAACATTTTATCATCACACACATTTTGGCATTTTTTAAATGCAGTTTTCTTAGAGGTAGCACACAACCTTACGTGGTGCTTGGCAATTCAGTACTAAAAATACGAAATTGAAAACACTACAATTGACTTGCTTTTGGCTTGCCACTTTGAGATTTCTACAGCGCATCTACATATATTGTAACATCATTGGTTTAAACACCTAGTTCTCGCTGGCGTAATATGGTATAGTTTAAAGACTATTTCTTGGCGTACAATCGCATATCGTCGGTCTAGCACAAAAATTCTTTAAGTTAAATTTTTGGGAATACCGAGTTTGAAAACATTTAATAATTTTATCAAAATAGAATTCATCAGGTTACTATTTAATGACTTCTTGCACTTACTACAATGACATATTTCAACTTTGAAGACAAACGAGAATGTTATTTTATGAAAAGAATTTTGACATATTTCAACTTTGAAGACAAACGAGAATGTTATTTTATGAAATGAATTTTGGTTGAGTCAGTCTATGTGACACTTGAATCTGTTTCTTACCCTCTGTCACCAGAAAGTAACAAATAATGGTCGCCCCTCCCAACAAATACAACAGCTCTCTTCTGTAACAGCCTGTCAACAAATTGTGATAAATCCATATCTTGATACATGGTCTTCTCTTTTTCGGTGCCGTATAACCTGAAATTAAAAAAATAAATTCGCAATGTTATTAAGTTACAGGTCACTCGATTAGAGATGATGCGAAATTCACTTATTTTTTATGTGACACCTCATAATCCAGTGTAGACTGAGGAAAAGAAAACTTGTGAGGTGGGTGTAGGAAGGGTTTTGTTAATGAGGATCTTGAAGAGCCTCAAATTAAATAAAGGAGGAAAACTAGATGCCGGTAGTTCCACATTCGAGCCGACTTACACAAAAACAAGTCGAAGAAACGACCCTTTCTCATGAAGCCAACGTCATTTGTGAACATGTTTTCATCTTGTATCTGTACCAGTGCACAGACGATCAATGCTGCTAACTCCTAAGAGCAGGATCTTAGGAGTTTGGATTTCAAATGCTTAGGATTGTGTGCATTGGTAGGTATATAACATAAGTAGGTAGGTACACACTTCTGACAGTGTTTTGTCTTTGAAAAGCATCACTGAAAAACAGCCTTTTGTCTACTTATTTAATGAGTATCTATAGAATGTATCGAGAGCATCTTATCTTTATCCTATATTCCTCTTCCTCTTTCCTTTACCTTCTTATCCACTCGAACGCTTTTTGCCAGATATGGCACTATTTACAAAACCTCGGATTGCTTTCTTACCAAAATGTGGCAAATTTTCAAAAAAAATTTGTTATTAAAATGACTATATAATATATTGTACATTCAAAATACAACGAAATAATTATTCTCTAGATTCTTTTAAATGTTTTAAGGTTAAAGATTTAATTATATTTTTTTATAAATCCTACAAATATGTGATAATAGACAAAAGATAGGGGAATTCATTGGCTACATAGAACTATAACCAGTTTGTATGTCTCCATATTCAAATTCGGAGGTATGATATTTTTAAAGTGGGCAAAAAAATTTCCTTTAGCAATAAGAGAAAAAATATTTTTATTGCTCTGCCACTCCAGTGGTTATGGTTTTAACCAACATTAGTACAATAAACTTTTTTGATTAGACAGATTGACTGCCGCTTTGACAGTAAAGATTGGGAAATGACACATTTTTTTCTGCAAAATCACAGGATACTGACTAATACAAGTAACATACTGTTATCACACGTAATTGTGTGAGCAACATAGCTCAGCAGTATCCCGCTTGATGGGCAGTTAAGCCAGGGACATACACAGCGTTAAAAGCGCCGGCGTTATTTGGCTTGGTCTACTTCACCATATCGCTCGCCATACATTTGCGATTGGAATGCATGGCGAGGAATATGCTGAAATAGGCCAAGCCAAATAACGCTAGCGCTTATAACGCCGTGTGTGTCCCTGGCTTTAACCTAGCTTAAACTGCAAAGTAGTAGAATATCAAATCTTTGCTGTCTGTTTCTTATAAATAAATTATAAAATGTTTTACCTTTTATAAGTGAGAAATGAGCTTATCAGCTTTAAAACCTTTTCATGAATCAGTGGGTAAGTTGAAGTGATATTAAATTCAAGTACATCTTTCTTAGAGATATCTTTGGACAGCGTCGAGCATCTGAAAATCGAATTAAAACACATCATTACATTCTCAGTGTAGCCGTGAGGCCGCCATTCAGAATCGTTTTAGTGACTAGATCTAAATAGGCAATAAGTTTCCTCTTTCCATCTCCTTTTCCTCCCCACTTCCACATCCCAAAATATACAGCCACCACCTGGAATTGGATGCAGTAGAGCGGCAGAATGCTTTAAGAGGGATTTGTCTGACAGCCCCCCCTTGCAGTACAAAAAATAGACAAATCAACCCACACACTGCCAATGGTATGTTCTCCAATATTGAAGCATTACATAATATGCAAATCATATAGCAAAATGTGTGACGAAGACACATTTAAAGTCCACGTAAGCACTAGATTATTCCTATACCATTTGATTTTTTTTTTAAATCTGTTCTGTTTAAAAGTTTTGTTGGGTATTTTGAATTTTAATCGATATTAATTTAGTTTCATGTTTTGTATGAACAAGGCCACGCAGCCGTTCCTCTTAACTGATTTTTTTTTAAAAATCACAATCAAAATATATTATTTTAATGTGCCCCCCCCTGCTCCTCCCAACGGCTCCTTGGATATGTTTACCGACTGCCTTTTGATTTTTAGATCCGCCTCTGGTGATTTTTCCCTAACCGGGTGACTGCTATATCCAATGAACTATCGCGGCAACCTTCACATGTGATTTTCCATAATACTCCATTATAAATAATGTTTCAAGATTTGTATACAACAAAGATCAACAGCTTGTTGTGTTAGCATATTATAACAACATTCAATGAAATAAGGGAACGATTAAGTAAATTAATTAAGGTAATTACCTCACTGTTTGTGTGGGAAAAAGAATTGGAAATTTCTCACTGTTCTCTTCCAACTCATTTAAAATAGAATCAAAAAATTTTATCTCTGGCTTTTCGATGGTTAAACAATTTTCCAACAAATTCTCATTTTTCAAAAACCTGAAAGAAAATTGATTGTTATTTCAGCTATCTATTACAAATATAATTACGTCATAAATGATAAGAATAAAAATCACCTAAGAGGGTTCATGAAACCAAAATCATGGCGTTTCACAATCATTATTAAATAAAATTTGAGAAATGTAGGCTATTTTAAGTTATTTATTTTCGTATTATGTACATACATGTCCAAAAACAATATTCGTGTAACTGAAACTTTAAAATATAAACAAGTTAAAAAAACAAAATAAGTCCCTGATAATGATATATTGAACCCTTAATTTATGGTTACTTAATTTGTACTACATATCTAAGATTTAAAAAAAAAAATATATATATATATAATATATACATAAAATCATTATTTTTATCTTTCAATAACTTTTGTTTCCAAATTTGTATACCTATGTTAAATTATGTTTATATTTATTTCATTAGTCTTTAATTCATGTTTATATATTTCATTAGAACATTAATTTTTTTGCTACGTAAATACTACTCCCATAAACAAGAGCTTCCAGAGCTCAACTTATGGAATAATAGAATAATAATGAAAAAATTGTATAACCTTGCATATTGTAATCATTTGTAACGTTAAAAACATTTTTTATATTAATAAATAATAAAAAATGCAGGTTTACATAAGTGAAAAAAAGAACTCCAGAAGCAGTCAATACCAATTATTGTTAATGGCGCTGTTAATAAGCTCAATAAAAATACGAATCATTCTCCTGTCAATAATAAGTCACAATTGTCGATTACTTTGCAAACGATAAATAGGACGCATCGGTGATGTAAGTTCCCATAAACATTTGCAATTGATATTGCGCGGCTGCTTTCATACAAAACGTAGTTTTGGATTTGAGGCCAAATGCCCAACCAAACTGAAAAATTATTTTTGTAACAAAAGGGTAGGTCAAATTTCGATCTCGGACAGAGGCTACTTTTTTTTTGCTTTTAAATGATGATGTATAGGTAATTAATAAAACCAGTTTTGGTTCATTTTGGAAGCAACTTTGGAATTTTTTTGTGGGTTATATATAATTATTATAAAAATCTGCCTAATCCTGGGTTATAATATAATAAAAATAAAATTAAAAATGCTAAATATGTGTTTCTTTTTTCTTTGGGTAGTAATTTTGATGTATAATATAAATGACGTTTTTTTGTTCTGATGTAAATAGGTAATTTGTAATTTAAATTTACAGCCATCAAAATTGTTTCTAAAAAAAAAACTATATTTTATATATCATTATATTTAAAAAAAAATATATAGTAAAATAATATCTTTTAATGTTAACATTTACTCGCAAATAATTGTCCAAGTTGCGTTAAAATCTTTAACAGCCTATATATGTTATAAATTAAAGCAAAAATAAATAAAGTAGCTCCTGTCCGAGATCGACATTTGACATAAATTTTGATTACAAAAATAATTTTTCAGTTTGGTTGGGTATTTTGGCCTAAAATCCAAAACTACGTTTTGTATGAAACCGGCCGCGCGCGCCATCCCAATGGCCTTAACCTAAGAGTATGGATATTAGAGAGACGGCATGTGAAGTGTGCCCGCGCGCTCCAAGTGTGCCTTTTCGAGAATTTTACCCATACGGCTTACATTGGCTGCTGGTTTTTGGTCGTTTAATACGTTCCGATAGCAGCCATTTTACATGGTGACAGCCAATGTCAACCGTGTGGGTAGAATTCTCGAAAAGGCACACTTGGAGCGCGCGGGCACACTTCACATGCCGTCTCTCTAATATCAATACTCTTAGGCATTAACCATCTCCGGGGCACTTAACACATCAATACATATAACACAACACACAAGAACAGTGAAGGTTAGATTAGCTTAATTTTTAATAAATTCCTTGTATTAAATAATAAAAAGAGAGTAATAAAAATGCGACAAAAATGATTGGTTAAGTGTAACCCCTCACTATTTTGTCAGAAGATCTAAATATTTCCACTTTGCAAAAAATCCAAATAATAGGAATATTTCTGAACACATCTGAAAACTAAAAACTGTTTTTGAAAGGTGATTAATCATTCTTTCAAATAAATAATTCGAAATACACCTATAACTTTTGAAATACAATAATTTTGAAGGCAAACGTTAAAAGTTTTAAAAATGGATCACCTTGCGTTTTTTTTTAACTAAAAATAAGAACACACATTTATTTTATTAGAATAATTTATTATAAACATTATTGCCAACTCAATTTTTTGTCATTTCATGTAAAAATAATTATTAATAAAAAATTCCCATAGTTTCATAAATTTTTTCTAATTACGATGGGAAAATTTGGATTCATAAATGTGCAAATGATTTCTATGAGACATATTATATGAGTTGTTCCGAAAACCGATCAAATTATCCTGAGGGGTGAAAACATCTTAATCACAGCGTGATGATTTATAATTATTTTTTTTAAAATGAGCAGAAAACACAGCACATAAAATATGAAATAATGTATAAAAAATATAGAAATATTATTAATAAACTTCTAACAGTGTTTAACTGAAGTTTGTGTATTACTTAACTAACCCTTTCAGACCTGAATCAAAACTGGCAATGGTAAAATTTAATAAAATTTGATGTTTAATAACAATGGGGTATTTTCACTTATTTTATTAAACTGTTTTAAAAATGTGTGGAAGATTTAAGTTTTATTTTTCTGATTCTGATCATCTTACTAAAAACATTAAGTTATAATATTTTTTCAAAAATGGTGATTTTAAAAAGATCTAAAACCGCATTCCTAAATAGTTTGAACTGGCTAAAAGTCATTATGTAGAAAATCTACTGGCTTGTAAGACGACTTTCACTTATGTTGGCCTGCTTGATGTCAAAAATGCCATACTCACAAACAAAAATTCCATACTCACAAACAAAAATGCCATACTCACAAACAAAAATTCCATACTCACAAACAAAAATGCCATACTCACAAACAAAAATGCCATACTCACTAACAAAAATGCCATACTCACAAACAAAAATGTTTGCGCAAATCAAAAATGACACACTTTAAATAAATAAAGAAATTTATTTATTTAAAATTTATTCATTAACATAAAAATGCCATAATTATCTTAATGTTATAGACAATAAAAATAAATATAAAAAAAACAGTAAAAATACCCTATTGGTAGGAGCTTTGCAAAAAATTTATTGCTACTATCATTTAGGAAAGGTCATTAATTAGGTCTCAGATGGCATGTTTCGTATGAAATGAAAAAATCATGCACTGTATAAATAAAATATAACATTTTATTAATTTTAAAAAAATTTGAAGGAGTAGCTAAAATTCAATGAAAAAAAATATTCACAACTTTATTTAGGCAGGAAAACTTTCTGAAATATATTTATTTTCAAATATAATATTTTCAAATACGGTACCACATCACTAGCACAGTGATGTGTCTATCACAAAAATATATATCATAATTTATTATTTATAATATAAAGGTTACGGTACCGAAAAAGTTAATACAACACTACCACAGTGTGATAAAACACAAATATATCGAATATATATCACAAATATATATCAAAACTTTTTATTTATAATACAAAGGTTATCATTTGATTAATCTCAAATTAATTAACAAGTTTATAATATATAATATCAAAAGTTATTTTTTCATCACAGAAATTAACTACTGATCATCGATTCCTATCATAAGGCATTTCATGCAATTTGTATATAAATAAATATGTTATTATTTTATAAATACATAAAATGTATGTACGACTCTTGATTAAATAGAACTTTTAATTTTTTTTTAAGTAAAAACACTCAATCTAATAATAATAAATTACATAAATGTGTTAATGAATAACAAGGTTTGCTTGGGTCCGATAATCTTGTGTCATCTTATATTTTATATTTAATAACAAGTGTTTCTTAATGTATATTTGATTTAACGGAGAAATGCATTCAAGTGGAATTTTTTTTATCATCTGTAATGCTTGGGATACCATGGACAGCCAGGAGGAACAATCTATCTATTCTGGAAGAGCTAACCATCTAAAATTGGCTGTCAACAGCCGCTAAGACTAGGACAACCCTCACCCAATGAACCCCTGAAAGGCAACAAATGTAGTAAACCACTTGGGGTGACCTATCGTCGCTCTAGTTCGTTTTTGTCCAACAGACCATTTTTCGTGAAATTGAATTAAGTGTGCAAATGTTCTCAAAAAGCCTTTTTTTATACAATACTCGTTATAAATTATAAACAATTATTTAAGAGGTTTTCAAAACGCATTTTGTCTTTCGTCCTCCAAAATGTATGTGCTTATATCGTAAAAAAAAGTTTAAAGTGCCATTTCTCCCGATTCGCGTTTTGGTCTGTTGGATAAAAATGAACTGAAGCGACGCTATGGCAACGGTGTTGAGCAATAAAAAGATTCGGGGGCGGCAGTACCCGTATGCCTAAATTTGGACATGTCGCTCATCAATCTGGAAACTGGAGGTCACGGTCGAAGACAGGAGAAGCAGAGGAAGTTCATCGAAGCGTTGGACTTATCTGATGTCGGAAGCATTAATATCCACGGCTCCTGATCATCAGCAATGAGGGAACGACTAAACAAGAATAATTCCGGTAAATCGAGAATCCACTCTGTGTACAGCTCGATATACTTATCTTTGCATGCGGTCAAAGTAGAAACTGAAGAACGAAATGTTTTACAATATATATACTTCTATATATCCATAAAATGGTCACTAGTGTCGCTCTCAACTGCAGAGATAAGTATGTCAATCTGTATAAATATTCTATTAATAATACATCCTGCGTACACTGTAAATATCATTGGCTTAAATTATCAATTTAAACTAGTCCTAGCAAGAGCTCGTACGGATGTCATCGATGTGCTTCCTCTACCGTCTCACGTGTCTTGTTTGAAAATGATAAAGACAGAAGATACTAGATCGATGCTAGATACTAGACGTCATGTACAATCTCTTACTGGGACTAGTATATCAATCAATATATTAATTATCAATACAACTCGGGAGGTGCATGGGTACCGCCGCCCAGATAACCAACACCTCTGCCATAGGTCACCGCAAGTAGGCTAACTAAGTTTGGTGACTTAGCAGGAGTGTGGGATTAATTTTGTGATGTCTTAAACAGCTTCTTATACACATAATATATATTTTGAAAAAAAAAAACAATTTTTACATAAATTTTGACCAACATTGAAAAAAATCATGTTTAACATTTCGGGTATAGATAGAATCGGTTAGTTCCATTCCGTGACTAAAATTTTTTAAATATTTTTCTATGAATAGTTTATAAAATTATATATAGATTATGTTAATGAAAATAGTATATCCCTTGAAGACTGAATGGCCCAATTTATCCCACATAAAAGGTTTTCCGGGTTTATTAACTTTTTTAGGACAATGTCGTTAAAGAATTTGAGAATCGGGTATTGCAACCCGTGGACGGGTAGATTTTTCGCGATTTATAAACCCCGTTTTAATTGAATATAGTGTCACTTAAAAATATTCAAAGACGTAGATGTAATCTAAACAGTTCAAAGGTAACAAATTAAATTCAACAATCAAACATTTCGTTATCTAAACAATTACAATAATGTAATATAATATGTACCAAAAAAAAAATTAACGTACCGACCTCGGCGTCAGCCATTTAAGGAAACGTGTTCCGAGCCACATCTTAACGAAGAAGGAATGTGCGCCGATGACAGATTTTTGTCAGACGATTTGTGAGATGACGATGTTTGATTACAATCACCGAATTCAAACATATGAATCGGCGCCGTTATCGACATGCATCATAGATTCTCGTAAAGCGCGCAAGAGTTTAAATTAGTTGCATAATATTAGGAATATTCACATGTTTCGCATATTTGCTTATTATAAGAATTTAACATATGTACAGCTGATAAATTGACAGATATTGCGAAGGAGAATATATGGACATAGTAATAGTACGATTTTGGTCTCAATCGAGTGTGAATTTACCGAGATACTAAGGTACAAAATTCAGTTTAACGCTGCGTCATGTATAGATGACGCTCGCCTTTTAAGCACGCGTTCGGTTGGCATGTATACATGACGCTCGTCGCAAAAAGGTTAAGAGGGTTTCAATGTACATAATATTATGGTTGTGATTTTATCATTAAATATACATATATATATTAGAGTAAATAATTTCTTATATATAAAATTATTTATAATAAGGCGGCAATTATAGTAACTTTAAACACCTTTAATGGAAAGTTACCAATTTGCACATAAGTCATTGTTCATTGGGGCAATCGTAATACATAAAATTATAGTTGTGATTCTATCATTCAAATATATATTATATTGTAGTATGTAAATAATTTCTTATATTTAATATTATTTATAATAAGGCAGTAAAGCGTCGGAAGCAAAAAAAAAATCAATCTAAATTACTCTGCTAGTATGTCCTTGGCATATTCACTGATATGTTTGATGCCATGTTTGCCAGCCACATGTAGATTCTTGCCGCATACGAATCTCTTGTTCACGTGCGAGTTGTGGAGTTCCGCAACTTGCGAAGAGCACGCTGCTGCAGGATCTCCTGAAGTCGTAAGACTTCCCTTCCTAAAAATAACAATGACATTATTATTTATTTTTTTAACCCTTTTGAGTGCATAAAAAAATATTATGAAATATTTATATTCTGCAATCTCCTTTGCTCTGACCCAGAGATTGCAGGTTTAAATCCCAAATCCGGTGAGAGTATAGCATCCCCAATTGGTGTATGTATGTGAGGCATAAGAGAGATACCGAGAGTATCTACCACTCCGGGCAACTGAGAAACTCTTGTGAATGTATTCTTACCAAAATTCATTCCCAGGCTGCGCGTTTGAATCCCATGCATAAGTTTCCACAACCAGTTTGCCCTCATGCTCCCCAGTCAGTTTGGCCGAAGGTTGTCTTGGTGACATGTGCACCTTTATTCCTCCTGTGAAAAGTTATAGGATTTGAGCCTAATACAAACTCATATCGACGCTGGAAAGAAAAAAATGCAATACCGCCATATCCATTTATCATTTCCAGTGTCGACATTATGTGATAACTAGACATCGGATTATATGCACTAACAAAGTGCCAAATATGCATGCAAATATGCACTAAAAAAGGCCGAAATATGCACTAAAAACTCTTGATACGCTCAAAATATGCACAATGCAAAATCAATAAACCATTTTTATTTTTATATATTTTGAGTAAAGACTACAAAATCAGCGAAATATTCTTAAAATTATGCATAGTTTTTGTGACAATGTACAATTAAGTATTTTTCCAAATTTTCGATCGCAAATTTGTGACATTTGTCACCCAGAATTAATTTGTAAGCCGAAAGCGACCTCTCTACGGTTGTCGTCATTAGACAAAATTTCAAATTTGGTGCCATTTCTGGAGATATGTATTATCTGTTTAGGCAGGGTATGGACCTGTGAGGTTGATGTAGACAATGTTCTTCATGTCTTCAAGACTGGGGTTTTTAAGCAAAATAGCGTCGAACTTTTTGCAAATCTTTTCTGATATTGAATTAGGAAGGGCGTTGGCAAGTTCGATCATTGTTTCCAGTATTTTTATTGATTGAAATAGAGGAAGGTTTTTGTTTCCAATTATTCTATGGCATCTGGTAACTTGTGGAAATGTTTTGAGATGTTTGATGTTTAGAATGTAACTTGACTGAAATGCAATGGCCTCAGAACTGTCAAATTGATCAACGAAATATGCACGATTGGGAAATATGCATTAACGCCGTAATAAGAGCGTTATATGCATTTGCATATGCAAATGCATAAAATCTGATGTCTAGTGAAAACTATTAACCCACAGAGCCTCTATATTTTGCAATGTATTTTTTTTGAACTGTAAAAAAATTATGATTGAGGATTTAATGTTTTCTCATTATATTCCAGAGAAATTTGCTGTTTTTGAGATACTGAAATAAAAATAAAATACAGTTTTTGAAAGTATTCAAAAATTTGCAAATGCTTTGACTAATAAACTAAATGTTGTTTAATAGAAATATTTTAAAATATTTCTATTAAGCCTGTGGTAAACTTTTGTATGCCAAGATAAAGAGTAGTGTTCTCACTTTCTAAAACTGTTTAAATCATATATTTCACCATAAAACAAAGTGAGATATAAATGAGATAATTTTATGACTCCGTGTCAGACTGGGAGAAATATCTCCCAAAAAGACTATAGGTGTTTGATGTCTGGGAGAAATATCTCCCAAAACCGCTCTAGGGGTTAACAGTATTACTCAATGTTTCTTCATTTTCTTAATGACGTAAAGAATTTAATTTACCTAGTGGATGAGAAGCGCACTCAATGAAAGTTCCAGCCTCCGTCAAAACATCTGAAACATAAATATAATTTTTATTATTATTGTAGTGTAACGGTTGTCTCGTTGGCGGTCGTTTGGGTAAAATTCTCGAAAAGGCACACTTGTAGCGCACGGGCACACTTCATATGACACCGTCTCTCTAATATCCGTACTCTTAGTTCCGAACCATCTACAGCCCTCCTTACCGTCACACTACATTGTCATATCACACATCACTTATCGTGCAAAGGATATAAAACTTACCAGCAGATATTTCGCGCATATAAGAAAGATGGACATCAGAGACTGCAGACAGTTGGGGAGATAATTCCTTCGTTCTGACCAAGAACTGCTTGACAAATAAATTGTCTTGTTGTTTAAATGCCCGCCAAACACCCAAACCTAAAAACAAAATTCATCAATATTTATTTTATGATGAAATAACTTGAGTAAAACTACAAAACTTTATTTTTATGCAACACCTTACAAGAGCTCCCCTGTCTGTACGGTGTAAAGGTAGGGGAACTATGTCTCCACCTGGTTGGACAGCATTGTGGGGCGGGTTAAGGGAGGGGCTAAAGGAAGAGATTTATTGATATGATAGCCCGGGAATGTTGTCTTTCTTTAAAAAAAAAAAAAAAATGTTGTATGTAATATTGAAGACAATTAACCACTCCCAAACAAAAAATGTCAAACAGAAAAGACAGTAAAAAGATAGCGGACAAAAAAATTTCCTTCAAGAAAATGAAAATAATGTTGGTAGTTCTTAGACCCTGTTCAGAAGGAGCGAATTGGCCGCGAATCGTTACACGCGTAGGCGAGGTACTAGGCGCTAATACATTGCGTCCAAAAACATCACGCGTACGCGCATAACTCGCCTGTGACTCTTTTTTTAAAAAAAATTTTATAGTGAATACCTTACAAGATTCCCAACTGCTCCCATCTGGAGCCAGTGAGACTATGACATCCCCAATTAAGGTATGTTATGAGGTTGAAGGTAAGTGGGGAAGGGAAGGAGACGGGGAAGAGGAAGGTGGGGAAGTACCTGGCTATTCAGATGTAGTCACTAAACACGACTAAAGCCATTTCAAGCAATGTTTCAATTCTGAATTGTGGTCTTAATCCAGGGCGATACTAAGAGTATCTTCCACTCTGGAACGTGCCGCAAATATACTATATATTATTTTTAAATAATTAATTGTGAAATAACACAAATCAATTAAATAAAATTTATTTGAGCATGTCGGGTTCGAACCCGCGGCCTTCGGAATGGGAGACCAACGCCCTACCACTGGACTACGCCGGCCGTCATAGTACGCCGCATAGTACGCCAGACTCCATTGTTGCGCGCAAATTGCAGAGAGAGCGGACGGATCGACTGCAATGGAGCGACCAGCCAGCCGCAAAACGACCGCTTCATCCAAGTCCATCTTTTATACTGAATCCCAAAAAACGCACGCGTTTCGTGCTCCTTCTGGATGCAAACTTACGCGCTTAACGATTCGCTCCTTCTGAACAAGGTCTTAGATAAAGTGTGTTAAAAATGTCGAAAGTTGATATGTTTGAATTAGCTCAGTGGTCAGAGCAATCATGGGATTAATTCCCAGATGCGACAAAAAAAAATTCTATCTTTTCTATTTCCTATTTATTTGAGAGTCGTTAATTTTTTCTTCAATGATTAAAAAATATCAATAAAAAGTATTATATTAATAACTCAGGTACGGGACCTACGTCATTCCTATGTCTACCTACGTTAAATTATCGTGAAAACAAGCTTATGTGTCCAAGCGGTTAAAGAAAAAAATGTTGTGATGCCACACAAGAGTTCTAAATATTAACACACAGTCAGTGATCTATGTGACATCTCCATTTGTGGAATGTTAAGAATGGAGGTTAAGAGGATAGTAGGAAAGTATATGGATATTCAAATCTAGCCATTCATTACCCGATTCTGAGTGTAACTTACATGCAGAGGGGCACTTCAGCCAATTTAAAATGCTCAGGAATGTGCAGTTTTAAAACTTTTGTAATAAAACTATTACACATTTTTAAAGACATTCGTAGTTTGTGAAAATAATCTACTAGTTACAGACTGCCTCCCAAAAATAAAATAAGTAATTCATTTTACCAATTCCAACAACGTGGAGATAAGCCATTTTCCCTTTGTCTTTAGCTCTCTTGTTGGCTTCTAAAAGAGAACAGTCGAATGCAATAGATATATGCCGGGAATAGATAGAATTGTCAAACAAAAGAGCTTTTTCTGCAACAAATCTTGTAGGTTCTTTCTTGTTAATATCCATTGCATCTGTATAAGTCAGGCTTCGTTCCTACAGTAAAAAAGAAAAAGCATGTTTAAAAAATTTGGAAATTGTAGAAAAAAGTTTAACTGTTGGAATGTCAGTACAACTTCAAACCTTTGGAATGCCAGTACAACTTTTAACCTTTGGAATGCCAGTACAACTTTTAACCTTTGGAATTCCAGTACAACTTTTAACCTTTGGAATGCCAGTACAACTTTCAAACTTTGGAATTCCAGAACAACTTTTAACCTTTGGAATGCCAGCACAACTTTTAACCTTTGGTATGCAAGTACAACTTTTAAACTTTGGAATGCCAGTACAACTTTTAACCTTTGGAATGTCAGTAAAACTTTTAACCTTTGGAATCTCAGTACAACTTTTAACCTTTGGAATGCCAGTACAACTTTCGTGTGCCGGGCATAAAAGTCCTTGCTGGCAATAATTTCATAATGATTCATTTGTGCTGCACAAAATGATTTTTTAATGAATTATTTTTATTATCTTATCAAACAAAATGTGTATATATTTATCAAAGAAATATTTTTATAATATAAGTTTTTCCTCCAGAATATTTACTTATATTTAAAAAAAAAAGCCTTTGTCTTCCTCATGTGACTAAAAATGTTAAATATAGAAATATGATGATATTTTTCTAGTTTTACTGTATTTTCGTGAACTGAATTTGTCTTTTTTCTAAATAAAAACATTATCATATCGCAGATCCCGTAGAAAAGGGTCGTAAGCCAAAAAAATAAATTTTACAGGAGAGCAAAAGCAAATGATAATTGATGAAACAAGCTGTCCCATCAAAAAGAGACAGCGGCGACATCTCACGGAGATAAGGTGATCTAACTTAAATACGGTTTTTGTGGGTATAGATAATCCCAATCACTTTAATATTCAGAGATAAAAATAAAATTTGACTCGCAACCCTTTTCTACAGGATATTCGGTATGATGTTTTCATGTAAATACATACCTATAGTAATGTAACTATGATGATCAGAAATATTTTTTTCTGCACACCAATTTCAAATATTTATTACCTGAATTGTGACAGCTTTTAGACAATGCAAAACTTCTCATCAGATTGTTTATTTTGTTGTCAAGCGATTATAGGTCATTTTAATATGCTACCAATAGGCTTTACAGCATAAAAACACTTTTTTTACATTTTAAATCCACACAGGAGACCCTGAAGAAATAATTTCCATCAGGACCTATGTCATCTTTGGGGAACAATGGAAAGGAGAGGAAGATCTGGGAAGGAAAAGAGTATGAAGTTTAGGCAGGAATCTGGAGGCCAGTGTATTCAGGAGTGACGGATGTATAAATCAATTTGTCACACTGTCATGCAAGATTGTGAGATTCCTGCTGAAGAGGTTTCCGTCAACCAGTATCTCCCGCAGTAGGTCGACAGACGCATCCACCGCCAAGACCTAGAAAAACTGCTGAACACCCCATGAACCCATGCACCGCTGCTAACTCGTAATGAACCATTTGGGGTGACCTATGGCAGAGGTGCTGGATATACAATAAGTGGATATTCAAAAAGATATACATATCTGGATACACAATGGGTAAAAATCTTGCATACCCTATAGGCATCTCCAGCATAATGAATATTAAAGGTGACGTACCCCGTAAAGTTCAAACCAACAGTGCCTCCACAAAGTCTTAAATGTATTGTCCGGCGTTGAAGATGATTTAAACTTCTTGAATAGACCTTGACTTTGGTTGGAGCCATATCCGTTGCTGGGAATATTTTGAGTCTTCTCAATTATCATTTCCTGGTATTCCATCACATATTTCTTCCTCAGCCTTGTTCCAATCAACCCTGAAAAATTAACATTGCACTAATAATTATAAAAATGTATAGTTTTACAAATGTGTATTTTTTTTTTTTTTTTTATAGTGAATACCTCACAAGAGTCCCAACTGCTCCCGTCTGGAGCCAGTGAGACTATGGCATCCCCAATTGGGGTATGTTATGAGGCTGAAGGTAAGTGGGGAAGGGAAGGAGACAAGGAAGAGGAAGGTGGGGAAGTACCTGGCTATTCAGATCTAGTCACTAAACACGGCTAAAGCCATTTCAAGCAACGTTTCAATTCTGAATGGTGGTCTTACACCAGGGCGATACTAAGAGTATCTTCCACTCTGGAACGTGCCGCAAACATACTATATATTATTTTAAATAATTAATTGTGAAATAACACAAATCAATTAAATAAAATTTATTTGCGCACGCCGGGTTCGAACCCGCGGCCTTCGGAATGGGAGTCTAACTCTCTACCGCTGGACTACGCCGGCCGTCATTTGTTATGGGGATTGCGGATTAATAGTCAATACACTGTGAATAGTCAATAGAATGAGTATTAATACTTTTACTTGATATGTTCAGTAAAAATTTTGCATGCAAACATAAAAAGTTTTAAAAATAGCTCACCTTACGTTTTTTATAACTAAAATTACTGATAATGAAAAAAAAATAAAATCACGTACATAATGTATTAGCAAATGTATTAACCCCTAAAAAATTGGCATATTTTGTCAGAGGCTAAAAATATTCCCGCTTTGTAATAAAATCCAAATAAATGGAACATTTGTTAACGTATTCGAAAACTAAAAACTGTTTTCGAAAGGTGATGAAATAGGCTTTTAAATTTCTACATTAAAAATTACTATGTATTTTTTTAAATATAAAATTTTTTGCGAAAACTTTAAAAAGTTTTTAAAATGGCTCACTTTACTTTTTTTTCTAACTAAAATTACTGATAATGAAAAAAATTAAAACACATACTTATTTCATTAGATAAATGAATTATAAACCTTATGTCACCTCACTTTTATTCGTTCATTGTAAAAAAAATTCACAAAGTTCCATAATTTTTTTTTCAAATTGCTGTCGGAAACTTTGGTTTCAAAAAGGGGTAAATTTTAATTTTTTTGTGGTTTGCTTTTAGATTTGAATATATAGTTTGTTGTATTCTCTTTCCAATACCGTTTAGATCACATTTCTGACTATGATAGTAAGGGAAAAACAACGATTTCTGTGAGACCTATGTGAGCTGGGACAAATATGGTCTCCTGTGATTAAACGGGTTAAAGTACAAACTGGGGACAATATCTGGACTACTTGTAATCCATACATTTTCTACGGAAATAGATGCTTCGGAATCACACTGGCCACAAGGAAAATGTATGGATTGTAAGGAGTCCAGTTATTGAAAAGTGTCGCCTATGTAGCGTACGTCGACCCAAAATGTACTTACCTTTATAAACATTATCGTCAACTCATTTTTTTGTCATTTCATCTATAAATAATTAATAAAAAATTCTCAATGTTTCATAATTATTTTTTCAAATTGCAGTCAGAATCTTTGGATTCATAAAAAATGTACATTTTAATTATTTGTGGTTAACTTTTAGATTTGAACATAAAGCATGGTATTTTCTCTTTCTAACACCGTTTAGATCATATTCCTAACCGTGATAGTAAGGGAGACACAACAATTTCAAAATTTACATACGATGACCATGAATATTATATGGCATTCAAAGGGTTAAAAATTTTATGTTGATAACTTCTCACCAATAATGACCCCATGGCGTTCAATGGTATCCAGAGGTGCTTCCTTTCCCTTGTTTTGTCTGGAGCCATCGTTGATGAAAACAGTATCCCCGGACACGTACAGCATTGCGGATAATTTCATTTCATCGTAGCTCAAACAGTTCGTCAGAACGACGGGTTCTTTCTCATCATCCGTGCCCACTTCCGTCCATCCTGACATTCTGAAAGTGCCAGAAAAAGTAGATGGTTAAAATTGTATTATAAACTATTGAAATGGAATTAAAAGAACAACTATACAAAGGTTTTCCGATGTGATAAATGTGTCGTTCATTAACTGTGTAACTTCATTTTTTAAAGTACTTATTTTTTGGCTTAATTTAGTCATATCTTTCAATATGAAAGTGAAGCTACTCCAATAATTGCATTAAAAGCCTAAATGTCGAAAATAAAATTCATTCGGTCGTGAGAGCCTCATTACACTTACTTTCTGGATACGCCTCGTATATCTGTATGTTTCCTAAATAAACTTAAATAAAAATTTATCTATTCTGTTATTTAAAAAAGTTGGTAAATGTGTCTATCCTAAGACTGGGATAACTTGATTTGTTTTGGATTTTTTTCTAGATTGTCAGTATTAATTTTTTCCACAATTTTTCATTAAAACAAGAGGAGATATGAAATTAACATGTACATATTATATTCAATAATCTAAATAACAAGCGAAGGCATGTAGTAGAACAAACTATTTATAAATAAAGTATTTTTACCCCGTTTCTCCCGAAAGGAGTAAATATTTATCTTGCGGTCCGCAAAACATCACGGATCTCTTCAATAACAGTCTGTCGATGAATGCTTCTATTCCCATGTCCTTATACAATTCCTTTTCTTTGTCTGTACCATGTTCCCTGCGGAAAAACAATTTTCTAATTATCAAATCGTGGGGTAATTACAAAACAAACTGACAGAAAAAAACACCACAAATACACTGTATTGCTCTTGGAAATCACATACCTACTCTGTGTTAAATATTGTTCAAAGAGCGAATATTTAAAAAAAATACATATTCAACATTCTGTGAATGAACATTTTGGGAGAAAATGATTACGAATGGAATGGAATCAAAATGATACATTTGAAAAATTATTATATTTGCGATACTGCATGTCATAACATGAGCATATACAAAGAATTTTAAATAATAAAATTGACTGTATTTCATTCAAAATTTGCTTTAATATATTCCTACACTCAAGTAAGCAATAAAAATGCTCAAACGCATGATGATACATTTTTTAATTTTGTGTACTTCTTGTAAGTATTTTTTGATTATAAGTATTTATGATAAATAATGTCTAAGCAAAATAAAGGTGTAAAAAAAATTGAAATATTTTAAATTAAATTAAAACAAATAACTTTGTTTAAACCACTAATATAATCAGATTTACCTACATGTTTCAAAACCGATGGTTTCTTCGTCAGGGTAGTAATAGTATTACTACCCTGATGAAGAAACCATCGGTTTTGAAACATGTAGGTAAATGTGATTATATTAGTGGTTTAAACAAAGTTATTTGTTTTAATTTAATTCAAAATGACGCCACAAAGTGATTTTGCGAAGTTTGAAGAAGAAATGAAATATTTTAGTTTGTACAACCTTTTTTGTCTTTTTGTCATTTATCTTTTAATTGAAGTAAAATTAAAATTCTTAAAAGTTTCTTTACTAAATTATGTATATATTTATTTTACTGTATGATTATATATGATTTGAAATGTGTGTTGTATAAAACAATATTTAGTTTGAAAATTTAACAAATCTGCCAACAACCATTATTTAGGTACCTTTTCAATAGGAGAAATCTGCACATGATGTTTAGGGCCTTTTCATGTATGAGAGGATACGTAGACACAATGTTTTCCTCCAAAGTGCTTTTAGGGACATTGTTTACCAAAGTCTTGCACCTACAAATAAATCTCACATAAGAATTTATGCATATACCTACATAATAAAAAAACTAGGTTTATTCAGTTTTTCTGCAAATTAAGGTAAATATACAGAAAAGTGGGATACGATTGTGAATGAGAAACAACTATTTCAATAATCGAAAATGGAAAATAATACATTTTAACATCATTTCTTAACTAATCATAAAACTTTCACATCAATTACAATGGCCACCAACTGAACAATCCATTCAATTTGAAAAAAATAAATCTTACTAAAATCCATTATTTTTCATTTCCGGTAACCGATATACTTACTTCTCATTAGTACCTAATTACACAAATGCTTTTTTGCCACAATAAGGCACTATTTCCAAAGCCATGAAATGCTTTGCTGCCAAATATGGCAAATATGGCAAATATTCCCTAGATTCTTTAAAAAATTTTTAAGTTTATGAATTTATAATTTTTTTTTATAAATCCTACGAATATGTGATAATCGACAAAAGATAGGTGAATTCATTGGCTATATAGAATTATAATCAGTTTGTATATAAACAAATTTGGAAATTTGATTTCTTTAATGTGGGCGGAAAAAATTCAAAATAATGAATCAAAAAATCTTGGCAATCTAAGAAAAAGTTTTAAATTGCTCTGTTTTTTTAAAGTTTTTTTTAAAATGCGTATTTAAAGTGTCCCACTTTTCCATATATTTACCCAAACTAATGCAAAATCATGAGATTTTGTTTAAAAATTATATCACTTGAGAATATTACACATTATTTAATTAAATACTATGTGTAGAAGAACAAACAGTTCATGGCCTTTGTTTAAACTGGACATATTTTTTAGCAAGTCTTTATAAGCCTCGAAAAAAATTAAATTTCAGACCTCTAAAAATGCTTTGCGAAGTGTAAAATCTTCTACTTTTGAATATTTTTTTAGATTGTCTTATATTGTATAATTTAGCAAACAAACGCGGCTCGTCCCAACGTCCACTCGTGCACCAAATCACCAATAAAAATAAACAACATTTTACATCCCATTGTAGTCCTGCATAATATTTTTGTTTTTTAAATTACAGACAATTTTTTAAAAGGGCGGGTTTTTGTTGCTAGACCTGCGGGCGGCGGCGATACGGCAAAATCTTGGTAACAAACTTCACGTACGAAGATGGTTTTGCATAAGGCGTGGCATCAGAGATGTATTGTAAGTGGGTTCTTCAATTTCAACCGTACAGTCGCTAGCGTATTATTAATCACCTATGAAAATATACAATTGCGTAAGCGCGGCTTCCCGAGCAAGAGCTATATTGGCTAAACCATGGTAGGTTTAATCCATGCGATTGAGTGAAACGCGCGGGGCTGGATTGTCATTGATGTTTCTTTTTGAAGCGCGACCACTGAAGGGTTAACAGCTTTAAAAGAGTTCTATATATGTATTTTTTTAATTGTTGCAAAAAGAACCACAAACTTATTGTGAATTCCTCTATCAAAACTTTATGAAATAAATACAAAGATAGATAACCCATTAATAAATTGAAATGTCTAATACCTGATTGTTTGAACAGGGAATTTGATGGGAAATTGCTCGCTGTTAGCACTGAGTTCATCGTAAATCGAAATGGCTGGGTTTACTGATGGCTTTTCTATAGAAAGACATTCCTCCAGCAATGATTTTGTGCTTTCCATGGTGCAGATGTATCAACTGAAAATAGAAAAATAATTTACTTTACTATGAGATCATTTTACAATGGAAAAAACTTTAGTGGGAGTAAATTATGAACAACATTTAATCAGATTTTTTAAAGATAAATTTACATGTCTTAATTCATCTTAAATAATTATTGAGTTGTTTTAATGTGTAGCAGATGAAGAGAGAAAGAAGTGCCAGATGCGAAAATGAATGGTTGAAGAAGGCGGGGACTCACAACCCGTCACAACCAAGTGAATCATATACTTGGATGGGGTCATGCCAAGAGTCAGAATAAAAAAATAGTATGTCTGAGATGATGCATAAATATGAATGAAGCAAGGAGAGAATGCCACGACAGAGTTTTGCATTGGTCTATCCTCTCTGCCTACCCCTGCAGTGAAACTGTGTGATGGTTAGTTATTTGGATTGAATCCTTGTATTACAGAGTTTACAATCAAAGAGGCGTAGGTATGTCTGCCAATTTTGCATATAAGATAGTCACCTATTAAATTTCAAGAAAACTCTTAAACCTGAATTTTCAGACAGCTGTTCCGCACTTTAAAGGCATTAAAACTGTAGCTGGGCCACGTACAGTTCACTAATTTAAACTGTAGCTGGGCCACGTTCAGTCCACTTACTTATACGCATTTCTTACCACAACACACACTACATTGCTGTGGTTGTGTATTTGTGGCGGTAAAACCCACCTGTATTGGTTATATTCAAAGAAATAACATTAATTTTTTTCCTCAATTGGTGAACACTAATGAGGCCTACAGAGTAGTACCGTTTTTACACAGTACTAAATGAAGCCACTGAATGATTACAATTACTACTAGCTTAATGATAATTCTTCAATTATGTGTGTACTACCTAAACTAATTCCACTTAGATATTAAGATACCTACTTGACATATTTTAACCAGTGATTCCTGACATTATATGGAGAAAAAAAAATCAATTTGGGAGGTGGGTTTGGGTACTGCCGCCCCGGGAATCATTTATTGGATAACCAACCTCCCTGCCATAGGTCATCCCAAGTGGTTCGCTTCATTTTGGGGACTTAGCAAGGGTGTCCGGGTGTGCTGTGTTGGTGGTGTGTTGTTGTCTAGGTCACGGTTTGCCCACCTACTGTGTAGCGGGCTGGATTGGGAGAGATTGGCTAAGGGAGACCTAACCTAGACCTCTCCAGCCGGACCCTTTCGACCCATTGCCTTGCTCCGCAGTAGGAGGGGTGAATTCTGTTATGCCTGTCTGGGGGTAAAGTGCATTAACTTCGGCAGGTGATTCTACGTGATAAATATAAGTAAAAAAAATAAATGACTTTTTTCGAAATTCCAACTTTTAGGGATAATTTTCAGTTAAAACAATAAAATCAGTCCGTCGTATGCGGCCAGCTCTAGGTACTATTTTACGCTGTTATGATACGGGTGACTCCCAACAATCCAATGTCGCGGGCGGGCGCACAGCAAATTTATCGGGTAAGATTGTACCTTACACTAAGGATTTTTAATAGGTACGTCTTTTTGTATGGGAAACAAAAAGTTGAAATTACGGAAAAAGTTGTTAATCTTTTTTACGCCTACCATCATGTAGCATCACCACTATTCAGATCTAGTCACCAAACGCGGCTAAAGTTATTTCAAACACTGTTTCAATTCTGATAGGTGTCTGTCTGTCTAGTCTGATACTGAGAGAATCTTCCACTCTGAAACGAGCCACAAATTTAACTCATATTATTTTAACAGCTTGGACACATAAGCTTGTTTTCACGATAATTTAACGTAGGTAGACATAGGAATGACGTATGTCCCGTACCTGAGTTATTAAATGGTTAAACGGAGATAGCGGGTTCAAATCCCGTACGCCGGGATTTGAACCCGCTATCTCCGGATCACTAGTTGAGAGCGTTGCCCCTCGACCATGGAGGCCGTCAAATATAAATGCAATAATGCGCTGCCAGAAACGAGAAAAACAACACCAATTAATAAATTCTAAATAAAGAAACACATTAAGAAATATAAAATGTAATATTACATAAGTTAAAAGTAGTAATTAAATAAAAATAATATAATTCTCTCTTACATTAACAGCATACGGAGGCCCGACGGATAACTATTTAAAAGATGATAAATAATTTTCGTGTTGTGGTTTGTACAATACGCAACTTTTAATATGGAATATGAATCTACGTTGTAAATAGCGCAATCTGTATCTATTAGATCGTAATTGATAAGCAAGACACGGAAATAGATTACACCAACTAACAGATTATAACAATGCCACCATTACTGCATTACATGCAATTCAAATTTTGTGGTAATAAACGGATATAAGTAGCTAAGTTTATTATTTATTTATTTCTGCTTGTATCAACCACATATAAAATATATATATGTGGTTGATACAAAGTTATTTGTTTAATTTAATTATTATTTATTTGTTTCGATTTCAGAGGCATTATTAATGAACGGTAGATAATCTCAATGTATTGCCTTTGGTAGTGCCGAGTTTTTTTTTCAATGTGATTTTTTTCAAATATAAGATTTATTTTCGTTCACGAAACTTTTGTTTTTTTTTTTTTACATTAACTCCACACAGGAGGCCCTGAGGAAAATAATTTCCCTCAGGGCCTATGTCATCTTTGAAGATGTTGTGAGGAGGGTCTTTTTGAGGAGAGGAAGGAGTGAACGTGGGTCTTGAAGAGACCCATGTTATAGGAAGGAGGAAACACAGAGGCCGGCAAATCGTTCCACAGCCGAGCTGTTGAACACAAGAACGAGTCGTAGAAGCGTCCCGTTCTCATGTGACAAATGTCAACCGTGTACATATGTTGGGCGAGCGTTTGGCGTGTTTCCCGACTATGCACCGGTGCCGAGGGGATCAATGAGGCTAGTTCCTTGGAGCATCTTCCATTGAAATACCGGTAGAACAAGGATAGCATTCCTACCCGACGCCTGTGCTCTAAAGATTGCAATCCGTTTGTTAAGACGGGAGAATCTATCAAACGGACCGCCCGTTTCTGCACAGAGTCGAGGGTGTTTTTCAGGTACTTTGGGGCTCCAGACCAGAGGTGGCTGCCAAATTCAACCGTGGGGCGCACTTGCGATTTGTACAGGGTTAGCAGTTGTGTACTATTATACTTATAAAGATACACTTGAACAAGAAAAAACAGAATTCAAAGTTTGATTTGAATATCTATATTATAGATATAGTGGCCGCAAGCAGAAGGTCCGACCAAATTGGCTGGAAACTTGGAAGTCCTTGGAAATCATTTGAAAAATTGACTGGAAACTTGAAGTCCTTGGAAATCATTTGAAAAATGAAATTTTAAAAAAATCATTATAGTATGAATGTAGTATGCGCATGAACCACAGTTTGAAATAAAAGTTGTTGATTGCAAAAATGGCAGATTATAATGAAAATTTATGAAAAAAAAACAGGTCTATTTTGCAATAACTTTGTCCGGTAATAATATTTTTTCATAAGTCATATAAATTTAATTATCTTTCATTTAAACTTAGAATAAAGTGAATCAGATGAATATTCGGTGAACTACGATTCCAGCTAACTTGAAAAATGGGGTTTTGCGAAAAACACATTTAAAGTTTTCACTTGTAACTGGACATGCACGTTTTCCGGTCTACCTGCTTATCGCGCACTGCTCCTAATGCACAAATCAGACGGTTGACTAATCGTTCATTTCCGCATTTCATTCGGCCTATTTTAATCGGAATGACACGTCTGAACATGAAATGAAACAAAAGTGCCAAATACTGCCGAATGAAATCTTCAAGTGAACCGATCCAACAATGTTGGATATTTTCATTTGGCATCCTTCACTCGCGCGCGGAAGAGAGTAAAGTAAAACGTCTGAACACGGAGTGAAATCTCAAGCAGTTTGTCTCGCGTCCTGTACTGGAAGGACGCTATCACGTCGCAAGCAAAACGTCAAAATTGTATTCGTTTGGCTAATTTGTTTGCTTTTGGGAACACGTCTCATAGAAGTTGTTGGGTCTCCCTTATTATCCATGTGTTATATATGTTTTTTTAATATATGTAAAATTATTAATTTGTAGGTAAATGTTTGTAATAAAAAACTTAAAATTAAATTGTGTTATTATGTCATAAAAAATAAAAAGTTTTATAAGACGAAACAATACTGTTTTTTATTTAATTGTGTCAACAAATTGCGTAAAAATCGATGCATCTGACATGTTTTTCCTTAAAATTCGAGGCCGGACCGCGCTCGACGACGCTGTGGTGGGAATGAACGAGTGAACGCTTATTTCTATAGCGCCGTCTGAACATGGAATGAAACGAAGATGGAACATTAGGCCGAAAAAACATGGCGTAAACTTTCACTCGAGTGAACTGTCTGATTCCGTCTTAACTACATTTAAAGGTTGTAATTTGATGCTATAACTTTGGGAATGTATTCTCCACATGTATAGGAAGATTTTTAGTAAATACACAGTGATTTCCATGGGAGTCAATCTCCAGAATCAATGGTCAGAGTTTTGCATTTTTTTAACCCGTTTAATCACAGGAGACCATATTTGTCCCAGCTCACATAGGTCTCACAGAAATCGTTGTTTTTCCCTTACTATCATAGTCAGAAATGTGATCTAAACGGTATTGGAAAGAGAATACAACAAACTATATATTCAAATCTAAAAGAAAACCACAAAAAAATTAAAATTTACTGTTTTCTGAAACCAAAGTTTCCGATAGCAATTTGAAAAAAAATTATGGAACTTTGTGAATTTTTTAAGAATTTTTTTTACATGAAACGAAAAAAAGTGAGGTGACAGTAAGGTTTATAATTCATTTATCTAATGAAATAAGTATGTGTTTTATTTTTTTTCATTATCAGTAATTTTAGTTAGAAAAAAAAGTAAAGTGAGCCATTTTTAAAACTTTTTAAAGTTTTCGCAAAAAAAAATTATTTAAAAAAAAATACATAGTAATTTTTAATATAGAAATTTGAAAGCCTATTTCATCACCTTTCGAAAACAGTTTTTAGTTTTCAAATACGTTAACAAATGTTCCATTTATTTGGATTTTATTGCAAAGCGGGAATATTTTTAGCCTCTGACAAAATACGCCAATTTTTTTAGGGGTTAAACCTTTTAACATTATTTATAATAGACTTAATGTACTGATTTTTTGTTAAATCGCTTGCAGACACTTGTTTTATATAATATTTTTAAAAAGTTTTTATATAAAATAATATCTGTTGAATTATTCAATTTTCACTTATCAAATGTGAACATTTTAAAAAATTATTAAAAATGTAAATATAACGTTAACAGGAGTCACAAATACTCTGAACCAGTAAGATTATGGCAATGCCGATTGGGGAATGTTGTAATGCAAAACGATTGGGGAGGGGAAAGAGACGGGAAGAGAAATTCGGGATGTGCCATTTTTCCACACCTTTTAGGGACTTCAAACTTAAACTTTAAACTTTAACTTAAACTTTAAGTCAAACTTCAACACAAGAGATTTAAATGAAAGATTATTTAACACGCAAAAAGCAGGTACCAATTACTTATTAATTTAGATCAAAAGGAGCACATTCAATATCCGCCAGGTGTAATACAAATACGAATTGGCTCCAACTTCTATCAAGCTACAACAAAAACTGATGAAAAGGATAACCTTCAGACCATGATAAATATATAAGCGAATCAAATAGTAGTAAGCTATACAGCAGGGGTGGCCAAACTTTCGACATGTTCGGTCTACTTGCGTTTTGCGGTCGATTGCAAGGTAGAGTTTAAAAGTGACAAATTAAAACTATTTTGTGATAAATTTGTAAGAATTTATTAATGCAATGTAATGTATAATTTTTTTTCATTTAGCTTTATGTTTTAGGGTGGATGTTTGACACTGCATATTCTTCACAAGCTTATCATATTGGGGAGTGTACGAAGTAACTGCGATTTGCAAACATGAAGTTAAGTGGGCATCTGTTATGCGGGAACGATGTTTGGTTTTTATTGCAAATATAAAGCTACCTTTCTTAGGCATGGAAACTTTTCTTTGCAAATCAGTTTCCAAAAATCTGTACTACCAGATGCCCTAGCTTTCAAAAATATGTCGCTTCTCATTTTAATTATTTCTTCTTCGACCACCACAGATTCAGTATCGGTTAAGTTACCGATTTTAACGGTTAAGCTGTCAATATCAATATTTTTATTAAATGGGAATACCATGAAACTTAGTACTTCTTCAAGAGTCAAAATCAAGTCGGTTGACTGATTCACGCACACGCACGCAACGATACTGCCTTTGCGTTGTTGCGATGCGACCGAAGCGTGTGAGTAGGTGCCTTATTCAGTCCTTCGCGCGAATACATCTCAAAATAATGTTATTTTGTCATATTTTCCTATTCACTTTATTTTACTCTCGCGGGCTACCTAAATCAGCTTCGCGGTCGACCAGTAGACCGCAGTCGACCTGTTGGCCATCCCTGCTATACAGCATAGATAAAAGAATATCTGTCATTTAGGTAGGTACTAGTTTCACCTTCACTATTAAAGAGAGCTCTTGTGTTGATAAAAAAATAATACCCACAAACCGATTCGCCGAAATTTTCAAAGCAAACAATTAATAATGAGCTATCTGGCATAAAATAAATGTTTATCTGACATGTAGGTAGGTACCTACACTATTAAAGATAGGTGTTGTGTGATAAACAAACATTCACAAACCGATTCTCCGAAATATGCACATAAAAAAACATCAGTGCGTCATTGTAACATCATTGGGAGCGTCTCAAATAATGCTTCGCAAATGATCTTATTTTTTTAGTTAACACTGGACTAGACTTTTGTCAGATTTCGATCATTTGTATATTATAAATTACTACAAAATGTCTCCCCTTTTAATGCTAAAGACCTACGTAAGACGCAAGATTATAGAAATTGTGGCTATTGTATTACTACCCATCTATCCCACAGATTTATAGAAAAAAAATATGCTAAAACTGTTGTGAAAGTATTGAATCCAATTGATTAGAGGATTAAAATGATAGAACAAATCAACTTACATTATTGTAACCGCCGATTCGCCCAGTATATAATATTTAATGCACACTGACAGAACCGTAAATAAACAATACCGACAATACCCCACTCGCAGATCTGACACAACCGTGACCATGACACATTTGACACTGACAGCCATAAATAAACCAATCACTAGATTGATAACTTCGTGCTTTTACTATAGAGAAATTTTCGACACTATTTGACCATAGATATTGGATAAATATAGAGTATTTTATCACTTTTTTTTCGCCCCGACTTCTTGACGTCACACACACCATCGACTAAGATAGAGGAAACTAAAAAAAAAGGTGCGACCATAGACAATATAATTATCTTTCGGTACCTACCCAACTCATATGCCAAAAATATTATTTAAAAAAAAAAATGTTTGGTTAAACAGAAAAATAAAAAACTCAGTTATATGTTTTGGTATTTTATTATAAGCGCGTATAAACAGATAATACAAGAAAAACTAACTATCACACCAATTCCGAATATACGAAGGCGTTGTTTTAAAGGTAAACTCTTCTATTGAACAGATTATAACTTTTATCAGGTCTAAAATAAATTTACCATATTACCGAGGGTAGATATAACCAAGGTCCATAAAGACTTCGTTCGAACAAGATATTTGATGCTCCAGTCCTGGTGTTCTGTGTTCTCTCAAGGATAGAGGCACCACAGAGTGGTGGAACACGTCAACACCCCAGATGTACTGGCCGTCATATCCTGACGTGACACCACAACGTTACTGTTCTACATACCTGCAACAAACAATCATATGTCATCATTAAGATGCTAAATCAATATATTTGGGTGTGCATCAAAATAAGTCAATTGACCTTCACAACAAAAGATTTAAGAAAATTTAAAACATTAGTAGAAACGTACTACATTCGGTGGATAAAGTTCACCATTAAGCAAGCTAATCGTCGCTATATTAATATTTTTACATGGGTGATAATTTATAATAATATAGTAAAATTCAAACACATACCAAGACAGTCCTGTGAAGGAAACGAATTTCTCTTTATAACTCCAGAACTGGTAGTTGAACTAGTGCAGAACAGTGTGTCACGATTTGGTGTTCAAAACAAACATAGGCATTGTATGATCGAGCTGAAAAGATTAATTAAAACAACTTCACTATCATGACATAACTGACAGATCAAAACAAGACAAATGCATAAAAAATTGATATTTCATCACGCGTCAACTAGAAAAATAACCGTACGAAATGAGCTTAGAATTTCATATGAATAATCAATATAATTATGTGTACCTGTATTTTGGTTACAATGCATCCTCTTTCACGAGGATATTGTCTCATTTCAGGAAGTTTAAAAGTAGACAATGAGTTATTTTTTAATACGCATTTTGCATTCGATCACCATATTCGAGTCTGCCAATTCTCATCGACCATTCCCGATTCTCCTTTCTTTCCCAGGACGGAAACTTATGCCGAATTGAATTTACGTCTACACAGCCTTTCACACTGGGACGATATTTAGGTGGCATTTCACAAAAAATAATCCAAATATTTACGTCAGAATAGTAGCGCGTGGTCGCGCTCCAAGCTGTGTCAAACATAAATAAACCATAGAACAATACTGTTTATATATAAAATATACTCGTGTTCTAT
The DNA here is from genome assembly GCA_951813805.1 of Limnephilus auricula. NCBI lineage: Eukaryota > Metazoa > Arthropoda > Insecta > Trichoptera > Limnephilidae > Limnephilus > Limnephilus auricula. The sequence goes on along the minus strand of OX638406.1, from coordinate 10,387,179 downwards.
TGGTCGCAGCGTGGTCGCCGCCTTCTTGTCGTCACACAGTCATAGATATTTCTCATCTTCGTTCCTGTTGAAATTTTGGATCGGAGTTATACCCCCCTGCTGACAGCTCCGGCCCGGGTGTCGATTCTGGACCGACGACCAACAGTTAACTGTTATGCGCAATCTGCGACCGAAAATTTTTTCGTCGCCTCTACAAACTTCTACGATTGATCATAGTTTACGTATTCTGGAGTTGCGTGTGATCGACGAGATTGTTGTATTGGTAACCCTGAGAATATTGTCTATGCTTCTGATTTTTTTTACGTTTCTATGGTGGAAATGTCAAAAACGTTGCGTTTGCGTATTATGGTTGCCTGGAAACGTCAGATTTTGTAATTAAGTTTCTAAAATGCCTGGAGGCATTTCGCAAAACCAAAAACAACTACTAGTTGAGCTAGTGAGTGCCGACCCGGAGCTGATGATGGGAAAATTTACATCGGCATTCACCTTCGTCGTATCGCGGCGAAGGTGGTCTGAAATAGCAGACAAGCTAAACGCAATCGGAGGGGCCAACAAAAACTTTAAACAGTGGCGAAAGGTTAGTTATTAAATCCTTTAATTTGTGTATACCTTACATTTAAAATGTTTTCTTGTTGCCTTACGATGCTCTGTCTTTGACGAAACGCGATTCGTATCGTGAAACCTAACCTCAATGCCGAGTGTTTATCGAAGAATATTGAATATTTAAAGATATTATAAAGTGAATTTGGGGGGTTTAGTATCACAGGGGCCCTTTTCAAAAAACTTTGTGAAAAGACGAAAGTTTTAATGCGTTGAAACTTGGAAAATAGAACACGTTTGTGTAATACATTTTTTTTTATTTACAAGGCAATATTTCCCGCTTACTGTGGGGGTAATAGGATATTTTCAAATATTGTCATGTTAACAGGCAATACGCCCTTGTATTACTAATTTTATATTTTAATTTGTAGAATGTCCAACCTTATCTCAACAGCTTTATATTACATGATTATGGCATTACCGAAACTTTCATTTCAAATCACCATTTTTGTAGTTAGGCCCCTGTGATCCTTATAACCTGATTTCTTTCTATGTTACTGTCAATAATTAATATTATTCAAAATTATTTCCAGACATGGCAAGATTTACGCTGTAAAGCCAAATCAAAGGGTTTAATGAATAAAAAACATGCTGCCGGGACTGGAGGAGGACCACCATTGCCTGCAGCCAGTCTAAACGCGACTGATGAGTTGATTCTTCAACTCATCAGTCCCGTTTCAATCTCCGGCCACACGGGCACATCTGAGTCAGTGGTCGAATTCGACTTTTCCTCTCTCGGGGGAACTCAACCTGAGGCTGGTTGCAGCAGCTGGCAGACTCCCGAGAGAGTTGTGGCCCCATCACGCCTGGAGGCGTCACCACCCTTGAGGGCAACACCTTTGGAGGAACCCATCACATTGGATACTTCACCCATACAGACTCGAAGGCCAAATACGGCAACACGTAGAATGGTGGAAACAATAAATGTGTCCAAGAAAATGGTAGAACTGGGGGAGCAAGCCAATTTTAATCAGGCCATATTTTATAAAGATCTGCTGGCTTTAGAGATGAGACAAACAGTTGCCGCTGAAAGCAACAATAACATTTTAAAAGATTTGTTAAATGTACTTGTAAAGCTGCTAGAAGAATTGAAAGACAAATGTAATACTTAGATTTGGAACTTAATTCTTCTTACAGCTTTACAATTACATTTAACAGCTCTATTAAATTAGTGTTGTGGTTTTCAATAGAAACTGTTTGCCTCATCATTAAAGCAAGCAGCTTATTATTTAATTTTTTTTATAAATAATCATCCCGCAAAGGTTCCAGTGAGAATGCATTTAATGAGTCTACCACTCTACGATATGGCATCTTTGGCCTCGGAGTCTGCACGGGTGGAGGTTCAATGGTGAGGGGGCTGATATGCTATGGTTATTATTTTCATTACCCGTTGGGTTATAATGTAAAATATGAGGCTTGGCGTGTCTCCTCACCATTGACTGATATGTTATGGTTGTTATTTTATTATTTTCATTACCCGTTGTGTTACTATGTAAACATATGAGGCTTGGTGTTTCTCCTCACCATTGACTGGTATGTTATGGTTATTATTTTATTATTTTCATTACCCGTTGGGTTATTATGTAAAATATGAGGCTTGGCGTGTCTCCTCACCATTGACTGATATGTTATGGTTGTTATTTTATTATTTTCATTACCCGTTGGGTTATTATGTAAAATATGAGGCTTGGCGTGTCCCCTCACCATTGACTGATATGTTATGGTTATTATTTTATTATTTTCATTACCCGTTGGGTTATTATGTAAAATATGAGGCTTGGCGTGTCCCCTCACCATTGACTGATATGTTATGGTTTTTATTTTATTATTTTCATTACCCGTTGGGTTATAATGTAAAATATGAGGCTTGGCGTGTCTCCTCACCATTGACTGATATGTTATGGTTGTTATTTTATTATTTTCATTACCCGTTGTGTTACTATGTAAACATATGAGGCTTGGTGTTTCTCCTCACCATTGACTGGTATGTTATGGTTATTATTTTATTATTTTCATTACCCGTTGGGTTATTATGTAAAATATGAGGCTTGGCGTGTCTCCTCACCATTGACTGATATGTTATGGTTGTTATTTTATTATTTTCATTACCCGTTGTGTTACTATGTAAACATATGAGGCTTGGTGTTTCTCCTCACCATTGACTTATATGTTATGGTTATTATTTTATTATTTTCATTACCCGTTGGGTTATTATGTAAAATATGAGGCTTGGCGTGTCTCCTCACCATTGACTGATATGTTATGGTTGTTATTTTATTATTTTCATTACCCGTTGTGTTACTATGTAAACATATGAGGCTTGGTGTTTCTCCTCACCATTGACTGGTATGTTATGGTTATTATTTTATTATTTTCATTACCCGTTGGGTTATTATGTAAAATATGAGGCTTGGCGTGTCCCCTCACCATTGACTGATATGTTATGGTTATTATTTTATTATTTTCATTACCCGTTGGGTTATTATGTAAAATATGAGGCTTGGCGTGTCCCCTCACCATTGACTGATATGTTATGGTTATTATTTTATTATTTTCATTACCCGTTGGGTTATAATGTAAAATATGAGGCTTGGCGTGTCTCCTCACCATTGACTGATATGTTATGGTTGTTATTTTATTATTTTCATTACCCGTTGTGTTACTATGTAAACATATGAGGCTTGGTGTTTCTCCTCACCATTGACTGGTATGTTATGGTTATTATTTTATTATTTTCATTACCCGTTGGGTTATTATGTAAAATATGAGGCTTGGCGTGTCTCCTCACCATTGACTGATATGTTATGGTTGTTATTTTATTATTTTCATTACCCGTTGTGTTACTATGTAAACATATGAGGCTTGGTGTTTCTCCTCACCATTGACTGGTATGTTATGGTTATTATTTTCATTACCCGTTGGGTTATTATGTAAAATATGAGGCTTGGCGTGTCTCCTCACCATTGACTGATATGTTATGGTTGTTATTTTATTATTTTCATTACCCGTTGGGTTATTATGTAAAATATGAGGCTTGGCGTGTCCCCTCACCATTGACTGATATGTTATGGTTATTATTTTATTATTTTCATTACCCGTTGGGTTATTATGTAAAATATGAGGCTTGGCGTGTCCCCTCACCATTGACTGATATGTTATGGTTATTATTTTATTATTTTAATTACCCGTTGGGTTATAATGTAAAATATGAGGCTTGGCGTGTCTCCTCACCATTGACTGATATGTTATGGTTGTTATTTTATTATTTTCATTACCCGTTGTGTTACTATGTAAACATATGAGGCTTGGTGTTTCTCCTCACCATTGACTGGTATGTTATGGTTGTTATTTTCATTACCCGTTGTGGTTACTTTACCAAATAAAACTAAATGTGGTGGTTAATTATGTCTCAATCTTTAGCTTGTATTCAAAATATAATTATTATTTTATAAGTAAACATTATTTTCTATATTATACAATAAGAATTGTGATATTTTTCAACATATATTTTGAAATGTTTTGGTTTACACCATTTTTTTTATAAGTAAACATTTGATCAAAATTGTGGTATAACTAACTAAGCATAATGAATACATGTTTTATATTTATAATGGATAAGTATAATATTCTAATTTAAAATTAATATCAAAGATGCTAGTCTTATTTAAAATTTACACCAAAGATGCTAGTAACTACAATACATTGGACTTGTTTTCAGTGTTTTTTTCTTTAGCTTATATTACAAAATATATTAAAATAGTACAACTGATTTCTGACACTGTATTTTGTATAAAGAATTGTGTTATTTTCTGTATTATTTGATAAAGATTGTGATATATCTGAGCGTAATGAATAAATGTTTTATATTTATACTGGAAGTATAATGTTCTTATTTAAAATTTACACCAAAGATGCTAGTAACTACAATACATTGGACTCGTTTTCAGTGTTCTTTTTGTTTTAGCTTATATTATAAAATATATTAAAATTGTACAACTGTTTTCTGACACTATTTTATATAAAAAAATTGTGTTATTTTCTGTATTATTTGATACAGATTGTGATATAACTGAGCGTAATGAATAAATGTTTTATATTTATACTGGAAGTATAATATTCCTATTTAAAATTTACACCAAAGACGCTAGTAACTAGAATACATTGGACTTGTTTTCAGTGTTTTTTTTGTTTTAGCTTATATTATAAAATATATTAAAATTGTACAACTGTTTTCTGACACTGTATTTTATATAAAAAAATGTGTTATTTTCTGTTTTATTCGATAAAAAATGTGTTCTTATGTTAAATACACTTTTATTATCACACCATTGTTCTCATTTTTATTTATTTAGACAGGGTTTTTTACAGATGTTCGCACTTACGTGAGAACAATCCAGTTATGAAAACTCAGTTACAATATACAAATAGGGACATACAATTACAAAAATGTACAATAAAATAAAATACAATTAGATAAACAAAAACATCACAAATAAAAATATACAATTATATACAAGCTCGTGACACATATTACGATGAGAGATTACTTACGTAAGAAATATGAGAGGCATAAATAGAGAGACAAGTGACACATATTACGATGAGAGATTATATATAGTCTTGTTATATAGTCTACACATTGGGTACGTAATCACGACGTATGTCGATGATCTGATTCTTAGATTCTCTTAAAGATAATTTATCTTAGGCTTTAATTAGGCAAACCAAAATAAAGTGGCGCTTGCAAAGTTACTAATTTATTATAATCATATAATAATAATTGGATAATTTGTAGAGCGCATTTTTGTGGAAAATCACCTCAAGGAAGCTGTGCATATTATATTTTAAGTGTTGTGTGTGGATAATCCACCATCATTCAATAATAAAACCATGACAAATAATATAGAGTAAACAGAATAACACAAGGATTTAAAAAAAACTAGTATAAACTTTTAACCAAAATGATTTTGCACTATCCTATTTTGAACGGCCCTATCGGCTACTAAATCTCGGTTAATTCTGTTAACAGGCCCATGGTCAGCAGCCGCTTCAACAGCAATCAGTCCTAAATCTAGATTATGATCAATCAGGTATTCTGGAAGATCAAATTTATCTTCTACACACATATTGTGAAGCACTATGCATGCGTTGATAATTTTGGACGCCTTTTCAGGAGCATAATGCAGAACTCTGTGTTTACAAAGGCAACGAAATCTCATTTTTAAGACACCGTTACATCTCTCAACAGTTGACCTGATTGACCTTAGTTTTGTGTTAAACCTATCTTCAGGAGATCCAGGTACAGCCCTATCGACTTGAGTCATTAACCAAGGTCTCAAAGGGTACCCAGAGTCCCCCAAAAGATAATATCCGGACTGACCACTAGTATACAGCTGCTTCAGCACGGGTTCCACAGAACCTGCCTTCCAGATGAAGGCATCGTGAGTGCTCCCTGGGAAACGTGCATCCACGTGCAAGATTCGGAGATCTGAGTCACAAATTAATTGTACATTTATGGAGTGGTACGACTTCCTATTCACATAAATATACTCTGGAGTGTCTGGATCTCTTGTTTTTGGAGGGAATATGGCAACGTGGGTGCAGTCGATACATCCTATTATCCCAGGGAACCTGTATTTATTGTAAAATCAAAAATAAACAAATATTATTGATAGAGCAAACGTCAAAATAAATAAATAAAGTAATCATAATGTTCCTCTAATAAAAACTTACTTAGTCCTTATCTGGTTTAGTGCCTGGGTGTCGATTCTGGACCGACGACCAACAGTTAACTGTTATGCGCAATCTGCGACCGAAAAATTTTTCGTCGCCTCTACAAACTTTTACGATTGATCATAGTTTACGTATTCTGGAGTTGCGTGTGGTCGACGAGATTGTTGTATTGGTAACCCTGAGAATATTGTCTATGCTTCTGATTTTTTTTACGTTTCTATGGTGGAAATGTCAAAAACGTTGCGTGTTATGGTTGCCTGGAAACGTCAGATTTTGTTCAGATTTTGTTTAATTATGTTTCTAAAATGCCTGGAGGCATTTCGCAAAATCAAAAACATCTACTGGTTGAGCTAGTGAGTGCCAGTGAGTGCCGACCCGGAGCTGATGATGGGAAAGTTTACATCGGCATTCACCTTCGCCGTATCGCGGCGAAGGTGGTCTGAAATAGCAGACAAGCTAAACGCAATCGGAGGGGCCAACAAAGACTTTAAACAGTGGCGAAAGGTTAGTTATTAAATACTTTAATTTGTGTATACCTTACATTTAAAATGTTTTCTTGTTACCTTACGATGCTCTGTCTTTGACGAAACGCGATTCGTATCGTGAAACCTAACCTCAATGCCGAGTGTTTATCGAAGAATATTGAATATTTAAAGTTATTATAAAGTGTATTTCGGGGGTTTAGTATCACAGGGGCCTTTTTCAAAAAACTTTGTGAAAAGACGAAAGTTTTAAAGCGTTGAAACTTGGAAAATAGAACACGTTTGTGTAATACATTTTTTTTTATTTACAAGGCAATATTTCCCGCTTACTGTGGGGGTAATAGGATATTTTCAAATATTGTCATGTTAACAGGCAATACGCCCTTGTATTACTAATTTTATATTTTAATTTGTAGAATGTCCAACCTTATCTCAACAGCTTTATATTACATGATTATGGCATTACCGAAACTTACATTTCAAATCACCATTTTTGTAGTTAGGCCCCTGTGATCTTTAGAACCTGATTTCTTTCTATGTTACTGTCAATAATTAATATTATTCAAAATTATTTCCAGACATGGCAAGATTTACGCTGCAAAGCGAAGTCAAAGAGTTTGATGAACAAAAAACATGCTGCCGGGACTGGAGGAGGACCACCAGTGCCAGAAGCCAGTCTGAACGCGATTGATGAGTTGATACTTCAACTCATTAGTCACGTTTCAATCTCCGGCCACACGGGCACATCTGAATCGGTGGTCGACTTCGACTTTTCCTCCCTCGGGGGAACTCAACCTGAGGCTGGTTGCAGCAGCTGGCAGACTCCCGAGAGAGTTGTGGCCCCATCACGCCTGGAGGCGTCACCACCCTTGAGGGCAACACCTTCTTTGGAGGAACCCATCACATTGGATACTTCACCCATACAGACTCGAAGGCCAAATACGGCAACACGTAGAATGATGGAAACATTAAATGTGTCCAAGAAAATGGTAGAACTGGGGGAACAAGCCAATTTTAATCAGGCCATATTTTATAAAGATCTGCTGGCTTTACAGACGAGACAAACAGTTGCCGCTAAAAGAAACAATAACATTTTAAAAGAGTTGTTAAATGTACTTGTAAAGCTGCTAGAAGAATTGAAAGACAAATTTAATACTTAGATTTGGAACTTAATTCTTCTTACAGCTTTACAATTACATTTAACTGCTCTATTAAATTAGTGGTTTTCAATAGAAACTGTTTGCCTCGTCATTAAAGCAAGCAGCTCATTATTTGCATTTTTTTTATAAATAATCATCCCGCGAAGGTTCCAGTGAGAATGCATTTAATGAGTCTACCACTCTACGATATGGCATCTTTCGCCTCGGAGTCTGCACGGGTGGAGGTTCAATGGTGAGGGGGCTGATATGTTATGGTTATTATTTTCATTACCCGTTGGGTTATTATGTAAAATATGAGGCTTGGCGTGTCCCCTCACCATTGACTGATATGTTATGGTTGTTATTTTCATTACCCGTTGGGCTACTATGTAAAAATATGAGGCTTGGCGTTTCCCCTCACCATTGACTAATATGTTATGGTTATTATTTTCATTACCCGTTGGGTTATTATGTAAAATATGAGGCATGGCGTGTCCCCTCACCATTGACTGATATGTTATGGTTATTATTTTATTATTTTCATTACCCGTTGGGTTATTATGTAAAATATGAGGCTTGGCGTGTCCCCTCACCATTGACTGATATGTTATGGTTGTTATTTTCATTACCCGTTGGGCTACTATGTAAAAATATGAGGCTTGGCGTTTCCCCTCACCATTGACTAATATGTTATGGTTATTATTTTCATTACCCGTTGGGTTATTATGTAAAATATGAGGCTTGGCGTGTCCCCTCACCATTGACTGATATGTTATGGTTATTATTTTATTATTTTCATTACCCGTTGGGTTACTATGTAAACATATGAGGCTTGGTGTTTCTCCTCACCATTGACTGATATGTTATGGTTATTATTTTCATTACCCATTGGGTTACTATGTAAACATACGAGGCTTGGCGTTTCCCCTCACCATTGTCTGATATGTTTTGGTTGTTATTTTCATTACCCGTTGTGGTTACTTTACTAAATAAAACTAAATGTGGTGGTTAATTGTGTCTCAATCTTTAGCTTGTATTCAAAATATAATTATTCTTTTATAAGTAAACATTATTTTCTATATTATACAATAAGAATTGTGATATTTTTCAACATATATTTTAAAATAATGTTTTGGTTTACACCATTTTTTTTATAAGTAAACATTTGACAAAAATTGTGGTATAAATGAGCATAATGAATACATGTTTAATATTTATAATGGATAAGTATAATATTCTAATTTAAAATTAATATCAAAGATGCTAGTCTTATTTAAAATTTACACCAAAGATGCTAATAACTAGAATACATTGGACTTGTTTTCAGTGTTTTTTTTTTCTGTAGCTTATATTACAAAATATATTAAAATAGTACAACTGATTTCTGACACTGTATTTTATATAAAAAATTGTGTTATTTTCTGTATTATTTGATAAAGATTGTGATATATCTGAGCGTAATGAATAAATGTTTTATATTTATACTGGAAGTAACTAACTAACTAACCATCACGCCGTTTCCTCGCAGGGGTAGGCAGAGAGGACGGACCGCCAAACAACTCGGTCTTGGCATACACTCCTCGCCTCATTCACATTCATACATCTTATCATACATGCTCTTCTATTATTCTGACTCTTGACATGGCCCGACTCAAGTATCTGATTCACTTGATCGTGCCATGTCTTCCTCGGGCGTCCTCGACTTCTTCTACCATTCACATTAGTATCATATATTCTCTTGACACTCCTTTCTTCGTTCATTCGCTCTATATGTCCAAACCATCTAAGCGTCGCTTTTTTCATCTTACTTATGACGCTCACATCGGCCTTGCATTCTTACTGGAAGTATAATGTTCTTATTTAAAATTTACACCAAAGATGCTAGTAACTACAATACATTGGACTTGTTTTCAGTGTTTTTTTTTTCTTTAGCTTATATTACAAAATATATTAAAATAGTACAACTGATTTCTAACACTGTATTTTATATAAAAAATTTGTGTTATTTTCTGTATTCTTTGATAAATCTGAGCGTAATGAATAAATGTTTTATATTTATACTGGATGTATAATGTTCTTATTTAAAATTTACACCAAAGATGCTAGTAACTAGAATACATTAGACTTGTTTTCAGTGTTTTTTTTTCTTCTTTAGCTTAAATTGCAAAATATAATAAAATTATACAACTGATAACTGTTTTCTGACACTGTATATTTTATATTGAAAATTGTGTTGTTTTCTGTATTATTTGATAAAAAATGTGTTCTTATGTTAAATACACTTTTATTATCACACCATTGTTCTCATTTTTATTTATTTAGACAGGGTTTTTTTTACAGATGTTCGCACTTACGTGAGAACAATCCAGTTATGAAAACTCAGTTACAATATACAAATAGGGACATACAATTACAAAAATGTACAATTAAATAAAATACAATTAGATAAACAAAAACATCACAAATAAAAATATAGAATTATATACAAGCTCGTGACACATATTACGATGAGAGATTACTTACGTAAGAAACCTGAGAGGCATAAATAGAGAGACAAGTGACACATATTACGACGAGAGATTATATATAGTCTTGTTATATAGTCTACACATTGGGTACGTAATCACGACGTATGTCGATGATCTGATTCTTCGATTCTCTTAAAGATAATTTATCTTAGGCTTTAATTAGGCAAACCAAAATAAAGTGGCGCTTGCAAAGTTACTAATTTATTATAATCATATAATTATAATTGGATAATTTGTAGAGCGCATTTTTGTGGAAAATCACCTCAAGGAAGCTGTGCATATTATATTTTAAGTGTTGTGTGTGGATAATCCACCATCATTCAATAATAAAACCATGACAAATAATATAGAGTAAACAGAATAACACAAGGATTTAAAAAAAACTAGTATAAACTTTTAACCAAAATGATTTTGCACTATCCTATTTTGAACGGCCCTACCGGCTACTAAATCTCGGTTAATTCTGTTAACAGGCCCATGGTCAGCAGCCGCTTCACCAGCAATCAGTCCTAAATCTAGATTATGATCAATCAGGTATTCTGGAAGATCAAATTTATCTTCTACACACATATTGTGAAGCACTATGCATGCATTGATAATTTTGGACGCCTTTTCAGGAGCATAATGCAGAACTCTGTGTTTACAAAGGCAACGAAATCTCATTTTTAAGACACCGTTACATCTCTCAACAGTTGACCTGATTGACCTTAGTTTTGTGTTAAACCTATCTTCAGGAGATCCAGGTACAGCCCTATCGACTTGAGTCATTAACCAAGGTCTCAAAGGGTACCCAGAGTCCCCCAAAAGATAATATCCGGACTGACCACTAGTATACAGCTGCTTCAGCACGGGTTCCACAGAACCTGCCTTCCAGATGAAGGCATCGTGAGTGCTCCCTGGGAAACGTGCATCCACGTGCAAGATTCGGAGATCTGAGTCACAAATTAATTGTACATTTATGGAGTGGTACGACTTCCTATTCACATAAATATACTCTGGAGTGTCTGGATCTCTTGTTTTTGGAGGGAATATGGCAACGTGGGTGCAGTCGATGCATCCTATTATCCCAGGGAACCTGTATTTATTGTAAAATCAAAAATAAACAAATATTATTGATAGAGCAAACGTTAAAATAAATAAATAAAGTAATCATAATGTTCCTCTAATAAAAACTTACTTAGTCCTTATCTGGTTTAGTGCCTGGATATTTGGGGGAAATTTTACCCATTGGTTGAAGATTATGGGGTTGTTTAGGGCATTCACCACTTCATTCAGTGCCCGTGATATTGACGGTTGTGAAATTGCAATGTGCAAATTGCACCCCACTGGTAACTGGTAACTACCCGTGGCAAAAAAGTTTAATGCTGCTAATACCTGCAAAACAACATTGCAACCGATTAATTAGAAGTTTACATGTGAAAACTATCAACGGTTTTTAAAATAATTTTTATAATCACTTTAGTTTCAACATCCAGAGCTGAAGAACGGGGTGGGGGCGTTATGTACGGAGATACGAGGATTATCAGCCGACGTACTAAACTTTTGCTTAGCCTAAAATTTCGGATGAAGTTTTCGTCTGTTATCTCATTTCGTATGAATCAACCCTCTGGCGAAAACTTCTTGTCGGTCTCAAAGCAACTTGCTCAGCTTGCTCCACATTTTGTACTGCAGCAAAAATCGCCGGTAAATTCGCCATTATATAAAATTTGTCACAACACTGACTCAAAAACTCGCCGTCCTTTAAAAAGCGCGCGTGTCTGTTTGACAGCTCTACTGTCCGCGAGTTGCAACGACTGGTTTTACCAGTCGTTGCCGGGCTCGATTGACTTTTGACGTTTTGCGTGTAAGTATGAAACTCAGGAATACGCACGACGATCGATGTACGTACTTTCTCGTGCGCTTGCGAGTGGCCCTGAGTCAGGAATAGCGACCCTGGATATTTGGGGGAAATTTTACCCATTGGTTGAAGATTATGGGGTTGTTTAGGGCATTCACCACTTCATTCAGTGCCCGTGATATTGACGGTTGTGAAATTGCAATGTGCAAATTGCACCCCACTGGTAACCCGTGGCAAAAAAGTTTAATGCTGCTAATACCTGCAAAACGACATTGCAACCGATTAATTAGAAGTTTACATGTGAAAACTATCAACGGTTTTTAAAATAATTTTTATAATCACTTTAGTTTCAACATCCAGAGCTGAAGAACGGGGTGGGGGCGTTATGTACGGAGATACGAGGATTATCAGCCGACGTACTAAACTTTTGCTTAGCCTAAAATTTCGGATGAAGTTTTCGTCTGTTATCTCAGCGAACGAATCAACCCTCTGGCGAAAACTTCTTGTCGGTCTCAAAGCAACTTGCTCAGCTTGCTCCACATTTTGTACTGCAGCAAAAATCGCCGGTAAATTCGCCATTATATAAAATTTGTCACAACACTGACTCAAAAACTCGCCGTCCTTTAAAAAGCGCGCGTGTCTGTTTGACAGCTCTACTGTCCGCGAGTTGCAACGACTGGTTTTACCAGTCGTTGCCGGGCTCGATTGACTTTTGACGTTTTGCGTGTAAGTATGAAACTCAGGAATACGCACGACGATCGATGTACGTACTTTCTCGTGCGCTTGCGAGTGGCCCTGAGTCAGGAATAGCGACCCCGGTAAAATGAAGGTAAAAGGTTGCCAACTTGCGGGGAGTTCCCCAAATTGCGGGGAATTTTTTAGATTTTTCAAGATTGAACCGAACTCAAAAAATGTCGAATTTGGAATCCTGAACTAAATAGTTATTGCTCGTGTTAACATTTTCCAACGCTTTCGTTATATGGAAATTCAGTGTGCTTAAAATATTGAAAACAGATTAAAAAAATCGCCTTCATACAGATACTGTGCATTGATGGCTACTCGAGAAGGGGTCAAGAAAGAAGGAGGAAGTTTGATGTGATGTCGTAAATTAGTGATTAAAATCTATTTAATATATTTTTTTAACATAACCTTACTTAAAGAGCATGTGTGTTCAATTGTTGGCTTTGAGCATGCTCATTTTATATTATTCATAATTGAAAATAGAATTAAGCCAGGGACACACACGGCGTTATAAGCGCTGGCGTTATTTGGCTTGGCCTATTTCAGCATATTCCTCGCCATGCATTCCAATCGCAAATGTATGGCGAGCGATATGGTGAAGTAGGCCAAGCCAAATAACGCCGGCGCTTTTAACGCTGTGTGTGTCCCTGGCTTTAAAGAAAAAAAATTAAACTTGACAACACTAAAAAAACAAAGCTTTTTAGGCGCTCCGCTGACGAGGCAATTGAAACCAAACTAAAACCGTCTGGTTACTATGGCTTCCAACCAAACTTCCATCAAACTTCTATGACGCCCTAATCAATTCTGTAATTAATTAATTCTTAGTACAGCGGGCCATCACATTGACATAAAAAGCATAGCCAATTTAGTTGCAAACTGGTTTTCTTTCAGTTGCCTCGTCAGCGGAGCGCCTTAGCGTCTCCGCCCACTGAGGCAACTGAAAACTCTCAACTGCCAACTGTCTTTGTATGACAATGTAATGGCCCGCACACTTCACAATCACACAAAACCCCGTTGTCAATGGTAACGCAAGCGGTGACTTGCGACTTGCTCTGCTGGTTGCTCTGGCCGGCCATTGATAGTTGTGAGCTGTCAGCTGATTGTTTTCAGTTGCCTCGTTAGCGGAGCGCCTTAGAGTTTTATTTGTATGGTGATTTTTTAAATAAACCATTAGAAATAATTGATAAACTTGCCGTACTCCGCCTCACGGTTAATAAGGAGTATTTCTTATTGTGATGAACGTAGAATAAACAATAGCATAGTAACAAATGAAAATAATAAGATTGCTTGTCTCTTCTTAACACTATCTCTCGTGTCTTATGGCTTTCAAGAAGCACGTATTCTAAAGCTCTAATAATAAACTAAGATTCTAAAATAATATCTTATTATTGTATCCACATAAAAACATAACGTAGTTAACTAAAAATAGAAGGTTCTCCACACTTATAATAGTTAGATTCAGCTTTATTATTATTACGAAAACTGAGTATTTATGTCAGGGGAGACAAAAATTTTTTTTTAGATATATATTATTTTGTTAATATTAAACCACTCACACGTAGTTCGACCCATGATTGGCCAAGTGAAACGGAGTACCACAACTTTACCCAAATTATTAACTTAGATTCCCATTGTTTTTTACATTTCCAATAAAAAAAGCTAAAACATGGCTTGTTTACCCTGTAATGTTTTTTCTTTTCTTTTGGGATATGGCATCACTGCTATCATTTACTCAAATACTTACCCATAAAAACAAAAAAAGGCATATAATAATGTATGACGAGCTTTTAAAATTTTCTATGTGAACCGGGATTTGTTTGCTAAGAATCCCCTCTAAGCCTGAGAACCAGCTTCACAATATTTTGGGAACAATATAGTTTAGGGTTCTTTGATTATATTTATTGATACATTTCGGAACCACCAATCCTTTCAATTAGAGTGAATCTTGTATTATGTTTATGGCAAACTCTTTCTCTATACAAAGTATTATGACTACATTTAGAAACCATGACATATATGATATTTGTAATTTAATTTGAATAATTCAACCATATTATGAATTTCTAATCTGTAGACTCCACCCGCCATAACACAGGGAGATTCCTAGCATGGCGGATGGGATAACACAAAAATCTATACAATGTACTTCTTTGTCTCGTGGCCTGTCGGTTCAACGGAAGTTGGCTAACGTGCGGACTTTGTTTACTGCAGCCTGGAACAGCTCTACAGTAGACTGGCCAAACCACTGTCTCAGGTTTTTCAGCCACGATGTCCTCCTCCTTGCAGGGCCCCGTCTTCCGGCAATCTTTCCCTGCATTATGAGATCCAAGATCTCCTATTTCTCCGGATGACTTATCACGAGTCCTAGATATTGAAGTTTTCGGATTTTTATTGTTTTAATAACTTATTTTTCTTTATTCATCCGAACCATAACATCAAACCATAACAATGTATGTAAGTACTCTCATAATAAATAAATAAATATCTAAAATAGAGCAAAATACTCTCGACAAATCGCTCGCTGAGAGTTGGTTTGTACTATGTCACTTTATGTTTTTTTTTACTGTGAATGCAGTAATATTAATCATTTTTATCTTATATAATCCATTTATATTATATATCCACACACAAAAAAAAATTCACCTGGAACTTACATTTTGAACATCACTTTTTGTTCTATCTCCATAGTAATTACAAAAAAATGAGGGTTGGAGTGTACTATGTACTATCCCCTGGCCAATACTATTTTTTTTACTTATTATTTAGTAAAACCTTATGTAGGTGTATGAAATAATTACTAATATTTCATTATTACATACATTTTATTTATTCATACCACAAAATTTTATATTTTTTATTATATTTAATATTTTTTATTTTATTATTATTTATTAAAACCATGTATGTGAATGTGAATTTATTATTGTTAGATGTGCCATATAGGATGAAATTATTGTTGGTTTGGTCCATCTCCGCCCAGAGTACGGATATAGTATAATCCAACATTAAATATGGTCGGTACAAACCAACATAAATTTTTTTGCAAATTTTTTTTTTTAAAAGTGCCCTTTAACACTCTTGATTATGCTTTTATTAAAATAAAAATTCAACGAGTTATGTTGTTATTTTACTTATAGTTGATAACAATTAGTAAAGGAAACAAATATATAATTTTTTTCAACTTCAAACCTTGTTTTCTCAATACCAAATTTTGTGGACATGGTACAAACCAACCCTCAGCAAGCGAAATGTCTTAAGTAGAATAGAAGTGTGATTTTCATAGAAAAAAATTAATAGATTTTTTTAACTATAACAGAACAAGGGTGACCGGTCTATTCAGTAAAAACTTTTTAAATGTATGAATATTGAGTACAAACTTTTCCTCACATGATAATTACATCATGTCTCGAAGCGTCGAAAACTGATAATTGGGGTTTTTAACCTTAGGTTAGGTTAGGTTAGGTTAGGTTAGGTGAGGGGGCGGAGGCGGGGAAATAAAAGGGTAGGTTAATGTGAATTACATGTGATGAATTATCATGTGAGGAAGTATCATGTCTGAATAAATTTATTATGGGAATTCAGATGCTGAAATCGCATAGTCTGATTAGACATGGAACCCAGAACAAGATGTGTTTTCAATAATTTTCAGGGCATACTTTGAGATTTTTTCCAATCGAGAGACTTTTATGTAATTACTTTTTCCACTAAGTGTGGAAATTATCATAAAAAAATAATAATTTAATTTAAAAATTTTTAAACACAGTGTCCAAGGGAAATATGTCATAAATCAGTAGTTTTGGCAGAGGATTTGAGGATAATTTAAAAAAACATTGAAACAAATACAGGGCATTGAAGGGGACTCGTCACTTTTCAACGGCTGTGTGAGGAAACTGATTGTTTTAACCTCCTTAGCCACACACGTCAGTACTCAAAATTTTTTTTTTTGTAAAAAGGAAGCTACATTTTTAAAAACGATTCTGTACTCTCCAATGTCCCTGCAGGCATGTTTTTATTTATAAAGCACATTCATAATTAATTAACCAATCACATACATATTATAATACATATCAAGAAATAAAAATGTATGGACTCTTACATTAATTTATAGAAGGCACTAATGTTATAGTAGTACATGTAGTAATCTACATGTACTCACCTCTGATAGCTTTTCTAGCTTTTCCAAGTGACCAGTTACTACTGTGGTAGCTAGGACACTCGTTTTTTTTTAAAGAGAGAATCGCCAGTAGCCCTATACTCTCTGAATTAGCGAAAAAAAAGTTCAAAGATGAGTTCAGTAAAATGTACAATAATATTTTAAGTTAATTAGTTGTTAGTATGTTGTTAGTATGTTAGTCACCCCATGCAAATTAATTTAAAACAGTACTGTGGATCTTACTAAGAACTCGTCTGAACTAAAAATTAAACCGAACCACTTAAAGTGGTTTCCCGGCGGAAACTTAAAACTAACTTAAAAATAAACCTGAAAACACAATATAGCTGGCCAACTGGTCCGGACCACTGGCTTTAGGGACCACTTGCCCGCCAGAAACTTAAAACTAACTTAAAAATAAACCTGAAAAGACAATGATGCTGGTCACTGGTCCGGACCACTGGCTTTAGGGACCACTTGCCCGCCAGAAACTTAAAACTATCTTAAAAATAAACCTGAAAACACAATGTAGCTGGCCTCTAGTCCGGACCACTGGCTTTAGGGACCACTTGCCCGCCAGAAACTTAAAACTAACTTAAAAATAAACCTGAAAACACAATGTAGCTGGCCTCTAGTCCGGACCACTGGCTTTAGGGACCACTTGCCCGCCAGAAACTTAAAACTAACTTAAAAATAAACCTGAAAAGACAATGATGCTGGTCACTGGTCCGGACCACTGGCTTTAGGGACCACTTGCCCGCCAGAAACTTAAAACTAACTTAAAAATAAACCTGAAAAGACAATGATGCTGGTCACTGGTCCGGACCACTGGCTTTAGGGACCACTTGCCCGCCAGAAACTTAAAACTAACTTAAAAATAAACCTGAAAAGACAATGATGCTGGTCACTGGTCCGGACCACTGGCTTTAGGGACCACTTGCCCGCCAGAAACTTAAAACTAACTTAAAAATAAACCTGAAAAGACAATGATGCTGGTCACTGGTCCGGACCACTGGCTTTAGGGACCACTTGCCCGCCAGAAACTTAAAACTATCTTAAAAATAAACCTGAAAACACAATGTAGCTGGCCTCTAGTCCGGACCACTGGCTTTAGGGACCACTTGCCCGCCAGAAACTTAAAACTAACTTAAAAATAAACCTGAAAACACAATGTAGCTGGCCTCTAGTCCGGACCACTGGCTTTAGGGACCACTTGCCCGCCAGAAACTTAAAACTAACTTAAAAATAAACCTGAAAAGACAATGATGCTGGTCACTGGTCCGGACCACTGGCTTTAGGGACCACTTGCCCGCCAGAAACTTAAAACTAACTTAAAAATAAACCTGAAAACACAATGTTGCTGGCCTCCAGTCCGGACCGCAACCTAGCGACGATGGAACGACAACCAGCGACAACGGAGCATCAACCAGCAACAACGGAGGGACAACCAAACGACAACCTAGTGACAGAAGCGGAGCGACAACAGCAGAACGGCAACCTGCAGACAACCTAGCAACAACAGAGCAACAATAGCAGAACGGCAACCTGCAAACAACCTAGCAACAACAGCAGACCAACAATAGCAGAACGGCAACCTGCAGACAACCTAGCAACAACAGAGCGACAAAAGCAGAGCAACAATAGTAGAACGGCAACCTGCAGACAACCTAGCAACAACAGAGCGACAAAAGCAGAGCAACAATAGCAGAACGGCAACCTGCAGACAACCTAGCAACAACAGAGCGACAAAAGCAGAGCGACAACAGCAGAACAGCATCCTGAAAACGAAAAATCTGAATAATCCTAAAAACACAATGCAAAGTTAAATTCGTGCAGGCAAGCTCAAAAGAAAAAGATCATACCACGGATCAGTTTTAGAGAGGGTCTAGCTCACCAATCATCCAGTTCTGTAGTCATCCAGTTCTGCAGTCATCCAGTTCTGCAGTCATCCAGTTCAGCACTCATCCAGTTCCAATCAACTGGTTCTTGAGGCCCACAGCGTTACTCCACAACCATCCTGAAAAAAAAAAAGAACATTAAATTTTTGAAGGCAAAACAAATCATTGATTTGCCCTCAATACTAGTAACCGAATTTTAATAAAGCTATTACACAATCTATTTAAGTACCAGTGGCGGTCTGTGAGTTTTCAGTGAGCCAGAGTGCTAAGATTGAAAAAAAAAGACATTACTGATATTGTAGCTGAAAACGAATTTTGTTTTTTTTTTTTCAAAATTTCAACTGTATGAAGATCTTTAGGATTCTTTCAGTTTGGGGATGCGCCACATCCATAAACTAAAAGATCTTCATACAAAAAGTTGAAAATTTGAAAAAAAATAAAATTCTTTTCAGCTACAACATCAATTCGCACGCAAAATTACATTTCACGTAAAATAGCTATAACTTCTGAAGTATGGATCATCTTTATATATAAAAATCTTGTGCCACAATGTTCGTCCGAGGTAAATTCTGATTTGATGAAATTTGGCTTACTGTGTGTAATTTGGTCCAACTTAAAAGATAGGATAGTTTTTATCTCGATTATTGGCCACAATATTAATTATTGCGAATTTCCACAAGTTTCTGACAGATGGTGGTGAGAGTTAATTTATTGACAGAACACTTGGTTATCTATGTTAGGTAACCATCTAGTAGGTTGCGTTAGTCTTACGTTAAATGAAATCTTTTGATGTCTTGTTACAAATTTTTATATTTTTGGATACAAAATTAGGATATTCAAGGATAAATGTCGATGCCTTGTCGATGCAGTGGGTCCCCGACCCGAATAGGACAAGGGGAAGAAGAAGAAGAAGAAGGATAAATGTAAAATTCTTGAAAAAGTGCACTTTTATTGTCTAATAATTAGTCCTTTTATGAACTTTCTGCACTTTTTATACTGATGGTAAAGAGCGGGAGACGCTTTAAAGCGTGTTTTGTATTTACATACTATTGGTAGACATCAGGTAATGCAAAGACGTGATGATCCAATGCTGAGCTCATATGTGTGCGATAACTGGGCTATATGATAAGTGGTCAATCATATAATGAAACATTTTACTTTTATGTTCCATATAAATAAACTTGAATATATTTATCCGAGACACTATCTAGGTAACAAATAAATTCTTTCAACACTTGTTTCCAATGAAAAAGGTAGCTGCCGATAATATGGAAAAATAAAAACATTAGTCAAAGATAATAGTGTTAATTCTGAAATTTGAATTATGACTTTGACAATTATAGCGGTTTTATAATCGTACACAATGGCTGAATCGGTAGAGCACCGTCCCGGTAAGATGTGAGATCTGTGTTCGAGTCCCAGTTGCGACCATTATGTTTTATTATTTTTCTGTGTCATGTTCATTTTCAAATTTTAATTTAGATTATTATTGTTATCTTCTTCAATGATAGACTGTAATTTATTTAATCTGACTGTGGGTCGGACGCCAGCTTCCGGACAAAGAAACTACAAGGACAAGGTCAGAATCACTAGCGCTAATATTATATTATATTTATATTTGGCCAATGAAGGAAATTTGAACAAGCTAGAAGTTATACAGAATAGAGCTATGAGATGTATACTGGGAAAAGGCAAATACGCAAGAGTTAATCAAATGAGAGAGGAGTTAAATTGTATTCCAATTGACTGTTAAGAGACTGTTATTTAATGTGTTAATTTTTGTACATAAAGTCATGAAAAACCAAATGCCAAAATATTTTAAGGAAGAAATTGTATTTAATAAAGATGTATATAATTACAAATCCAGAAATGTAAGTAGAGTTAGCTTGCCACATTTGAAAAAGTCAAAATCACAGAACTGCCTAACGTATAGAGGACTAAAGATGTATGACGAAATGCCTGAAAGTCTGAAGTATGAATGTATTTTAGAAGAAATGATAACCACTCGTGCGCTTTTTGCCACATTATGGCACTATTTTCAAAACCACGGATTGTTTTGTTGCCAAAATGTGGCAAATTTTGAATAATTTATTTTTTTAAACAAATTTCTTAAATCCTACTACCTGTATAAAAAGATCACGAAGGGAAAAATGTAGAAAAATAATGTATATAATATGATATATTACATTGATGGGAATAACCTCCAAAAGTTAAAAAGAGAGTTTTTCTTATAAAAAAATGAATATTAATTTAGACTTTTATAAAAAGTCAATAGGTGTTTCATAAAAATAAAATCAGATATTACTATCTAAGTTTCCAATGAAAAAAAATTGCTGATAATATGGAAAAAAAACATTAGTCGAAGAAATGATAACCACTCGAGCGCTTTTTGCCACATTATGGCACTATTTTCAAAACCACGGATTGCTTTGTTGCCAAAATGTGGCAAATTTTGAATATTTTTTTTTTATTAAAACTACTATATACATTCAAAATATAATAAAATAAATATTCTCTAGATTCTTTAAAATGTATGGTTAAAGATAAAATTATAATTTTTTTATAAATCCCACATATGTATGATAATAAACAAAAGATTGTATGTCTTTATATTCAATTTCGGAGGTATGATTTTTTTATGTGGGCGGAGAAAGCCTTTTAGCAATTCGAGAAAAAAATATTTAAATTGCTCTGTCGCTCCAGTGGTTATGCTTACTGGTAAATTATTACTGTATTAGTTTATGTTCAAAAGTTGTATAAACTAACTCAATAAATATCATTCCAGACTTTGCTTTTAATTTTAGTAATGTGGCTTCTTGGAATGTTTTGAAATTATTTTTTTTATGAAAACGACTATCATGTGGCCAAATGTCATCCCACATTTAAGAGGCTAATTAAACATACTAATTTCGGTTGTTGGTGCATGGATAAGTTAGTGATGTGAAATATTCCTGCGTAACGCGTTACATTATTCAAGTTATCAGAGAAGTGATAAATTAGGTTCGAAAATTATTTTTAGCCTCTTAAATGTGGGATGACATTTGGCCACATGATAGCCGTTCTCATAAGAGAATTAATTTCAAAACATTCCAAGAAGTTACATTACTAAAAATAAAAGCAAAGTCTGGAATGATATTTACTTTATTATTTATTGAGTTAGTTTATACAACTTTTGAATATAAACTGATAGTTAGTAATATATACACACAAGCCCTGCTTTTTTATGGGGGTACATCAAACATATATATTATATAATTAATTAGTGTATAAAATGTATTTGCAATTTATGTATCTTTTTTGAATTAATAATAAAAAAAAATTTAAAAATTATATATTTGCTTTAACAAAGAAAAAAAAATTCACTCATTTTGGCAACAAAGCAATCCGTGGTTTTGGAAATAGTGTTATAATGTGGCAAAAAGCATTGACTGGTTAGAGTTGAATTTAAATATTATAAATAATGAAATAAATTATGCTCTGTTCCCCCCCCTTCCCCCTTCCCAGTCTCGCCTATCCATTGACACCTATAAGTATATATGTATTTTTAAATCAACAAAATAAGCCAACAGAAAGATTTTCAATTTTTAGCAGATCTGAGATTGTTTTTCAGGACCTTGAAAAATTGCTAAGAACAATAGGAATTTAAAAATGAAATCACATACCAAGTCAGAAGCGCCGGCGATCCCATCAAATGCCCCAGAGTGCCAGCAACAGGTCCCCCGGAGTGCCAGCAATCAAATCCTGGGAAACTGCAGCTGGTGCGGGGCGCAGAGATGACACGCAACATCCTGAAAGATACAAAAAGAGATGTTATTATAATGTAAAATCAAGAAATTATTAAAACGAAAGAAGATGTAAGGCTATTTTCTTACTATAAGCAATAATTATTAGCCTGAAACACTCATCCATATTGAAAAAATCTCCTGAGAAAAGATACATGTCGCTGACGGGACTCGAACCCGGTCCCCTCTGATTGCCGGTCAGGAGCTCTACCGTTAAGCTAAGGCGGGTTACCTCTTACCCGCCAAATGATTCAATATATACCTAGTGTTTCATTCAACAATTATCGCTTATTTCATTTTTTCACCTGCAAACAACCAACTTTATTTTTATATGAGAAAAGCATGTAAGTGTTACTCTCTCACTAAGTGGCGTCGAGACATATTATATCTACATTTTTTTTTTAAATACTTTTAACTCGTCAAATATCGATTATTTTTTTAATTGATAAAATAATGTTTAAGACAAGATTTTTTATGGATAGCACTAAGGCATATTGCTTATAAA
Source organism: Limnephilus auricula (assembly GCA_951813805.1). Classification (NCBI taxonomy): domain Eukaryota; kingdom Metazoa; phylum Arthropoda; class Insecta; order Trichoptera; family Limnephilidae; genus Limnephilus; species Limnephilus auricula. The sequence continues at coordinate 10,363,784 of OX638406.1, read as the reverse complement.
CATTGTTACCCTTTATGCTATACATAAAAAATCTTGTCTTAAACATCCATTCAGCAATTTATTTGTGAAGAGCGATTTAAAAATTGTGTGCTTTGATTTCTGTTTAGTAGTTCAAGACTTTTGTTTTTCTTAACCCCTCAGGCCACAGGCCTATTTTGTCTGAGGTCAAAATTTATATAATAATTAAACGCTTATGTGAAAAAAAATCCAATAATGTTACCAACCGCAACTTAAAAAAGAAAAGAAATTTTCTGAATTTAAAAAAATATATTTTTACATGAAACGACAAAAAAGTAAGGCGATAAAAACATTTATAACACATTTGCCTAATAAAATGAGTGTTTTTTTTTCATTACCAGTGATTTTAATTAGAAAAAACTAAAACGTAAGGTGAGCCATTTTAAAAGTTTTTTTAAAGATTGCATTTAAAATCTTTGCAATTAAAAAATTACATGGTTATTTCTTATAATAAAATTTTAAAGCGTATTTCATTACATTTCAAAAGCAGCTGTTAGTTTTTGAATACATTCACAAATTTATTAGGATTCTACTGACAGAATATGTTCGAGGCTTGAGGGGTTAAAATGAATGAAAAATGGGACGCGAGGAGCCAAAGGAACACATGAGAGAAAATTATGTATTATATTTCATAATATACAATTTGTTCAAAGAAACATCACTATCTCAAAAACGATTTTCAAACTTTTTTATACAGTTAAAAACAGGCCATTGCACAGCAGTCTATTTAAAAAAAAATTGTAATACAGCTTCACAATTTTTTATTCACATAATTTAAAAATGGATCATTAGTTAAATGAAATATCTTACCAATTCTCAGAAGAGACGACGTATGTTTCTCGGAAGTGCAGATCCATTTCCCTCGGAGTGCGGGAGAACTAGAAGAGCGCAGGAGCAGGCATGAGAGGTGAAGCTGAAAAAAACTAAAAAATATGTTATTATAATGAAATAAAAAGGTGAAAAACACAAAAAAATTCAAAGCATAGTTAATAAAATATAAAACTTATCCGTGTTCCGCTTGTGTACCCATGTATCCGAATCCCACTAGATGGCTTAAAACTAAACGTCACACCTTAGGTGCTAAAAACGCTTACGTGCTAGAACGCCTTACATGCTTTTCTAAAAAAAGCTTACATGCTAAAAACGCCTTACTCGCTAAAAACGCATTACGTGCTCAAAAACGCTTACGTGCTAGAACGCCTTATATGCTAGAACGCTATACATGCTAGAACGCCTTACATGCTAGAACGCCTTATATGCTAGAACGCCTTACATGCTAGAACGCCTTACATGCTAGAACGCCTTACATGCTAAAACGCCTTATATGTTAAAAATGCATTACGTTCGAAAAATGTTTACTTGCTTTAAACACCTTACGTGCTAAAAACGCATTACGTTCTAAAACGTACTAAAAACGCATTAAAAACGCCTTACATGCTAAAACGCCTTACGTACTAAAACGCCTACATGCTAAAAATGCATTACGTACTAAAAACACTTACGTGCTAAAACGCCTTACTTGCTAAAAAATGCATTACGTCCTAAAAACGCCTGATGTGCTAAAAGCGCATTACGTTCTAGAACGTACTAAAAACACATTGATAAAAACGCCTTACATGCTAAAACGAATTACGTACTAAAACGCCTACATGCTAAAAACGCATTACGTACTAAAAACGCCTTATGTGCTAAAAGCGCATTACGTTCTAAAACGTACTAAAAACACATTGATAAAAACGCCTTACATGCTAAAACGAATTACGTACTAAAACGCCTACATGCTAAAAATGCATTACGTACTAAAAACGCCTTATGTGCTAAAAGCGCATTACGTTCTACAACGTACTAAAAACACATTGATAAAAACGCCTTACATGCTAAAACGAATTACGTACGAAAACGCCTACATGCTTAAAACGCATTACGTGCTAAAAATGCTTACGTGCTAGAACGCCTTACTAGATGTGCTTAAAAACTAGAAGTGCTTACAGATAGACATGTAAAGCTAAAACCGCAAACATTTTTAAACAGCATACACGTTTATGAATATATTCAGTCAGGGGGGCCCCCCTCGCTAATGGTGAACAATTAAATTCAATAAAAAATAGAAAAATTAAAGTATAATAAATAAAATTTCACTTCCCAACAAGGTAGACAGGCAGATGGTACGCCGGCGCAGTTGCATCGACTGTGGTGAATCAGCGGGCGGGCGGGCGATACATCCGCTGAACAAAATCACAGCTTGATGATGTCACATTCTTCGTCGTACACCTAGAAAAATAAATAATGTATTTAGTTTTAGATAATTGCATTGATAGATACATAATTCGAATACATGAATATGTTTTTTCTGCCAACTCCCCTAAACACACCACACGGTAAAAAATAAAAACTATGGAGGTATATTGACAGATTATTTGTAACCTGGAAAAGTTAGATCCCTACCCCCTAACAACAGCCTCATCTACCCCATCAACCCCTTCATCCCAACTCTCCCGCTGCACCCCTTGGGAGATGGGACACTCGTGTGGTATTCACATCCTGTAAAACAAACCCCCTGACCCTGAAAATAACCGCTCTCACCCCCCCCCCCCGCCTCTCTTTATCATTACCCCACCCCCCTATACCCCCTCATCATAACTCTCCCTCAAACCCCGTCGCATTAGAAGCAGTGTGGGCTCTTGTGCGGTATTAACATAATAAAAAGACTTTTTTTTTAAACTTACTACCCTGGCAAAACTGAACTACAAACACCCGCTCCCCCCATCCTTCCTGATCATGACCCTCCCTCAACCCAGGGGGATGGGAGCAGTTGGGACTCTTGTGCGGTATTCACATAATTAAAAATTTTTTTTAAACTTACTACCCTGCCAAAAACTGAACTACAAACACCCGCTCCCCCCCCCCCTCCCCATCCTTCCTCATCATGACCCTCCCTCAACCCAGGGGGATGGGAGCAGTTGGGACTCTTGTGCGGTATTCACATAATTACATTTTTTTTTTAAAACTTACTACCCTCCCAAAAACTGAACTACAAACACCCGCTCTCCCCCGTTTTTTTCTCTCAAATTTTTTTTCTCGGATTGCTAAAGGAAATTTTTCCGCCCACATTAAAAAAAATCATGCCTCCGAATTTGAATATGGAGACATACAAACTGATTATAGTTCTACATAGCCAATGAATTCACCTATCTTTTTTCAATTATCACATATTCGTAGAATATATAAAAAAAAATTATTAAATCGTTAACTTTAAAACATTTTAAAGAATCTACAGAATATTTATTTAGTTATATTTTGAATGTACAACATTATTATATAGTCGCTTTAATAATAAAAAAAATATCAAAAAATTTGCACACATTTTGGAAACAAGCAATCCGTGCTTGTGGAAATAGTGCCATATTGTGACAAAAAGCGCTAGAGTGGGTACGAGTTTGATAACAAGCGTGGTGCAAATTATTGCCTATATCCAGGAGCCCTCAGATTGAACGTTGATATTATTTCATTTGTGAACCCGTTTAATCACAGGAGACCATATTTGTCCCAGCTCACATAGGTCTCACAGAAATCATTGTTTCTCCCTTACTATTATAGTCAGAAATGTTATCTAAACGGTATTGGAAAGAGAATACAACAAACTATATATTCAAATCTAAAAGAAAACCACAAAAAAAATAAAATTTACCCCTTTCTGAAACCAAAGTTTCTGATAGCAATTTGAAAAAAACTATGGAACTTTGTGAATTTTTTAAGATTTTTTTTACATGAGAAAGTGAGGTGACAGTAAGGTTTATAATTAATTTATCTAATGAAATAAGTATGTGTTTTATTTTTTTTTCATTATCAGTAATTTTAGTTAGAAAAAAAAGTAAAGTGAGCCATTTTGAACACTTTTTAAAGTTTTCGCAAAAAAAAAAAATTATTTAAAAAAATACACAGTAATTTTTAATATAAAAATTTGAAAGCCTATTTCATCACCTTTCGAAAACAGTTTTTAGTTTTCGAATACGTTAACAAATGTTCCATTTATTTGGATTTTATTGCAAAGCGGAAATATTTTTAGCCTCTGACAAAATACGCCAATTTTTTTAAGGGTTAAAATGCATTTATTTCGTAAACGCCACTCACCCAAAATAACGAAATTGAGTTACAAAAGCCAATATACGATGCACAATGTCCGTACAAGTAGAAAAATGTTATTCTAAAATACCATCAATTTATTCTTAAAACGATTAAAAACGGGACTGAAGTTCTTACGAACAAATTAACAGGGTTTCACTGTTTATTGGCGGGAAATTAAAAATTAAAAAAATAATTCTTAAGAAATTCACAAACTTTCATCATTTTTTTTCAAATTGCGTTCGGACTCTTTGGTTTCATAAATACATTTTATAATTATTTTTTGGTAAACTTTTAGATTTTAATATAAATCTGTTGTATTTTCTTTCGAATGCCGTAGAGATCACGATTCTCACTATAATAGTAATGAAATTACGTTTTCTATTAGACCTATGTGAGCTGGGACAAATATGGTCTCCTGTGATTAAACGGGTTAAAATAATTATAGATAAAGGATTGAACTAGCAAACCACTCACTCGATTACAAATTTGTAAATTAAAGTCGGGTAAAATTCGGGATCAGGCTGCTAACAATAAACGTTGGCGTATGCTGGGAGTCAGCATGTGTCGCGCGTGCAGATTTTGCAGGAAATGTATGGAACTGTGCGAAGCATGTGTGCCTCTCAACATATCGTCGTTGCATATAGAATATAAATCATGTGAGCATGAGTACATTCTGAGAAAATCGATGAAAACTGTTTTAAAAAATAACGAAACGTAAAATAACAATTCTATTTATGGACAAAGTAGGAAAAATATTTTTCGTACATTATAAGAAAATATTTAAAGCGAATATTAATTATTTTATGCCAGAAAATTGAATTTTAACGCGTTTTTCTCACATGCTTCCTATTCTATGCACAGTTTTTCTCACATGGTTTATATTCTATATACAGTTTTCGTCATAATTTGAACATATTATGTCAAAATATTTAATTTAAAATGTATTTAAATTTGACAGCTAGGCATCATATAGTGATGTTAATATTATGAACATACAGGCAATTAAGTTGTGTAAAGGGCTTTTAAAAAAATAAATGATTATGTACTATTTTGATTGACCTCACATGGTTAATTTTCTATTGCCTAAAATATTTTATATTATTACATGGCTCATCAAGAAGATGGAGAAAAAAAAGAAAAATAACTGTATATTTAACTCATTTTCGTCAAAAAACGTCACTTTGTTTATATTAAATATGAAACGACGATACGCTGTTTCATGTAAGTCCATACATTACAAAACAAATTTTGCACAAAAGTATGATACATGCCGACTTGTAGCTTACGTCGACTCTAACACTCGTTATGTAGATGGCGATAGGTTTTAATTTTCGCTTTACCGCCTATTTTGATTTATTCTATAAAAAAAAAACTCACCAAAAATCGTGAATTCTTTTATTTTTTGAAGCTCATTCACAAAAATTTTAAAATGATTACGATCATTTTCTAAAGAATAAAATTTTCCACTATTCACAATAAAACTATAACCGAAATAGGGGTTCAAAACGGTTTTTATATGCCTAATACTTTATTTTTTACTTTCTGCAATAATTAAGATTTTTAAACAGCATATTTCATAATTTCACATAGTTTTGGCCATAGTTAAGACAAATATGTCAATTTATGAATTTATTTTGGTTTATCCACTGGAGCGACAGAGCAATTTAAAACATTTTATATAAAGGAAATTTTTCCGCCCACATTAAAAAAATCATAACTCCGAATTTCAATATGGAGACATATAAACTGATTATAGTTCAATACAGCTAATAAATTTACCTATCTTTTGTCTATTATCACATATTCTTAAGATTTATAAAAAAATATTATTAAATTTTTAACTTAAAAACATTTTAAAGTGTCTAGAGAATATTTATTTCGTTATATTTTGAATCTACAATACATTATATTATAGTCATTTTAAGAAGAAAAAAATTGCCACATTTTGGCAACAAAGCAAACCGTGGTTTTGTAAATAGTGCCATATTGCGGCAAAAAGGGCTCGAGTGGTTATCCTCTGAAGTAATTTGGACACCAGTGGTTTTGAGATTAGTTCAATCAGTTAATATACTTTTTTTCGTTGTTTGTTTTTGGGGTGTTATGCCGTGTTGCGCTACCTCCTTCTTTAGCCAAATAACACGTCAGAACACCCCAAAAACAAACAACGAAAATGCTTTTGGCCGTGAAAATCTAAAAACGTACCAGTTAATATACTGTTTATGGATTTCATTGTTTCATCCAATAATGTAATGAAATACAGAGAATTTTTCGGCATATTCAATTTTTTTGACATCCATGGCTTATCCAGCATTAATAGTACCAAACCGAACGAAATATTGACTTCCGTAAGTCTAAAACATAAACTATAATTTAGGGCGCACAGTTTACAGCCGCGCTGTACATACAGAGCGTCAGACCATCCAAATATAGTAATGCAAAGTAAATGGTTATTTATCACTTGTGTAAAACTTAAAACACGTTTATAAGTAAGGGAGTATAGAATTATTTATGAAGGTTAAATAAAAACTCACCCCATGCTGAGACGCCCAGTATGCTGGATGACTGCTGCGGCTGACACTGCCTCAGCTGCAGGCCCAGCAGACTAGAGATGGACATCAGGTGTCTCCGTCGACGGGGCCAGCCTGGCCCTTGAGCCCCTGGAGCCCCCCTGTCGGGGGAGGGACAGACGCTCTCCTGGAAATAATTAGATTGTTAATTACGGGACTTTGGCAAAAATTGAGAATATTAAAAAATGGGTATAATATTTGAGTACTGGGATGTTGCTCCATAAAACTCCGGCGTAGAGATAAAAACTGGGCGTACTGTATTCAAGGACGGATCCAGGACATATATTTAAATTAGTAAACATAATGTTTTAATATATTTTTCGTCACAATATAGATTTTATTTAAGTACTTTCAATTTTTAATTGATTTAATACAATACTTTGTTTGACGGCAAACGCACTATTCGGGAAAGAACGCATTCACGACTATGTGGCTCCCCCCTAGCGCCAAAGCTGGATCCGCCCTTGATTGTACATGTACAGGGCCCGCAGATACTTTAATAGTACGCAACTGCTAATCCTGTACAAATCGTAAGTGAACCCAACGGTTGAATTGGGCAACGATCTCCCGTCTTAACAAACGGATTGCAATCTTTAGAGAACGTCGGATGGGAATGCTGTCCTTGTTCTACCGATATTTCAATAGAAGATGCTCCAAGTAACTAACATCATTAATCCCATCGGCACCGAAACACACCAAACACGCGCCCAACATATGTACACGGTTAACGTTTGTCACATGAGAATGGGTCATTTCTACGACTCGTTCTTGAGTTCAACAGCTCGGCTGTGAAACGATTTGCCGGCCACGTGTTCCCACCTAAAACATGGATCTCTTCAAGACCCATGTACACTCCTTCCTCTCCTCAAAAAGACCCTCCACACAACATCTTCCGTAGATGACAGGTCCTGAAAGAAATTATTTTCCTCAGGGCCTCCTGTGTGGAGTTAATGTAAAAAAAGAGAGGTACGTGAAATATGAAGAGATAGAAGTTAAAGAAGAAAAGTCAACCAACAACATGTTTCACAAAGCTAACAAAGGATATTGTTATAATATATATTTCGAACCTTCAAACTTTGCTTTTATTGAGAAACATAGAATTCGAATGCTAATTTTACCACCTCCTCTGACATAAATAATATATAATAACTGGCTCCAGACGGGAGCAGTTGGGACTCTTGTAAGGTATTCTCTATAAAAAATTGAAAAAAAAATTGTGATCTTGACGTGTAATTTAATAAAGTGTCTTTTATCCGTATAAAATAATGTTGATATCAGACTTGTTTTAACTAATAACCTTATTTTCCAAAAAAAATTAAAAATGTCATTTTTCCATTTAATTGACGACGTTTAAAAGAAAATGGTTTTTGCCGATTAATTTATTCTCAATTAAAAACCTTTCTGTTATTTTCTTTTGATTCGTCTAAGCTGTTATTCTGAATCCTGATGCCTTCATAGGGCGTCACAACTTCTACCATTAACTTCCGCGTCATTTCCTTACATATACTCCAATCTTACATCAAACCATCTAAGCATCTTATACTTAAGAGGATATTTTAGAGGATACCGGAAATTAGTCATTTTAAATCAAATTCTAGACGTATTGACTCTTTTTTACAAATAACATAAATTGATTTTGAAAGATTGTTATTTTATCTGGTAAACGCATTTTTTTAATTTTAAAAACTAAGTTTATTTTTAATCTTATAATCAAAGTTGTTAATATACTAAGGTTGTACTGTTAGTCGTTGGCAGGTTTGTTCAATTTTCAAACGAAATATTTTATTATATAACATAAATTTCAAATCATATAATCATGCAACAAAATAAATCAATACATTTCTATTGCAATATTATATTCGCCAATTCCACGCCTCACGCGGTTACCCGTTCTGGAAACTTCTTTCCTACTAACTAATTAACCATTACGACTTTTCCCACTGGGGTAGGCAGAGAGAACGGACCGCCACACAACTCGGTCTCAGATTTAAACTTATTTTGAAATGACATCGTTACACAGCTGACAAAAAGTATGCGAATCGAAATATGCCACAACAACACAATAAGAATTTCTTTTGAAAAATTAACACAATAAGATCTTACGACAATGTTTTAGTTAAAAATTTCGAGAATTTCAATATATTTTTTCTTACACTAACGATGTGAATAAAGATTTTTTTTTAAGTTTTCAAATTGTCAGCAATGAGTTATATAAAATAGGGTTACCAATATTTCAGTTAATAACTCATGTATTTTTTATTGTACTTTCGATGTATTATGAAATACTTTAGACTGAATTTCAATCGATTGTGCAATAAATGACATCGAAAATAAAATGTTTTATTAAATATTTGAAAACCATTCCCGCCGCTAAAATTACATATGTACGATGAGAACAAGATTATTTTACACTAGAGTTTAAAATGTCCGCTCTATATTATAGTCTCCAAACAGGTTCTACTATATTTCTAGCAAGACTTTCAATGTATGTACATATTAGGAAATATGAAAAGTTTTAAAAACAGTGTTTATTTCAGATGGATTATGCCCGCGCTACCCCGCTCAAAAAGAAGAAGATGGAGAGATACGACAATACGAACGTGGGAGCGAGAGCGTTAACATTAAAAACCATAAAATTCTTGCGAAAATTGTGAAAATGTTTAATAAAAGACGACTCGTTTGAAAAAGAGAAAAAATCTCGCGGGGGATGTGTCAAATTGCAATAAAAGAAACATTGTGAATTTTTTCATAAATAGATACATATAACTTGTAAAATAACAGAAAAAAACGTGTAAATAATAATTACCGGAGCATACTTTGTGATTTATTCCTATCGAGGGAATTTCAAATAATTATCGTTTCGTTGTGGGGAATGTATAGATACTATCTTAAAGAATAACATAAATTTTTTTAAGAACTTAATAACTTCAAATGTTTAAGGAAAACATGTAAGAAATCGGTAAAAATTGGCAGAGCGGCCCCTTAATTAAAATATACCCACATTCAATTACAAAATAAATAAAAATATACGATAATGCTAAAGGAAATTTAATTAAAAACTACCTCAGAACATAAAAACGACAAAATAACATTACTGAAAAAAACTAAATATTGTCTAAATTATTGGCTAACATACTGAGACAGGTTTCTCATCATCGTTCTAATAGCTTATCCATACTATTTGTTGCTTTCATTAATTATTGGAGAGATTACAAACGAATAAAAACTTTGAATGTTAGTTGGAATATTTAAATAATAAAAATATCTGTTAAATAAAATTACAAAAAATAATAATGTTAGTTCGAATATTTAAATAATAAAAATATCTGATAAATAAAATTATAAAAAATAATAATGTTAGTCGGAATATTTATATAAGTAATAAAAATAACTGATAAATAAAATAATAAAAAATAATATTGTCGTTTGGAATTCTTAAATAATAAAATTATCTGATAAATAAAATTACAAAAAATTATAATGTTAGTTGGAATATTTAATAAAAATATCTCACGTGTTGCAGGGCAGGCATGATGCCGACAGGTATTTGCAGCCAGTAGCTGATGAACGGTTCGCGTCAAGGAGCTGCGGGTCCAAGCAGGTGCTCACTCGACTGCGGACAAAAAGCGAATGGGCCGAGCGGGCCGAGTAAATGTGCTGTGAAGTCAGTGCGTTGGCTGCAATCCCCTCCACGCTTTTTTCAGGCAGTCCACTCTGAACATTTCGCTGATTTTATTTTTATTATATTTCCCCCCTTGAACCGTGAACAACTGAAATAATTTTTACTAGCAGGTAAACACCCGCCTCTGCGGGAAAACAATAACATGAAAACTTCAATAGTTCCATTTGAATATCATAGGTGGCAGCACTTCCGTTTGTATCTCGTACGTGGAACGAATATGCACGACAGACGTTAGCGTAATAATAATATAGATTTAAAAAACTAAACCAAAGATATTATTATTTATTTATTGATCATTTGTTCGCTATTTAATATTTTGAAATGGTTGGAGGAATAAAAACTCCGCGTTTTGGTTGAGGTGGACGCTGTTTGATTTATTGAGATTGTTTGCACCTTTATTTATTTTTTTATAGTATTTAAATGGTTCATTTTTTCTTTTTATGGCTCCTTATCCCATGACAATTATTGTATTACAATAATCACTCGTTAAGTTAAAAATAATAAAAAATATTATTAATAAAACACGGTTTATTTTACATTTCATTTTGTTTTTAAAAGTTGTTTATTATTTATTATTATAAAGTTAGGCATACATTAGGTATCTAAAAATACCTATAAAATGGTACCTATAGGTAATCTATCTACCTTACATCTATCTATTCTATATAAGTTGTGTATTATACAAGGTTGTCAAAAGTTGTCACTCGATGTTCTTTGGTTGTAATTATTTTTAGGAATAAAAAAATTTGGTTCTGTTTTTGAATTGTGTTTATTTGATGTCTTAATTTTTTTTCTATTAAGTTGAAAAAATTATATTGGCTAAGTGGCCGCCGCCAGAATTGTGACCATACGCGTAATCTGGCACAATTTATGCATTTTCCATCATAATTCCGGCGATAGGTTCTCGCATTCTTGTCGGATATTCTTTTTGAGGGCTTCAAGAGTCTGAGGCTTATTGACATAGACTCGTGACTTCAAGAAACCTCACAAAAAGAAGTCTGGAACGGTTAACTTGGGAGGTCTTGCCAGCTAGTCAACAAAAAGAGCATCGGCAAAACCGTTTTTTGACAGTAAGGGCCAAAATTCCGCAAACTTTTTTTAATGAACACATTAAAAAAAAAACTTTTATTATAAAATGGTTTTTTAACATCCACGGGGGCAAACCCTACGAATAGTTGAAAGTTTACCCAAACTTCATCAAAATCTGGTTTACGTATCACTTTACCTAAAGGGAGCTTACAGATCACTATGCCGGCGCCAGACATGAGTTCAAAGAAGTGATCAAATAACTGTTCACATGCGTGGCACGGGCATTTGATACTGTTGTCACATATTTGATCACTTAAGAGGCTAGACTTTGAACCACACGCGGAACACCCGCGACTGTCGTTCTGTCCCGCTCACAATAAGCTCACGCACACTTACAATACATGCGAATGCGAAATGTGCGAATGAGACAACACTCAAATTTACCTACAGAAATCGCTCGAAAAGGGGTTTATGGAGAATACACTTTTCTACACCGAAACTTACACGAAATTTTAAAAATAAAATATATTTTTAAAAAATAAGAAGCTACGTCGCGGTCGGTAGCTTTTTATAATTTTATAATTCTTTATGAGAGTGGAGTTAGCAGCACTTTTTCCTTAAATAATATTTTTTGATAAATCGTACATGTTTGACAGTGAATGTTTACGTTAATACGAAACGCATCGAAAATTCGAAAACATACCGACATAGTTTTCACCCTCTAGAAGGCAGTATAAAAAAAATATGTTCATTTTGTGCAATTTTCGATGTAGAAAAGTTTTTCCCGGGCGTCTTTTTTGTATGGGTTGAAAAGCGAAGTCTATCGTCTTAATGAAACATACCGACATAGTTTTCACCCTTTAGAAGGCAGTATAAAAAAAATATGTTCATTTTGTGCAATTTTCGATGTAGAAAAGTTTTTCCCGGGCATCTTTTTTGTATGGGCCGAAAAGCGAAGTCTATCGTCTTAATGAAACATACCGACATAGTTTTCACCCTCTAGAAGGCAGTATAAAAAAAATATGTTCATTTTGTACAATTTTCGATGTAGAAAAGTGTTTTTTCCCGGGCGTCCTTTTTGTATGGGCCGAAAAGCGAAGGTGCGCTTTGCCATTCCGTGTCGGTTTTTTAGCGCACATCAAAGGGATTCAAAGTCCAAATGTTTGTGTGCCTACCACACTGCGCGAAGCCCAGTTGCGCGAGCGCCGCCTATTACGATACATTTCACACATCCATTCACGTCTTCGTTTTAGCTGTTTTTGTATATTTATTTGCAAATGTAATAAATAATAAATAATACATAAATAATATAAGCAAACTGCGTCGACCAAATCGTCGCCCATGTTTTGTGAAGTCTATTTGAAAACTGTGAGCTCAATGAAATCTTTGAACACATCGCTTGCTGGGGGTTGGTTTGTTCTATGTCCACAAAAACTCGTATCTAGAAAACTAGGTTTAAAGTTACAAAAAATTCTATTTGTGTTTCCTTAACATCAAACTTATTTTTATAAATAATAATAAAAAAATACAAGGGTTAATCTACCTATAAGTGAAAGAACAACATATTTGGTAGAATTTTTACTTGAATAAAAGCATAATCAAAAACGTAATAGGATACATTTTTTGAACAAAATAGCAAAAAATATATTGTTGGTTTGTACTATGTCCATACTTAATGTTGGTTTATACTATATCCAGTGGAAATAGAACAAACCAAACACAGTAAGTTTATCTTTGGCACAGTGTGATTATAATAATGATATGTATTGATTAATCAAACATTAATAATTTTACATTCCCATACATAAGGTTTTAATAAATAATAATTAAATAAAATTTACTCAAAATTCTTCATTAGAAATTAGTAATTTTAATATTGTCGTATGAATGAATAAAATTTATGGAGTAATCGGCCGGCGTGGTCGAGTGGCAAGGCTCTCGACTCCCAATCCAAAGGTCGCGGGTTCAAACCCAGCGTACGCAAATGAATTTTATTTGATTAAATTGTATTATTACACAATTATTTAAATAAAAATAATGGTAATTGTTGGATATAGGTGGAAACGGTTAATAGACACTTTAAAAAAAAAAAATCTTTTGATTCACCTTAATTACATTAAAAGACAACTATGTATTTGCATAGGGGGCAGTGGAAAATATTTCATTTTAAATTTCAATTACGTAAAATTAAAATTGGCTTCGTCTTGTGAAATTTTGCCCATTGTAATCACTGTCACTATGGTATGTTGGTCTTAGCGCCTCCGCTCACTGAGGCAACTGAAAACTCTCAACTGCCAACTGTCTTTGTATGACAATGTGATGGCCCGCACACTACACAATCACTCAAACACCCGTTGTCAATGGTAACGCAAGCGGTGACTTGCAACTTGCACTGCTGATTGCCCTGGCCGGCCGTTGCTAGTTGCCAGCTGTCAGCTGATTGTTCTTCGTCTATGGTTAAACAAGCTTTTTGACCAATCAAGACAAGACAAAAGAAAACAGCCGGTTTTAGTTGGTTTTCAGTTGCCTCGTCAGCGGAGCGCCTTACTGTTACATTTTTATATATAACGAGCGGCTAGAAGATTTTGAAGATATCACGAAATATGGGCGTATTAGGTAAACACTAATTTAGGTACCGGAGTTTTGGAAATAAAATGACTTAAAAAAACTTGCTTTTTTTCTAGTAATAATATTTTTTTAAATATTACATGCACTTTTGTATCACAAACTATGTTACACAATCCATGTTACACAAACCATGTTACACAAACCATGTTACACAAACCTAGCGTAGCCGCTAAACTACTTGAAAACTGGGATGTTTTTCTTGCCTTGACGTGAGCAGGCGCTATAAAGGGGGCACTTTCTTTTGTATCACAAACCATGTTACACAAACCTAGCGTAGCCGCTAAACTACTTGAAAACTGGGATGTTTTTCTTGCCTTGATGTGAGCAGGCGCTGTAAAGGGGGCACTTTCTTTTGTATCACAAACCATGTTACACAAACCTAGCGTAGCCGCTAAACTACTTGAAAACTTGTTTTTCTTGCCTCGACACAAGCAGGCGCTATATCATCACAGAAATAGTCTTAAAAATATTAAATTTTGGGTAAAAAAAATTCAAGCTAATAAATTTTAATCACAACGCAATGCATGCGTATTAGGCAAGTACTTATACATGGATAATTGTTTGCAAGAATTGAAAGAGGTAGGGTTAGGCGCGAAATTGAGTAATCTGAAAGTATGTTGCCTGTTATATGCTGATGATGCGGTACTGATTTCTAATAGTATGGAAGATCTGCAGTCGCTCGTGTCTAGAGAACGAAGTATGTACGAATAATGAGTTAATTATGAATGTAAGTAAGTCTAAAGTCATGGTGTTTGAAAGAGAGAGCCCGAAAACGGTGTGCAAGATACTTGTGAATGATTAATACTTGGAGCAGGTGGATGATTTTGTGTATTTGGGTACGTATGTTTACGAGAGATAGGAAGGCTGATAGAGACATTGAAAGGAGGGTAAATGCAGGTAACTCCATTAATGGAAGACTGAATGCCGTTGGCGCTAACAAAAAGCTGTCCAAAGAAGCGAAGTTAGCAGTCCACAATGGAGTGCTTGTACCTACCCTGATGTATGGCAGTGAGGCATTGAACTGGCAGAGGAAGGATGAAAGTAGACTGAATGGTGTTGAAATGAGATCCCTGAGGCGTATGTGTGGTAAAACCATATATGATCGTGTGAGAAATGTGGAGATTCGTTAAAGAATGCAAGGCTTATGTAAGCGTAATGAGTAAAATTAAGAAAGGAACCCTCAGATGGTTTGGGCATGTAGAGCGAATGAACAAAAGGAGCGTAAGGAGAATATATGATGCAAGTGTGAATGGTATTAGAAGTAGGGGACGTCCGAGAAAGACATGGCACGATCAAGTGAATCAGATACTTGAGTCGGGCCATGTCAAGAGTCAGAAAAATGAGTATGTATGAGACGATGTATGAATGTGAATGAGGCAAAGAGTGTGTGCCAAGACCGAGGTGTTTGGCGGTCCGTCCTCTCTGCCTACCCCTGCGGAGAAACGGCGTGATGGTTAGTTAGTTAATTCATGTCAGTGTTGCCCGGTCCAAAACTTGCATAGCGTCAAAAATTCTTCGATTTGTCAAAAACGCAAGCAGTTTTTAAATTTTAGGCGGTCGCGATAAATTATACTACCCGTTACTCAGAATTTCTTAAAAAAAGGGCCAATAAAAAATCTTCGTTAATACCGATATCTACCTAGATTTTTCAAAAGTCCTTTTCTGTACTAAGGTCTCCCTTTATCCCTATATCTAAACGTTTCTCCCTAGACCTGGACATCGCGGAGAGGCTAACAATAAGGGGGTTTCTCAACATCCTCCCAATAGCTTATCTACACAAATAACGAATATTTTCGATTTACGATTTACGGTTTATTTATTTATTAAGTTGAAGTTTATAGTTCGGTACTCGAACCTATGAATAGTAGCTATATATTGGATAAGTTGGCTGAATTTTCTAACCACTGCAAGTATTTTATTTTTATATTTTATAATATTCGTTATTAGGGTAGATAAGCTATTGGGAGAATGGTGAGAAACCCCCTAAATACAATATTTCATCGGTGATTCAATCCAATATTGTATTTGCTAGCCTTTCTCGAAATTAGAGTTTTTTAATTGACAAAAATATTTGTTAATATTCATATTGCTTGTGTACTTCCGCGAACAATAATTTTTTTTTAATGTTTCAAAGCATAACTTCTAGAAAGCGTTTATAAGTAAAAAAATACGTGAGCAGTTTAAAAAAAATATTAGACTCCTCCCCCCCCTTTGTTAGATTTAGTGGGACCCCCCCCCTCACGTGAGATTTTTTTCTTTCTCTCGAAATAAATGTTTTTCATAGTAGCCATTTTTTCAGCGGGCAAAGTGGGACGCTTCAAAAGAAGTGAAACAATTTAATTTTCTTTTTATTATCTCTATAATAATATATACTTTTTTAAAGTTGACGTGATATTTTCATTGACACCCCCCCCCTCAGTATAATGAGATTTGGTAAGATTTTACGCCCCCCCCCCTCTACCCTATTTTTTGCTCCTTTTTGTTTTGTCACATTTTGCGCCTCAGAAAAGAATTAACGCAATTTGCGTTACTCTGAAGTTACGTTGATTGCCGAAATATGTCAATAACAGGCGCCTTTAATCTCGGAATGTGGTTTTGCTTATTGTATAGTATGTGTTCAAAGCGTTGAGCGTTTATTGATTTTTTTTACATTAGCTCCATACAGGAGGTTCTGAGGAAAATAATTTCCCTCAGGGCCTATGTCATCTTTGGGGATGCTGCGTGGAGGGTATTTTTAAGGAGTGAAGTTCTGGAAAGGAAAAGGTATCAGGGGTGAGTAGGAATCTGAGGTTCAGTGTGTCCAGATCATCCACCGCCAATGCCTAGACATACCTCACCCCATGAACCCGGGCACCCCTGCTTACAACCACAAACAACTACCTACAACTACCCTGCCTACAAACTTCTTATGCCAGAATTATGTAAATAACTTTTATACGACGGGTACAACAACTTAAAACAATACTTATATAATAGTGGCGAAGGTCTATTAAATTTAATATATTATACATTATGTAGACCTAATATAAATTTTACGAAGGCTAACCATATTTTAAAAAAACTCAATAATTAGAATTACTTTTCACAAAATGGAGATATCTCGTTATTTCTAGAATAAATTAATATCAAAAATTATAAAATAATATAAACTGTAAATTTAATCCTGATATAGCCCTGACGCCCTGAAAAATAAATGGTAGGTAACCATATTGACGAGGTCGAAAGTGACCCACGACGGGTCCACGCCTTTCAAATGGTGATTTGACACTTCACAAAAAGGTCCATTCCATATTGATACTAACAATAAACAATCATGTTTAGTAAATAACTTTCTTTCACGTAGCTTTCACGGCGTGGTCAGAATTACTATGCTAAAAATTATGATTCATGTGCAATAGAAAGAATAAAACCATTTTAAGTTCAAAGATATTTGTCTAATTAATAGTATGACTTTTTTCCTCCGGCTTAAAATTTACCAGGAGCATATACGATTTGTTGTCTCGTCGATTCACCAACCCGTGAGAACTACAAAGTTGTATATGACATCGCAATCATATGCGATAATAAACTTATGAGTAACTTTACCTAGAGCCCATTTTGCATAATATTACTGTATCTGATAGAACCTTGAATTCTGTGGTTTGAAATTTGAATTACGAATGCATGCGGTGAATTCTCGATTCTTGTTTCTTGTAGAAGCAGCTTCAAGCACTGAAGAATTTACAACTTTTTTTACTTTTCCAACAATTTCAGTTTGCTTCGAGGATTTGCGCTGTGAGGTTGTGTCGCTCGTTTCTGTGTTGTTTCTTCCAAAGTAAATGTGGCGATATTTGTTTATGGTTTGAATTCAAAGGGCATTCCTTATGCGTATTTAGATATTTTATACAGTTTGTTTATCGACTAGAGTGTGATTTTTAAATTGGTGTTAGTTTGAATAAAGTTTTTGTGGTTTGATTGGGATTGATAATAAGATTCTCTTCTCGTGGTAAGTCTGGTTTTCCATATTCATCAACCTCATTCCTTGTGTTTAGTGATTCGTACGACATAATAAATAGTTATCTATTCATTTTCAATTAACTTCCAAACCAAATACTGTAGAACGATGAAGGGCAGGTACCTAATTGTTACATGGAGATGAAAATACGGATTACAAAATTTTAAAAAATCAAATATAGAATGAAAACAATCGCCTGACAATATAATTAGGTACCTAGGTACTGTGTCACTTGTTTCGATTTGAAAAGATTCAGTTCAAAAGATCAGCTCCAATTTCGAAAAAGTCGCACTCGTAGGTACGCAAGGAAACATTCAAAGGGTTATTGGTTTATTTATGCTTCAAAGGTAAAATGAAGAAATAACTGAATATTTATGAAAATAAACACATTAATTATATTATACAGGTACCTACCTATGTCAAGATCACCACCACATTTTTGTTCTGATATTGTTTTCGCGTCTACCTGTTGTTATTTTTAGCGTCAACGTAAAAATAGGTGTGTCCGATTTAATGAAGGTACCTACCTTTATATTATAATAAATGTGAAACTCGGTAATCCCACAGTTGCTCCCCGATATTATAATTATTCTTAAATAAAATTATAATTTTTTGTTCAAAAATATCTAGTTGGTATGGAATGTATGGATATCAAACGAATTTATTTACAGTGTAGATTTTTTTGTACTTGCTGGTTAACATTTTATATAGACAAGCAGTTTTATCCTTGATGATTTGAATAAAAATAGGTTTTATACTTGTGTTATTCGACGGTACACCATTCTCCTAATAGCTTATCCATGCTATAACGAACATTATTAAAAATAAAATACTTGCAATGGTTAGAAAACTTGGCCAACTTATCCAATATAGAATATGCCTTAGCCACTATTCATAGTTTCGAGTACCGAATAATAAACTCCGACAATAAATAAATAAATCGAAAATAAACTTTATAGTATAAATAATCTATTAGGAGGGTGGTGAGAAACCCCCTTAGTTATATTATGTGTAAGTAGGTACCTAGGTAAACCGTATTTTCCCTAAGTGAGCGTTCACATTTCCGTTTTAAAAACGGAGGCGGGTCCCGTTTTAAAAACGGATGTCCTAGCGGCTGTAGTGGATGTATGGAGCTGTTCACACTTGTCCGTCTCCGTTTTAAAAACGGATCCGTTTTTATTGTCGGAGAGATCGCCAGCGCAGCGCATCCGTTGTAAAAACGGATGTGTCTCGCTCACCCATAGGTTTGCATGGAGCTGTTCACACTTGCCGCCTCGTAGCTCCGGCGAAACCCGCCACGCCCCGCTCCTCAGCCCGAACGCTCCCAGTCGCGAGGAAGCACGAGAGTTGCGTGGTCGCATATGCTTGTTTTGATGAAGGTATACGCCAAATCACTATTTAGATTTCTCTTTACTACGAATCGGTTTACATTATGAATATGAAAAAATATGCTATTTATATATTGAAACTTTTCCTACCTTTTAAATTTATTGTAATTAAGATAGATTTATTAATTACGTTACAAAAAATATAAGCATAAAGTACTAAATATTTTGTTTTTTCATTACATAAATCTAAAGTTATACAAGAAACAACTTTTAAAAAATACCCCTTTATGGCTAAGATTATTTTTGACGCAATCCATTGACTAACTTTTTTTCGTTCTTGTAAAATTATTCATAAAAATAATAAAAACAACTTTGGTGCTACTTTCCTTGTGCAGATAATAACACGCGGAGCGGTAGTAAAATATTTTTGGCTGTTCTATTCCTCAGTTCATTAATTAAAACTGTAATAATGGACGAGCACTACCAATTATAGAACCTACCTAAGCACCTATCTAAGTATCTACCTAAGTACCTAAATATGAACCTACACAAGTATCTACCAAAGTACCTACCTAAGTATCTATCTAAGTGCCTACATAAGTACCTATCTACATAAGTGCCTATCTACCTAACAACCTATCTACCTAAATACCTATCTACCTTAGAACCTACCTATGTACCTACCTGAGAACCTACCTAATTACGTACCTAAGTGTCTACATAATTACCTACCTAATTACCCAAATACGAACCTACACAAGTACTTACAAAATAATCTACCTAAGTAACTTCAAAATTTTCTACCTAAGTATCTACATAAGTACATATCTAAGTACCTACCTACCTTAGAACCTACCAAAATACATACTTGAGAACCTACCTAAGGATTTACCTAAGTACCTACCTGTGAACCTACCTAAGTACCTACCTAAGTATCTACCTAATTACCTAACTAAGTACCTACCCAAGTATCTATCTAAGTGCCTACCTAAGTTCCTACATAAGTACCTATCTACATAAGTGCCTATCTACCTAAGAACCTATCGACCTAAATACCTATCTACCTTAGAACCTACCTATATACCTACCTGAGAATCTACCTAAGTATCAACCGAAGTATCTACCTTAGTACCTTACTAAGTACCTACAAAAGTACATATCTAAGTACCTATCTACCTTAGAACCTACCAAAATACCTACTTAAGGTTCTACCTAAGTATCTACCCGAGAACCTACCTAAGTACCTGCCTAAGTATTTGCAATTTGGGAGCCGGGAATGCGTACCGCCGCCCTGGGAACCATTTATTGGATAACCAACACCTCTGCCATAGGTCACCCCAAGTGGTTCGCTACGTTTGGTGACTTAGCAGGGGTGCCCGGGTTTATGGGGTAAGGATTATCTAGGTCTTGGCGGCGGATGATCTAGACACACTGAACCCCAGATTCCTACCCAACCCTCATACCTTTTTCCTTCTCAGAACATCCTCTCCTTAAAAATACCCTCCACACAGCATCCCCAAAGATGACATAGGCCCTGAGGGAAATAATTTTCCTCGGGGCCTCCTGTGTGGACCTAATGTTAAAAAAAAAGTATTTACCTAAGTACCTACCTAAGTACTCAAATACAAACCTACACCAGTACCTACAAAATAATCTACCTAAGTATCTACATAAGTACCTAAGTGCCTACATAATTACCCAAATACGAACCTACACAAGTATATTCAAAATAATCTACCTAAGTATCTACATAAGTACCTAAGTACCTAAGTACCTACCTAATTACCGAAATACGATCCTACACAAGTACCTTCAAAATAATCTAAGTATCTACATAAGTACCTATCTACCTATCTACCTAAATACCTATCTACCTGAGAACCTACCTAAGTACGTACCTAAGTATCTACCTAAGTACCTAAATATGAATCTACATAAGTACCTACCTAATTACCCAAATACGAACCTACACAAGTACTTACAAAATAGTCTACCTAAGTAACTTCAAAAGATTCTACCTAAGTATCTACATAAGTACATATCTAAGTACCTATCTACCTTAGAACCTACCAAAATACCTACTTGAGAACCTACCTAAGTATCTACCTAAGTACCTACCTGTGAACCTACCTAAGTACCTACCTAAGTACCTACCTAATTACCGAAATACTATCCTACACAAGTACCTTCAAAATAATCTACCTAAGTATCTACATAAGTACCTATCTACCTATCTACCTAAATACCTATCTACCTGAGAACCTACCTAAGTACGTACCTAAGTATCTACCTAAGTACCTAAATATGAATCTACATAAGTACCTACCTAATTACCCAAATACGAACCTACACAAGTACTTACAAAATAGTCTACCTAAGTAACTTCAAAAGATTCTACCTAAGTATCTACATAAGTACATATCTAAGTACCTATCTACCTTAGAACCTACCAAAATACCTACTTGAGAACCTACCTAAGGATCTACCTAAGTACCTACCTGTGAACCTACCTAAGTACCTACCTAAGTATCTACCTAAGTACCTAACTAAGTACCTACCTAAATACCTATCTACATAAGTACCTATCTACCTAAGACCTATCTACCTATCTACCTGAGAACCTACCTAAGTACGTACCTAAGTATCTACCTAAGTACCTAAATATGAATCTACATAAGTACCTACCTAAGTACCTACCTAAGTATCTACCTAAGTACCTACAAAATAATCTACCCAAGTATCTACATAAGTATTTATCTACTCTATCTACCTAAATACCTATCTATCTTAGAACCTACCAAAATACCTACCTGAAAACCTACCTAATAATCTACCTATTTATCTACCTAAGTACCTAAATATGAACCTACATAAGTACCTACAAAATAATCTACCTATAATCTTTGGTTGCATTGACAATTATTTGTTTTCGTAGAGTAGGATCCGTTTTTAAAAACGGATCCGTCGCTAAAACGGATCCGTCGCTAAAACGGATCCGTCGCCAAAACGGATCCGTCGCTAAAACGGAAGTGTGAATAGTGCCGTGGGGCTCCGTTTTTAAAAACGGAACCCGCCTCCGTTTTTAAAACGGAAGTGTGAATGAGCTGTAAACCGACTGCATATTGTATATACGTATGCCGGGGCCACAAATGTCGGGGGAACTGTCATGGAACCATGAAACTCGTCCTAATGAGTTAGAAACTCGTTTCATTTTATGAGAAAGGGAAAAAGTGATTTTACAGTTGTGCACAAATGAGATGTTTGTTATTTTAATGACTAACAATTTATTTATACAGCTCAGTTTTGTGATAGTTCCCCCAGGGCCGGCCCTGAGGGAATTTTGTGATCGTTCCATCATCGTCTGGCGCTAGTAAAAACGCCAAGGACGCTGTATTAGGTGTTGTTATCAGCGGCTTGTCACCTTGGCCGCTCCAATTGCATCTGCACAGGACAGGCCCAAGTAGTAAGAATTCGGAGGTCGCGTATTTTCAATTTCACATTTTTTAAAATTGCAGTAATCAACCGAATTTTCGATTTCGGCCAGATTCGATCAATAAAGCCAGGGACAAACACAGCGTTAAAAGCGCCGGCGTTATTTGGCTTGGCCTACTTCACCATATCGCTCGCCATACATTTGCGATTGGAATGCATGGCGAGGAATATGCTGAAATAGGCCAAGCCAAATAACGCTAGCGCTTATAACGCCGTGTGTGTCCCTGGCTTAAAGGTGTTTCGGCCAATAAACGAGTTTCCGCCAATAAAC
The DNA here is from genome assembly GCA_951813805.1 of Limnephilus auricula. Classification (NCBI taxonomy): domain Eukaryota; kingdom Metazoa; phylum Arthropoda; class Insecta; order Trichoptera; family Limnephilidae; genus Limnephilus; species Limnephilus auricula. The sequence goes on along the minus strand of OX638406.1, from coordinate 10,340,650 downwards.
AATTTTCGGCCAGTAAACGAGCTTCGGCCGAAGAGCGAGTTTTCGCCAATAAAAAAGTTTCGGCCAATAAACTAGTTTCGTCCAATAATCGCGTTTCGGCCAATAATCGTGTTTCGGCCAATAAACGAGTTTCGGCCAATAAACGAGTTTCGGCCAATAAACGAGTTTCGGCCAATAAACGAGTTTCGGCCAATTAACGAGTTTCGGCTCGATTTCGAAACGAAACAAAAAATTATTTTAATTGATTGTGCATTTTATTGAACACTGAAAATGCTCTATTATAAGTTTTAACAATAAAAATGCTTATTTTCTACCTATATATAGTGTATTTTTACTTATTTAAATAATTTTCTTTTTCTGTTTTGACGGATACGGTTCGGCTTGGTTTTGATTGGTCACTAATACCTAGATCAGTGGTTCTTAATCTTGTTGAAGGTACTGACCCCCACCAGTTTCATATGCGCATACACCGAATCCTTCTTGATGAACAAGGGGGGGGGGGCGCATCACGAATCACATGAGTCGGGGGTGTGTCTTGACCTCCGCCGAACCCGCAAGACTGACTCACCGAACCCCTAAGGTTCGATCGAACCCGAGTTAAGAACCACTAACGGATACTATCCGAATCTCCCTGGTGAAAGATAGCAATTCATAATCGAAACGTTGCTCGAAATAGGGATGTCGAAAGTGGAAAAAAGTATCGATATATCGATATTTATTAAAATATCAATATCGACGTCGATATATCGAGGAAAAAATATCGATATATCAGTCAAATGTTTAGATTTTTTTTTTTTTACATTAACTCCACACAGGAGGCCCTGAGGAAAATAATTTCCCTCAGGGCCTATGTCATCTTTGGAGATGCTGTGAGGAGGGTCTTTTTGAGGAGAGGAAGGAGTGAACGTGGGTCTTGAAGAGACCCATGTTATAGGAAGGAGGAAACACAGAGGCCGGCAAATCGTTCCACAGCCGAGCTGTTGAACACAAAAACGAGTCGTAGAAGCGTCCCGTTCTCATGTGACAAATGTCAACTGTGTACATATGTTGGGCGCGCGTTTGGCGTGTTTCCCGATTATGCACCGGTGCCGAGGGGATCAATGACGATCAATGACGAAGATTGTACGTTTTTAAAATCAAAGTGTATATATACACAATGTGTAAAAATGAAAGTGTATATTTACACAATGTACATTATTTTAATCAGGCGCCTCCCCCCCCGAAATTGAAAAAATATCGTTTTTGATACAATTTTCGATATTGGATATTTTGTATCAATATATCGGTTCAAAATATATCGGCTCAAAATATCGATATATATTTTATTGAAAATATCGATATATCGATACTTTTTCAACAAGCCTAGCTCGAAATGCTTTGGTCGTTATTGGTGACCAGATCTAAACAAACAGATTCTTCACAATCTTCCTCTTTCCCATCTATTTCTCTTCCCCACTGTCTTCTGCCTCACGACATACCTCAATTGGAGATGTCATAATCCCACTGATTGCGAGCAGTTGGGACCCTTTAGTGTTCACTTTTAAACAAAATGGCTTGTAATACATGAAGAGCTCGCATTCTTTCTTATTGTTGCTTAATTATGTAGAAATCTGTAATTTGTAATTCAACATTGACTGGTTTATAATAATAATTATCAATTAATAATGCATCCATTATTGCTATGCATTTAGTTTGAAGGTTGTCTCGCTTCAACAAACCACTTTTTGTAATATTATTCCGAATAGCATTATTTGTCTCCAGTTAATACTCAGATAAAAACATTAACAGTGAACTATTTAATTTGTCTACTTTTTAAACTGATAATTCGTGGTGGAATTCCATTATAATAGTACTAGCTTTTGCCCGCGACTTCGTCTGCGCTGGATAAGTACTTCGGTTAGCCTATTTCCTTTTCGTAGGTCTCATCTATGTTTATACCAAAATTCTTAACCTATTTATTTAAAATATCTATAATTCTTGATTCGATTCAAGGGTGAGTACTTCAAATAAATTCACTAATTTAAATATTTTCTAAAATAGAGTTTTGGTTTTAAAATCATTGTTTTTCAAAATGTCATTCTCAAATTTTGACATTTTCTATTAAATAATAATAATTATTTGTAATATATGGAAAATAGCAAGCTTTGGGTATAAATTATAGCCTATGTGTTATTCTGATGTATAAGTTATATTATTGTAAAGTTTAATTAAAGTCCATTCAGTGGTTTTTGCGTGAAAGAGTAACTAACATACATACATCCATACAAACTTTCGCGTTTATAATATTGTAGTAAGATAAGATAAGAAAACAAATTTAAAAAAATATATTGTTTTTAATTTTTAAAAGACCTTTGAAAGTAGATGTGTATAATATTAAAAAACCTTTGTTTTTTTATGGCTCTTTTTTTTTTAGTTATTCCAAACGTTTTACACTGTATTTTTGTACTAGCTGAAGTCCCCGGCGTTGCTTAGGCTTTATCCAGTGCTTTTCGAAATAAAATGTAGACATTCATTTTACACTTATTTTTTAATCTCAAATGTACAAAATTTCATCAACTGACTTAGTAAAATAATAACCTGTTGAATTTATTTCTTCCTTTGACCGCATCTACACAATTTAGTACGGCTCAAGAATGAATTTCAGATAAGAAGCTGTGTTGTTTAGCTTTGTGCAATGTAAAGCGCTCTACACACCATGCTGCGAACAACAGCTGTTAGCAGCTGGCTAAAAATCGAAGGTTGGAGGTTGTCTCCTGTCTCTTTTTTCCTCGTGCGAACCCGTAACACTCTGTTTCACGTTGACTGCAAATTGGAAGAAACCGTCTGCCGCTAGAACCAACCGATGCCCCGCAGTGAAATGAGATGGTGATATTGAATTTGTTGTGTTAATAAAAGAGACAGAAGACAACGTGAAACAGAATGTTACGGGTTCGCACGAGGAAAAAAGAGACAGGAGACAATAGCCAGCTGCTAACAGCCCGTTATGTCGGGCTGTTCGCAGCATGGTGTGTAGACCGCTTAAGGATAGTGTTGTGATAAGTTTTAAAAAAGGACAACGGATGTGAAAAGCGAGGAGTGACGTGTTGACAATGATAAAGAGAATATCAGCTAACAATAAGTTCGCTGATAGTAATTAAACATTATATTTCTGTTATAATTCACAAGAATCATAATGATGTCAGTGGAAACCCAAGTATAGTTTTATAGTTAATTAATTTGGAAGGCGGAAATGGGTACCGCCGCCGCGGTAGCCATTTATTGGATAATCAACACCTCTGCCATATTCGTTGTTTGTTTTTGGGGTGTTATGCCGTGTTGTGCTACCTCCTTCTTTAGCCGACGTTTCGGACAGCGTTGCAGTGTCCATCATCAGGGCAGATCCGGCAGATCCTTTTGGCCGTGAAAATCTAAAAACGTATCTCACCTCTGCCATAGGTCACATAAAAGTAAAAAATCATTCCTGTAAATTTATAACGTTTATATTATATTTTCAGAAATTAGAACTTTCTTGTTATTAGACCTCTGACCCTCGGTGGGAGTTTTGATTTATTGCTTGCAAAGTGTTTATTTTAGCAATCAATTCCAACCAGAATTTTTTCCGCACATTTCTCGGAAGATCGACTGCAACTGACCTGATTTTAATAAGTGGAGAGTGAGTACAAAGGACTCACATAGGCGCGTCATTTTATGCCTTCTAGCATAGAAGATCGCGTTTTCACAATAACAGCAATTTTGACACTTGGTAAAAATTAGCTCAGTAATATTTTTTTTGGCCCACCAAACGATTTGGGTTTTATACCCTTGGTTTAAAGCCCGGTCAATGCCGGGGACGTAAGCTAGTGGTTGATAAAATATAGTCGTGTAATATTAATTTAATAACGGAAGTTTATTGGTAACTTCATTCCACAATTACAGAATGATCTGTTAGTTGCCTGTATTGCTCTCACTTTTCGAGGCGATGATAATTTATTGCCTGCTTTGCAAATAAATGGTCTTATACGTTATTCCAGAAGTATATATTCCAGGTTGCGAGTGCCAAACTGTCGTTAAACTTGCTATCTAAAAATGGATGTTATAACAAACCTTAGGAAGTTCTTATTTATAAGAAAATTTATACCACAAACAGTATTTTTTTTACATTATTTATTAACCTATTATTATTCATTCAAGTACCTTATTTTTCTAATTTATTTAACACTCTCAATATTGATTAATATCCTTAAAATTATTCAAACAACACATTTACTTCATTATAAAAATCACGTAACCCATATAATTATTGCTATCACTTTAAAAATTGCGCACTGTATACTACGTCAAATTATTACAAATCAAGTGATTTTTTTAATAAACATATTAATTTTATTCAATAAAAAGAATTTACTTTGTTCATTTAGCAAAGCTTATTCAATTTACATATTACATTTAATTCAAATTGTAAATCATATTGATAATTTATTTATATTTTCTATACTTATCTATATTCATTTACTAGATTTAATTTTAATTCTTATAGTTTTGCAATTATATAATTCCCTTAAAATTATCATTTCTTTAATTATTTTTAATGATTTTATTTACACTAATTTTTATAAATGTTCTTATTATACAAAGTATTTTATATTCAAATATTATTATTCTACTTGTATTTATTACGAAAATTATTTTAATTATTTTACCAAAAAATTTTACTGTTCTAAATATTTTTGTTATCCAAACTTACTCCAGTCAATGCTATATATTTTTTTAAATTTTATATTAATTAATTTAGGTAATTCTTTTATAAATCTTATTTCTACAATTACATTAAACTATTTTATTTACACTATTTGTTCGAAATGTTTTTATTATCAAAATTATTTTAATTATTTTAACATTATTTTTGTAACTCTCCTAATCAATTCATTACCTTCACTTATTTCAATCAATTTCATCCTTAAAATTTTAATGTCTTATTATAATCCTTCCAATCACTCTAATTATGCAAAACTTGTAAAATTTTCAATTTCTACGTCCCAATTAATTCTCATATTTAATACAATTATTTTACTTGTTATAAAACATATAATCTATCTATTAATTTTGAATATTCTTATGCTTATTATTAACTTATCTAACGCAAATTATTTTTATTTTTTAATTCTTCCAATTCGCCTGACACGTTTTGTCATTGCATTATTCATAATTCTTTTAATTATTGTAGTAACTTTAGATTCTTTAGTACTGACAACTTTTATCCAAATTATTAATCCATTGGATCTATATTATTTTTATTCCCTAAATTTATATATGTTCATTTACTCAATTTAATTTTAAATATTTTAATACTTATATTATATACTTACACAAATACTCACCAACATGGCTGATTACATGGAATATATAGACTCAGACAACCAACACCACTGTATAACTACAAACGATATTAACATATGGACCAATATCACAAAAGAAAAAAATAAAATGAAAATACTACACCAAAACATTAGATCGATTAATAAAAATTTTGATGAATTTACTATATACCTACAACAGCTTGATAATAATTTTGATATAATTGTGCTGACAGAATGCTGGTTGAATGAAAAATATATACCAAAAACAATCGAAAACTATAACACACACCATACAAAGAATCACAAAAATCAAAATGATGGTATAGTGATATACATCAATGATAAAATAAACACAATCGTCCAAGAAATACATATCATAGACTCCAACTGCATACAAATAACATGTGAAAAAGAAACGTGTATTCTTGCAATGTACAGATCTCCATCCAAAAACAACATTACAAATTTTCTAACTGCACTTAACAATACATTAAATGATCTCAACAAAAACAAAAATATCATCATCATTGGAGACTTAAACATAAACACTCTACAAAACGGACACCCACAAAACTTAGAATACCTTACAATACTAGCACAGCATGGACTGGAACCAACGATAAATGTTCCGACACGAGTCACACAAAACACAAAAAGTTGTATAGATCATATAATGATCAAAACAAAACTAAAGACCAAAACCGTAGTACTTGAAAGCACTATTACAGATCACTACATGAATATGATAGCAATTGATACCGAAAACACAAAACCTATCCAACATAAAATAATCACAAAAAAAATAATTGACTACACAAACTTAAAAGAAAAACTCAAAAAAATGGACTGGAGTACAGTATACCGAATAGAGAATGTCGAAGAGGCCTGGGATAAATTTACAACAATGTTAGCGCAAGAAATAAATAATAACACTAATCTAAAACAAGTAAAACTTACACACAAAACTAAAAAAATTAAATTATGGATAACACAGGGAATATTAAACTGTATTCGTAAACGAGACAAAATTCACAAACAAATTAAACATACGCCGTACGACATAACACAACTTAATTACTATAAAAGATATAGAAACATCTGCACGAAAATTATTAGAGTAGCTAAGGAGTTGTACTATCGAGAAAAACTTGAAAAAAAAGAAAACAATAACCCAAAGGAAATGTGGAAAATATTAAAAGAAGTTACGTACACACAAAAATTCAAACAGAAAAATACAATCGAACATCTAAACATTAACTCAAAAAAAATAGATACCAATAAAAATAAAGAAACTATAGCAAATCATGTGAATAACTTCTTCGCAAGTATAGGAAAAGTTTTAGCGAACCGTAAAATTCTTAACACAAACACACTAACACAAACAAACATAAATACGCAACCGTCACAACACAGATTTAAAATAAAAACAACTTCGGAAGAGGAAATTGACAAAATAATAAACACATTAAAAAACCGAATTGCTCCTGGATTAGATGAGATAACAACGGATTGCATTAAGGTAATAAAAAACGAAATTTTAAAACCCGTAACACACTTAATCAACCTTAGTATAACACACTTCTGCTTTCCTAGTACTCTTAAAAAAGGACTAGTGATCCCTATTTATAAATCTGGAGACAAAATGGAAATAACTAACTACAGACCAATCACATTGTTAAACTCGCTTTCAAAGATTTTCGAAAGAGTAGTAAAAAACCAAATTATAAAATACCTGGAAGAAAACAAATTAATCTCGGATAAACAATATGGATTTAGAGAAAAAATAGGCACAAAAGAAGCTTTGGCGCGTACAATAGATTATATACATAGCAACTTAGATCAAGGGTATAAATGCATAGCGATATATCTAGATTTAGCTAAAGCTTTTGACTCAATCTGCCACCAAACACTTTTTAAAAAATTAGAAAACATGGGTATCAAAGGCAAGGAACTCCAACTATTAAAAAGTTATATGAGTAATAGAACACAACAAGTCAAAATTAACAACCATACTAGCAAACCACTGCCGATCACATATGGAGTTCCACAAGGAAGCATACTAGGGCCCGTTCTCTTCACTATTTATATAAATGAACTTTGCAGCATGGAAATAGACGGTGAAATAGTTAGTTATGCCGACGACACAGTTTTACTCTTTAAATCTAAGGATTGGAAAAATGTATTTAACATAGCGAATTTAGGAATCATGCAAGTAAAAACATGGCTAGACTCAAACATACTTACATTAAACATATCGAAAACAAAATATACAACGTACAGTATAAATAGCACGGGACAGCCAAAAAATAACACAAACACCATAAAAATACACGAATGTTCAAACACCAATAACTGTGATTGCCCTCCTCTAGAAAAAAAAGAACAAATAAAGTATCTAGGAATTGTAATTGACCATAACCTTAGATGGACACATCACATCAAACAAATCACAAATAAACTCCTCAAAACAATACATATTTTCCTTAACATAAGAAATATATACAAAATAAAACAAATGAAAACAATATATTTTGCACTCTGTCAATCAATAATAGAATATGGAATAATTGTTTGGGGAGGAGCAACAAAATCAGCTATCGAACACATAGAAATTGCGCAGAAAGCGATCTTAAAGGTAATACTTAAAAAACATAGACTTACTGATACAGACCAAATATTCAATTGTTGTGACGTACTAGACATACGCCAATTATACGTTAAAACACTACTTAACTACATTTTTGACCAAAAAAACAAATTTCAACAAACACAAAATATCACTAACAGACCAGTTAGACAAGCGTACAAAGAAAACATAAAAACTCCGACGGTAAATACAAGCTTTGGACAAAGACACTACCAATATCACGCTATAAAAGCATTCAACAGTCTAAAACTCGAAAATAGAATTGAGGAAAACAAAAATAAATTCCGACACAAAATTACAAAATGGATTAAAGAACAAAAAAGACAATATTACCAAAATCTCATAGCATAAAATAATAAAACATAAAGTAACACACAAAACCAATATAAAACACAATCACCCACAAACACACATAATATAAATATACCTATTTTAAACCTTATATAATATCTATTATTTATTTTTAATTTTAATTTAATTTCAAATCTATGTTTTTTAAATTTAATTTATCATCTTATGTTTTTCATATATTTTTAAATGTACTGTGTAAAAATTAAATTGTAGATAAAATGGAGGCCTCAGCACGGGTAAACCACCTAGTGAGGCCAACATTATTGAATTTTACTATTAAATGTAAAAATATTGTATCAATAAATAATAAATAATAATAATAATAGTACTATCTCTAATCAAGTGCAGGAACTATTCGAGATACGCTTAAAGTCGTACATGATAAAGCGTTGTTATATCTACTGAATAAGGAAATTACGCAATTTGATCTGAGAAATATTTTCTTGTTGCATATTTGGTACCTACTTCATGTTTGCAATATTTAATCGATGTACGTTAGTTGAATTCTTGATTATTGATTAAAATTAGTTTTGTAACGGGATAATTAAGAGTGTTTTACCAGAGAATACCGGAAATTAGTCATTTTTATATCAAATTCTAGACGTATTGACTCTTTTTTTTACAAAAAAACATAAATTGATTTTGAAAGATTGTTATTTTATCTGGTACACGCAGGTTTAAATTTTGAAAAACTAAGTGCATTTATAATATACTAAGATTATACCGTTGGTCGTTGGCAGATTTGTTCAATTTTCAAACGATGTATTCCATTAAACAACACAAATTTCAAATCATATAATCATACAAAAAAATAAATCAATATATAATCTAATCAACACAGTTTTCAAAATTTTAAATTTTAGATATATAAAATCATTAAAAAATAAATCAGAAAACGTGTTTTGTGACAAAAATACCTCAGGTTTTTCTATTTATTTAAGGTCATACAAAATAAAATATTTCAGATTTTTTTTACACACTTATTTTGTTTAGACATTATTGAAAAATTATAAATTATTTTGATCAAAAATTAATTTTAAGAAGTACATATATAATTTTCATTCATTTACCACCTCCCGTTTGATCATGTTTATGGCAGTTCGAGACATTAATTCTTGCGATTCATTATTTGCCGCTGAGACGCGGCCGTGTGAGGTTGTCTGTTCGCGCTGCTCATTTTGACAAGATTTCGCAATAAATTTAAAACGAATACCGTTTAGCTTCATGGTTGTAAAAACATCCGCGCGCAGCGCTGTTAACAAAAACGGAAAAATTGATTGCTGGACATTACCCCTTAAATAATATGCACAATTTTAACAGTACGAATAGCCTTAATTTTGGGTACAATCCATTTGTAAGTATGAGACGTATTTAGTGCAGTTCAACAATAGTGAGACAGTATAATAAATTTTAACAATAACTTTATGGGTTCACTCCCAAAGGAAACTTAATTGATCCCGCAACCGCTCGTTTAACCTTATACCAAAAGGGTTACAACGAGTACATTCACTCTAGGTTAGCTGAAATCTGAAGACGACCGTTTACAAGGCGTATCTTTGATTTAGTCCTGCCAGAGATTTACCTAAAATGCGCGGTAAGAACCAGGAAGCAACTTAAGATGATAGACTTCGCTTTTCGGCCCATACAAAAAGGACGCCCGGGAAAAAACACTTTTCTACGTCGAAAATTGCACAAAATGAATATATATATTTTTTTATACTGCCTTCTAGAGGGTGAAAACTATGTCGGTATGTTTTCGAATTTTCGATGCGTTTCGTATTAACGTAAACATTCACTGTCAAACATGTACGATTTATCAAAAAATATTATTTAAGGAAAAAGTGCTGCTAACTCAACTCTCATAAAGAATTATAAAATTATAAAAAGCTACCGACGTAGCTTCTTCTTTCTAAAAAAAATATATTTTTTAAAATTTCAATTTCGTGAAAGTTTCGGTGTAGAAAAGTGTATTCTCCATAAACCCCTTTTCGAGCGATTTCTGTAGGTAAATTTGAGCGTTGTCTCATTCGCACATTTCGCATTCGCATGTATTGTAAGTGCGCGTGAGCTTATTGTGAGCGGGACAGAATGACAGACGCGGGTGTTCCGCGTGTGGTTCAAAGTCTAGCCTCTTAACTTTCTAGAGTTAACACATGACTATGACCTTATATCGGTCATCCCATCTGTGACATTTCCTCCAGGGATTACACCAGAGCCGCGGGGTGAAAATTAACCAATAGCGTCCCTCGCTCTAATTAGTAAGAGACGAAGCGATGCGGAAATGAGAAAGTATTCGAAATCGAAGAACTAATCCTGAAATATGCATAACAATTATAGATAGTTTGTTTCATTTTTGATTTTGTGTAGTGCAAATTAATAATAAGATGTGTTCTTGTATGCCTCTGGAATTAGGGACGCTAATATCATGGAGTTTGAAAATATCTAAATATATACGATATAATATATTGTATTTTAGGGATATCAAATCAAAACTCACGAAGTCCACCCAAGTGAAATAAAATAAGGGTAAATCAACAAAAACTGCTTTTTCATCACAATTCACAATTTTTCAATTCTTATTTTTGTTAATGTTTTTAAAATAAACAAAAAAATATTATTATTTAAAATCTCTCGAATACTGAGGGAAAGGCACAACTGCACCTCAGGCTGATAATACCTAAATAAAATCGTCAATATCGAGGTTCTGAATTCCCTATTTTTTTCCTCTACAAATGGACTGATTTTTAAGATTTTTTTTACCAACTGTATTAGAATAAATTATTCTATGTCTGTTCGTTTTGCTTTTTAAAAACAAACTTGTGTAATTTGTGTACTGAACTTCTGTTGATGGCGTTCACACCAGGCAATTTCAACTTTTTCGGTTGGTCCTTACTATAAGAAGTAAGTTTCAATAAAAGTAAATGTACTAACAAGTTTGTTGTCTATATCTGTACTAGCTGACCCGCCACGCGTTGCTGTAACTAACGAAACACAACGCCATCTACTGGATGGTTACCTAACCTAGATAACCACTGGAGCGACAGATCAATTAAATTTTTTTTCTCGGATTGCTAAAGGAAATTTTTCCGCCCACATTAAAAAATCATACGTCCGAATTCTAATATGGAGACACACAAACTGCTTATAGTTCTATGTGGCCAATGAATTCCCCTATCTTTTGTCTATTAAGACATATTTGTAGATTTATAAAAAAAATATATAATTAAATCTTTAACCTTAAAACATTTTAAAGAATCTAGAGAATATTTATTTTGTTATATTTTTAATGTACAATATATTATATAATCGTTTTAATAAAAAAAAATGTAACATTTTGGCAACAAAGCAATCCGAGGTTTTGGAAATAGTGCCATAATGTGGCAAAAAGCGTTCGAGTGGATAACCAAGTATTGTATCAATAAATTAACTCACGCCGCCATATGTTAGAAACTTATACATTGAATGAACATTTAATTCGCAATAATAAATATTGAGGTCAATAATCGAGATAAAAATCCTATCCTATCTTTTAAGTTGGACCAAATTACACACAGTAAGCCAAATTTCATCAAAATTGGTTAACTAATTTCGGAGTTTACTTTGGACGATTTTTATATATAGATTATTATATTAAAAAATATTTACACTAGTGTCAAAATGGAGAGAGGATGTTGGGAAATACGTTTGTGTGGACAATGCCGCCCGGTTCCCTCTTAATTATTTCGAATAGGGGTGTTATTTACGAATGATTGCTGTCAGGAGTATTTTAGATAAATCACAAACCAACATATTGCTTCTTTGACCTCCATATTATTTAAGTTGACGCGGCCGAAACCGCATCGTCTGAACGAAGCCACTCAGGTACAAAATGTAAATTATTATTAGAAAGGTGTATGATAGGTTATTGGCAATCCATACATAATGGATTTGTGGTGGGTTTGAGAGAGAAATTTGCAGAACTTGTCATGCATAAAATAAATAATATTATGTGATACTTTATTAGGAAAAAAAAGTAAGTATTAATTTTATCTATCTATTTATGGCAAGTTAGCATAATTTTTTAATTTGCAGACAAAATCCTATAATCATGTTTTATAATATAATGAATTTGTATAAATATAGCAAAGGCAACATGTTTTTTTAACTTGTTGAGATTTTTCGAAATTATTAAAACGTCAAATTATTAGACGACACATTATAAGTAGATCTAGACATGTAGGTGTCAAGTCCGAACTCCAGCTTCAACAAAACTAAAACAAACGCCTTCAACATGTCGAGAACATGTTTTGTTTTTTTAGAATTGTCGTCTCCTGTGTTTGTTTGTACTTTGGAGTGCCGTACCTAAACACAGATTTCAACAAGGACCGCTGTGAACGTGGCTACAAAACATGACGTCATATATCATCATATTTTTGCAGAGCTCGAAATATTGCCGTTTTGCAATAAAATCCAAATTAATGGAATATTTCTGAATGTATCCGAAATCTAAAAACTGTTTTGGAAAGGTGATGAAATACGCTATCAAATTTTATGATTCAAAATAAACATATAATATTTTAAATATAAACATTTTACGTGCAAACATAAAGAAAGTTTTAAAAATGACTCGCCTTACGTTTTTTTTTAACTAAAATCACTGTTAATGAATACAAATAAAAACTTATAAGTACATATTTTATTAGAAAAATGTATTATAAACGTTATTTTCACCTCACTTTTTACTCGTTTGATGTAAAAATAATTAATAAAAAATTCTAAAAGATTCATAATTGATTTTCAAATTGCGGCCGGAAACTTTGGCTTCATAAATATGTTCGTTTTAATTACTTTGCGGTTAAATTCAAAACAAAGCGTGATATTTTCTCTTTCTAACACTGCTATGATCATATTTCTAACCATGATAATAAGAGAGACACAACGATTTCTAATAAATACGCTAATCGTACATAACTGTACATAACCTCAAAAACATATTCCATACATTCACTTTGTCAAGAGCCGCACCGTGCGGCTTCATAAAATAATGAACAAATTCCCTCCCCTGCCTTCCCCCCGCTTCACCCGGGTGTTGTCGTGTTTTCCGTCGACCACGGAAAACAAGAACATTGAATTTGTGCGTAGGGTCACGCCCCTACTGACGATGTTTAAGTCATTTGTTGTAAGATTGTTGTCGCAGGAGACAATGATACTGAAGGAAGAAACCCAGCTTTACCTATATCTTACTTTCGAAATCTCTCAAAGACAGTAACCTTCCTCTTGTTTTGATAGTGTGCAAAATTTCATTAATATAGGAGTAAAACTGTAGATTTGAATTACAATTTCAAATCTTACTTATGACTAGAAAATGACGAAGAAATAATGAACTGCTCTTCCTTATTGTTATTAGTTTTTGGAGTGTTATGCCGTGTTGCGCTACCTCCCTCTTTAGCCAACGTTTCGGACAACGTTACAGCGTCCATCATCAGGGCAGATCAAACTTTGGCTAAAGAAGGAGGTAACGCAATACGCCATAGCTCCCCAAAAACTAATAACAAAAATACTTTTAGCCGAGAACATCTTAAGTCTTATCTGCCCTTCCTTATTCAACACTCGACTAATTGTGGATATAATTCACCACTGTCCAGAATGTCGACCCTTTGGAATAACAAGGTTGTATCTGTCGCAGTAACGTTGTGCGATAATGAGATCTATAGAAAGCTAATCTAGAGTTCATTTTCACCTGACGTTACCGCCACAGATGATACATTGGTCAAAGGGTCGATGTGTAGAATGGTCAACTCAAATCAAGCCCTTGATTTTTTGGCATAATCTTAAAAGATTTTTGTCGGTCACTAAACAATTGAAGATATGTATTTTATGACTATTTTGAATTCTAGCTAAATCTTGACTTGAATTAAAAACACGTTTTTTTGGAAGCGTTATCTTCTTTTCTCAGAACTACCAGTACAGCTATATGTATAGGTAGGTATGAATTATTTTTTTGTTTGTTTTAATATTTTTGAAGTGGGCTGTAATAGCAGCTTCTCTGTAGTCTGCAGGGAATATTTTTGTTGTCCTAAGAAACGTTCCTTTGCGAAGTGAAATTAGTGTGGGAATTGAAATGATAAGCAATATAATCTTACGCACTTGTTGATTGTGTCATATTACGCTATGAGTCCAGTTGTAACTTCTCTTTCTGTTGCAAGCGTCGTTTGCGGGGAAGAAGGAGAGGTTCAACCGGGCCTCTCGCTTATAATAGATGATTGCAAAAATTTTACGATTTATTAACTTCAAAAAAGAAAAATTAATGTGTTAACTTTTTCGTTTAAAATTATCTTCTCCGAATTAGACTACAGTGGATACTCTTCTAAACGAGCATAATTCGTTCCAAATCTTACTCGTTATGTGAAACACTCGTTAAGCGAAACAATTTGTCCCATATAAGTCAACTTAAAGTCCCAAAAGTGCATTCGAAGACAAAAAAATACTTTTTTATTACGTTTATTCAAATAACTGTTCATATTCTACAAAGGATCATTTAAAATCCCAAAACCTATCTCACAGTGGAGAAAAACCTTTTGTATGTTCCGATTGCAATTATTCATGTTCTAGAATTGAGTACTTAAAAACCCACAAGTTTAAGTAATATGATTTAAGATTTTCACGGCCAAAAGTATTTTTGTTGTTTATTTTTGGGATATTATGCCGTGTTACGCTAACTCCTTCTTTAGCCGACGTTTCGGACAACATTACAGTGTCCATCAAACGTCGGCTAAAGAAGGAGTTAGCGTAACATGGCATAATATCCCAAAAATAAACAACAACAAAAAAACCCACAAGTTTAATCATATTGGAGAAAAACCGTATTAATTTTCCGACTGCAGCTGTGCATGTTCTCGAAAGGGACCATATAAAATCCACATGCTGACTCACAGTGGAGAAAAACCTTATTCGTGTTCTGAAATTTTACAAATAAAAAACACGTGTTTCGAAAAATGTGTAAAAAAATAAGATGAGACACTAACGTGCTAGCGGAACGGGTGCTAACCAGAGACTGACGCACTGGCGCGGAAGTCCCGGCTCACAAGTGGAGCTACCGACACACTTGCTCATAAATGAGCATGCTCATTTCCCCTTACACCCGTAATGCTACCTAGTAGCATGCATGTCACCATAAATTAAAATGGCTGTTGATTTGTGAGAATGCTCATTGCATGTCTTCTTTAGCATGTGTGCCGGTACCACGAGTGACGTGAAGATGGGACTTACCCTTGTGTCACTCCTTACGCGAAATAAGTAAGTATGCTAAGGGAGTATTTTTTCTCAATCTGTTTTGCTCGTTATGCGAATTACTCGTTATGGGGGGTGCGCTTTATGAGAGGTTTTACTGTATTGTGAACTACTACATCTCATCGACTTCAAGGCCTTCAAGGTACCTAATCGAGTAACTCGGCAATAAATATTATTCTACAACAATAATTCTATTCTATTCCTCGTTTTCACACAATTAGAAATAAATTCACCTCTAATCTGTTTAATATTAAGGTTGCCAGAATTTAAGAGATTCCTGACCGATATTTTAATGTATCATATTGGAGCATTGCATAGGAGCTATATATTTTTATATTCTTTCTATTTATCTACAATGTAAAAACTTGTTTCTTTTTTTGTATCATGCACATTGTCATGTATTCAATGTCATGTATTATTATTCTCTTTTCTATAATATTATTTTTACAAATGCACCTTTATACATCACATACTATATATAATGTTAATTTCTTAACGTTTTTATTTTCATCTAAACTTTGCTCCTCTGTATTATACACTAAATCATAAAAACTCATCAGGACGTTGAAATTAATACATCAATTTTGTTACTGTTTATAATAGATTATCGAGCAAAAATTAAATTTTATTGTAGATGAAAGCGAATTGTGATAAGTCGAGAATGCCTAGGGAATGTATGGCACGATCTAGCGAATCAAATGTCGTGTCAAGATTCCGAATAATAGAAAAGTTTGTACAGAGTAGTGTGACGGTCGATCCTCTATTCCTACCACTACAGGGAAACAGCATGATGGTTAGTTGGCAAGTTATCAAGCAAGCATTATGTATATAATATTATGAATGATTTTTACATTCATGAGTTGGCTGAATTAGTTTGTAAATCCGATCTCTATCAAAAGTAGCGTAGGTACCTACCTATCTAACGGAAATATAACAACATCTAGATTACAATATTTTAATGGTTTATACCGTCCAATTAATTACGCACCTGTTAATGTAGACTTAATATGATTAATTAAATAAATTATATTATGCGTAATATTAAATTTACCTTCGCCACTATTAAATTAGTATTTTATGTAGGTACATAATATTTCCTTATATTATTTTTATGTACCTACAATTAATTATATTAACTTACTTGTAAATGATCTATTGCTTCACTTGTATATAATATCTATGTATTTAATTATTTGTATTTAATACATAGATATTATATAAAGTAATTAGATTTTCAAAATAAAAGTAATTATACGTCTCAACTAAAAAAATTACGTCTTATATTGTGAGTATTTTTATTATTGCTAGCTGACCCGGCCACGCGTTGTTTTGGCTAACGAAACACAACGCCATCTACTGGACGGTTACCTAACCCAGATAACCAAGTGTTGTGTCAATAAAATAACTTACACCGCCACCTGTCAGAAACTTATGAAACTTACAAATAATTACAAATCATTTTCCCATAACAAACATTAGGTGAAGGGGACGCGGGAGGGGAAGAGGAGACGGAAGGGGAACGGGGACGAATGGGAAATGACATGAAGGGATAAACAATTTATTTATTAAAGTGTTATAGCAACGCACGCCAGGTAACAGCTAGTTACTTATAATATAAACTGAATGATAACCATGGAAACCGCCGCCATTGTTGTATAACCGTGCTGGTTACACCTAAAGCCAGGGACACACACGGCGTTATAAGCGCTAGCGTTATTTGGCTTGGCCTTTCAGCATATTCCTCGCCATGCATTCCAATCGCAAATGTATGGCGAGCGATATGGTGAAGTAGGCCAAGCCAAATAACGCCGGCGCTTTTAACGCTATGTCCCTGGCTTAATCCTCAGATGCGACGTGTGAGGGAATTATTTTTTGTTTTAATTGAAAAAAAATATTATCGCCAGCAAAATAACATGTACGGTTTTTACTCCAAATATTCTCAGGAATCGCTCCTTAAAATTCTTTAGGTATAATTTTTAACCGCTTGGGCACATAAGTTTGTTTTCACGACAATTTAACGTAGGTAGACATAGGAATGACGTATCTATGCCCCGCACCTGAGTTATTTTAAACATTCAAATAATGTCAATGTAAAAATCCCGCCATTTTTTTTATCATGCTTTTTTACAGCTTTTTAGAATTTTATCCATGCAATCAAGTAAATAAATATTTAAATTAGGTATAAATATATTATTATTATAAATATTTAAGACAAACTGAGAAGAATAATTATTTAACGGTAAGACGAAAGGTTCTGGATTCGAGTCCCAGTTGCGACCATTATCTTTTATTATTTTTCTGTGTCTTGTTCTTTTTCATGTTATAAAAAATTTGATTATTATTGTTATCTTCTTCTTCAATGATAAATAACATTGATGGAAATAACCTTCAAAAGTTAAAAATAGAGTTTTTTCTTATAAAAAAATTAATATTCATTTAGACTTTTATAAAAAGTCAATAGGTGTTCCATAAAAATAAAATCGGTTATATTTATCCGAGACACTACCTAGGTAATAAATACATTCTTTGAATACTTGTTTCCAATAATAAAGGTAGCTGCCAATAATATGGAAAAAAAACATTAGTCGAAGATAATATTGTTAATTCTGAAATTTGAAATACGAAGTTGACAATTACGACAGTCTCATAATAGATCGCAGTGGCCCAATTGGTAGAGGTGTATATCCCGGTAAGACGTAAGGTTCTGGGTTCGAGTCCCAGTTGCGACCATTATCTTTTATTATTTTGCTGCGTCTTGTTCTTTTTCATATTATAAAAAAGTAGATTATTATTGTTATCTTCTTCTTCAATAATAATTATTTCTTTTTATAACAGTGAACAAATCACATATCTCCGCACCATAGAAAAAACTTTTATAATCTAAGGGCGCAAGAGACTAATAGTTGTTATTAATATATGTTGTTTGTTGCCAGTAATGTGTTTTCGAGACTCGAGTAGTTAAATCGTTATGTTCTTCGCCTGGTAAGGTCAGAGTATGACCAAACGTGGGTTGGGTCACATTCTGATAATTCTGCAAAACACATATAGTCCGTAATAATTGGTATTACACCAGGCATTAGGTATTATTTGTTGACCTTTAACTCCATAGAAACTGGGCCGACTGACCATTTAGTGTACAAGTATCTACCTTTATGTAAGTTTTTTGCATGACTAGGTTAATTAATGAGTGCTTAGTTATATACAGGTATATTTATTTTATTTTTTTATAATAACTCCACACAGGGCGTCCTGAGGAAAATAATTTACCTCAGGGCCTATTGACTGCCGGTGTAGTCCAGGCCTTGGACTCCTATTCCGAAGTTCGCGATTTCTGTAGGTAAATTTGATCGTTGTCTCATTCGCACATTTCGCATTCGCATGTATTGTTAAGTGT
The DNA here is from genome assembly GCA_951813805.1 of Limnephilus auricula. Classification (NCBI taxonomy): domain Eukaryota; kingdom Metazoa; phylum Arthropoda; class Insecta; order Trichoptera; family Limnephilidae; genus Limnephilus; species Limnephilus auricula. The sequence goes on along the minus strand of OX638406.1, from coordinate 10,321,653 downwards.
GCGTAAGCTTATTGTGAGCGGGACAGAATGACAGACGCGGGTGTTCCGCGTGTGGTTCAAAGTCTAGCCTCTTAAGATAAGGGAATCTATCAAACGAACCGCCCGTTTCTGCACTGAGTCAGAATTTCAGATATCCACGTAATATTTGGGGCTCCTATAATTTTAAAACTGCATGTACCAGATAAAATAACAATCTTTCAAAATCAATTTATGTTTTTTTGTAAAAACGAATCAATACGTCTAGAATTTGATTTAAAAAGGACTAATTTCCGGTATTCTCTGGTAATACCCTCTTAACCAGTGATTCCTGACATTATTTGGAGTTAAAAATATGAACGAAATTCTGGCCTCCAATGACTTTTTATCATTTTTTTTTCTTTAAAAACAAACAAAAAAATTCTTCCACTTGTTGTCACCCAGCCGAATAACACACTCTTACCCTGCCCCCAACTGAGCACTATCGTTTCACTGCATTTTTGTAGAAATAAGAAAACAAAAATGTCACTGGATACCAATATTTCGTAAATTTATTTTTCTCAAGTCAAGTAAATCAAGTATGTCGCCCTGTTTATACCTGCAACCTCGACATTTAATATAAAATTGTTTCCATGGAAAAATTATAACACATCTACGTATTATCATTCTTTCATCATTGGTTAAAAAGGTGACTCTATTTTAATAATATGTCTTTTTACCCAATTTTGCATTTTGTCCATGGTTTAATTTCAATAATTATTATTTCCAATTTTAAACGGTTTTCCCGCCATTATATCGAGTCTGTAGTGTAATTTAGTATCGACTTGTATTACACATTATTGTTTCTGACTAATTTAATTTGTCTATGGTGAGTAATCCACTGAAATACATTCTTTGGGAGGAGTTTAGGAGAGGCTAATTTGCATATCAAAGTCATGATACATTATGAACTATTAAATAATATTTTGGAATATGACATGTTATTTTTGGTCGATGATGTTATCTCACCTTCGATTCTAATATACTATCTACTATCACTAAAATGACCGGTTAATGGCTGAGTTGACATTTGCGTCTGGTTCATCCATGGATGGTAGGTTAATTTCGCCTCCTGGCAAAGTCCTTCATCGTTACATAGGCGACATTTCCGCTTATAAAGATAGTAGTGTTAGGAATACAAGTATTGTTAGTTTATTTGTGAGCCGGGTATGTTTCTTTAAAAATAAATAATTCATTTATAAAATAGTAGCAATTTAATGGTTTAATGCAGAGATGGCGAATAGGATTTTTAGGCGCTTTTAGTATTCCTACAGCGACAGCGCAGCAACGGCACAAACATGGAAAAAAACGTACGTTCTTTATCAATAATAGTGCTGCATCTCTTTCTTACGCACTAAATAATTGGGAGACAAACGATGTACATAATATGTCTGATTCCCCAATTGGAAAAATGCAATCATTATCATACATCTCTTTCACTCGTATTAAAATATTGACGTGCCCTGGTTCATCGGGTGAGGTTTGTCTAGGTCTTGGCGGTGGATGCAACTGCCCTCTAGCTGCGTGCAAAGCCGGATCGAGAGATACCTTTTTTACATCTCCAGCAGGACTCTGAACATTGCCTAGCACCGCAGTGGGAGGAATGGATTCATACGTCCGTCACTCCTGGAGACGCCGACCTCTAAGATTCCTACCCACCCCTCATACATATTTCCTTCCCATAACTTCATCTCCTTCCTTTCCCCAAAAGACTCTACCCACATCATCCCCAAATATGACATAGGCCCTAAGAGGAGTTATTTTCTTCATGGTATCCTGTGTGAAGCTAATGTAAACAAAACTTCGATAAACAGCGGGACAATTTTTATGAAAAAAAGCAATCGCCGTTACTTCCACAAATGCGGCGGAGGCATTTAAAAAAACAAATAATCAATAATTTTGATCAACTATTGGAATTTAGACCTCTACAAAATTGTGAAATACAGCAAACTTGTCAGAACATTGTAGTTATTTATTGCGGAATTTCCATTCTAGCTGAATCAACTTAATGTCCCAACAACAAAATAATTGTTGCAAATGTATGTGTACATTACCCCTTGATCTGTTTGTAAATAACACGATGTATCGGTTGTCTATGTTATTACCGGATACTGAATAAATATTACACGTAGCAATACAAATTGAATGTGACATACCATCTCTTATATTTTCTTTTATTCATAAAATAAAAAAAATTGTCTGAGCGTAGCGTAGCCAACTCGACCGTTTTACATTTCGCCTCTCTGGCAATTTGTTAGTACGTTCCGTCTTAAGGGTCGGCTTGGCCTACTTCAGCATATCGTTCGTCATACCATCCCATTAGGAATGTACGGTAATCGATATGCCGAAATACGCCAAACCAAAACACGCTAGCGCTTTTATATCTATGTCTGTCGTCCCGATTAAGATTGTGGCCGTTTTAACGGTTTTTTATAAAGATACCTACACGGAGAAAAATGTTATTTGAAAGAAAAATCATTTTAATAGAAAAAAACGAACATTTAAATAGAAAAAACGATCATTTGAATAGTAAAAAACGGTTAAAAACGGGACTGAAGTTCTTACGAACAAATTAACAGGGTTTTAATGTTTATTGGCGGGAACATTAAGAATAATTTGTTGGTATACATAATTTCGTACGTATTTTACCGCCAATAAACATTGAATCACTGTTAATTTGTTCGTAAGAACTTCAGTCCCGTTTTTAACAGTTTATTTTTCTCCGTGTACTTTATTAAAATCTGAAATCGTTGTGTTTATTTGGACTTTCTTATTCGCTTTTTTTTCAATATTATGGTATCTGCCCGCCTGCCTGCAACAATTTGAAAAAAGAATCGTCATTGAGATATTGACGTTTCTTTGGACAAATCGTATAATTCTTTATTGGAAATAAAAAAATAAACATACCTTTTTACAATTCTTATAATTTCAGAGGAAATTTTGGTTTCGATTTAAAATAAGTTCTAACTTACCGTTCACATTACTAGTAGTATATTATTGACTGAGCTTAGCGAAGTCCTGTTTTGCATTTCATATCTCTCTAAATTTTTCTTTGTTTGTTTTTGGGGTGTTATGCCGTGTTGTGCTACCTCCTTCTTTAGCCGACGTTTCGGACAGCGTTGCAGTGTCCATCATCAGGGCAGATCCGTCGATGTGAATTTGTTGTATTAAGTGTGTGCTTATTTTCTTGGAAGCGATACCGTGTCGTCAGCTTCAATCTACTACGAGCTGGTATGCTTTTGGCCGTGAAAATAAAAAAAAATCTAAAAACGTATCCCCCTCTCTAAATTTGTTTTTTTCCTTCCGTTTCTATTGCGAGATGTTAAGTAAAGATAATTTTTTTAAATCGTGTTTATTTTGACGTTCTTATCAGCATTTTGTTTTAAAGGTCAAGTGTGTAAAATGTATCTAATCTGGGAAAGAAAATTGAACATATTTGTACAACGTTTGTACACAATTGAAGTTTGTCACATGTGAACGGGTCGTTTCTACGACCCTATGGCTGCCCGCCACAGACACTCTTTATAACATACACATATTGTATGGATATACATTTTTGATATCATAAATTCGTGCAGCACTATTATTATTTTTATAGGCAGCAGTAATTTAATGCAAACATCATACGTCCCACATACATATGTAATGTGTGCATTGCATAGTGCCAGTTTCACAATATACACATTCCTCACGTTTGGGACGGTGACGTCATAATGAGCCATTCGGCCGCTGAATAAATTTTCCTATAGATTTGTTTTGCGTGCTTGGCCGTGGGCCCGAAGTAAGCTCTATTTTATCTTACTTCACTTCGGAACAACTCTTATAGATCTCATTAAAATCGTTGTGTCTCCCTTGCTATCATAGTGAGAAATATGATATAAACGGCGTTAGAATGAGAAAACACCACTCTTTATATTCGAATCTAAAAGTTAACGAAAAAAGCAGTAAAATGTAAAATTTTGTGAAACCAAAGTTTCAGATTGCAATTTGAAAATGATGAAGTTTGGGAATTTTTTATTCATTATTTTTACATGGAACGATCAATAAGTGAGGTGATAATACAAGTCTAATAAAACATGTATGTGTATTTATTTTCTTTCGTTGACAGTAATTTTAGTTAGAAAAAACGTAAGGTGTCCTATCTTAAAAACTTTTTGCGTTTCCTCACCTTTCAAAAACAGTTTATAGTTTTTCGATATTATGTTCAGAAATATTAAATTTATTTGGACTTTATTAAGCGGAAATAATTTGATCCTGACATGGTCGAAGCCTGATGGGTTAAGTTTTTAATTTCCTAATAAATTTTGTTGTTATTTGATAATCTATATTCATTGGCAGAGCTGGAGAAGTAATTATATGACATTTCTTCGACAGGAAAAAATTACAAAGCATGCGCCGAAAATTATAAAATTATCTCCAGTGTTCTTTCCAGATACTATCTTTATTATGTCTAAGTAGTGGGACCAGTATTCTCCAGTAGCATGATTATTGAAAGACTTCAGTTCATAAGTAAGTGGCTAAATCGGTTTCCATTCTAATCTACACGGAAGGCTCTCATATTTGAAAGTGTGTGTTTTGCTATTCATTACACTTCTAGGGACACTGTTCAGTGAATTTGGTGATACCAAATACATCGTTAACAGTTTAACAGCATACTGTTTTGCACGCTTGTATTTTTTCTGCTACATTCGTCGTTAGTGAGAAGGAGAGAGAAAGAGGGAGAAGTTACGACGGAGCTATCGGTGGTATGTCTATACCTGCCCATTTGGAGGTGACGTAATAGTTAATTATTTCTTCCTCGCCTATGCACAATTTGTCAATAAATTATGGTTGAATGAAGATGATTTTCAGAGGTATGTATTACAAAAGTAGTTTAAAACAGGTTTAAATGATAAAAAAAGTGGTAGATACAGTTAGGATACATAAGTAGGCGTGGCTTATCTCACGGTATCGTTCGACATAGGTCACAGACGAGTAGTTAATATAGTTTTACTTAAAAAAAATATATCTTTAATTTTTACTGTAGCAAATTGCTTTATTTCGTTTATTAGTAAAAAAAACTCTGATTTTTAAATAAGGTTTTAGGATTTGAATCGTCCATGCGATTGGTAGCTGCAACATAAATTGTAATCTAGTCTCTTTCGTACACTATTGAGTAGAGTTACCAGATGAAAGGAATTTTAGCTGCCTGTCAGGGAAACAGGGAAAATTAGAAATAGTCAGGAATTTTTAAAAATATGTATAAGAAAAAATAAATGCTAAGTTTATGATTCCTGAAATTCTCAGTTTTGGACTAGTTCTTAAAAGTGTCAACAGAGTAGAAAAAATACCGCGAACACAATGTATGGTCGATCAAATATAACTTTGACAGAAGACACAGTTTCGCGCTCATTTCACTTCTGTTGTATTGCGTATTTCAATTATCATTTTAATTAATATGAATTGAGCAGAGACGAAAAACGGTTAATTTATGCGAAAAACTATATCGTTTTGGAATATTCGCCAAGCCAAGTGTCAAGTCCTGTACCTACGGTCAAGCTGACACTTTATTTTATATACGTTTGTTTAAAAAATATAAAATGTCAGTTTATGGATAAAAATATTTTAAATGAATTACGTGTATTAATAATAAATACAACAATTAACTCTATAGAATTAATTTAACTTCGAAAGTTCTTACTTTGATGTCATTTTATTGTCTATGAGAGCGGGCGAGGCCAGATAACATAAGATGTTTGGGAACAACATAAATCGAGCGCTACCCTACAAAATGCTTGGCTGATCGCGGCCTCAGATGAATCGATTTAAAAGTTAGGAACAGCGGCCGTTAGTGATATAATTTGTTCGGTTCAGTAAACAATTTCATCAAAGAGCCTGTCTTTGTTTCACAGAGTTTATTAGTTTTTTATGGGCGCTTAACCAGTAAAGTGCTCTAACCTTGAAAATGTATTTTTGGACAGCATTGAAAATTAGGATTTGCAATGCTCTAAAACGCTTCGTGTCGCATTTATACAACGACGTAAGCATTCTAGTTTTTATAATTATTATTTGACCTCCAAGAAATACACTGTGGATTTCTGACCTTTGGAGTTTGCGCCGGCGAATTCCCCATGGTTTTGCTGGGTTCCATGATAACTTAGAATCAAGACAAAGTCATTAAGAGCTATGAAAAAAAAAATTTTGAAAAATATCTTAAACCCTAACCTAACATAACTTATTTAACCAATTTTTTTCTTCACTTTTAGTGACTTTTAAAGGAGGTGTTGAGTTGAATTCATTATGAGTTATCCGGTCAACGTTTTCCTGGTAGCTCGCCACACTTCGATTTATTGGTATTTTGTAACTAAAAATGCTCCTAGCATACTAAAATACACTTTATTTGCTTGGACAGGAAAGAATGTATCTTAATGTTTTTTAGCTTGTCCTTACCTCTCGACCACGGAAGCCGTAATGATTCAATCGGTGACCGGACAACTCAGAATCATGCAACTTCAACACCTCTTTTGAAAAGTCATTAAAGTGACGAAAAAAAAAATTGGCTATATAGGTTAGTTAGGTTAAGTTATCGACAAAATAAAACATTACTTTTAATGACTTTTCAGAGGGGATGTTGAAGTCCATGATTCCGAGTTGTCGTGAAATCGATTAAATTATATCAACAAGTGCCTTTCTATTGTGAATTTAAAAATCAATATGTTCGACTCTACTAATAAAAAAATTAACATCATTCATGTCCACTTACCATAAATTTTTTACAATTTTATTTATTTTTTGATAGCTAGATTAATTAATGTTTTTCATTTGTTGATTTTTGACACGCCAAAGAACAATGGTTTTCTGTTTTCGCCACGGGTTCTTTCTTATCAACCAATGCATATGAATGGCTACAATAGCTTTAGCTAGCCCGCATATTTCGGAAGGAAATAACGTAAAATCGATTCTTTTCGTGTCGATTAGGGTCGACCTCAGTTGTAAATATTTGGAGGTAGGTGGCTTGGAGTTTTACGATATTTTTATTTTTGTATTTGACACCATTTAGAGCAGGTGATTAGAAAAAGAAATCAGAACCTTGTGTAATATACCAATGCTGGATTTAAAACATGGTGGAGGGAAACCGAATTCCAACAAATGGATCTTTTTAAAAAATACATTTTGCCATCATTTTGACATTTTGAAAAAAAACAAATTACTCGAACGATGCCGTCACGCACGACCTCTCGCTGGAACTAAAACTTGGAATCCTGTCAATACGCAAAAAAATTATGAATGCCTTACTTTTTTAATCCCTCTTTGGTTTTTATACTTTCAATTTCGTGTATCTATCTCTCTCGTTTGTATCTTGTGACCTCCTTTTAAAATGTGTGCCACTTTATCGTGCCAGCATTTCCTTGGACGCCCCCGGCTCTCCTACCTTCAATCTACAGTACAAACACATTATAATATATATAGAGTTCAATTAGTTATTTCCTATGCAGGTGTATGGTACTAATTTATTATTTTACATCTAGCCCCTGTAGCTATTTTATAATTTTTTATCAATCTCAGGAACGATTCTTTAAAATTATTTAGGTTTTTTTTTTTTTTAAGTAAAACTTCTTTACGCATTCTGACTTGGGGAGTAAGCTGGCGAATGCGTGACGAGAGCGTTACGAAAAGTGTGATCGGGCGACGCGAACGGAAGTTGAGAGGGAAATATAAGTTAGTGAAGATAGAAAGAGAGATAGTTACGTTTTGTATATTACTGTAGGGGCAAGAGAGAGGTTTTGTTTTGTTTTTTTTTTTTTTTAATTTTCTTTATTCATTTTCTTTGTTACAGGTTTATTTTAGATGGCTTTTTGACTACCAAGCTAGGCAAATGCCCGTATTATGGTAGTCGAGATTCATAAGATGTCATATTAAGTATAAAATATTAGGTGTAATCATCCATATATGTAGATGAAAGTAAAAACATTTAGCATACATATTAGGGAAAATATTCATACTAATATTAGGTACATGATCACATACATGAAAGGAGTTAAAGTAGGTGAATCTTTTATAAATAAAAATTAAATAAAAATAAAATACAATAACAAATAAAAATAACAAATAATAATATTATAAATAATATTATAAATAATAATAATATAAAATAAACAAAGTATTAAATATATATAAAATTAATCCAATGATTATTAGCTTTTTAGAAAATATTATGTCATTTTGGAATACAGATTTATTTATCAATTTAAAGGGTAAGAAAATAGTAGTACCGGGCATTTCAATAAAAAGAGGAATTTTTCAAGGAGACTCGTTGAGTCCTCTTTGGTTTTGCTTAGCATTAAATCCTCTATCCAAAATGTTAATAAAAAGCAAGTTTGGAATAAAAATTAAGGGAAATACAGGAGAGAGTAGTACAATTTCGCATCTATTATATATGGATGATATAAAATTATTTTCAAATTCTGAATCAAATTTAGAGAAAATGATTAAGGTAGTTAAAATTTTTTCAGATGATATTAAAATGACTTTTGGTCTAGATAAATGTAGAACGATCCATATAGAGAAAGGCAAAATTATAGATGGAGATGAGGGTATATTTAGAAATTTCAAAATTAAAAGTATGAAAGGGGATGAGGTTTATAAATACTTAGGATACCCGCAATCGAATAGATTAGATCATACTAGTATTAAAAATGATATTAGGATTAAATTTCAAACTAGGATAAGAAAAATTTTAAAATGCAATCTATCTGCTAAAAATTTAGTAAAGGCAATAAATAGTTGGGCAATACCTCTATTAACGTACTCATTTGGTATAATTAAATGGTCTAATACAGATTTAGATAGCTTAGAACGATTAATTAGAACTACGTTAACAAAGTTTAATTGTCATCATCCAAATTCAGCTATAGAACGAATTAATTTACCTAGAAATTTAGGAGGTAGAGGTATAGTCAAAATAACTTCTTTAAAAAAAAATCAGGTAGAAATGTTAAGAAATTTTTTTTATAGAAAAGCTAATAGCTCAGAGCTGCATAAAATAATTTGCAAGGCAGACAGAAATATTTCACCTTTAAATTTATACGACGAGAATGCCAACATTTTTATAAATACCAACCAGGAATTATTAGATTCCTGGTCAAATAAAATTATTCACGCAAAACACTTCAATTATCTCAACCAAACGTATGTTGACAAACTTTCGTCAAACAAATGGTTGAGTATTGGAGAGTTGAGCGCAGAAATAGAAGGTTTTATGCTTGCTATTCAAGATAGAGTAATTAATACCAAAAATTATAGGAAGCATATAATCAAAGATCCAAATCAAATAGATGATTTATGTAGAAAATGTATGGCTTTTCCGGAAACTATAGAACACATTATATCAGGATGTTCTATATTAGCGCCGTCTGAGTATACATTTAGGCACAATCAGGTTTTAAAAATAATTCACCAAAGTTTGGTAATTAAACATAACTTGATTGACTGTCATAATATAGTACCATATTATGAATACGAACCAAATTCATTTTTAGAAAATAATTTCTTTAAAATTTACTATGATAAAACTATACTAACAGACAGACCAATTGGTCATAATAGACCTGATATAGTTTTACATGACAAAATTAAAAAAATAACTTATATTATTGATGTAGCTATTCCAAATTCCTGTAATATTCAAAAATCTGTTTCTGAAAAAATAAGAAAGTATACAGATTTAGGAAATGAAATTAAAAGAATTTGGCATTCTCAGGCTATAAAAATATTACCTTTTGTTATTTCGGCTACTGGCATTATACCTAGCTCTCTTATTAAAAATTTAGGCATATTAGATTTGTCAAAGAATTTGTATATAAAAATGCAAAAATCAGTCATTTTAAATACATGTAGAATTACGAAAGATTTTTTAAATATTTATATTGAGGGATCAGTAGGATTTATCGGTCAAATTAGGAATTCCACAGAGCCGAACCCTCTGATATGAAAATATCTGGAGACGGTGAATTATATTCCCATTTAATAGTTTGGTAGATTAACGTGTTGTTCTTGTATTGTTTTGTATTAATTATACTTATATAATACACTTGCATAACGTGGATTTACTAGATGATCATTTATATGGAAAAGTGTATGAAAGGGTTTAGTTTTTCCTATGGGAAAAACTAAACCCGTTCCTGTAAATCTGGTGAAAAAAAAAATAGAAATAAAAATATAAAGTTTTGGTTGAAAATTGATTTAGAGATAAGATTTTTTACTCGAGAAATATGAGAAAATAAGAACAGTTTTTGCGGTTTTTTGAGGTGCGAGCACACATTTTCTTTCTCGTTTTCTCTCATAGCCAGTTACGTTTCGTATATCTAAGACACATTGCAGGCCTGTTGTCCGTATCAAACTGTAGGAGCAAGAGAGAGCAGTGCGCGCGCACAAGTTTTACTTCAGTCGTGTGGCCTAAAGCACACTCGTTTTTTAAAAATTATTTTTATAATAAATTTTTATGAGTTTTACAGTTTTTTTGTAAATTTTTAACTACCACACTAGGCTAATGCGTGTGTTGTGGTAGCTATCTGTATATTACATGTATAAATCTCATAAATAAATGCTCAAAAGTTTTCGCTGCACGGGAATTGTATCCAAAGTCTTCAAGGCAAATCAAAGTCAAGTTTTCTCTTCGATATTATTTTCCACAAATAAAGGAAACCTAAAAAAAACTAGTTTAAATAGTGCAACTTTTTTAACATAAGCTCCATACAGGAGGCTCCGAGGAAAATAATTCCTCTCAGGGCTTTTGTCATATTTGGGGATGCTGTGTGGACGTCTTTTTAAGGAAACGAAATTCTGGGAAGAAAAAAAGTTATAAAGTGTGGGTAGGATTCTGGGGGTCGCTGACCACAAACGGCGCGAAACACCGCTTGCAATTGCTTCGGTCCTTTCCCACAATTCGCCTAGGTCGCTTATCGGTTCGCAAATGTATAGTCAGCATACAGTTCCGTTGTTACAAATCCCTCTTCAAAACCAACGCTTGTGACATAACGAGAGATCAAAAAGGAGCTCTCAGTGGCAATACCATATGAACATATTCCACTTTGAAGAACACACAACGTGTTCAAGGTTTTGCTTAGTAACTTACCTTCCCACAAATAGTATGCCCATATTACAGTAATTTTGCTATTCGTATGCGCACAGCTTCAATTAATTTAAAAATACCCAAAAATTCCCATCTATGCAGGTAACATATATTATATAATGCTAATAAAATAATACGTCACTTACCTACATACATAGATACGAGACATTTACATACGAATTATCTAACTGGTTTAAACTAATGTCCATTTTGGTTTAACATTTTTTATTGGTGTAATATCTGGATTCTATTTTTATGGATATGACAGAGATGGTGGCATTTTATTTTAACCAATTATAACCTGATTTTTATTATTTATTGAGTTAGTTTATACGACGTTAGAATATAAGCTAAAATATACAAGATAATTTTGCGTTTCATAATTTAAAATATTTTTACAGTAAGCATAACATTTCTTCTTACATACATTCATTCTTCCTTCCTTCTTCAGACTTTCAGGCATTTCATCATACATCTTTAGTCCTGTATACATCAGGCAGTTCTGTGATTTAGATTTTTTTCATATGTGGCAATCTAATTCTATTTATATTTCTGATTTCGTAATTATGTACATCTCTAACTATTACATTCTTAAAATATTTTGGCATTTAGTTTTTCATGAATTTATGCACAAAAATTAACACATTAAATAAATAACCAATTGGCCCGAATTGCCGGGGTTCCTGGGTTCGAGTCCCTGATGTATCCGTATCTTTTTCTGATTTTTCTGTTTCGGATTTTCGATTGACTCGCTATTATTATCTTCATTAATTAAAATATTATTATTTGAGGTTTAACTCTTTAAGTTAAAAATAAAAATAAAAACATTAAATAACAGTTTAACTCTTTTTATTGGAATCCAATTTAGCTCCTCTCTCATTTGATTAACTCTTGCGTATTTTCCCTTTCCCACTATACATCTCATTGCTTTGTGCTGTAAAACTTCTAGCTTTACAGCCTTAGCCTTCATTGGACTAATATAACAAATATCACACTGGTAATTCATAATTTGGCATAAATATTTTATGGGTGTTTTTTTAAAAAAATTATAGTATTTCTAAATCGATGTGCGATGTTCGTTAGTAAATTTATGTATATTGATATAGGTTTGGAATAATAATTTTGTCGATACAATTAATTTTTACGTGAATTCCGCTCAAGAGTCCCAACAGCTCCCAACCATCTTAAGCAGTAGGACAATATTTGTGTATACCTAAAATAATTCATTATATTTTGTTTCCTAGATAGCGCTAATTAAATTATTTTAGAAAAATATTTTTAGCAAGTTATGCTTCATAATATTAAGATGAATTATATTTTTGCGACCGTACATAAGTAATATGAATATGAATAAATAGTTTTAAATAGTATAAATAAGTTAAGTTTTATTATTTTGTTTTATTTTGTCCATAATTCTTTTTAGTCTATACTTGTTTGTTTCTTTTGTTATTTAATGTCATTACTACCCTGACAAAGAAACCATCGGTTTCGAAACATGTAGGTAATTGTGATTATATAATAGTGGTTGATACAAAGTTATTTGTTTAATTTAATAGTATGAATAAGAATTAAGTTTATATACGTACAAATCTAATAATTCCTATTTAATACTTAGGCGCAATCATAATCTTAAGGGATAACTTTTTAAATAATTAAAAGCGCCATCTATGAACAAGTGTGTCGAACGGTGAACCACTATAAGTGACGAAGCAGGTGGTGAAACAGAATTTGCATGACAAAAGACATGAGAAATGAAAAAAGATATGGGGTGACACAGGCATAACAAAGACCACCAAAATGGTACTCGTCCGGGCGTTTCTGATATTTCTATACGGCGTGGAAACATGGACACTTAGAGCCAGCAAAAGAAAGCGGATAGAAGTCCTCGAATTGTGTGTGGTGCAGTAGAACAATGCTCATGATTCCATGGACAGCTAAACGAACAAATGTATCCATTCTGGAAGAGCTAAGCAACCACAATAGACTTTCAACTATCTGCCTACAACGTATTTTAAGATATTTTGGACACGTTGCTCGCCAAACAGAGGACTCCAACTTGGAGAAACTCCTGGTGAAGAAGTGTTTGGCAAAAGAAGCAGCGGAAGGTCACCCATGAGCTGGAGTGACCAATTATCACTGGCGTCCGGCACGTCAGTGTCTTTGGCTTTATACGCAGCGCAAAACCGCGACGAGTGGAGGAGCCTTATCCACCATGGAAATTGGAGTAGGGGTCATAATCTTTTTTACAAAAAAACATAAATTGATTTTGAAAGATTGTTATTTTATCTTGTACATGCAGTTTTAAAATTTTGAAAAACTAAGTGTATTTTTAATATTCTAAGGTTATGCCAACGGTATCGTTGGCAGATTTGTTCAATTTTCAAACGATAGATTCTATTAAACAACATAAATTTCAAATCATATAATCACACGACAAAATAAATCAATGCAAATACATAAATAATAAATCAATGTAGTCAAAACAGTTATCAGAATTTTAATTTTAGTTAAATTAAAATCATTAAAAATAAATCCTAGAATGTGTTTTGTGACAAAAATACTTCAGTTTTTTCTTTTATTTAAGGTCTTACAAACTAAAATATTTCAATTTTTTTTACACACTTAATTGAAAAATCATAATAATAATAATAATAATAATTGGATAATTTTTAGAGCGCCGCTTTTGTGAGAAATCACCTCAAGGGCGATGGCGATACTTATGATCAAAAAATACCAAGAACTTACTACACTATATTTAATAATTTATCATCGTGCGTTTTGAGCATTTTTATTGCTTATTTAAATGTAGGTATATATTAAAAAAAAGTTTTGAATTAAATAAATATATATAAAAATTTTAATTTTAAAATAATAAATAAATAATCGATCTTTCTCATTGGAACCCCCCCCCCCCCATTTTTAAACTTTTATTCTCAGCCGCTGGTCAATCGCTCTTAAGAAGATGAACGATTAATTAATGAATAAATTTTTATCTTCCCGTGTTGTTTCTTGCATTTACCCTTCTTAAAAAAACCATGACTTTGGACTTCCATTTATTGTCCATAATATTATTATCTAGCTATTCAAGGCAAAAACATGGTTTCCAAAGCGGCAGAACGATTGCATTCTAACCGTGTGGTCACGGTGTCTATTTTCGTATTTAGAAATCATTACCACGTCTTTCCGAGTGGTTAAATAATCGGCAACTGCATTATGTTGTCATTAAGTAGTCAGCAGGCTGAATGGTTACGCAGCAAATATCAACACTGGTGTCGTATGAACGTAAATAAACACATTTTGTTGAAGGAGGTCAGAGATAGAAAGCTATATAAATGACAAAATGACGGAAGACGTGATTATTTCAAAATGTGTTAAATGTGTAAAGTTCATAAAAAAGATTTGCTTGTGTACAGCAATGTCGTTACAACAACAGTTGATTTGATGTGAAATTGGATTCTTAAAATTTGTAAAAAAAAAATCTACTTAATAAATTAAAAAAGGGGTAATACTCTCGAATAAAGAGAAGATCGGGGTTCAAATCCCGGTGAGCGCAACGAAATTATTTTTAATTTGTGTTATTTCACAATTTAATGATTTAAATAATACTAGGTATGTTTGCGGCCCGTTACAGATTGGAAGATACTTTCAGTATCGCCTTGGTGTAAGAACACCATTCAGAATTGAAACTTTGCTTGAATTGGCTTTAGCCGTATTTGGTGACAATATCTGAATAGCCAAATACTTCCCGCCTTCCTCTTGCCCATCTCATTTCCCCTCTCCATTAACTTCAGCACAACATACCCCATTGGGGATGCCATAGTCTCACTGGCTCCAGACGGGAGCATTAGGGACGCTTGTGCGGTATTCATATAAAAAAATATCTGGATAACTCTTAATAATAACTTCCTCTTGCCCATGTCCTTCCCCTCCTTAATTGGGGAAGCCATAGTCTCATTGGCTCTATACGGAAGCAGTTGTGCTCTTGTGCGGTGTTCACAAATAAAATAAAGAAAAAAAAATCACTTAATTATTTAAATTCTTTAATGCTCTTTAAAATCTTTGTATGCACCACTGTTTAACACTAACCCCCTTACTTATAATTGCAGTATCCGCCGACTAATCTTTGGTTTTGTAAAGTTGGCCTTAAACCTGGTTTAAAGCCGTTAAAACCATGCACACGCAGTGATAATACGTTAAGTATTTCACTATTACAACGTAATACGACGCTTATTAGTTATACTACGATTATGAGTAAGGGGGTAAGTAAATAAGATAGTTCACTAAAATCTTCCACGGTAAACACCGTTCACCTTTTACTTTGTATTACACGGGTTGTGAACAATATATTTTAATGTTTTGTTTAAAGAGATAGTTAAGCGTGCACAAGGTAGGTATAGTACACGCCAAGCTTTAATACCGACCTAAAGTTGACACAGAAATCACCGCAACAGGCGAGTTTAGGGTTCAAAAAGTTACACGCCTCCCCTCCTACACCTTTCTGTGTTACATATATGTTTTTACGCTTCTTGCTCTTACGGTCATTGTAAAGTCAGTAAAGAGATTGTACCTAGCGAGAATGGTTCATATCAAGTTCATGTCGGCGTTTAAGATAGGCGCCTACTGTAACTACTGTTGAACTTCCTACTAAATTCACTCAACATCGGAAATTCTCCACATCATTTTGGGAACTATTAATATATAAACCGTCGACAGATTGTCAACTACTGGTTTAAGTTTTGAGAGCCATTATTGTTGACTAAAAAGGTTATGATTAGGCTATCAGCAAATAACATCCGCAATTTCGGCCTAGGAAACAGCTGTAAGCGTTTTGTTGGGCTACTTTATTATTCAAATTGCTTACTATTGTCATTCGTACTGACTGATTAATTATTATTGTTACACACAACAATATATACGAAATATCGACACTACGTCACCTCTTTTGGACAAGATCTTAACTGAATTTTTTTTCAAAATGATGTTTGACTGCAAAACCATTTTTTTGCTCATTTCTATAACCAAAAAAATGTTCAGAGCCATTATTCTGTAGGTATTTTCGTATAAACTTGTATGATGAAGTTCTAAGATCATATTTTTAAAGTTTCTATAAGGGTTCTAAGTTCTAAGTAACATCACATAGAACCTTTTGCAATTGCCATTTTATTTGTATCTGACGGTTGATCATTTTTGATGTGTAGTCCATTACTTTAATTGGATATGGTTCTAACCACCTTACCATGTTCTGGTTTTTTTAATGTTGGCAAAGACGAATTCTCATAACACATTCTAACAGTTTCTGATTTGAGGTTTAATCTTTTAACCGTTCATAATTAGATAATATAATAAATAAATCTTGTGTAAAGTATTTTATTATGACATGTTTTACGAAAATATTTAATTAGAACATTGTCCTATCTTGCGATGGCGTTAGGGAAATATAGTTAGAACCTTATGCGTTATGAATTATTATGGCCTAGCTGGTTGCACATGGTTCTACGTGCAGGTTTAGGTGTATTCTAAAATGGCAAGTACACGTTATATTTAAATATTTTCCGTTGAAATATTTTAAACTAAATACTTTGCACAAGAATCAAGCTCAAAATCAGTAATCGGTAAATGGATTATGAGAAATCTTCTTTGCAAACTTTGACGCCACAACTCAGAACAAAAAAGGTAAAGTGAAGTTAGAACCGAGTCCAACTAAAGTGATACTAGTAAGTAGACATTGTTGAGTGTTCCCTCATATCGGAGAGGGTTAAAAAAAAGTTTCTCAAATTTCTTTTTCTATTGAAAGAAGGGACTCTAGGCAGGTAACTCCATTAATGGAGGACTGAACGCCGTTGGCGCTAACAAAACGCTGTCTAAAGAAGCGAAACTAGCAGTCCACAACGGAGTGCTGGCACCTACCCCGATGAATGGCAGTGAACCTAGGGACTGGCAGAGAGAGGATGAAAGTATACTTAATGCTGTTGAAATGAGATCCCTGAGGGGTATGTGTCGTAAAACCATGTATGATCGTGTGAGAAATTAGGAGATCCGAAAAGAATGCAAGGTGAAGAAGTCGGGGACGCCCGAGGAAGACATGGCGCTATCAAGTGAGTATGTATGAAACGATGTATGAATGTGAATGAGGCATGGAGTGTATGCCAAGACCGACTTGTTTGTCAGTCGGTCTTCTCTGCCTATCGTTGCGGTGAAACAGCGTGGTGGTGGGTTAGTTAGTTAGTTAATAATTAGTTAGTCATATCGGAGAAGGTTCAGAAAAACTTTCTGAGATTTCTCTACATCATGGGAGTGCGGCCACTATTGGCAAATTGTCGTCATTGGCTAAAAATGACGCAGGGACAATATTATGAACGGCATTACACTTTAAATGATTATGTAATAAGTTTTTCTATAACTTGGAATTCATTGCGAAATTCCTGGAATGGTTTACTGTTTCTTCTTGGGGTTTTCCTCAAGGGGCAAGGCTCAAGTTTGATTATTATGTGATTATTAAATGAATGTATCTTCTGGATTCAAATACGTCATTGTAGACATCGGATTATATGCACTAACAAAGTGCCAAAATATGCTTGCAAATATGCACTAAAAAACGCCGAAATATTCACTATAAACTCTTGATGTACCCAAAATATGCATAATGCAAAATCAAAAAATCATTTCTATTTTTATATATTTTAATTAAAGACGGTACAAAAACAGCGAAATATTCTTAAAATTATGCATAGTTTTTGTGAATATAAACAATTAAGTATTTTTCCAAATTTTCGGTCGCAAATTTGTGACGTTTGTCACCCAGTATTAATTTTGTACGCCGAAAACCACCTCTCTACGGCCAACTGTCGTCATTAATTTGTCAAAATTAAAAATTTGACATACTTCTGGAGATTCCTGTTTAGGCAGGGTATGGACCTGTGCCGTTGATGTAGGCATTAATGTTCTTCATGCCCACAAGACACTTTTTATGAATCTTTTCTATACTGAATTACCTAGGAAGGGCGTTGGTGAAGGGGGAATCAGACAGTTCACTAATCGTTCATTTCTGTATTTCATTCGGCCTATTTTACTCGGAATGACACGTCTGAACATGAAATGAAACAAAAGTGAAACGAAGATGGGAACATTCGCTCGAGTAACCATAGAGTAAACCTTCTCAAATACTGAAATGAGTATTTAATGTGTCCCACGTCAACATCTAACAAAAATGCGCATAGCTAACATGTAGTGCCTTTTGATATGATGAAATACAGGGCTACGGGCCAAAAAGGCCCCTTTCTCTTTCATTATGAGTTTTTATCAATTGGTAGTTGGAAAAATGGTATAATTTGTAATGTACTATCTACCAATACACAAACAGCCCACCGCCCCAACGCAAAATATTTGTATAAAATTTTTTGTAGTAACATAAAATACTTGTTATTATTATTATCGATTCCCAGTTGCGACCTTTATCTTTTTATTTTCCTGTGTCTTGTTCTGTTTATGTTTCGTTTAGATTTATTATCAATACTTTGTTGTATTTTAATATTCAAAATATTAATTATGTATATTATTTTCAGGGAAAGTGGAGGCAAGGAAAGCACCGGCGATAAAATTTGAAGGTAACAACCAATTTTTTTACATTCTGTTATGAGTTTATTAATAATTAATTAGTATGAAAAACGTAAGCATTATTTGTGAGCGACTTGCTCCATTAACCTTAGTAATGTGTGATTTATCTAGGTGCCTACTATTAATCATATAAAAAGCTAAATCTCGATTTGCCATTGTTTATAAATATATTCCGACCTTACAATACAGCTTGTTTTTTAAAAATATTATCTATATTGTCACCTTATAATTTTGGAAGGTCATTGTCCTATTGTCCGAAGGGAAAGACCGCCACTGCTGTACAGCAGTAATGGCAGCATGTCACTTGACGTCTTTTCTTTCAACACTAAAGACTGTACAGCAGTAATGGCAGCATGACATTTGACGTTTTGCTCTAAATACTAAAGACTGTACAGCAGTAATGACAGCTCGACACTTGTCCTTGCTTTAAACACTAAATAATGTACAGCAGTAATGACAGCATGACACTTCGGATCGCCCATTACTGCACAAAGTCAAGTGTTTTTTTTATCTGCAAAATACGAAGTTAATGCAATTTTCTTAGTTCCTAACAGTCTACCATATTTAGAGTCCAGTTAATGACTTACTAATTTAGCCAACCTACATAACTGCCAGTAAGACCTTGTTCGGATCTTTATACGAACAAATCCTGACGTCTTAAAACGGCTAATAAATGTCAGACACTGAAAACGTCGCCATTGTTGTAGGCTACAATTTGTCACCTTGATCGCTACCAAAAAACTCCGGCGCCTAAATATGTCGAGCTTATTATGACGATTATGTTAATATTTTATGTCAAACGCTTAGTAATATTAATTGGTCTTATCACAAGTAACACTTTATATTACTCATGCTTAAGCCAAAATGATTTCCATTGACTCAAATTATTAATAAAAAAATAATCCTCTTTTGATGACTAATATTATAATTAGATCATTTCTAAAGCTGTTTACGTAAAGCCACTGGAAAATAGTGATTTATGTAATGGGCGTTTCCGTGTGACCGAAGTGGAAAATAAATATCTTTAAAAAATGTATAACATTTAAATAGGAGACAACTGTACCTCAAGCTGATAATGGCTGAGGCTGAAAATCGTTAAAATCGATGTTTCGTATTTCGTATTCCCTAATTTGAATAATAAAGTCAACAACCACAGCCTTGAAAAACCACGCTTTATCTAAACAAAAAACAGAAAAAAACACTGAAATAACGTTTCCGATTTCCGCCAGACCTTCAAACAATGGAAAATAATACTATTACACACACGACACCTACATACAATTTAATTGTTTTCATTTGTATGGTAAGTAACTAACTGTGTAGTGAGTAGCAGTAGGTACGTACCCACACAACTGCATACAAAATACAAACCTACACGGAGAAAAATGTTATTTTAAAATACGATCATTTTATTGGTAAAAACGGGACTGAAGTTCTTACGAACAAATTAACAGTGTTTCAATGTTTATTGGCGGGAAAATGTAAGAATAATTTGTTGGTATACGTACGAAATTATTTATACCAACAAATTATTCTTACGTGTTCCCGCCAATAAACATTGAAACCCTGTTAATTTGTTCGTAAGAACTTCAGTCCCGTTTTTAAAGGTTATACTGGTCTTATTAGGCCAATTATAAAAATGTTAAAAGGTTAAACAAAACTTCAACACTTTGATCCTTGGTTCTGGAGAATGACTCCCATTGGAATTACTGTGTACATATTTACTACCACGACAGAGTAGGACACTAACAGCCAACTTTTTCCAACTTTTCAATTGATAAAACTGAGTATACCGAGAAGCGCCACTCAGTCAAGTGATCCTGAGGAAACGCTCCAATTTGCCTGTGTCCAACGTAATAATCTTTGACTACTCGTGTGGCTCGTGTGTGGGACCCAACTGTTTTTAAAGACAATAAAAAGTCAAAGTAAACACTTTTCATGTTAAATTAATATTAAAACGTTAATAATTGTATTTATTATTTATACAAATTATTTCTTTTAAATAGTGTAATACATAAACTGACATTTTATATTTTTTAAACAAACATATTTAATAACATATTTACCCCTCCCCCCATACACACAAGCCCTGCTTTTTTATGGGGGTACATCAAACATATATATTATATAATTAATTAGTGTATAAAATGTATTTGTAATTTATGTATCTTTTTTGTATTATAAATAAAAAAAAATATTAAAAAAATAAAATATAAAATGTTAAAAATAAAGTGTTGGCTTGACTTTCTTATTTATTTATTTTACAGTTTGACTACATTCTGACGTTGACAGCTGTTCTATTACGATTTTGTTGGACGCGGATGAGCAAATTTTGAAACAGTTTCGATTTGTAATGTGAACATTTCCAGTTGCAGAGAATCGTAAAGCTACAAGCAATTGATTTCATGGCAAAATTGGGCGCAGAACATATAAAAAACACATTTTATGTCATCTTAAAACGGTTGGAAAATCCTCCCATCATTTATTTCGATATAATTAATATCTGCCTATTATTGCCGCCTGTGTGACCCTACAATATAATCATCATGAATTTTCGTCCATCCCACAATATCTACTGTAGTCAATATGTCCATAATTCAAATTAAAAAAACGCAATTCAAAAAAACCGGCAGGAGTGTGAATTGGTGTAAATGAGATGACACAGAGATGACAGATGTCAGACTCTGTTGTCAGTTTTTATAAGTACGGCATCCTGAGGAAACCTAAATCCACCAGGGTAGCTTCCTTACGTTAAGTAGTGTATGGCAATGATTGTGGTTTGGAAAGAACGCATTTATGCATTTGAGCAGGGACACAACGGCTGTAATTGTGAGTCATTGATAAATAACTTATTGTTATTATGGCCGGCCATACTAAAAACACATTTATACACCCGCAGATCCGTTCGTTATTTTCCACTATGCGCGTGGTACAATGTAAACACGTTTGTGTGCGTGAAAAACCGGTTCCTAGAGAGTCGGCCTTACAGGGGGTTTGGTAGTCGACTAACAAAATTGAAGATTTCATATTTTCACGGCCAAAAGTATTATCGTGATTTATTGGCACACAGCGTTACTCTTTCCATTGTTAGGATAGATGTGTTTATAGGTAACGTAAAGTGTAAAATTAAATATTACACAACTGCCCTGATGATGGACAATAGAACACTGGAGGTTGTGAAACACGGCGTAATACCCCAAAAATAAATATTTTAAAAAGTAAATAGATAAGTTAAAAAAAATCACGTTTTTTTGGATTGCTACACTAACATAATTTTTATTATAATTTTCTTGTTTTTCCAAATTTATTAAAATATTAGCGCAGAACAGACCCGTGAAATTTTACGGATAGTCAAGAATTAGGACAATCAAATTAGTGCCAATTTTGAAAATGGTCATTTTACATAATTTTCTGTTAAAACATAATATGTAAGTAAGTGTAAGTAATATGTAAGTACTTTATCGCGTGTCTGAATTCTCCAATTCCATTTCAATTCCAACTTCCTATTTTGAAAATGACACTTAAGCAAAAGTTCTATAGTTCATTGAACCGGAGTTACATACATACATATTTGTAATTAGATAGTCTAAAAACATTATATATAGGTACAGCTTTGTGTATTTTTTCTCAAAAAAACCGTGATTTACAAATTGTTAACACTTAAATATGTAGGTAGACACAATTGAAATGTTTTCCTCTCTTAGAATGCGTAAGATAGTACAAGTTCACTGTTTTGTACTTTTATAAATAAAAAAAATACTGCTTAAGAACAGATTTTCTTCTATGTTTTATTGTATATTGTGGCAAATATATTTGTTTTAAATTTATATAATTATTTCTATTATCGAACATACATTTTACAAATGATTACAGCAGTTTAGATAATATGTTCCAATAATACAAAACAATGTTAATAATCGTATGTAGGTATGTATATCTATAGGTTAGTAGTAGTGATTTGCGAACATTTGCGAACGTCATTATGTAGGTATGTATATCTATAGGTTAGTAGTAGTGATTTGCGAACACCTCACTAGGAGAACCTGTGCTGAGGTGTTCGCATGTTTTAGATTAAGTATGTCTTATTCTGTCGTCATATTTAAAAACACAGTATCCTCCTTGATTTTGTCAAGAAGGGCCCTGTGGTTCGCCCCAATATAATGGTGGTCTTCAAATTGTGATTTATGAGTATCCATAATTTCAATTGAAAAAATTAGACTTTTAACAAGGTTAAAAGGCCGGTTATCATCCGAGTGTGTAAATGTGTCCCAGACAGGCGTCACTAGTTCTCCATCATTTCACGAGCAACATTTCCCCCTTTTAATGATGGAAGTAGGAGTAAATAAAATAATATTTTCGTGTTATTCGTAAACCAGAAAGTTTATCTAAATTTGTTTTTGAAAGAAAATTTCCTGTCGATTACCAAACACTCTGTAAAACAAAGAATCTCGGCCAAGTGGTTACCTGCCCATATAATTATATGTAAAAGACAGGTACCTACACAACCTGCCCACCTATTTACAAAAAATATTTGAGACAAATATTATTGAACAATTTTTATCATCTTATTTCGATTGACTTTGATCATTCAGCAGATAAATATTTCGACTCGCAATTCGTAAGGCGCATTCTTTAGTATTTTTCCCCAAAATGGAATGATAAACTCATAATAGGTGCAAATTTGCTACACACGATAAGGAAAAAATGTTGGAAAAATATAGGTGGGTTCGGCATACTTTCAAATATTTCAGTTTTGCTACTAGATAAGTAGGTACCTACCTCAAAACTCAAAACATATTTGCGTACGACAATATTTTATCGTCTCAACTCGAATATGATTTACCTTCGATCACCTTCAGCACAACTCGGCAACGAGACCACGTGACCCGAAGAGCCCATGGACTCCTACAGTAAAGTGAGAACTAAATCATAGACTATTATGATATGATACATTACGCATAATGAATGTGTTGAAGCTCGCAAACACAATTTAGATGTTATCTGAAATACATTAAGTTGGTGATTTGCATCTTTACACGTAGAAAGGAAACAACCATTTATCGGTTGTAATTACTTGTTCAATGATTGGAAACAAACCGTTTTACAATGTCTTATCAAAAAACATCTCCTAAAATTAAAGTCGTTACGTAAAACCTAACCCGTTTAATCACAGGAGACTATATTTGTCCCAGCTCACATAGGTCTCACAGAAATCGTTGTTTCTCCCTTACCATCATAGTCAGAAATGTGATCTAAACGGTATTGGAAAGAGAATACAACAAACTATATATTCAAATCTAAAAAAAAAACACAAAAATTTTAAAATTTACCCCTTTCTAAAACCAAAGTTTCCGATAGCAATTTGAAAAAAATTTATGGAACTTTGTGAATTTTTTAAGGAAATTTCTTACATGAAACGAAAAAAAGTGAGGTGACAGTAAGGTTTATAATTCATTTATCAAATGAAATGTGTTTTATTTTTTTTTCATTATGAGTAATTTTAGTTAGAAAAAAAAGTAAAGTGAGCCATTTTGAACACTTTTTAATGTTTTCGCAAAAAAATAATTTTATTTAAAAAAAATACATAGTAATTTTTAATATAGAAAGTTTAAAGCCTATTTCATCACCTTTCGAAAACAGTTTTTAGTTTTCGAATACGTTAACAAATGTTCCATTTATTTGGATTTTATTGCAAAGCGGGAATATTTTTAGCCTCTGACAAAATACGCCAATTTTTTAAGGGTTAACATATTATGAGTCCACACGCGTAATGAGGTCCTTCTTCCACGTGAATACGCAAGTATTCCATATTCACGTCGAAAATAATTTGTTTCGCACGGTCCGTAGACGTCATATAATTCCATAGACGACAATATGTAAATTATCCCCAATATTTAGAGGTTTAAGAGGAAGCCATAGGCCAAAACAGTGTAAATATGGCCACGAATAATATGCATTAAAATCTCTTGGCAAACTGGCTCCAGACGGGAGCAGTTGGGACTCTTGTGCGGTACTCACATTGAAAAAAAAAATTTTCTAATAAAAAAAAAATTCTGGTAGTTTGCGCTTATATTTTTATAAAGTAATAAACAATTTCATTTATTTATTCTACTCGAGGGAAACGATTCCAAAGGCTTCAATATACTCCAAGCTTATTTTTGGTATTTATAATGTAAACCCTTTCGTAGAAAAGATTAAAGCCAGGGACATACACAGCG
Source organism: Limnephilus auricula (assembly GCA_951813805.1). Lineage (NCBI taxonomy): Eukaryota > Metazoa > Arthropoda > Insecta > Trichoptera > Limnephilidae > Limnephilus > Limnephilus auricula. The sequence continues at coordinate 10,296,696 of OX638406.1, read as the reverse complement.
TTAAAAGCACCGGCGTTATTTGGCTTGGCCTACTTCACCATATCGCTCGCCATACATTTGCGATTGAAATGCATGGCGAGGAATATGCTGAAATAGCCCAAGCCAAATAACGCTAGCGCTTATAACGCCGTGTGTGTCCCTGCCTTAATCGAAATTGCTGATTTAGCACATTCACGGTTCGCATCAATTCACATTAAAAAACAACAGCAACTGCAGTGCGTTTGGCTATGTGTGTTTGTAAATCTAGGTATATCAATAATAATTATTTTTACAAATTTGTTTGCGTGATGAAAAAAATATACCTACCATTTTGTCTATGAGCACATCAGTACCAACCTAATTTAAATGGATAAAAAAAATTGCAAAAAAAAACTGGTTGATTTTTATCATCATTGATTAAGAGGGTATTACCAGAGAATACCGGAAATTTGTCATTTTTAAATCAAATTCTAGAAGTATTGACTCTTTTTTACAAAAAAATATAAATTGATTTTGAAAGATTGTTATTTTATCTGGTACACGCAGTTTTAAAATTTTGTAAAACTAAGTATATTTTACTAAGGTTATACCGTTGGTCGTTGGCAGATTTGTTCAATTTTCAAACGATAGATTCTATTAAACAACACAAATTTCAAATCATATACCTAATCATATAACAAAATAAATCAATACATTATCAAGTAAACACAGTTTTCAGAATTTTAATTTTAGGTGCATTAAAATCATTAAAAAATAAATCCGAGAACAATCCTAATGTGACAAAAATACTTCAGTTTTTCTATTTATTTAAGGTCTTAAAAACTAAAATATTCAAAAATAAGTTTACACACTTATTTTGTATAGACATTATTGAAAAATCATAAATAGGTACTTATGATAAAAAAATACTTACAAGTAGTAGGTACACGATATTTAATAATTTATCACCATGCGTTTTGATTATTTGTATTGCTTACTTGAATGTAGCAAGTTTTTAATGAAATAAATCGATATTAAATTTTTAATTTAAAAAATTAGATACGGCGAATAATCGATCTTTCTCATTGGAACCTCCCTGTACATTAGCAAGCATTTTTAAACTTTTATTCTTAGCCGCTGGTCAATCGCTCTTAAATAATTGGCGAGGTATTTTTGCGCTCGAATTATAACTTTCTCTTAACAACTTTTCTCGTGTTTCAACACGGCAATTGGTAGCCATGTATCAATCGGTTCATTTGATGAATAAAATCATAATATTAATAATTATTCATAATTTGTAATTAATTTGGGAAAGTAGAGTAAAAATGAAGGCTAATGTTTAATCTGACCCCCAAGCACCTGACTTTGGTATTGTGAATATTTTATGGTCAATTATATTTGTAAAATGATTTTTATATGTAACATAGCAACCAGCTCTTTTTTAAGCATTCCATTTACTACAACTCTTAAGGTTGCCGAGAAATGTTAACAATATGTATTTTACCAAACAGTTGCTGTTATTGTCGCTCTCACTCCCCCGAATACTGAAAAAACGTACAACTACACCACAGGCTGATAATACCCAAATAAAATCGAGGTTTCCCCGTTTTCTCCTCCAAAACTCGACTCATTTGTAAGATTTTTTTTACTAACTGTATTAGAAGAAAATACTCTATTTTAAATAATACATTGCCTAGTTTGTATACTGAACATCGGTTGATGACATTCAAACCAGGCAATTTTAACGATTTTTGAAGGGGCCTAACTCCTCTAAGAAATAACGTACAGACAAGCTAGTCGTCGATATTCATACTATATTAAAAAAATATTTGCAGTAATGTCAAAATTCAGAGAGGAATCGAGGAATACGTTTTTACTAACAAAAAATTGCCAGGTTTCCCCTTAAACGCCTATAACTTCAAACAATATCTCGATAAAATGTCGAAAACCTTTCAATACTTTGTTTTTGCGAAAGTCGAATGGACGAGCGGCACGTCTCGACTAACAGCTCACAACTACAAGGTTCTTGGTTCAAAGCCTCGCCTTGAACCCACTCAAGCCTCGGTAACGAACTCACCAATGCTTGCATTGTTAACTTGTACTCGTGTAGTTACTTCAATTTGTGATAAATATTGTAATATATACAATATGAACGTAATAGTGGCGTGTTTTATGACATAAAAAAATGTTGATCTTGCCACTTGCTGTCCCTTCTCGCTAATAACAATAAGTTGACGTAAGCAAAACAAAAAGCTGTTTCTCACTGACATGATGTTTAGCCAGGTAATCACTTTAGGAAGTGCATTTATATTTGCACTGATACATATTAATCTTAAGTTATTTTTTTTATATATGTAGGCCCTCATATGATATAAAAATATAATGGGTCCGTTTGATATTTTCCCCTACCTTAACATTCATAATTATAGTAAACATATCTGTTTAAGGACCCTCTTGTTCCAGCTTTATCTCTATAGCCCGGTATATAGGTTGAATTTAAGCTCGGCTTCGTTGGAATGTCGAGCTTAGCACAGTTTGGTACATAATCCGTATAAATGTCACCAATAACATAGAGGATAGTGTTTCTTTTACTTTGAAAAACCAATCTACTGTCTATGCTCTCTACTGCCATGTCTGTGCAATGGGAAAACGCGATATTATGATCGCGTTCTTTGAAAAATGACGACATTTTATTGGCGGGTTTAATTATATTTTTGATAAAGTTCCCCATTTCAATCAGCATGCGAGTACACTCATTTTAATTAGTATTTGTTTTGCTAGAGTCGGTTCACTATTGAAATTACCCACTGAAAACAAACTGTTCAGATGTTAAAACCTTTAAAATCTCTTATCAGACTATTTTTTATTGATTATCAATTAATAACATCGTCATTCCTCATCGCTAGATGAATAAAATAATCCATACATGTAAATTTCGGTGTGAAGTATTCAAATATTATTTACGTAAATGTCAGATTATATGACTGCTAGCGCCTCGGCGTCTAAAAAAGTAACTATCCTGCCGCTTATCGAAGCTTAAGCGGGAGATTTTGCACGCTTAAATTGAAGCGAGGAATGTCGTACATAGCAAGGGTACAGACTTCAACTATTTTGCCAAACAGAACAAACACACTATCACACATAAGCAACGCAAAGAGAAGTTCTACTACCACATGTAACCATGTATTATAGTGACAAGTGACTCATTTCGGGTTTTACATCGTTCCATTTACAAATGCGTCTTTGTCATTGGCAACATTGAAATAAACAAGGAAAAACGTGATGATTTTTATTAATGATGGACAAGTACCTACTCTCCTTATGGCATGTTGATGAATCAATTATTCAACGGGAATTTCATGCTATGATGCGTTCGTACGCATTGTTATTTTTAATCAAACAAGTTCTCGACTGGCAACCCGAAAGTTGCTGGTTCAAAACGTGGTTTGCGTAAGTAAATTTTGTTTGATTTATTTTACAACTTATTCATTAAAAATAATATGTAGTACGTTTGCTGTACGTGCTGGAGTGAAATATACTCTCAGTATCGCCCAGGTGTACGACCACCATTCAGAATTGAAACTGTGCTCAAATTGATTTAGTCGTGTTTTCTGACCAGCGTTGAATAGCCAGGTTCTTATCCACTTTCCTATTCATCATCTCTTTCCTTCCTCCTACTTTCTGTCTCACAACATACCCAGTCTGGGATGCCATAGTCTCATTGAATTCAAACAGCTGGAAGCAGTCGGGACTCTTAGCAGTATTCAGATGAAAAAATATTTCCGTAAATAATGGGTAGGTGATGGCATGGTGAAGGAGCGTCATACAGAAACAAAATGTTGCTTAAAATAGCTTTAGATGTTTTGGTGAATAGATGTAAATAGCTAGGTTCTTCTCAAAATTCATCTTTTACACTCCGTTCAGCCAAAACTCTGGATAGTAAAGGAACAAGTACGAGCTGTTTGTTACCCGATATTCACAGAAAAAATTGAAACTTAGATCAAAATAAGAAATTGCACTTATTCAAAAATTCTACTTTAACATATTAATTATTGATATAGGGTGTTAAGGGATATAATTGATTTGCTTTAACCGATGTAAAAATTTTTGACGAATTATTGGTGATTTTTTTTGTCTTTTTTTCATTTTTTTTTTGTATAAAATCAAAAAAAAAAACTTCCACATCTCGTTACTGGTCACTCAGCCGAGTAACAGCCCAACCACTTTCTCCATCCCTAACTGTCCAATACCTAGTTATTTTTTCTGTTTTTATAAAAAAAAAATTACATCATAAATGTCACCGGAGACCAAAATTTTCTGTACATTTTTTTTCCTAATAATGTCAGGAATAACTTGTATAATAGGTAGGTATAATATATTTTTGAAAAACAAAGTAAAATTGCTGTCAATATGCATTACTGAGAAAAAAACATCGTTTAAAAATTAGGTATTTTTTATAGCTCATTTTGAAACGCATGTTTTTTTTACATTGCACCCCTTTACTCTTAAACGTACTTTAAATTTTACTAAAACAACCAATGTACTCTACATCAATAGTTGTTTATCAGTTGCGTGAATTTTAAAACACGTTTATAAATAATATAGCCCGTAATGCTTATGTTATCAACAGTTTAATTTGCCAGGATGTGCGTGAAAGTGAAATAATCAAAACTCAAAATCCAAGGTAATTTTTTTTATCTATTTCACTATTAGAAAACGTACAGTTAAAAATCACGCACCGCCAAAATAATTTACTAATTAGGTTTAAATTACAATTGATTGTGCTTGATTTTAACTTATATCTATAACGTTTGTAATTAATATTATTTCGACCTTCCTTTCAATTTCCGCTATTATATTTGTATGAAATGACGGTGAAAATGATAACAATGTAATAATTAAGCCAGGGACAAACACAGCGTTAAAAGCGCCGGCGTTATTTGGCTTGACCTATTTCACCACATCGCTCGCCATACATGTACAATGGTAATCTATGGCGAGGGATATGCTGAAATAGGCCAAGCCAAATAACGCCGGCGCTTTTAACGCTGTGTTTGTCACTGGCTTTATAGTCATTTTATTGCATATTTTAAACAATGAGCCACTTACATTGCATTAATTTATTTTATAAACATTATTTACCTAGGTATTATGTTCGATAGCAAACTAACTTTTTTGTGTCATATTAATAAGGCCCTTAAGACTCTTGGATTTGTTTTGAGAGTTTCAAAAGACTTCAATAATTTAGGCACGTTTATCATGTTGTACAAAACCCTTGTTTGATGCCAACTAGAGTATAACTCTACGATATGGTCTCCCTTTTACAATATTCATTCCGCCAACATTGAAAAGATTCAACATAAGTTCTTGAGATATATAAACTATAAATTGCATATTCCTGTAGAAAACATTGATTATAACTACCTACTAGATAAAATGTTCCTATTAGAACTTTCAGAAAGAAGAATAATCACAGATTTAATACTATTACATAAAATACTGCATTACAAAATTGACTGTCCTGAATTGCTTCAATTAATCAATATCCACATACCTAAAAGATCTTGCCGAAATTTACTACCCTTTTATTTTATAACACCAGGACACTCTTATCAAAATTCCCCGATACCGAGACTTCACAGTCTCGGAAATAAATATTCTGATCAGGGAGATATTTTTCACATTAAAAACCATCAGTATAAACATTTTTTATTTCAATTCTTTCTTATATTTAGACATAAATAGACGTCTATAATCTCTACAATTTTTGTCTATATTGAATATCTTTTTTTTTGTGAAACTTCTTATATTTTTTTACCTATGTATCTAATTTTATTATATGCATTTGCTTTATTATATTTTATTATATTTTATTATAGGTATATGCTTTTGTTTTAGTTTTATTTTCACTGTATTATGCTTTCTTTATTGTTTTAATTTAGATTTTTTTGAAATAACTGTTATACTCATCTATTTAACTAAAATGTAAAAGCCCATAAGGGCGTTTAATAAATAAATAAATTTTTAGGTTCAAGGAAGATTTTGAAATGCGTTTTTTTAAACGTTTAACTAGCCATTTTTTAATGTAATATTTTTAATCTTAACCATGTCCTATTCGGATAGGGGACCAAATTAGCAAAGTAATGTGTATGCACTGGGTCGAATAATGTGACCGTATATTTTTCTGTTTCAGATTTTTTATTGAGTTTGGCTAATATCACTTTCATTTAAAATATTACAAATTGAGATTTTACTCATTAAATAAAAAAAATAAGGTTTTTGATATAATTTATAATTTTTTTCTTAAAGATGTAAAAAATACTACTCATGTTGTAATAATTATGGTTTGTCTTTCGTAACTAGGATGAACAAAGTATGTATGAAAAATGAATTAATGATGAATGTAAGTAAGTCTAAATTCATGGTGTTTGAAAGAGAGAGTACGAAAACAGTGTGCAATATAGTTGTGAATGATGAATACTAGGAGCAGGTGGATGATTTTGTGTATTTGGAAAGTATATTTACGAGAGATGGGAAGGCTGATAGGTATATTGAAAGAAGGGTGAATGCAGGTAACACCCCTAATGTAGGATTGAACGCCGTTGGAGTCAGCAATAAATTATCCACAGAAGCGAAGCTAGCAGTCCAATGGAGTACTGGTACCTACCCTTATGTATGGCAGTGAAGCATGGAACTGGCAGAGAAAGGATGAAAGTAGACTGAAAGCTGTAGAAATGAGATCCCTGAGGCGTATGTGTGGTAAAACCGTGTATGATTGTGTGAGGAATGTGGAGATCCGAAAAGAATGCAAGGCTGATGTGATAAGTAAGATTAAGAAAGCGACGCTTAGATGGTTTGGGCATGTTGAGCGAATGAATGAAGAAAGGATAAAGAGAATTTATGACGCGAATGTGAATGATAGAAGAAGCCGAGGACGCCCAAGGAAGGCGTGGCACGATCAAGTGAATCAGACACTCGAGTCGGGCCATGTCAAGAGTCAGAATAACAGAAGAGTATGTATGAGAAGATGTATGAATGTGAATGAGGCAAGGAGTGTGTGCCAAGACAGGTTGTTTGGCGGTCCTTTCTCTCTACCTACCTTTGCGGGGAAACGGCGTGATGGTTAGTTATTTAGTTAGTTAGTGTTAATAGGGTTCATGATTTAAATTTAATCTATTTTTAAATTAAAATAACTTATTCTTGGTTTATTATAACCACTCGAACGCTTTTTGCCACAATACGTCACTATTTCCAAAACCACGGAATGCTTTGCTACCAAAAATTGCAAATATTCCCTAGATTATTTAAAACGTTGTAAAGTTTATGATTTTATAATATTTTTTTGTAAATCTTACGATACGTGATAATCGACAAAATATAGGTGAATTTATTGGCTATGAATTGACCTGCATTATTAGCTACAACATGTTTTATTTAAATTTGTTTATTGAATTTCGGTATGCGTAGACGAAAAATATATTAATATCATTTTTCTAAGCCAATTAAAAATGAGTGCAAGTACCGTATGGCCTGTTTTTAACAATTTATTTACGATTATGCACATAAATAACACTTCGATTTGGATGTAATAAATTTTTACCTTGAATTTCGAAAATAATATTTTAAATTGTTGTTGTTATGTCGGCAGTTTATTAAAATGTATAGATTACCTTGCATTTTATTTTTAAGTGGTCGTTTAGATATTTATGGATATTCTAACTAAATATTAAAAAATAACCTTGTAACCTTCTAGTGAATTATGATTCTTATTAATTAAGAACCAAGTTCTTAATGTATCTTCATATTTCTTAAATTTGCTTGCATCCTGTTTATTCTGTCACATATAAGAACAAACTTTTAATATAATTATTTTATTTATTTATAAAAGCATGTTGTTATTTCATGTGTAATTTTTAAAAAAGAATACAATATTGATACAATATTTAATATTTGTAGAAACCTTTCGAGTAACTGTGTTCTAGATGCTAAAGATATAGATATGATCTTGAATGTACCCTAAAGACAACCATTGAGAATCAAATCGTCGCTTGAAATGGATTTGGTCGTGTTTGGTGTCAAGATATGAATGGCTAGGTACGTCTCAACCATCCTCTTTCACATCTCCTTCCTTTGCTCATTTTTTAACCACATAACTAACCCAAGCATATTGGGGATGCTGGAATCATACTGGCTTGAATTATTTAAATGCATGTTGAATTACGTTTTTAGTGACAAATTTCGTTATTTTGAATGATGAATTACGTTATTTTGTTTGTTGAATTACGTTGCATTGTTTGCATTTTGTCTTTTAAGCATTATTTTCTTTATGCACGTAAATAATCTTCCCATAACCATACTGAGCTCAACTTACGGAGTAGTAGAATAATCAAGAAGAAAAAAAAACATGACATAATTTTGCATATTGTTATAATTTGAAATGTAATTTTTTTTTTAATAAAAAATCTATCTTGCTTCTAAATTTATTCTTACGTAATTCAAGGTATTTAAGTTAGATACTGGATTTTCACAAATACAATAAACTAATTGGCCTGCTGTCAAAATAGGTGGTTTATCACTGTCCAATGTCCTCAATGGTAATATATTATATCCTTTATCCACACGGACTACGATTTACACATTATTTTATCAGGTGCCACATTCGTCGGTTGGCGGAAGTTGTTTTAGTTCATTAGAGCAAGGCCAGATCGGACAAGATACTTAACGATTCAACCATTGGACAAAGTATAATAACGTACCTAGAACTTGCTTGGGATCATAAAAATCTGAGAATGGGATGAAGAGTTACGATGAACCAGCTTTCTCGCGTATATATAGGTCGCGCGATTAGATTTGCGATATTCTTGCGAAGCGTTACCGAGAAACAGCTCGTTGGTTATTGTCATAAGCACGAAATGGACAACAAGTGTATAAGATCATCGAATTTTAATATTAGAAAACTTTTACGTTGTGTTATTTTTTCTTTTTAACTTGAATTTTCTCCTCTAAAGACAAGTAACAAGTTTGAAACATTATGGCTTGCGTACATTGTACGTGAGTAAGTACTGTGTTCACATTAACCGCCCTATCATCGGGTTATTTCCGCAAAATCCTCATACCTGATAAGATTTTGTCAATATATATACATTTACAATAGGTTTATGAAAATAAAAGTTTTTAAAACATAAAAAAACGCGTACGTGATTGCGTACGTAATACGGGATAGTGCAGAATGGTACAATCAACATGAACGTATCACGTACGTTCGTAGGCCTAGGGCGGTTAAAATTCGCTGTGAAACCTAGATACACTATTATTAACTGCTACTAACCTTATGTACAATAAAAACTTTATCTACAACATGTGAACACCTCAGCAAAGATTCTCCCAGTGAGGTGTTCACAAAACATTACCATTTAACCATTTACATTCAGTTATTGATTATTTTACACTCTACTAGGTACCATGTTTTAAATTAGGAACATTTTTTGTACTCTTTGCACTCATCATTTATTTACCTGTATGTATTTGCGAGTAAAAACAAAACAAATTAAAAAAAATATTTCTTCAAACATTGCAAATAAATTTATGTTATTATCCTGACGAAGAAACCATCGGTTTTGAAACATCGATCTTTGGAATAACAAGGTTCCATCTGTTGCTTTAACGTCATGCGATAATGAACTCTAAGATGCTCACATGTTTTCTTTCAAATTATAGAGATTTATTATTTTTTCTTATTTGATTTATTATTCTTGATTAATACAACTTGTATTTTCATGTTTATTTTCTGACTGTTTTCCTGTACACCTTTTATCTTTTTTAATGTTCTAAATATAACCCCAGAGATCCAACAACCGCGTGACTTTTCCAAAAGACAAAGACATGTAGATATTATAACATGTGATTAGTGGTTTACACAAAGCAATTTGTTTCATTTAAATAAAAAAAAATACTTATCTAAAATTTATTTTTGGCTGGGTTTAAAATGTCCCAATTCAAAGTCTTTGGACGGTTGGGATTCTTGTTCGGCAAGTATCTGGCTATTCAGATCTGGTTACCCAATATGTCTATATCCAATTCAAGAAATGCAACGTTTCAATTCTTAATGGTACTGCTACATACACAATTGCTCATTAGTAGCATGCTCTATTGCTACTAATGACCAAATGCTACCTAGTAGCATGTGTATCACGCCCAAACGCTCGATTCGCGAGTGGAAGGTGAAATGAGCATGCTCATTTATGAGCATGTGTGTCAGTACCATGACGGTGTTCTTTCACTAGCGCGATAATGAGAGTAGATATTTATGCACCATTAGTTAGTTAGTTTTTTTAAAACTTTATGATGCGTATATAGACGAAAGGTTAATTTGATTTTTCGTTTCTTGTCTATTTTTCCAAACTTTTTCAAGATTTTGTTATGACAATTTTTCCACATCATCTAAAGATATTTTATCAGCACGAGTACCTACAAGGTATAAAGGAATGTATTAATCATTATTCTCGGAATAAAACTTTATCACAAAACCTTGTGTTCTACCAATGAGGTAGATATCTATTCGCCAAACTTTCAAGGTGAGACGGTTCGCGAGAATTTCGGAATTTCGACCAGGTGTTCACTGTTTAACCGAGGACTGACCGACTATGATTTTAATTCCGTTGCTAAGGAATGCTCCAATTCCAGAGAAATTGTATTAACTACAAGGTGCTTAATAATAAATTAATTTTATCTTGTATATTGAACTTTCGACGACCTTTGTGGTAGGCTGGTAAGGTCCTCGAATCCGAATGAACATATTTAGAGGTCGCGGAATTGATTAGTTTCTAATATGTACTATTTCATATTTAATAAATATTATATAATGTGTAGTAAAATACGTAAGTTGAGTCTTTTTAAAACATTTTTTTGATTTGCATTAAAAAAATTTTGTACTCCAAAAATCAAATTTTTATTTGAAATTTTAAAACGTATTTCATCACCTTTCAAAGACAGTTTTTAGTTTTCAAAAGCTTTTAGAAATGTTCAATTATTTGGATTGGGTGGATTTTATTGGGACAGCGGAAATATGTTGACCTTCCGACAAAATAGGCCCGAGGCCTTAGGGGTTAAATGGTATTATACCTTCTCCATGATATATTGTTATATTTGCGGCCCGTTCCAGAGTGGAAGACACTCTCAGTATCGCCCTGGTGTAAGACCACCATTCAGAATTGAAACGTTGCTTAATAATGGCTTTAGCCGTGTTTAGTGACTAGATCTGAATAGCCAGGTACTTTCCCACCTTCCTCTTCCCCATCTCCTTCCCTTCCCCACTTACCTTCAACCTCACAACATACTCCAATTGGGGATGCCATAATCTCACTGGCTCCAGAAGGGAGCAGTTGGGACTCTTTTAAGGTTTCACTATAAAAAAAATAAAAAAATATTGGTGTATAAAATAATAAATGAATAAATAAATATGTAGATTCTCCGGTCTTAACAAGCGGATTGCAATCTTTAGAGCACAGGCGTCGGATATGAACGCTATACTTGTTCTATCGGTATTTCAATGGAAGATGCTCCGAGGAACCAGCTTCATTGATCCCCTTGGCACTGGTACATTGTCGGGAAATACGCCAAACGCGTGCCCAACATATGTACACGGTTGACATTTGTCACATGAGCACGAGTCGCTTCTACGACTCGTTTTTGAGTTCAATAGCTCGGCTGGGGAACGATTTGCCGGCCTCTGTGTCTCGTCAAGACCCATGTTCACTCCTTCCTCTCCTCAAAAAGACCCTCCACACAGCATCTTCAAAGATGACACAGGCCCCGAGGGAAATGTTTTCCTCAAGGCCTCCTGTGTGGAGATAATGTAAAAATAAAATATATATATATAAAAGTCGGATTTTATTTTTATTATGTAAGCGTTTTCTTGAATAAAGTTTTCTCCTAATCTCCTAAATAATTAATCTCTAAAAAATTATTTTATGACAATGTATTGTATTTAAAGAGTGACATTTATTTAATGACAGTAAAATTAATATTTAAATATCTGAAAAAGTTACGAAGTTGTGAGTTTTTGAAGCTTAAGAAAATGTATACAATGAGGTCGTCTTCAGTATTTTCTATAAATTCAAAAATTTATCTTAACATGCTCCAAAAATGTGATACTTTTGTAAATAACTTTAAAACTCGTTGGTCAGTCTGGAAACTTCACCATTTACATGAAAATTTCTTCAGCAATATTTCCAAAAATAAATTCCCGGGAATTTACCCAATACTTCTGGTAGAGGCGTTATGAAATTCGAATGACCATGGAACAAGTTCCGCAGAAAACTTATGAATGGTTTTTAGTAAGATTTGTAGTACATAGTAATTATGATTGTTCTCAGAATTCGGCTGTAGAAGGAAGGTAACATACTTCCTACATAAAAACGTGTTTCCCGGACTAAAGGAAACACGCCTGTTATCCGATGTGGAAGGTCAGGGTAATTTGTTCGCTTTTCGGAACAACTCATATAGGTCTCACAGAAATTGTTGTATCTTCCTTACAGCATCGTTAGAAATATGATCTAAACGGTGTTAGAAAGAGAAAACATCACACTTTATATTTAAATCTAAAATTTAACCGCAAGATAATTATAATATACACCTTTATGAAACCAAAGTTACCTTCCGCAATTTAAAATAAAAATATAAAACTTTGCGATTTTTTATTAACCCCTAAAAAAATTGGCATATTTTGTCAAAGGCTAAAAATATTCCCGCTTTGCAACAAAATCCAAATAAATGGAACATTTGTTAACGTATTCGATAACTATAAACTGTTTTCGAAAGGTGATGAAATAGGCTTTCAAATTTCTATATTAAAAATTACTATGTGTTTTTTTTAATATAATTTTTTTGTGCGAAAACTTTAAAAAATTTTAAAAATGGCTCACTTTTTTTTTTTTTTCTAACTAAAATTACTGAAAAAAATAAAACACATTCGTATTTAATTAGATAAATGAATTATAAACCTTACTGTCACCTCACTTTTTTTCGTTTCATGTAAAAAAAATTCTTAAAAAATTCACAAAGAACCATAATTTTTTTCAAATTGCTATCGGAAACTTTGGTTTCAGAAAGGGGTAAATTTTAATTTTTACGTGGTTTTCTTTTAGATTTGAATATATAGTTTGTTGTATTCTCTTTCCAATACCGTTTAGATCACATTTCTGACCATGATAGTAAGGGAAAAACAACGATTTCTGTGAGACTTATTTGAGCTGGGACAAATATGGTCTGTGATTAAACGTTAATTAATTTTACATGATATGACAAAAAAGTGAGTTGTCTGGTGAGTTGGTGGTATTTCGAATCATAAAATTTGAAAGCATAAAGGTAGATACATACCTGGTCGACGTAAGTACGCATCGCTACGCCTAAGAACATCTGGGCTAGGTACTTAGCACCATACATTTTCTACGAAAATGACCACACGCATCGCACGTTGCAACGCGTGTGGCCAATGTGATTCTATTTTCATAGAAAATGTATGGTTGCTAAGTAGTAGCCCAGATATTGTTAGGCGTAACGACGCGTACGTAGGTCGACCCAATTTGTATCTACGTTATTTCATCACCTTTCAAAAACCGTTCTTAGTTTTCGGATACGTTCAGATATATTCCAATTGGGTATTTTAATTTTATTGAAAGCGGAAATATTTTGACCTTCTGACAAAATAGGCCCCGAGGGGTTAAATGTTAACTTGTCCAAACATCGAAATGAAACTCTGCAATGTTATTTTAATTGTAAAATATTCTACAAAAAACTGAAAAACTAGCCATCAGATTAAAATACTCAAATGTTGGCATTATTTCCACTGTAAAACAATTTGACAAAAATGCATAGATTAACAATACTAACTTACCTTGAAACTAAAAAGGAGGATCATTTTACAAAATGTATAAAATTAAATTATCATTTTCTCGTGTAGAGGAAGATTAATAATTCAATCTCTTGTTTGTAAGATCCACCGACATCAACATTGATAGACTTGCCCTAACATGAAATCTGGTTATCATTTCCGACGAGCCGGTGATTAAGCAAGTGATCATATTTTTGACACCAGGAGACTTCGAGAATGCTTTGAATAAACTATGACATCAGTCGTACGTTGAGCATCGAATAGCGCACATTGAAATAATCAAAACCCTGCGTAAAGTAAAGTTAGCTAAAGGCGGAATCGGACAGTTCACTAATCGTTCATTTCTGTTTTTCATTCGGCCTATTTTACTCGGAATGACACGTCTGAACATGAAATGAAACAAAAGTGAAACGAATATGGGAACATTCGCTCGAGTAACCATAGAGTAAACCTTCACTCGACTGAACCGTCGTATTCCAACGAAAGGCAACGGATTGCAGCGCAGTCCATTTTGGGACCTTTCTGCGCAGGATCTGAATCTTCGTAAAAACGGTTAAAAAACCGTACTGCCTTCAAATCTGTCTGCGTGTCAATAATGAATAAGTCACTTGTGTTAGGTAAATTACAACATATTTGTAAAAGTGTCTTACTAAATAGTGTAACAAAGTATTCAATTTTGGAAACAACACCGAACTTTTGTTCCCCCGATTTGGCAATTAAAACGCAGCCAGCAATTTAAAAAAAAAGCTAAGCTAAAAAAAACGTATCTAAAAACGTATCTATTCGTAAGCTGATTTTATTTCCTCGAACTAAATTGGCGGCATGATAATACAACTAGACCTTTTTACAAAAAACACTTCTGCGATAATCCGCTTAGTTTTTTAACTAACATTAATATTTTCGTCGCATTTTAAAGTAACTAGTGGATCATTAGAATAATGGAGATTTCTCAAAACACGTAATTTTCAAGTTCAGTTGGTCTTATTATTTTTCACAAATACAACGAAATTAAAAGTGTTTAGTATATGGTTTATTTTTTCCACAAAAGCTTACAGTTATAAACGTTTTGGCGTACCTAACTCATTTTTGTATAAAAATAGACAGGGCTTCTTGTATTTTCAGGTCTCCAATTTAGTCCAGTCAAGTTAAACATGAAAAGGGGGTCGTGCTTGCAAAAGGTCCGATCTTTCTGAATTTTTTATATGTTATTAGGACCTAAACAAATATTAAAAAAACAGATTTGCAATTTCCAAAGTGCTGTGCGAGCGGCGGTGTACCCAAAAAACCATTAAATTTTCGGACTTTTTTCAGTTTTTGCTCAATATCTCAGTGAAGGAAGGGTCTGACCGGTATAGTTGTTCAACACTATTTTAAAGTAGACTAAATTTGCTACAATTTGAGACCAAAGAAAGTTCTATACAGCAATTGGTTTTTAAGATACAGTTCTTCGAAAATCAACAATTTTTTCCAAAAAATTATTTTTTCTCGAAATGGTCACTTATTTTATGAAATATTTTCTAAAATACGATTCCCATCTCAAATATTATATGAAATGAAGTTGTAGTAAATTTAATTAGCTTTCATTTGAAACCAAATTGCTACCTGTAGGCCCAGCGGTTCTCTCAAAAATTGCAGATAACCAAAGTCAAAGTGGGTTTTGGGGGAAATGCAAATAAACTGATCCCACGTCTATTTATGGCTTCACTTATCAAACAGTTACAATTTATTTATTTTTGTTATTATTAACAAATTGTTTGATGTAAAAAGAATAAGATAATTTACCTATCGGAAATTACGTGATCATCAAACATTGTTTTATATACCTACATACTAAAATGCTTGTACAAACATCATGGTACCTACTATAAGGACAAATTAGATTTACTCAAAAAAGAAAACTAATATAAATCATGTAGGATTATGTTTTGATGGCCAAATCATGCCATTCTTTTTATCTTAGATGGCACGGGCTTGGGCTCGCACGACGATGGTGTCTCGAAGGCTGTGATGGACGCTGGGAGAGGCGTCGAGTCTGCAGTCGGGTCATCTTTATCGTGTACCATGCACAATTTGCCAGAGGACTGAGCAGTGGAGTCCAGCCTTTCTGCATCTGCACAGCTCCCAGAGCACCCTTTCTTTCCTTTACATGAAATTTTTCGCAGGAGGTGCGTGATTAACTGTGGTGTGGATGGGGGTGAGTCCCTGAGAAGACAGATTCCACCCCCAATCAGTGGGATTCTAGTTGACACACCTCTACTTCTGCACTTGGAGGTAGCACCTTGCTGCATGGTGGCCTGCGGCATATGACCTGTGGCAACGGGCGAGGTTTATGCTCGTTGAAGTGACAAACGTCTTATATCTCAGGAAATCCAAAGTATCCCTCGCGATGTCACCCCCATATGAAGCCACAAAGCACTTGATGTCTGCTTCTCTCACGGCTTTTGGGGTGGACGAAGAACGACCTCCACTTGCTCAGCAAGTGGTTCACTCTTGCTCAGGAGTGTGGTGATTTTGGTCTTTCCTTGGCTAAACGGTGCTGTGATAGTATCGCAGCCGGTAAACGCTTGGGTGAATAGTATATAACGTCCCTGCACCCCTAGCACGGTCGATCAATATTAAGTTACCGACCGATTGTCAGTAACTTCTCATCGTTCCCTAGGACAACTTTAGATCGCAAACGAATAGGTGACAGTTTACAATGACTATCATGCTAGCACCCCTGGTGGTTGTAGCAGGTCGTAGAGTAGTGACAGCAACCAGCTTCGCCCTTCGTGCTCTTCTGTACGTAGACTTTTGTCTCTTCAGCGCCTAAACCATTGAGAAGAACGAGCAGGTCGGCGTCTTCTCCCACTAAAGTGCCGTTTGTACTTCATTTGATTTGTACTTCCCTGCTGGAGGTCACATTTTGAGCAGAAACATAGTTCTGCATACGTGGGATGTTTTTGTCTCGCATTACTGCTCTCGGGCGGGTCACGCATATAATGCCTTCCATCTCATGAAATGTGTTATCACCATCTAGGGTGTTAACGTTCACCTCCGTATTGTCAGAGACAAATTGGATAAAATCTTCTTTTCCCATTGGTGGTGAGGATTCATCTCGCAAGATCGCCGAAATTTCAAGCTGCACAGCTACTGAATAAGAACAGGATAACCCCAGTGCAGCGCACATATTTTCGGTAAAAGTAGATATTAATTCCAATCAGAAGGGAGGAAACAAAAGATCGAGTTCGTACAGCACTATCAGAGCATGAGAAAATAACACACACTTCTTCTTCCATGTTTCAAGGAGGCCACGCATGTTTTTAAGAACAACAGTCTCAAAAAATAGCTGTACTGACTCAGGGATGACAGAATCAACATTGTTGAAAAAATCCTCCGAGGTGGGATACTGACTGGTTTTATACACTTGTGTGCGGGTATCTTCAACGATGATTTCTGCTGCTGCCTTCACAACTCTCACCGCTCTTGCTGCGCACCGCCTTTTTGTTCCTTGTACCAATCATCATACAAAATTTTATTGCCGGTGTTTATGAAGCAGACGAGTGTCCCTTTGTTGGAGCTAAAACGTTATTGAAGATAAGTTTTCGCTGTTCTGACATCAGGGATACAATCACCCCTAATTTGCTGCAGAAGGTGTGATAAATAAAAATGGCATTCATCACTGTTTTCCAATAAGTAATTGTACGATACCCTCTCTTATTCCCAGTAGCGGGTGGTAATCTTAATAGGCTCACGTAGCACAATCTGTGGGTTCCGTCTGCAGCAATCAGGTCGCCAATGGCGAGGAGGCGCTCCTCCAATCGTCACCTCGGCGTTTAGCTGTATCTAAAATAGTTTGCCTCATGCCCAACTTCTCAACTGTACGGACCACATTCCTTCTTGCCAAGGGCAGTTTGCTTTGTTGCCCGAGAAATTATTCAGTGATAGCATAACCACACAAAATTCAAATCCCTCTTAAGGTAGGAGCCAGTTTACTTGATAATCTTGTCGATACATTCTTCAATTGGGAAGCAGAATCCCTTCCTTCAACGTTACTCACAGCTGTATATCTCTTCCTGGTTGAAATTTTTATTTTCTGTGAGACCACGTTTTTGACTCACTTCAATTAGTGTTCGAATTCCTCGTTCTTTGATGACTACTACAGGACCTGTATCGGGGTCCTCACGAAACACAAAACACACGCTCGGACGGATAGACATTTCGCAACACTCTGAGAGCTGCCATGGAAGGGCGGGGTGCGGGCAAGGAGGTCAAGGGAGGGGACAACGAAAACACAAAATCCGTCCGTAATCTGCCATTTTTGAATTTTTGAGTGAACCGCTGGGCCCACAAGTACCAATCCGGTCTCAAATGAAAGCGAATTAAATTTACTACAAATTAATTTCTTGTAATATTTGACGTGGGATGCGTATTTTAGAAAATATTTCACAAAATAAGTGACTATTTCGAGAAAAAATCATTTTTTGGAAAAAATTGTTGATTTTCGAAGAATTGTATCTTAAAAACCAATTGCTGTATAGAACTCCCTTTGATCTCAAATTGTAGCAAATCTAGTCTACTATAAAATAGTGTTGAACAACTATACCGGTCAGACCCTTCCTTCACTGAGATATTGAGCAAAAACTGAAAAAAGTCCGAAAATTTCATGGTTTTTTGGGTACACCGCCGCTCGCACAGCACTTTGGAAATTGCAAATCTGTTTTTTTAATATTGGTTTAGGTCCTAACAACATATAAAAAATTCAGAAAGATCGGACCTTTTGCAAGCACGGATGTACATCTTGACTGGACTAATTGTAATCTTACAAAGATAGTTGCCTTTAAGCCAGGGACAAACACAGCGTTAAAAGCGCCGGCGTTATTTGGCTTGACCTATTTTACCACATCGCTCGCCATACATTTACAATGGTAATCAATGGCGAGGGATATGCTGAAATAGGCCAAGCCAAATAATGCTAGCGCTTTTAACGCTGTGAGTGTCACTGGCTTTATGCTGCCAGATTCATTTATTGACGAATTACAGAAAGGTAGACAGCCCGGCTCACATTTGTTTGTTCCCTTTTCTCCGATGGGCTCGTCTATGAATTTGAATGTCTATGGTTAGATGCATGGGAATTTCTATAGAGGTCAATCTTAGATTCTCTACTTGAAACAATGACTTCTGCCAGCTAGAATTTTAATAACTTTGATGGAACAATAGACGTTTATCATCCAGCACGAAGAATTCTTGAAGAGTAGTTAACAACAAAATAATTATAAGATTGTCCTTTAAATCTGTGCAACAATTGTAATAGTAATTACGCAAGCAGTCAGGATGCACTTTAAAATATAAAATTACCCCGATAGAAAAAAATCGGTATGATATATATCAGGTCCCCAACATCTCAGCCCACATGAGACTCATCAGGTTGAGATGGGCTGGGCATGTACAGAGAATGCCGGACACACGCGTCCCAAAAAGAATTATGACTGGACACCCAGGTGGAAGGAGAAAAGAGGGAAGACCCAAACTGAGATGGGAAGACGAGATAAGGGGAGATGCAGCACAGCTTTTCCACGTAACAAACTGGAAGTCAGCCGCTGAGGACAGGAGGAGTTGGAGGCGAAAGTTGCAGGAGGCCAAAGCTCGATGTGGGGATTTTAAGCTCCACTTGGCTGGAATGTCGCCAGATAATTTTACGCACCTAAAATATTTTTAGGTGGGCTGAATTTTGATTAAGTTCCCCACTTCAATCAGCATGGTGCTATATGTGAGGACACTAATTTTAAATAGTATTTATTTTGCCAGAGTCATGAATTATTCATGAAATTCACCGCTGAAAACAAACTCGACGTTGAAACTTTTAAAATCCCTTACCAGACTTTTTTGAAATCTCATGTAGTCAAGTGTCCAAAAGTCATCGATCTCGAAATAAAACTGTAGATCTGTGTAAAAAATAAAGCCACGTCGCGCTCTTATTTATGTAATAATTGATGATGTACCCGGCGTTGGCCGGGCTTTACGCAGAGTTTACTGAAGACTGTGACCCTACTCTTGTTTTGAGAGTCAATCATGTAAAAAATTCACCAATGTCGGATTAAAACTGTAGATTTGTATTAAAAATTAAAACCACGCCTGCAACATATCCTTCTTTCTACATTTCAAAGAAAGATAGTGTTTGTGTCTCTTCTCAAATCTCAAATCCCCCCTCTCCCGCGAATCCCCCCTTATTGACCTTCCCCCCCTCGTTCCTCCTCCAGAAACCACCCCTCTCCTTATTCCCCCCCACCCCTTCCCGCCTCTCCCCTCTGCCACTAAATTATGTGAAATACACACATTTTTCAAACAAATTTCATAACGCTAGAGGTCACCATTATATATAGAAACCTTCGCAGGCGTGCGCTACAACATATCAAAGTTTCATCGCTATTGAATGAATGGTATAGAAAATAATTTCATAACGCTGGAGCTCACCATTATGTAGAAACCAAAGTTTCATCGCTACCGGATAAATGGTTTAGGAACGCATACGGGACAAACAAAGAAACATTCATTTTTATGTATTAAGATGATACCCGGTGGTGGAGAAATTTGAAAAATAGATTTTACTAAATTGTTGCTGTCACTGTTGCTCTTACTCCACCGGATATTGAGCGAAAGGGACAATGCACCTCGGGCTACTAATACCTAACTAAAATCGAGATTTTGTATTCCCCAGTACTCTTCTCCAAAAGTGGACTAATTTTAATTTTTTTTTACCAACTACATAAGAAAAAACTATTCTACGTCTGTAAGTTTTGCTTTTTTTTTTATAAAAAACATTGTCTAGTTTGTATACTGAACGTCTTTTGACGGCGTTTAAACCAGTCAATTTTATTGATTTTTGGAAGGTCATAACTTCTATAAAAAGTAACTTATCAAAAAAAAAACAAAAAGTACCGACACGCTAGTAGTTGATATCTATTTTATGTAAAAACAATAATTTCTGTAGGGTTAAAATCCAGAGAGATAAATAGGGAATACCTTTGTATGCAAAAATCACCGCCGGATATCTATCCCCTTTTGAATATTACGGAATTTCTCTAATTAAAGCAGTAACTCCACTATAGGTACAATGGTTTCTAGTAAATTTAAACTGAATTTTTAATGTACGTGTAAATACGTAACTCATATTAAAACAATGGTGGCATTAAGTTTTATAAAATAATAAAATTCAATACAAATTCATAAAGCAGATCTTACCTACTTGTATTATTTTTCTTGCTTCAGTGGTCACTGGTGAGGATTGTTTCGAAATAGAAATTGACCGCATCCGTTTACAGAACAAGTCAATTCCTGATTGTGGAATATTGCGGGTTGTAATAAAGTAGTTATTTTCATTTTAGATGTGGGCCAGGGGTCGGCAAACTGCGGTTCTGAGTGTAAAATTTATTATAACTCTTTCAAGATGTAGATATGAGTACTTTCCAAGTGATTTTGAGTTCCGTATCAAGTTGGATTGATTGTTTCTAAGTAGTGTTAACATTGATAGAACCAGAGCAGTCAATTCCTGATTGTGGAATATTGCGGATTGTAATAATGAGCTATTTTCAGTTTAGATGTGGGTCAGGGGTCGGCAAACTACGGTTCTGAGTGTAAAATTTATTATAACTCTTTCAAGATGTAGATATGAGTACTTTCCAAGTGATTTTGAGTTCCGTATCAAGTTGAATTGATTGTTTCTAAGAAGTGTTAAAATTGGATAGAATCAGAGCAGTCAATTCCTGATTGTGGAATATTACGGATTGTAATAATGAGCTATTTTCAGTTTAGATGTGGGTCAGGGGTCGGCAAACTGCGGTTCTGAGTGTAAAATTTATTATAACTCTTTCAAGATGTAGATATGAGTACTTTCCAAGTGAATTTGAGTTCCGTATCAAGTTGGATGGATTGTTTCGAAATAAACAGAAACAGAGTATTCAATCTATGAAAATTGCGGATTGTAATAATGTAACTATTTTCAGTTTAAATGTGGTTCAGGGGTCGGCAAACTGTGGTTCTGAGTGTAAAATTTATTATAACTCTTTCAAGATGTAGATATGAGTACTTTCCAAGTGAATTTGAGTTCCGTATCGAGTTGGATTGATTGTTTCGAAGTAGTGTTAACATTAACAGAATCAGAACAGTCAAACCCTGATTTTGGAATTTGGGATTGTAGCTCTTTGGTACCTACGATGTAGATGAGAGTACTTTCCAAGTGAATTTGGTTTTTCGTATCAAGTTGGGTTGATTGTTTCAAAGTAGTGTTTACATTAATATAATTAGAACAGTAAAACCCTGACTGTGGAATGTTGCGGATTGTAATAATGTAGCTTTTTTCAGTTTAGATGTATGTCAGGAGTCGGTAAGCTGCAGTTCTCCATAATGTTGTTTATAAATCTTGATTGTTTACAGAGGAAACATTCTACACATGATTAACCCGTTTGATCACAGGAGACCATATTTGTCCCAGCTCACATAGGTCTCACAGAAATCGTTGTTTCTCCCTTACTATCATAGTCAGAAATGTGATCTAAACGGTATTGCAAAGAGAATACAACATACTGTATATTCAAATCTAAAAGAAAACCACAACATTTTTAAAATTTACCCCTTTCTGAAACCAAAGTTTCAGATATTAATTTGAAAAAAAATTATGGAACTTTGTGAATTTTTTAAGAATTTTTTTTACATGAAACGAAAAAAAGTGAGGTGACAGTAAGGTTTATATATCATTTATCTAATGAAATAAGTATGTGTTTTATTTTTTTTTCATTATCAGTAATTTTAGTTAGAAAAAAAAGTAAAGTGAGCCATTTTGAACACTTTAACGTTTTCGCAAAAAAAAAATTATTTAAAAAATACATAGTAATTTCTAATATAGAAATTTGAAAGCCTATTTCATCACCTTTCGAATACGTTAAAAAATGTTCCATTTATTTGGATTTTATTGCAAGGCGGGAATATTTTTAGCCTCTGAAAAAATACGCCTTTTTTTAAAGGGTTAAAATAACAAAAATGCTCGAACGTTCTGTACTTTTGAGAAAGTTTGTGATTTTATTGGTTTATGTGTACCAAAAGTTTGTTTAAGAAGTGAAAACTAATTAATTTTCGCGAACCGACAATTGACGAACACTGCTATAGAGTGTAATCTTGTAGATGTAAACCGCAGTACCTACTTTAATGTACGTTAGTTCATTATACTGGTGAAGTGACCAAAGTAAACGTTAATACCGCAGAACAGTCCCAACCAGTGGCGGTTCGTGGTCTTTTTAACGGGGGTTCAGAAATTCAAAAGAAGATATATTGTCTAATCAAAATTTACTCTTGTCACACAAATTAAATAAAGTTAGTGGAGGGGTACCTAAATAGGTACTATTGTATTTAAATAACTTGATACTCCTCGACACAATTATTAAACAACCAAAATGGTTATAGAGGATTTAAATTATTTAATGGTTTTTAAAACACTTAATGTACGTTACTAATTATTATTGTTTTTTTCAATAAGAAAAATCCGCGTAGAATGTAGAATATAATATAATTGATATTTTAAAACATGAAAAAAAACAAGAAACACAAATAAAGGTGGCCACGAAATAAAATTAGCTTTTTTCACTTACACAAAAAATCTATTATACACGTATACAAAAAATAATTATATTTAATTTCCAAACCTTTTTCATAAGCATTAGGGTTTTTTTTATATAACACTGTATTCCGTCATTGTGTGAAAAAATTAGGACAAAATATTCGCGACAATCGATAAACGCAACCACTTTTAATTTGAAAGCCGAAACAATACTAGGAAAGCTCAACACAAAATTGCATAACTAGCGACGTTGTTTGCCGAATCTTTAGTAAATGTACTCGTAAATAAGGGATATAACGACTTATCTATAAAAAAAATACGAAAACAGAAATCAAAATCGGTCCACTTCAATAGTAGATTTACAAATGCCATTAGTAAACGGTTGGAGATATGCAGAAATAAGGAAATAAAAAATGTACAAAAATGACTACAAAGTTAAATACCATAATATATAATATTTAACTTGCATCCGTCGTGCAAAAGTCGACCGTCAGCCGGTCATCCTGCGACAAACTCGGGCTTCGTTTCGGCCAGACTCGTCAAAGTTCGGAGGTCACGTAACATCTTGACTCGTGAGCAGCGCACCAAGCTGGGTAGTTTTGTCCATTCTACCGCCACAGCGATTCGTATCGGCTCTGATTTTTTCGTATGGACAAATTTGTGCGGATCGCAACGCGCACAAAATGGGAATAGATAGGTACCGTATTTTTCGGTGGCGCGAGTTTTAAAGACGGAATTTTAATGTCGAGCTATCTGTGAAGCGCTTATATTACTATACAACCAGATTGTTTTATTTTATCATCTTTTTAATGGGGGTTCACCGCACAACCGCACTTTAGAGAAAACCGCCACTGGTCCCAACTATTCAGAGTCATTGGGACTATGGCACACCACTGAATAGGCAATACGCACTAGAAATGCCTTCCATGTAGATTTGAATATTAACCAATGTCGCCACGAATTTAATACCTTTTGGTTAATCCATTTATCACGCGCAATTTTTCTCTTACACGTGACTGACATCGTATATCAAACACGCATCTCACAATCACAATCGAGTTATAAAAACTCATATATGTTATCCTATGGATAAGCTATCACTAGGATGGTGAAATACCCCCTAGAAATAATATCTTCTTGGTAAATAAATCGTAAAAACACTAGGATAACAGCAGAATCACCTTTTGTTATGTCTTTTAATTTTAATAAGATAACTTGAGATTTGTTGGGTATCTTCCAAATAAG
Source organism: Limnephilus auricula (assembly GCA_951813805.1). Taxonomy (NCBI): domain Eukaryota; kingdom Metazoa; phylum Arthropoda; class Insecta; order Trichoptera; family Limnephilidae; genus Limnephilus; species Limnephilus auricula. The sequence continues at coordinate 10,272,013 of OX638406.1, read as the reverse complement.
TTATAGGTTCGAGTGATTACTAGTTAGTTCATTTAGTTATCGTAAATATTTACAATGCATTTTAAACTGGACCGACGTCCTTACTAGGCTAGGCTCTAAGTAGTTCATACGATGGGGCGGGCGGACTGTGGTAGCCCGTTCAATCTCACTGGTGCATTCGGCCATCATCGTAACCGGTCATACCGACACGAACGGCGATAGATGGTACTCTTCTGCTATCCTACTCAACTGCCATCTGTTGGGATATAGCAGAACTTTGTATTACAATCTAAGCTATCGGCGTCTATTGAAAGAAGCTGAAACCACATGAATAATCAATTCACTAATCTGCCTGTGTTGAAACTGTCTCTCTGAATATTTTATGCCGTTATTTTGTAGTTACTTAAAAGTTATTCCTCTTTATGTTTTTCCATGTGCCTTTGTATTGTTATTATATCATAAGTTATTCTTCTGTACTTATTTTGCAAATTATGGTTTCTTGTAATATATGTACTTAATCATTATATTATAATTATTGTTAAATTGACCTGCTGACAAACTGCTTTGGCAGTTTAGCGGGTGTTCAAATGAAGAATAAAAAAAAAAAAAAAAAAAAAAAAAACTACAGCTTTCTATAACAAAAATTTCACTTTCTAATTACGAAAGCCCTACATGTTCTATAGGCAGCAAACAAACGTAACTTATTTACAATCAGCAGTAGTGTATCTATTTACAAATAAACACTTTGCAATGCAATCATGTGACATATTTAGCAGGATATGCACTTTCTACATTACATTGTTACCTGCCAAGTCACTAATGCAGTTTTGTCTCGTTTTACTCGTGAACACATCAGGCAGACAGCCTTGTAAATGGAGTTTTACCTTCAAATCCCGCGGTTGAATGACTAATTGTTTTCGAATTTGGTGCAGAGAACAATGAGAAATAAATATTTAATTTATATAACAATTTTCATGTTTGTAACAGCTGCGATGATACATTTAATTTCAATGTTATATTTCATACCGTATGGTGGTAAACTCTCAGAATGGCCCTGGCGCACAATTCTCCGATAGCGATCAAGAGTTATTCAGTAATGCGCCATCTGCGAACGAAAAATTACACGTTGTCGTAAACGTGTAATAAAACGAAAATTTGAAACAGAAAAAATCAGAAAAAGATTCGGTCCCATCTAGGGATAACCCAGAACCTTAGCCTTGCTGGGGCTCTGTTCTAACTACTGAGGTAACTCGACCCTATCGCATTCCGTCATATTTAATTGTATCATACTTTGGCTAAGAACCCCAACTTTTCTTAACGCATATTTTTATTGGTTGCTATATTTATGTATGATCGTAATATTTTTCCCGGACGAAATGCAATGTAGATAGTTACTTTGATAATTTTGTATTTTTGTTTTAATGTGCGACATCTATTGACTTTTCTACAAATCTAGTATAAATATTTATTGTTTTTGGAATAACTTAATCAGTAAAACCTCAAATTATAATACATATTTAATTGTTGAAGACAATATTAACGATTTCCCTAGATGCGAACAATTCCTTTTCTTATTTTCCAGTTTCAGATTTTCGTTAGAGTGTCGCTAAGATCGTCTTTAATGATTAAAAAATATTGTATTACCCTTTTCGCAAAAATTGACAAGTTAGTTAATTTGCCACTGTATATGTTGATTGACAGTGTACTGTTGTACAAAAAATATAATGTGTATAGAAGCGTGAATTAAAATGAAATTGATTGATCGTTTGAAATTCTTTGATAAAAATGGCAAATTCATGTAAACAGGGATGTTTTTCAAAGGTCATTGAGGTTTTTAGTTGAATAAACCCTTCAATACCTAATGGATAAGTATAATGATGTTGATTTTTATATATGGTTTTACAGACTTACTTAAACAAGTAAAAAATGTAAATTCTTACATTATTTGGAGTAAAAAATGTAAATGAATTTTTGTTCTACGGTGACATTAATTGATAAAATAAAAAATGTAGAGATTGGACAGTTAGGGTCGGGGTGAGGGGTTGGGCAGTTACTCGGCTGAGTGACGAGTGGTCAGTGACGACATGTGGAATGTTGAAGAATTTTCTTTTTGTTTGTTTTTGATGAAAATGGTAATCATTTCCATCGTGTAATTTGTCATCTTTGGGTAAGCTGTGTGGAGGGTTTGATTTGTACACGCGAAACTTTAATACCGGCCTGACGTTGATGCAGAGATCGCCGCAATAGGGTCTATCCTTCGCACGTATGTTTTTACTCATCTTTCGCTTACGTTCATTGTAAAGTCGGTAAGGGGACATACATTATTTACGTGAGCAGTTTTTGATTAAATGTAGACCCCTCCCCCCTCTTGGTGAGACTAAGTGAGATTCAGTGGGACCCCCACCCCTCACGTGAAAATTTTTTCTTACTCTCGAAATAAATGTTTTTATAACAGCCATTTTTTCAGCGGGCAAAATGGGACGCATTGAAAGAAGTGAAACAATTAATTTATTTTTATTTTTTATATCTATGATAATAGATATATCTGTAATATAAAAATGAATGTTTGTTTGTTTATTCGTTCCTTATGCGCGGCCATACCGTTCATCCGATTGCAATGAAACTTTGGGAATATTATGTGCGCATACCCGGGATGGTTATAGGATAGTGAGCTCTGGCGTTATCAAATTATTTCCTATACTAATCATACGATTGCGATTAAAATTTAATCCGATTGCAATTTTTTTTTAATTGTTGTGAACATGCCCGTGAATACTTCTATATCTATACTGGTGAGCTCTGGCATTATGAAATTTGCATAAAAAATTAAATAAGTCACGCGTGGGTATATTTTATGGAGTTAGGCGGCAGGGAAAAAAGGCTGGAACGCGAGAAGGGGAAAAGGGAACGCGGGAGGGGAAGAGGACGCGTGTGGGGAACGGGACGCGGGAGGGGAAGAGGAAGGGGAGTTGGAAGGGGAACGGGGACGAATGGGAAATGACACGAAGGGAGAAACAATTTATTTAGTTAATTAGCATTGCAAAGCATGCCGGGTATCAGCTAGTACTCTTATAAAATTGAGATTTGGTGAGATTTTACTAGAACCCCCCCCCCTATTTTTTGCTCACGTAATTAATGTATGCCCTAATTTAATGTACCCCTAATTTCGCGGGAATGGATCTATCAAGTTCACGCCGGCATTAAAGTTTGGCATGTATTTTACGATTTTTTTTCAATCAAACCCAAATAAATAATTTTTGAGACCTATTTTCTGTAGATTTTTGGATTAATGGTTAAGATGATAGACTTCGCTTTTCGGCCCATACAAAAAAGACGCCCGGGAAAAAACACCTTTCTACATCGAAAATTGCACAAAATTAATACATTTTTTTATACTGCCTTCTAGAGGGTGAAAACTATGTCGGTATGTTTTCGAATTTTCGATGCGTTTCGTATTAACGTAAACATTCACTGTCAAACATGTACGATTTATCAAAAAATATTATTTAAGGAAAAAGTGCTGCTAATTCAACTCTCATAAAGAATTATAAAAAGCTACCGACGTAGCTTCTTCTTTCTAAAAAATATATATTTTTTAAAATTTCAATTTCGTGAAAGTTTCGGTGTAGAGAAGTGTATTCTCCATAAACCCCTTCTCGAGCGATTTCTGTAGGTAAATTTGAGCGTTGTCTCATTCGCACATTTCGCATTCGCATGTATTTTAAGTGTGCGTGAGCTTATTGTGAGCGGGACAGAATGACAGACGCGGGTGTTTCGCGTGTGGTTCAAAGTCTAGCCTCTTAATCAATTCCGAAAGATTCGCAGAATGAGCGGGAAACATGCTTTATAAATGCACCCTCCCTTATCTGTTCTGCTTCCCTCCAATGACAGACAATCATTGCATGTTACCAGTTATCAACAATATCACCTCGCGCTTGCCCTTTGTGGCAATGACCGAGGACGAATATATAGACAGTAAAGTTAGGGGTCGTTCACGTTCCAATAATTACTCGACTATTAGCTTTTTATAGGCTTGCATTTTTTCCACCATTCCAAGCGCCACATGCAAATGGCTAGCCTCGCGGTTTGTGATCAGATTGTTACCATGGCGGCGTGATCAATACATACTAGGGTTATTGAACTGCATAAGGAAAATCGGGATCAGGGAATACATTCAAATCGAATATCGACCAAACAGGAATCATATTTAACCGCAGACCAGTGAAGAATTACGAGATAATATGTCATAATTGTAGGATTATTTGTAAAAAAATTAAGTATTTGTAAAATACATTTTCCTTAAGATCATTCATTGCCTTTAAAAAATAAGACTAACGTTGCAATACTTAGTTAGTATCTTACGGTGATGACGGCCGGCGTGGTCGAGGGGTAAGGCTCTCGAATCCCAGTTCGAAACTGGCGTGCGCAAAAAAAAAATTATGTGTGTCTTATTACACAATTAATTAATTAAAAATAATTGTATAGTATATTTGCGGCACTTTGCGGAGTGTAAGATTCTCTCAGTATCGCCCTGGTGTAAGACCACCATTTAGAATTGAAACTTTGCTTGAAAGGGCTTTGGCCGTGTTTGGTGACCAGATCTGAATAGCCAGGTACTTCCCCACCTTCCTCTTCCCCATCTCCTTCCCATCTCCACTACCTTAAGCCTCACAACATACCCCCAATTGGGGATGATATAGACACACTGGCTCCAGACAGGAGCAGTTGGGACTCTTGGAACTCATTAAAAAAATGTATTCGTACGCCATTCGTACATGGAGATGTTATCAAGCGACTCGGGTTTCGTGCCGCTCGACTACGGGTTTGACGCCAGTTGCACGATGCTGACAATGCTGGTAGCGAGCTATGCGAGTTGTATTCGCATCTACTACTCGTTTGAATGGCGTCCGAACTTGATTTGAATGTTAAATTTGTTCTGGAGGTGGGAAATATCCTTTTAAAAAAAAAGGATTTAGCGGCGAAGTTGTGAATTGAGGTTAATTTATTTGTGTATTTTTTTAAATTCATATAGTTCTTATGTCACGAATGCCCTACAATTATATTTTATTTTCGACCACAGAACATAAAATCTTCTTTTAGATCGTTTTTATGCTTGTAAAGATAAAGACGAACAATATTATTTTCTTCGTCGCTAGAGTCACTTGATTCTGATACTGGAAATACTGGAAAATTAGTACTTTTTAAATCAAATTCCAGACGTATTGAATCTTTTTTACAAAAAAACATAAATCGATTTGGAAAGATTGTTATTTTATCTGGTACACGCAGTTTTAAAATTTTGAAAAACTAAGTGTATTTTTAATATACTGAGGTTATACCGTTGGTCGCTGGCCGATTTGTTCAATTTTCGAACGATAGACTCTATTAAACAACACAAATTTCAAATCATATATTCATACAACAAAATAAATCAATACATAATATAGTAAACAAAGTTTTAAGAATTTTAATTTTAGTTAAATTAAAATCATTAAAAAATACATCCGAGAACCTGTTTTGTGACAAAAATACCTCAGTTTTTCTTTTTATTTAAGGTCTTACAAACTAAAATATTTCAAATTTTTTTTACACACTCATTTTGTTTAGCCATTATTGAGAAACCATAAATGCTTATGATCAAAAAATACTTACAAGAAGTACACGATATTTAATAAACTTATCATCGCGCGTTTTGAGCATTTTTATTGCTTACTTGAATGTGGGTTTATATTAAAGCAAGTTTTGGGTGAAATAAATCGATAATAAATTTTTAATTCAAAAAATTTTGATACGAGGAATTATCGATCTTTCTCATACACCTGTACAGTTGCAAGCATTTTTAAACTTTTATTCTCAGCCGCTGGTCAATGGCTCTTAGAGAGTAAGCATATCGGTAGGTAACTTCTGGTTGCGTCACAGACCCGTAGCTTATATGTATCTCTTTGTACGAAGGGCCTAAGCATTCAGACCTTCTACTGTCATGCAAATATACCTTCTATATTTGTATTATTTCGTTATTCTGCTTTGTTTATTTATTTATTTAATTATTTGCGCGTAGTACCACAATAGCACGTAATAACCATGTCGCCCGATTTGAAGTTACTTAGTTAATCACAAATTTTATTGTTATTACATTATTTACTTTATTTATTATGACAAACAACACAATTTTAGTATTTTTCGGCGAGAACCCAACTTTCTTTCTTTCTTTATTTTACATTTGAAACATTTAAAGCCAAAATAACAGAAATAATATTACATAATAAGAGACTACTACGACTTGTTCAAGATATCACACGGCAGAACAGGTGTTCTAGCACAGTATATGTAAAGAATGTTAAAATAAGAATATATAATATAATCGTCTGTCGTACACTAATAATAAATACATAAAAAACTAATACACCAAAATAAAATATTCCTTTATAAAATGTCACTTTCTTAGACGCAATAAGTTTCTTCACGTTAATTTATTTACCGAAAGGTGGTAGGCCCTAACCCAGAAAAAACTTATAGCTACGTAGGTACTGACTTCCGTTCAACTTCCTTCCATGAATTGTTCACCCCAATAAAAGTGGAACGTAACCTACTGCCATAATCACGTTTACCCCCAAATCGGGGCAAGGCGCAATTTAAAAGTTGCACATTCTCAGAAAAATCGATTTTCGTAAATTATAAAAAAAAAGTACAACAGATACTAACTTACGCTTTTTTTTATTAAGATACTTCAATAATGTAGTGTATTGATTATTACTTCTTTCAATAGATGTCGATAGCTTAGTTAGTGATACGAAGTTTTGCTATATTTAGCTGGTAGATGAGTTGGATATCAAAAGAGTAACATCTATCGCAGTTCGTGTCTTAGGTACGAGTAGTTACGATGATGGCCAAATGATTAGTTTCTCCGTTTTACACGTTATAGTGTGCGGTCTCAGTACGATTCGTAACTGGAACTTATTTTTAACGTAACTGGTATTTTTGAAAGCATTAATTAATCTCTTGCGATAAGTTTATAAATTTTAATATTTTTATATTATAGTGGAGGCAGTGCTTATGTGCCTACGAGAAAAACACGCCTCTGCCCTCTGTCAAAGAGTGCTCTCCATTATGTTAGTGGGTTCGTCTGTTGTTTGAATGCCTGTTATTTGACCTTGGTTATTTGTTAGATGGACAGATTCCCATAGAATTTTAAATCATTCTCACGAATCCAAGAGAAATTATAAATACATCTTATTATGTCCAATTTTTTAGAATGACCCTCCGACAAAGTACTGAGGATCGTATAAATAATTCAGCGATTGCGATCGGCGACTTTTCCCTAGACTCCTCGGGTTTTAATATTTTACCAAGAAAATATGTATGTACAGGTATATTTAATTGTAGTAACCCGATATTAAGTGGAAATTTGACAATGAATGCTGATGTTTTTTAAAAATTTATTCTCTGTCGATTTTCTTAAAATAGGTGGATGGTATATTTGTCGCCTTGTACGCTGGTCAACGAACGTTCTTATTGATTTTAACTTTTGGGTGACTGCGTAGATATAGGTACTGACTTTATTGTACTTAGGCAGGTAGATCTATAATATTTTTGTAGGTATATGTTTCGTTCTAAATAAATCATGGATTTTGATTGAATTTCTGGGAGATAGGAAACTGTTCCTATAAAAAATCAAAGACTGCCTTCGACCAAGTATATCAAGACTAGCCGTGTAGGTCTTAAAAATGATAACCAAGAATATTGGTTTACGAAAACGTTCATCAAAAAGAAAGTGCACTATCTCACAGTCAAAAGATCGCAAGAAGCATTGGTTTGTATCTTTTGTAGGTCTGCGTGGAGTGAATTTGTTTTCCAGCAACGGAATGACCAGCTTTATGAAGAATATTTTTAAAACACAAAATTGAGGCAGTTAGTAATATTTTAGATATGGGCTGTCGCGGACTTTATTACTAAACATTTTATCAGTTAGGTATACGAAAAAAATATATATACGTTACATTTAGATTCGAGGCAGCGTATCGAGAAAAGTAACAACAACAGTAAAAAAATGTTTAAGGGCGCGCTACACCGCTTAAAAAGAAGAAGATTGAGAGATACGACAATGCGAACGTGAGAGCGAGCGCGCTAACATTAAAAACCATAAAATTCATGCCAAAATTGTGAAAATGTTTAATAAAAGACGACTCGTTTGAAAAAGAGCAAAAATCTCGTAGGGGATGTGTCAAGTATCATTTAAAGAAACATTATGATTTTTTTCATACATATAACTTGTAAAATAATTTTTGGAGCATACGTTGCGATTCAAATAATTACCGTTTCGGGGTGGGGAATGTATAGATACTATCTTAAAGAATAACATATATTTTTTTAAGAGCTTAAAAACTTCAAAAGTTTAAGGAAAACGTGTCAGAAATCGGTAGAAATTGGCAGAGCGGCCCGTTAATTTCTTTCTAGCAAAACAACTACGTCACTCAAGAGATGCGGTGGAATTCGATGGGTAGTTCGTATTATGAAATTACTCATAGGTGGTGTTACTTTTGCATTGAAATAAAGTGTGGGAGGGCTAATCTATGATTATTATATTACTGTTGTATAATTTTTGTTCACAAGCACAGTTCAAAAGTTTCGCGAAAAGTGAGATGGGAGAGATAAAGAAGAGAGTAGAGATGGCGGTGTAATATTCGTTTTTTAAAGTTACCATTAAAGTGCTCCCTGTGATTAATTTATTTTATTTAAACGTCTAAAGGGCTTTTACATATAATGCAATTTAAATAAATCCTAGTGTGTTTTTGGCATAAAGTTGCCTAATGTCCAAAACATAGATTCTCGTAAAGATTTCACCCAAACTGCTTACGATCGGTAGTTTTAGAATAATCTGTATAATTAGTTTCTGAGTTAAAAACAGGATTTGATCTTGTTTTTAACTCAGAGCCTTTGATCCTCCCCAGGCTATTATACCGTACTTGGAATAAAAGCACATACCTATTATTATTGTTATAAATCCCACGTTCCTAATGCATTACCTTCTCCCTGACCAAGAAAAATCTTAAAGACTATATTTTCGAAATAGAAAATGCATTTCTGCAGTCCATTGTCCATGTTTTCTCTGTGATGGGCTATTTTCTACTGGCTTGTCAATGTATTTTATTTACGTATGTTCATAACAAAATTGTTATTCGCTAGACTTGACATGCAATATTTTTCTCTGCTTATTTATAAATAGATTATTTCGTAATGCGATGTACGTACATTGTTCATATATACATTAGGGTGTGTCAATTATTTCAACTTTTAAATTCAGAAACGCCTGGTATCTCAAAAAAAAATGAGAACTGCATATAATTTTGATTTTTTTAAAAATGGTTATTAGCTCGTTAAAATGCATTGAAAATAAAAAAAAAACATCTGAAACGTTTATTTTTAAATTATGGCAAATAATATTTTTTCACAATAATTACTGTTGTCATAACATGTTATCATTCAATTTTGAGCATTGTTTTATTGGTTGTATTTTCTCATTTTTTTTCGTCATTTTTTATTGGTTGTATTTTCTTCAAACATTTTGGTGTATTACTAATCCACCATCGTGATGGCACCCCCAATTAGGGTATGTTGTGAGGCTGAAGGTAAGTGGGGGAGGGGAATGTGATTTGGAAGAGGAAGGTGACGAAGTACCTGGCTATTCAGATTTAGTCAATAAACACGGCTAAGGCCATTATTGAGCAACGTTTCAATTCTGAATGGTGGTGTTACACCAGGGCAATATTGAGAGTATCTCCCACTCCACCCACTCAAATATTCCTCATATTATTTTTAATTATTAATTTGTGACAACACAAATCAATCAAATAAAATTTATCTGCGCACGCTGGGATTTGAATCCGCGACTTCCGGATCTCTAGTCAAGAGCCTTGCCCCTGGACCACGGCGGCAGTCAGTTCCTTAAACATTGTCGGTCGTCTAACATACGAATCGTCTCCGGGGCTTTTTTCAATCTTATACAGATATCTTGAGTATTATCCCCTCCCGATGTTGTTTTTAATCTGAAATTTGAGGCTTTAATTGATTGCTTAATCGATTCATTGAAAAAAACATGAAATTTATTTTTGAAGAAACTGAAAAATACCCATTACACAAGATGAGTTTTTTAAACTTGACGTTGTTAATTAATTCCCAATAAATGCGCGTAGTTATGCATTCCCAGTTGAATTTCAGTAAAATTTATTCTCATGTCATTTATAAAACTTGTTTTTATTAATTGAAATCCTTAACATTTTTCTGAAGCATGACGTAATGTGTTCACTGTGACCTTAGAGGTGACTTAAAGTTAACTTATTTATTGAAACCACACGAGCAGGCTCCACACGAACGTTACATTTACAATAAGAAGGAGATTTTATCCAATAAAGTCCGTTTATAATAATTATGTGCCTCGGTTGACCTCCTCGCAGCAGTTATAACCCGTATAGACTAGGCTAGTATTTTAGTCGAGAAGTGAGTATTTTAGTAACTAAACTGTTCGAACACCATACATTTAGTACTTAGTTGTAGCATTTTGGCCAGTCGAGTGGCGAGTTACTCGCTGCTCGACTAATTTATTTGCCAAGTGGTGCGAACAAGCCTTTATTGCCGGCGAACGATAATTAAAACGACCTCAAAGCGGACATTTCTGAGCTACAAACTGATGTTTGAAATTTTCCAATAATCTTACAATAGTTCGAGTGGCGATTTGATAGATTCACGTAAATTTGATTGATTCCTGTTCAATGTAATATATCATTGAAGAAGAAGATAACAATAATAATCTAATTTTAAAAATATGAAAATGAACAAGACACAGAAAAATAATAAAAGATAATTGTCGCAACTGGGACTCAAACCCAGAATCTTACGTCTTACCAATATACACCTCTACCAATTGGGCCACTGCGATATATTATGAGACTGTCGTAATTGTCAACTTCATATTTCAAATTTCAGAATTAACAATATTATTATCTTCGACTAATGTTGTTTTTGTCTTGTTCATTTTCATATTTTTTAAAATTAGATTATTATTGTTATCTTCTTCTTCAATGATATATTACATTGTTGTGAATAACCTTCAAAAGTTAAAAAGAGAGTTTTTCTTATAAAAAAAAAAGATTCCTGTTCATGTTATTTGTTTGTATGTGCTTACCCAAAATGTGATTGATTTACTAATATTTGATTGATTAGTGTAAATTTGAATTATTGGCCCTAATTTGATTGATTCCCATTAATGTTATTGATTTGCATATGTTGACCCAAATGTGATTGATTTACTAAGATTTGATTCATTAGTGTAAATTTGATATATTGACGTGTTTTGAGATCCTCTCGGGTTTTATGTGAATAACTGTGTTAAATTACGCTCAATCGGGCTAAACGTTTGTCACCACAGGCCTAATAACTAGTAAAATCTGTTATAGTTCGCGAAATAATTTTACCTTTCTAGGAAAAAAACTTATGCTCGATTATTATTTCTTTGTTTGAAATATTCACCCACAAGAAGAACGCGGACGCGTCGTGTAATCTCAAGTGTTTAGCTATATGGTATTAGTCGTCATTGCGATACGATTTGGGTACTTTTTTTTATTTTTTAAATAAAATGGTTCAATTGTCATAACGGAACGCGTTTAAAAGTGCTCCATGAACTGTTCAGCCCACTGACGAAAACCCAGGACCACAAAAATATGAGAAATTGAGATAAGACTCTTCGAACTTAATTATTTTCATAATCTAAATATTACATGTTTATATTTTAGTCGGATATTACCTATACGCATAGGGCCTATCTACAGAACACTTAAGTTCTTGATTTACATCTCGGAGAGATACTCGCCAAAGAAATTGATATTTTTTGCTTTCAGATTTGACGTGTTTTTTGTTATTTACGAGTAGAATTCACAATTTTATAATTCTTAAGCACAATTCTTATTATAACCTATTATCTAATTAACCATCCGATAGCAAGCAGTCTCACACCAATAAAATAATGTCATACTCAGAGAATCGTTTATATATTTTATTGTCAGTCGGTTTTTATTCATTACTCATTAACTCATTACATTTCAGACGAATGTCCTCGTTCGTGCATCAATTTTGTGTTTGAATAAGATATTTTAAATATTTGGTTGGGTTTTATTTTATTTGGATAGAAATATCTAAATAAAATGAAATCTAACCAACGGATGCTATGTCAGAAGCCGTTTCAACTAGGAAAAAAGAATGTGTGGGGTGGGGTTGCGTGCCGAGACGAAGTGATGTGATTACCCATCTGAGGGAGGATTGGTAGGCGGGATTCAGAAGGAGACCAGAGGAGCCAAGCTTGTGCGGTAATGAGAGATAAGAGGATTCAAGTAGATCCAAGAAGGGGGAATACAACAAGGCAATCCAAGAAGAGGGAATAAGATGCAAGAAGAACCATGTCGAGCCAAGAAGAGATAAGAAGAAAATACATTATATGAGAAGACACAATACGAGCCAAGAAGAGACTGTAAGAGTCTAGAAGAGACAAGAAAAGCCACCAATAGCCAAGAAGAGCCGTAAAGACTCGAGAATATCAAAAAAGCAAGAAGAGGCGAGAAGAGACAAGAATATTCTAGAAGAGATGAAAATATTCAAGAAGAAGCAGGAAGAGACGGGACGAGCCTAAGATGGGCTTGTGGATCCAAGAAGAGACGGGTAGGTCTAAGAAGAGGAAATAAGATACAAGAACAAGCAAGAAGAGCTGAGAGAAGAGGCAAGAAGAGACAAGACGTGCCTAGGAGACGCGAGAAGTTCCAAGAAGAGCTAAGAAGAGACAAAAAGAAGCAACAAGAAAAGCCGAGAAGAGGCAAGAAGAAGCAAGGCATAAAGAAAGGGACAAAAGAAAATCAGGAATATTGTATAAATTCCAATATTGGCTTATTATGTTGCCATGTATACCGGTCGATTATACTCCAACTTCTTTCCTATCCTCAGAGCACGTGTTCCTAGACCTAACAAATCAGTGCCCGCTGGTGTACCGGTCTTACCGGGACAGCATTGCTCCTGGCTGGGATGGTATAATCATATCGTATCGCCAATTTGATTGATAGACGTCAATAGTATTGACGTAATATTGATGGATTGGATGTAAATTTGATTGATTGTCATAAATTTGATTGGTGTACGCCAATTTGATTTACTGTCATCAATTTGATTTATTAGTTGGCGTAAATTTAATTGTTTCACTTAAATGTGTTGGATTGGCATAAATTTGATTGATTCATGTAAATCGGTTGATTCGTGTACATTTATTTGATTGATTTGCGTACCTACTTAAATATATGATTGATTTCTTCAGTATAAATTATTTTCTTTATGTCTTATCTTGAATGGCTTATTAACTGACAGTCCCCTCTGTGTTACCCACTTGATCATGATCAGTGGTGTCCTGCAATCTTACAATAGGTCCACACCACATATTATTCATAGACTTGAGAATCAGGGAGAGGGGTAATAACCATCTGTAGCGGGGCGGAGAGAGATGAGTTGACGGTAACGATATGTGATTCGTTAATCCTTCAATACGACATTATATAGGCATCACGCATTATAATATCACCATTTAGCTCTTAAAAGTAAAATCTGCTTTTGAATGAATAGACCTTTTTACATGGGAGCGCGAATTGTTCGCCCGGTTTGAACAAACTTGTGTAATCCATATAAAATGAAGAAAGGTTCGCTTGTTTTGAGAGTCGAATATTTTGTTACCGTGTTAAGTTAAGACACTTTTACAAATGTTTCATAATTTACTTATCACAGTAAACTGCAACGTGCACACGACGGGACCGCGAATTTCGCTTCATGTCTAAAACTGATCATATTATATGATGTGAATAAGCTTAAAATAATGACAAATAATGCCTGCATATGGAAGATAATACGACAATTAGGTTTACACTCTTTTTCACTTCTACTTTTACATGTTTTAATAGCACAAGTTACCATTTTTGCCGTGTTATTTCGTAAAATGTACCGATAAGAGCTCGACGCTAGTCCGCACAAGAATGATGACGTCACATTTTCTAGATTCACGCGTACCTATACGCCAGCCCGGCCGGTTCCATGGAACCCAGAATTAAGGAGGGGGAAATAATACGCTTTTATCACTTAGGGCAGGTCTATACATATTCATATGTCTATGGTCCACACATATTTTCATATTATGGCCACCAGAGTGACCAGTCCATCGACGTTTTTGGGATCAACAAAATCGTACGATGTTTTCACGCTCAGTTGGATTTTCGGGTTCACGGTTAATTTAATTTTCATTTTTCAGTCTTGGATAAACTTATATAATTTATTTTTTGCCTTACCATACGTTAGAATTGTTCCCCATGCGAAGAATGACGCAAAATAGTATAGGTGTCAGGTGCTGTTACTCAATCCAACACACTTATGAAAATAATAAGTAGTACACCAGTAGCGGACCAGGTTTAAAAAAAATATTTTCGTGTTTTCCGGAACAAGATTTTTTAATTATTTTTTATTAACATTCATGACTGTATAATTTCTGGGGTCTTTCGGTTATTTTTTTTTATTACGTTTACAAATAAATATTTTAAAAAATAAAACTTATATCTTTACGCTTCTTTGTAATGTTCATTTTGAAACAATATTAATAACAAAAAATAGGTGAATTATTTTCCCATTTAATAGTCTGGTAGGTTAACATGTTGTTCTTGTATTGTTTTGTATTAATTATACTTATATAATACACTTACATAGTTAGTTTTTAGTTTTTCATGCATTTAAAATTAAACCCGGACCTAAAAGTGGTGCGTAAAAAAATATTAAAAATTAATATATATATATCACTATCAATATTAATATCAGATTTGTCAAAAAATGTGCATATAAAAATGCAAAAATCAGTAATTTTAAATACATGTACGAAAGATTTTTTAAATATTTAAATTGAGCGATCAGTAGGATTTATCGGTCAAATTAGGAGTTCCACCGAGCTGACCCCTCTGATATGAAAATATCTGGAGGCGGTGAATTATTTTCCCATTTAATAGTCTGGTAGGTTAACATGTTGTTCTTGTATTAATTATACTTATATAAAATACACTAGCATAACGTGGATTTACTAGATGATCATTTTTATGGAAAAGTGTGTGAAAGGGTTTAGTTTTTTCCTATGGGGATAACTAAACTCGGACCTGATAGTCTGGTGCGTAAATAAAAAAAATAAAGAATATGTAAAGTCTAAGAAAATAAAAAGGTTCTACATTTTGCGACCGAAACTCAAACCTGTGACTTCTCCTCTATAGTAAATTTGAATGTTTCCGAATATGTCTTGGCTATGCCCGGAATGAAGTGCAATTTTCGGAATATTTTATGTTATCAGCTTTTTACACCACACTCCTAATAATATTTTACTCCACACTCCCATATGAATGATATGTTTAGCCACTTTTTTGTAGAAAAAAAATATTTTCAAGGGCGCTGTAATAAAATGTAATATAAAATTTGTTATTTTTGTTCTGAAAATCAGGATTGTCATGGCACGACTCTGGTAGAAACATTATAAACACACACACACACACACACACACATACTGAGATGATAAATCATTATTACCATTAAATAATACTACGTGTGATCTAGATTCGCAGCAAAACCTATTCATTAGCATTGCGTTTTATTATGTCAGCATACAGTACTGTGTGAGAAGACTTGTGATAATTGCTTTTCTTATGTGTGTTGTGCTTGTTCATGCTCTCGCAAAAATTTTGTATTGTATTTAGTATTTATATTTTGTAAAAATGCTTTGCGATACGTTTTGTTGACAATGATTTCGAACGAAATTACTCGTACATCTGAACATAAAGACGGAGTTGTGCATTTCGATAAGTTATGAAAGGCAATTTTTGGTACGTTCTGGTGTACTACAGGGCTCCAATTTAAATCCGCTTCAATTTTTGTACGCATTTATAAACATTTTATAAGTCATTTTTTCAATCAAGAAGATTTGTTTTCGCTGTTAACTTGAAGCTATTCACAGAAATACATATTTTGTAAGTTTCTATTGTAGTTAGAGGTGCTAAATGTCTCAATTCGATATTTATTTTGACCTCGTCTCAGTGTATTGGTTATTTTGAATCAACACGATGATAAATAATACATGCTCAGCACGCTGGAGAATCTTTTCAAAGTTGTCTGCCCGTGGGAGTGTTTGGCTGTATACTACCGACTACCGAACATTTTCTGTATTTTTCTGTATTTTCTGGTTTTGAATATACCCTATTGCTTTATTTATCTGCCACTTTAACTGCTATCAAAGTATTTATATTTCCAGCTCTATTTCTTATTTATTTATTTTATACACTTTACAAATATAAGACAAAAAGTCCCGATAAACTACTTTTTAGCAGTTTGTCTAACGGGTTCTTTACATTAAAGATCTTATTATAGTAATTTGATAGTTAAATTTTTACAATTATAGATATGAAATAAAATTAAACTTTTTACAGAAATATAGATAAAAGAAACATTATGAAAACATAAATAACAATTTTAAAGTCTTTAGAATAATATGTCATTGTTAGCTAATACAAATTAATTCTTCAGTAAATTCACCAATTGTTCGTTTTGGGCACAGTTTTTAATTTCAGCAGGTAACATATTTAAACAACTGGTAATCATGTAATGTAACGTTCTTTGTCCATATTTATTTGTATGCTTAGGTACAATTAGTCCTTTATTAAAGTTAAAACGAGTATTATGGTTGTTTTCCAGTCTGTTTATATATATATATATAAAGGGTTATTTATTTGCTGAAATATAATTTTGTACCACAGAATTGCTCTCACTGAAAGAATTTTGAGACTCTGATAAAAATATGGAATATTAAGCCTTTCTTTGTGTACATTTTTTTCAGCTAATAATTTAACTAATGAATTATGCACTGATTGAACATGGTCTATATTTGTTTTACAAGAAAATCCCCAAGCTGTTATTCCATACCTTATAACAGATTCAGCTAGAGATAAATAAATAATTCGAAGTGTGCAGATAGGAACAATTTTTTTAGTTTATACACTCTGCTTACAATTGATCTTAGTCGTGCACAAACTTTGTTTATTGGTTTATCCCACATGAAAAAGCAATCAATAATAACACCTATTAATTAAAAGAATCCTCCTACCTTCTTAGGAAACATGATTTTTAAAGTTGGATGAAGTCTGTTTCAGGCATTTGGTGCATTACCTGTCGGTAAATATTTAATTAATGAATATTTATTATTGTTCTAGGTATAATTAATTTGTAAATATTTATTATTGTTCTAGGTGTGACCTACAACGCCCAACATGGGGAGAATAGGCGGGTCTCTAGATCGGCTGGCGGTGTTACTGGTACTGCTGGTCCTCTCGGCTCATTACACGGAGCAGTACGGATCCGGGGCACCTCCCAAGGTATTATTATAAATATATATTTTTCTTATTTTATATTTTATTTTGTGTGGTTTACAAAGCGTTCGTAAAACACAGCTTTTTAATTATTATTTCTTCCCACTCAGTCAGCTGTTCTATTTAAGATTTGTAGTGTGATAATGGCCATTTTGTTATCAGAACACTTTCATTAAGGTAGATTCGGACTGGGTCGTCGTACGTACGCATCGCTACGCCAAACAATGCTTATCAACCATACATTTTCTATGAAAATGGCCACAGACATCGCACGTCGCGATGCGTGTGGCCAATTTGATTCTAAAACATAAATTTTCATTGAAAATCTATGGTTGCTAAGTAGCCCAGATAGTGTTAGGCGTAGCGATGCATACGTACTTCGACCCAGTCTGAATCTACCATTAGCGCCTCCGCCCACTCAGGCAACTGAAAACTCTCAACTGCCAACTGTCTTTGTATGACAATGTGATGGCCCGCACACTACACAATCACACAAAACCCCGTTGTCAATGGTAAACGCAAGCGGTGACTTGCGACCATCTTGCGACCATCTTGCGACCATCTTGCGACTGTCACGGCTGATTACCCTGGGCGGCCGTTGCTAGGTTGCGAGCTGTCAGCTGATTGTTCTTCATCTATGGTTAAACAAGCTTTTTGACCAATCAAGACAGAGAAAACAGCCGGTTTTAGTTGGTTTTCAGTTGCCTCAGTGGGCGGAGCGCCTTACTTTCAAAAGTAAAGCTACGATTACAATAGACAATTTTTATAACAGTTTTTTAGTAGGTAATTAGAATTGACTTTTTTAAACTTTTTTAGGATTTTTTTCTTAGATTATCATGAATAACCACCGCCAAAGTTTCGCAGTATGAGCGTAGAACACGGTGTATGTATCCCTAGCATGGCGGGCGAAATAACACAATATGTACACTATGTATAAAATTCTTTAATAAATAAAT
Source organism: Limnephilus auricula (assembly GCA_951813805.1). Taxonomy (NCBI): domain Eukaryota; kingdom Metazoa; phylum Arthropoda; class Insecta; order Trichoptera; family Limnephilidae; genus Limnephilus; species Limnephilus auricula. Next base: position 10,253,616 of record OX638406.1, on the reverse strand, counting down.
AAATAAATATGTAAATAAGGTGTATCAGCAGGAACCCTTATTGATTGATACCTGGCCTTATTTGGAATAAAAAATTGATTTGCCATTTTGGTCTCCAGTGAATTTTTTGTTGTTGTTTTATTATAATTCTCTTGCAATTCAAACAAAAAAATCGTTAAAATATCGTCACTGGTTTTTTAAACTTTTTTAGGATTTTTTTCTTAGATTATCATGAATAACCACCGCCAAAGTTTCGCAGTATGAGCGTAGAACACGGTGTATGTATCCCTAGCATGGCGGGCGAAATAACACAATATGTACACTATGTATAAAATTCTTTAATAAATAAATATGTATATAAGGTGTATCAGCAGGAACCCTTATTGATTGATACCTGGCCTTATTTGGAATAAAAAATTGATTTGCCATTTTGGTCTCCAGTGAATTTTTTTTGTTGTTTTATTATAATTCTCTTGCAATTCAAACAAAAAAATCGTTAAAATATCGTCACTGGTCACTCAGACGAGTAAACGCCCAAACCCTCACCCCGATCCTAACTTTTTAAAATCTGCCTTTTTTTTAGGTGAAAAAGGGTCACCGAAGACCAAAGTGCCATATACATTTTTTTCAACTCAGAATAAGCTCAGAAATCACTGGTTAAAGTCTGTCGGGTACGTTCTGACACACCCTGTACATAATACACACATATAATTTTTGTTATTTTCGAACAAGAGTCCCAACTGCCTGGCGACAGTGGGACTAAGGCCTCCCCATTTTTTTTGTATGAGTACCGCACAAGAATGCCAACTGCTCCCGTCTGGAGCCAGTGAGACTATATGTTGTGAGGCTGAAGGTAGTGGGGAGGGGAAGGAGATGGGAAGAAGAAGGTGGGGAAGTACCTGGCTATTCAATATTCAGATCTGGGAATAAAGATAATTGAGCCATTTTAAGCAATATTTTTATTCTGAATGGTTGTTTTTCCCCAGGGCAATTTGAAGAGTATGCAAATATATCTTGTATCTTTTTCCAGGCGTGTGAGAAAATGCTTCCATTCCACAACAACATCCAGCCGCAGTCGAGCGTGGCCCCCTACGTGGTCCGGCCCTGGGCCCCCCAGGTACACCAAGGGGGGCGACTCAACGTCACCCTGTCCAGCCCCACCAGCGTGGCCATAGGAGGCTTCTTCCTTCAGGCCAGGAGTATACAGGTTACTATCATTCATTCGTTCTTGTCTTCTTTACCACATTTATTCATTCATTATTCTTTTCATGTATTCGTGCTTTCGTGTATTCACTCAGGTCTTCATTCTTGAATTCTTTCATTCATTAATTATTTCATAAATTCATGTCTTCATTCATTCATGTCTTCATTCATTCATGTCTTCATTCATTCATGTCTTCATTCATTCATGTCTTCATTCATTCATGTCTTCAATCATTCATGTCTTCATTCATTCATGTCTTCATTCATTCCGTTTAATTAATTAATTTGTGTATTCTTTCACGTGTGTTTTTATTATTTCATGTCTTCATTCATTTGTTTCTTCATTCATTCATAACTTCTTTCTTTCATAACTTCACTCATTCATAATTTCATTCTTTCATAACTTCACTCATTCGTAATTTCATTCATTCATAACTTAATTCATTCACAACTTCCTTAATTCATAACTTCATTCATTCATAACTTCATTCATTCATAACTTCATTCATTCATAACTTAATTCATTCATAACTTCATTCATTCATAACCAATTTATTCAGAACTTAAGTCATTCACAACTTAATTCATTCATAACTTATTCATTAATAACTTCATTCATTCATAAATGTATTCTTTCATAACTTCATTAATTCATAACTTCATTCTCTCATAACTTCATTCACTCTTAACTTCATTCTGTTTTTATTCATTCAAAACTTTATTCACTCATAACTTCATTCATTCATAACTTCGTTCATTCAGAACTTCGTTCATTCATAACTTCGTTCATTCATAACTTCGTTCATTCATAACTTCATTCATTCATAACTTAATTTATTCTGAACTTAATTCATTCATAACTTAATTCATTGTATACTTATTCATTAATAACTTCATTCATTCATAACTTCAGTCATTCATAACTTAATTCTTTCATAACTAAATTCATTTATAATTTCGTTCATTCATAACTTCATTCATTCATAACTTAATTTATTCAGAACTTAATTCATTCATAACTTATTTCATTCATAACTTATTCATTAATAACTTCATTCATTCATAACTTTATTCATTCATAACTTCGTTCATTCAGAACTTCGTTCATTCATAACTTCGTTCATTCATAACTTCATTCATTCATAACTTAATTTATTCTGAACTTAATTCATTCATAACTTAATTCATTGTATACTTATTCATTAATAACTTCATTCATTCATAACTTCAGTCATTCATAACTTAATTCTTTCATAAATAAATTCATTTATAATTTCGTTCATTCATAACTTCATTCATTCATAACTTAATTTATTCAGAACTTAATTCATTCATAACTTATTTCATTCATAACTTATTCATTAATAACTTCATTCATTCATTTTTTCATTTTATTCATTCATAACTTTATTGTCATCTTTATTATAGTTATGGTTTTGTAAAAAAAAAACACTGCGCATTGTTTAAACCGGACGAATTATCATTTAAATAGGTCGCTTGAGTGGTTTGTTTATGGGTCGCTTTAATAACTCAGGTACGGGCCATACGTCATTCCTATGTCTACCTACGTTAAATTATCGTGAAAACAAGCTTATGTGTCCAAGCGGTTAAGCAGTTGGTCGCTTAAAACGGAGTCGTACTAAACGGATATGTTGTCCTAGAAACCTAACTTGAATTTACATTGTCGTCGTTAAGCCGGTAAGCCGTTATAAGCGAAGTCGTTATATCTGTATTCTACTGTATATTTGAAAAAAAAAAACACTCGGCTGGGCCAGACTGCCCCGTTAAACAACCACCGTAGAATAAAACATGATTATAATTTTTTTTTATTTATTGAAACATTGAATTAATCTTCCAGGATAACAGCAAGATCCTAGGAACATGGACAACCTTACCTGCCGGACTCTCGAAGACAACCCAGTGCAACGCAGAGGGCGATTCTGCCACACATACTTCCCCTTCCCCCAAATCTAACCTGGTGTTCACATGGACAGCTCCGTCAGATTTCCTGGGGGCTGTCATCATCAGGTCAGTCCTAAATTTTGATTATGATATGTTTGAGATTCATAAAACAGTTATACACTAACAGAGAACATTACAAATTTAGAACACATTTTGTTAACAAAATGTGGTAGCAAATGGTAGAAGTAAGTAAATAACTTTTTTTATTTTTTTTACATTAGCTCCTAACAGGAGGCCCTGAGTAAAATAATTTCCCTCAGGGCCTTCCCTTTTCCATCTTTAGGGAAGCTGTGTGGAGGGTGTTTTTAAGGAAAGGAAGAAAGAGGAAGTTCTGGGAAGGAAAAGGGTATAAAGGTTGGGTAGGCATCTGGGGTTCAGTGTGTCCAGATCTCCGCCGCCAAAACCTAGACAAACCTCACCCCATAAACCCGGGCACCCCTGCTAAGTCACCAAACGTAGCGAACCACTTATGGCAGAGGTGTTGGTTATCCAATAAATGGTTCCCGGGGCGGCAGTACCCATTCCTGCCTCCCAATTTAACTTTTGTATACATATAAGATAAATATTAAAGACAACAATATCAAATGAACTGACTTGTTATGTGTTGTGTTAGTGCTTCCGCTCACCAGCAACTGAAAAAAAAAACATTTTTCAACTCAACTCATTATCCTGTGAATGTCGATGTGATGGCCCCCACACTACACAATTTCTAGAAAACCCGTTTTCAATGGCAACGCAAGCAGTGACTCGCAACTCGCCATGCTAGTTGCCGTGGCCGGCTGTTGCCAGTTTGCCCGGTTGCCATGGTTGCGCCAGTTTTGTTGTCAGTTTTCTAGTTTTTTTTTGTTTGTTTTTTAGTCGCCAGCACCAATTTGACAGTGACAGATGACTGCGATGCCAGCTGATTGTTCTTTATCTATGGTTAAACAAGCTGAGATAATTACTGAAATCGTAAAATTGAGCCAGCCAGTTTTAGTTTGGTTTCAGTTTCTCCTGTGAGCGGAGCACCTTGTAATCAGCACTTTTGTCATTACCGTGGTGACCCGCGGAAATGGCACGGCAACGGTAACGGCTTAACGGTAAAAGGCAAGAAAATGATAACTTTTTTACATCTCCGTCACTCATATTAAATAAATGAGATGGCATTTCGTTTCCGCAGGTCGTCACGTTAATAATAAAGTGCTCATTGGTTGAACTTGAAAGCTTGATAGGAAATAGAGTAAGTACAAAAAGGTCATTAGGGAAGTTTTTCATTTTGTGACATGCGTCAAAAGATAAGTTGTGATGTAAGTGTAAGTGATGTTGAAAATGTCAATGTTCAATGCAGCAATTAGAAGAAGTAAATAGAACATCGTTAAGCAGTTGAGTCTCTCTGTTGATTGGCGTGTTATGATAAGCAGAAGTCCTTGCGTTTAGAGTACAAAACGTAAATTCAATGGTTGAATTTGGCAACCACCTATGGTCAGGAGCCTCAAAATACCTTAAAACAACATTTGAAACGGGCGGTCCGTTTGAAAGATTTACCTATCTCAACAAACAGACAAGCACATGCGTTGGGTGGGAATGATGTCCTGGTTCTACTGGTATTCTATGGAAAATGCTCCGAGGAACTAGCATCATTGATCCCTTCGGCACCGGTGTATTGTCGGGAAACAGTCGACATTTGTTACATTTTTACGACTCATTCTCGACCCCAAACGGCATCCCCAAAGACAACATAGGCCCTGGCTTAAATTATCTAACATTTACAATCATAACTTTTTTCTTCCAGAGCGACAGTAGCGGAGAACTATGCCCAGTTCTGGGGCGGCATCGACTCCACCCTCGTGGAGGTGGTAACGCTTGAGACCGAGATCACGTCCACACCACTCCCGGACACGACACCCACCATGCAACCTGCCAGAACCGAACCTACCTTCATTAGGTCTACAGTTGCCGCACCGGTAAGCTGAATTCAATACAAGTAATCTTTTTCTCAGTCGTTTCCTTATTTTTGAGAAATGTGACTCCATCTGGAATATCTCTGGTGGACAATGCTTCTCCACTCGTATTCCTGCACTGTGAAAAATGTGATTATTGTGAAACTGCGACCTTCAATGCTGGATAGCATAAATTGATTAGGAAAAAATTCGGTACTTGGGAAGCACTCCGAAAAAATAAATTGAATTATTTTTATACTAACTTTGGGCTGGAAAATCCGAATCTGAAGGAATTAGGTTGGGGAGGTCAATATCAACTGAGTTACAGGACTTTAAAGTTTCGTACACAGGAACAAATCCGCAATGCATTTTTGACATATTGTACTGAAAAGTCAAAGTGATTCAATGATGTCAACCTCAGAAAATTGCAAAGTGTTGCCATTAAGCAATAATATGCTAGGTTTGTGTAACATGGTTTGTGATACAAAAGGATGTTCCCCCTTTATAGCGCCTGCTCACGTCAAGGCAAGAAAAACATCCCAGTTTTCAAGTAGTTAAGCGGCTACGCTAGGTTTGTGTAACATGGTTTGTGATAAAAAAGTGATTGACACATTCTATTCACATAATAACATTGATATTATTGCTTAATGGCAACACTTTGCAATTTTCTGAGGTTGGCATCATTGAATCACTTTGACTTCTTCAGTACAATATGTCAAAAATGCATTGCGGATTTGTTCCTGTGTACGAAACTTTAAAGTCCTGTAACTCAGTTGATATTGACCTCCCCAACCTAATTCCTTCAGATTCGGATTTTCCAGCCCAAAGTTAGTATAAAAATAATTCAACTTATTTTTTCGGAGTGCTTCCCAAGTACCGAACTTTACCCATTGATTATACACGCGCCTGTGTGTGTCCTTAGCACTCACCCTCCGCTTATTAAAATCAGGTCAGGAAATGTGCAGAAAAAATATCCTGGTTGAAATTGATAGCAAAAATAAATTCCTAGTGCGGCCATACTCCTGGCCCTTTTCAAGCAATAAATCAAAACCCCCATTGAGAGTCTGAGGTCTAATAACAAGAAAGTTCTAATTTCACAAAACATTAATATATATAAATGTGATAAATTTACGAGAACAATTTTTCTTTTTTCGAATGAAAGCTGATAACTTCATTTTAGGCCGTAATAAATCTTCAATTGGGCTTCAGGTTGATCATGCCTGCAAATTAAGCGGGCGACATACGCGAAGCTCACATCAAAAGATACTGCGTTATAAAGTATCTTTTCTACCGAAACACTACGTTATAAAATATTTCTTCCTACAGGCAGGAGAAGGAAAAAATCGTAAGCGGTCGAAAGAATATCATTTCTTTGTACTGGATATGTCAACTTGACAACTCCGTGCATGCTCCGTGTATTCAAAACGACCCCTTCTCCTGTTTACGGCGAAGTGGGGGGTCGCATAACTTTTCTGGTATCGCGATCGTAGCGGTCATGAAAAAAAATGCCGATTAGCAAAGATTCAAACCACGATCACAGCACATCATCTTTTTACGTGTGGCGGGTCTCTATGGGATTGTATGGTGAGCGCTATTGTGTTATAAGTATCTTTTTGATGTGAGCTGCGAGTCTGTCGCTACCTTTATATTCAAATGTCTGTCATTTTTTTAATTATTTGTTACAGGGAAATAATCATCATAAGGTAATTAATTGTATTAATTAAAAGCAAAGTGTTTTATTGAGTGAATAGATCTGATTGTATGTGTATATTATTGTGTAATTAAGTTTTTGCACTTGGTTTTATAAAGTTTCATGCTCTATACTTGCAATATGATGCACATACGTTGGCAGTCAGCAATCTAGATTTGGAGCAAGTGAGTTAGCTGTAGAACTACAGTACATCTTTTTTTACATTAAATTTATGTAGGTAATTATTATTATTTGAAACAGTTATGAATTTTTTTATATAAAAGCAATACAACAAGCACATGATAAATAGTCACTAAAAACTTGCAGTTTCATTTTTGATTGCCTCAAAGCCCGGGTTGCTGGCAATTTAAATTTAAAAAAAATCGCGGTCAATAACTCGAGCAATGTAGATTTCCGGTGTTCAGCTTTCGATTCGGCCATTCGATTTAATTATATTATACTTTCAAATAATATTAATACGGAAATATATATAAGCTTCTTACTGACGATTAAAGAGTGGAATGGAATTTCCAGAGAGGAAACTGGAACTCCCAGGTGTAAAACTGAAACGGCTATAGCCGTGTTTGGTGACCAGATCTGAATAGCCAGGTACTTCCTTACCCTCCTCTTCCCCATCTCCTTCCCCTCCCCACTACCTTCAGCCTCATGACAAACTCCATTTGGGTACGCCATAGTCTCACTGGCTCCAGATGGGAGCAGTTGGGACTCTTGTGCGGTATTCATATAAAAAAATATATGAAAAAAAGCCAATGAATCCATCTACAATTCCAATGAATTGTGATGAATTCACCCATACTATGTTGTTTATGCCATACTTACGATTAAAGAGTGGAATGGAATTCCCAGAGAGGAAACTGGAACTCCCAGGTGTAAAACTGAAACGGCTTTAGCCGTGTTTGGTGACCAGATCTGAATAGCCAGGTACTTCCTTACCCTCCTCTTCCCCATCTCCTTCCCCTCCCCACTACCTTCAGCCTCATGAAAAACTCCATTTGGGTACGCCATAGTCTCACTGGCTCTAGATCGGAGCAGTTGGGCCTCTCGTGTGGTATTCATAAAAAAATAAATAAAAAAGATTTGTGATAAATTCACCCATACTATGCTGTTTATCCCATACTTAGGTTTTCTAATAATTAGAAAAAAAAAAATTAATTTTAATTTATCAAATTCACCTACCTAAATTTGGGTAGCTATCACTGGAGTGGTTGATGTCATAAACCAGACATGCTATTATTTTTTTATATTATTATGTCAGTAAATTTGTTGATTTATTATTGAAAAGGATTAAATAAAGCAAGAATTTCTTATTGTATTCATTATCGCAGAAATAATGTTGATGCTTCAGTGAAATAAACCTTTATTACAGATTGCTTTGCGCTCCCACTGGCTGTCGGTAAATGATTGACAATTAAATGCTGTATAATTAGACGCATAACATTTGTTTATTCATGCACATCATCCTCAATAGCTGCATGACATCAATGTACCCTTGATTGCATTCAATACAGGCATATAATTGATGTTTGTATGCATAGAAATCTAAATCAGGGTTGTCACAGACTGGGAAATTAAATTTAAAAAAAAAGGCATAGACATTCAAATTGATAGACCAGCCAATCGGGGAAAGTGGAAGAAATCATGTTGCGCGGAGTGCGGGAGGCGTCGCGATCGTCTCCTGTTCTACGATTTGTCAATAAAAATACAGAATTTTAAATAATAAAATCGACTACCCAACTTCTATTTATCCACTGGAGCGACAGAGCAATTAAAATATTTTTTCTCAGATCGCTAAAGGAAATTTTTCCGCCCACATTAAAAAAAATCATACCTCTGAATTTGAATATAGAGACTTACAAACTGATTATAGTCCTATGTAGCCAATGAATTCCCCTATCTTTTGTCTATTATAACATATTTATAGGATTTACAAAAAAAATATAATTATATCTTTAACCTTAAAACATTTTACAGAATCTAAAGAATATTTATTTTGTTATATTTTGAATGTACAATATATTATATAGTCGTTTTAATAAAAACTAAAAAAAATTAAAATTTGCCACATTTTGGCAACAAAGCAATCCGAGGTTGTGGAAATAGTGCCATAATGTGGCAAAAAGCGCTCCAGTGGTTATAATCAATTTCAATATACCCGCCAGAATAATAAGACATACACGCCATACAGCAGTATTCCTCACGCTTAATTACAAAACAAATGCAGCACTAATTCACCAATTAACCGTGCTCTTCATACATTCAATAATTTTGCCTAAACTCTAACATCGACATTTTCTCGGATTCGCTGCCCAAATTTAAAAGGAGCATCATGTCAATGATATAAACTGTTTTATATTATTTTTATACTTATTTTATACTTTTTTTTTATAAAAGCGCACATATCCCTTCACAGATCAACACTTCTCACACCCACAAACATACTCACACATGCACACACACCCACACACTATGCAGATCACCCGGTAATAACTAATTATACATTCCACAAATAAGACATTACAAAGAAACATTTCATAGGTACTCATCATGAAATAGTACTTAATATCTGTAAAAAAAATTATTACTGTAACCAATGTAATATTTGATACATTTTTAGATTTTCACGGCCAAAAGCGGCGTATTGCGCTACCTCCTTCTTTAGCCGACGTTTCGGACACCGTTGCAGTGTCAGGGCAGATCCAGCAGATCCGACGATGTGCAACGACTGCAACGCTGCCCGAAACGTCAGCTAAAGAAGGAGGTAGCGCAACACGGCATAACACCCCAAAAACAAACAACGAAAATGTACTGTTTGTTTATAATAAAATAAAATTAAAATGAATCTGCCAGCATACAGGCAACTCAAATTGTAACATCACTATTTAGTCCTTGAAAATAAAATCTATTTGGTTATTACTAGTCCTTTTTACAGTGGTGCCCAAATTTCTGGCTTTGTAAAAACATTAAATTCTAAATTGGGTAAACAAAAGTTTGGGCTTGTTTCCAAAATTGATTATTTTGTTAAACTATTTAGTTAGTTTTTAAATACTTCATAATAATCTCAATAACCTCACTCTTTTTTGCGTTGTTATTTATTATTCATTCAAATCCTGGGCAGAAAAATTAATGTCTTATTTTTTATATTAACTTCACACAAGAGACCATGAGGAATAACAAGATATAAATAAAAATTGTTTTTTGTACTTTGCCAGTCAAGCAATCAACCTAACTTTTAAAGAATAATAACACACATAATTTTGTTACGATAAAAAAAACTCCTTTAGTTTAATGTTCCCTTCGTAGAGCACTTTATCTGCTTCTATATAAAGCAAACTTATTATAATATTTACCAGATAATATTGCACTACATAAATATGTAATTGTACACCATATTTAGTAAATGTTATTGGCTGCTTTTATAATTCCTCCGGCAACGGTAAGGCGAAGGCAACAGCTTGCAGCATCTCATTTCTTTAATAAGAGTGAGGGAGTGCCAGAAAATGATTACGTTTTTCCTTTGTCACACTATTTTTTGGTGTGTACGAAGAGCTGCAGCATTATTGTGATAATGAACATACGTTTATTGCCTTTTTTTTGCTGTTGCCGTGTAGTAATCGTGGGAATCATAAAACCGCCCAAAGGCTTCAAATTTTGTAGTTGCATTGCATCCTGCCAAAATGGGCCTTGCAACATTAGCATAAAGCCAATTTCATTTCATAGAAGTTATCTACAACACAATCATTCCAATTGGCTAGCCATATGTTAATTGAACTTCTTAATCCTAAAGAATGAACATGGTCGAGTGGGTAAATCCTCCCATCGTCCAGGCATAGCGAGTTCAACCATCTGTTTTATAGTAGGATGAATTTAAATATTTTTTAAGTTATTTGTAACTTGAGAATGTTTATCTAAGAGTATGGATGTTAGAGAGACGGCATGTGAAGTGTGCCCGCGCGCTCCAAGTGTGCCTTTTCGAGAATTTTATCCAAACGACTGACATTGGCTACTGGTTTTTGGCCGTTTAATACGTTCTGACATTTTTACGACAGCAGCCATTTTACATGGTGACAGCCAATGTCAGCCGTGTGGGTAGAATTCTCGAAAAGGCACACTTGGAGCGCGCGGGCACACTTCACATGCCGTCTCTCTAATATCCATACTCTTAGATGTTTATCTTTCTTTTGTAAAAAAAAAAAAACAAATATATTACCTGTGACAATATCTCAGTTTCACAAGAAATATATTACCTGTGACAATATCTCACAACAATAACAACAACTTCTTCTTCTTCTTCTTCTTCTTCTTCCCCTTGTCCTATTCGGGTCGGGGACCCACTGCATCGACAAGGCTCCTCCATACGTCCCTGTCTTGCGCCGATTGATCGGCCTCCGTCCATGGCAGATCCATCCTCTCCTCGCACAGTTTTTGGACTTGCCTCGCCCAACTGTGTCTGGGGCGGCCTACTGGACGTCTACCCTCTGGAATGGCACTCAGTATTTTCTTCGGAATTCGGTCATCAGACATTCTTAGTACATGTCCAAGCCACCTCAGTTGCGATTTTTCTACGAAGAGTAGCAGTGGTTCAATGTTTAGATCATCTCGGATCGTAGAATTTCTTATATGATCCCATTTCGTAACCGCTGCCACTCCTCTCAAGTACCTCATTTCGGCAGCTTGGACTCTAGAGCGTGTTTGTTCGTTTAGCATCCATATCTGGTGGCCGTAAGTGAGCGTCGGGCGGTATACCGTTTTAAACACTGCCATCTTTGTCTTGATGCTGAGCTCGGCTTTTCTTATCACTGAGCTGTAGAGAGGACATAGCACACTGCTTGCCGCACTAATTATTCGATCAATCTCTCCGTCTTGCCGACCGTCGCTGGAGAATTCGACCCCAAGGTATTTGAACCTGTCCACCTGGTTCAGCTGAGTCCCATTAGCGAGTATGTTGCACTGAGTTTGGTCCCTTCCTATAACCATCACCTCTGTTTTGGAGGTACTCATCTTCATTCCCGCCGCCATGCACTCTTCGCTGAATCGGTTGATCCACTCTTGTAATCCTTCCTGTGATGTCGTCAGTCTCGCGATGTCGTCAGCAAATAGTAGGGAGCTGATTCTAGTATTGCCTACCAGTGCTGCATCCGGTGTTTGGCTGTTTCGGCTGATTCGGTCCATGAATATAGTGAAGAGGATTGGCGACATAGGGCATCCTTGTCTGAGGCCGATTTCCACTTCAAATTCTTCCGAAACTTTACCGTTTATCCGGACCCTACTGCTACTATGTTCGTATAGAGATGCTATGCCTTTTAGTAGGTTGCCTTCAACTCCGTACTCTTTAAGCACCTCCCAAAGTAGTTGGCGCGGTACTAAGTCGTATGCCTTCTCTAAATCTATAAATCCAATATATGATGGCTTACCGTATTCCCAACATTTTTGTATGGTCACTTGTAGTGTGAAGAGCTGATCCGTAGTGCCTCTACCTTGTCTGAAGCCGCACTGTTCTTCTTGGATCTTGTTCTCTGTCACTCTTCGACATCTTTTTTCCAGGATTCTAGCGTAAACTTTTCCTGGTTGACTAAGAAGTGTTATTCCTCGGTAGTTGGAGCACAGTTTCTGGTCCCCTTTCTTAAATATTGGGACTATAATTCCTGTCCTCCAGGCTTTAGGGGTCTTACTTGTTCTCCAAGCTACTGAGAAAACTCGCGTTAACCACCTGAGGCCTTGGTTGCCCATAGCTTTTAACATTTCTGGCCTTATTTCATCTACTCCGGCTGCTTTTCCCCTTTTAAGGGACTTAATTGCCAGTATTACTTCTTCTAACAAAATTTCGCCTTCTTCGTCTGTTTCATTGCTATTTAGCTTTTCTTGGGTCCCTGTCTGGGGGGCGTTCAGTAGCTTCTCAAAGTATTCTTTCCATCTACTGAGAATTTCATTTTCCTCCCTCAACAGGTTCCCTGCCTCATCTTTAATACACCTGGTCTCGATTGCGTCTCCCTTACGAAGTCGACGTATTGTTTGCCAGAAAATTTTATTTGCCGTGTGGTAGTTTTCTTCTAATTTGGATCCAAACTCTTCCCAGGCTCTTTTTTTGGATTCCTTGACCATTTTATTGGCAACCGTTTTTTTTTCTGAGAATAACAACAACAACAAATATATTACCTGGGACAATATCTCAGGTTCGCAACAAATATATTACCTGGGACAATATCTCAGCTTCACAACAAATATATTACATGTGACGATATCTCAGCTTCACAATCCTGTAGTTCAATAATATATATTAACATTTAAATTTTCTTGTATACACCACCTGTCTAAATTTCGATGGGTCCTTATATCTATTAATTTGCATCTTTCTCTAAATTATCAGGTGTGATTTTGATAGTAAAGTGATTAACAATTTTGTTGTTTTTGCAGGTGAAGAACGATCCTTTCTATGAGGGATGTGGATCTATTAAGCTGTGCTTTGGTTCAACTGCCACTTGCTTGGCCAACCAGAACTGTGTCGCTGCTGTATCTGTCTTAGTGCAAGGTTAACTATTTTTTATAATATGAATTACTTAATACTTCCATGAACTTGTTGAAAGCTAGCATATGAAAAATAAATTTTTTCAATACGACGTAAAATATTTGACAGTTCTCACCTTTCTTACGAATTCAATTTTTATAACATTTCTTTTGTGATATATTACAAAAATACATAAACATAATGTAGATAAAACGAACTTCCTAATAATCACTCAAAACCATGCTTTCCACAATGGATTTATATAAAAAACAATGAATAAATATAGACTTCAAATATGACAGCGTTCATATTATCTAGCGGCAACCATTTTGTCCGCCATCTTTGGTGCCCGGCGCATCATTGGCAATTAATTTGAATTTTTCATAGTGGCTAAATGCTACCCAGTATTTTGTTATGTCGAGAATGGCCCAAGCGATTCTGATCTTGTTCTTCATACAATTTCTTTATACATAAGGGGCAAAATCGCTTCAAAAATCCGAACCCGCCGGGGGGACTGCGGTTCGCAAGAGGTTAAAGTGTAAACATACGGTTTCTGGTGCACTCCATGATCATGGAATGGTACCGTTTTGCACTTCTCAGGTTATTCCCAAACACTGACGATTTACAAACCAGCATTCCCAACCTAACCTAACTCTTATGTCTCTTAGCTTCCAATAGTAAGACAACTTGAAATGTGTTGGGTATCTTCTAAATAAGTTAAAGATTCGAATGATTACTAGTTTTTTTATCTAGTTATCGTGAATATTTACAATGAACACTGGACATGCGTCCTTATTAAAACTACACTCTAAATCTGACGTATTGACAGATGTCTTTGTGTGAACTTAAATAGATCAGTGTCCTAGGCCATTCCTCTGACCACCCGGTCTATTGCAAAACTTCTGTGGGTTGGTCAGGCCGTGCACATTCAACTTGCCATTTCTTGCCATGTATTTTTAAAACCTACAAAATAATATTTTCTAACTTGTTATTGTTTTTAATGTTAATATTTATTTGTGTATTTTTTTTAACTTATTTTTTTAATTATATTTAACATTTTAATAAAATAGTATTATTTATAATTCTTAAATACTATTTTTACTTACTGTTTTTACTTACATTTTGTGAATATTTAAGATAGATATTTAATTTTTTTAAATAAATAAAATATTTCATGATGCTATTGGTCACTAGCTGTAAGTACCATCGTCATATACTTTGCTGATGGTATTGAGGCATGCAATTCGTTGGAGACATAGGTAGTCAATCGCGCAGTGGCGCCACCACCGCATCACCTTACATATATTGAATAATATTTAATTTTCCCCTGTTTTGAAATCATTTTCAATCATCTAACATAAAGATAAATAATTGAGACTTTTCGTCGAAGAGTAGCAGGGGTTCCATTTTTAGCCTCAGATCATCAAGCTTCTTATTTAATCCCATTTGGCAACTCAATCAACTACATTCTGCCTTTTAATATTTACATATATATTATTTATTTTATATTAGGTGACATCTACACATTTGAATTGAAGGGAACCGACAGCCCGGGATACGTAGCAGCCGGTCTTTCTGGAGATAAAAACATGGTAAGCAAACACATTTAATTATGCAAATACATAATATACAGGAATATTCCCCAACCTAATATTTCCCAAAATCGGGAATTTTTTATTTATTTTGAAAGTTATTCTGAATGAGGTTGTCTTTTTTGAAGAAAATGTATAATATTGAGTTGATGACGAAGATGACGATGTAGTAACGGAATGTATAAGAAATGTCCTAAAACAAGAATAATTATCCTTGTGACTGGTAAAATGGTCAGCTCTAGCAAGCAAGATGACAAGATAGTAACTGAGTGTAAAAGTAATGTCCTAAAACAAAAATATTTACTCCTTGTGACTGGTAAAATGATCAGTTCTAGCAAGCAAGATGACGATATAGTAACTGAGTGTAAAAGTAATGTCCTAAAACAAGAATATTTACTCCTTGTGACGGGTAAAATGATCAGTTCTAGCAAGCAAGATGACGATATAGTAACTGAGTGTAAAAGTAATGTCCTAAAACAAAAATATTTACTCCTTGTGACGGGTAAAATGATCAGTTCTAGCAAGCAAGATGACGATATAGTAACTGAGTGTAAAAGTAATGTCCTAAAACAAAAATATTTACTCCTTGTGACTGGTAAAATGATCAGTTCTAGCAAGCAAGATGACGATATAGTAACTGAGTGTAAAAGTAATGTCCTAAAACAAGAATATTTACTCCTTGTGACGGGTAAAATGATCAGTTCTAGCAAGCAAGATGACGATATAGTAACTGAGTGTAAAAGTAATGTCCTAAAACAAAAATATTTACTCCTTGTGACGGGTAAAATGATCAGTTCTAGCAAGCAAGATGACGATATAGTAACTGAGTGTAAAAGTAATGTCCTAAAACAAAAATATTTACTCCTTGTGACGGGTAAAATGATCAGTTCTAGCAAGCTAGATGACGATATAGTAACTGAGTGTAAAAGTAATGTCCTAAAACAAAAATATTTACTCCTTGTGACGGGTAAAATGATCAGTTCTAGCAAGCAAGATGACGATATAGTAACTGAGTGTAAAAGTAATGTCCTAAAACAAGAATATTTACTCCTTGTGACGGGTAAAATGATCAGTTCTAGCAAGCAAGATGACGATATAGTAACTGAGTGTAAAAGTAATGTCCTAAAACAAGAATATTTACTCCTTGTGACGGGTAAAATGATCAGTTCTAGCAAGCAAGATGACGATATAGTAACTGAGTGTAAAAGTAATGTCCTAAAACAAAAATATTTACTCCTTGTGACGGGTAAAATGATCAGTTCTAGCAAGCAAGATGACGATATAGTAACTGAGTGTAAAAGTAATGTCCTAAAACAAGAATATTTACTCCTTGTGACGGGTAAAATGATCAGTTCTAGCAAGCAAGATGACGATATAGTAACTGAGTGTAAAAGTAATGTCCTAAAACAAGAATATTTACTCCTTGTGACGGGTAAAATGATCAGTTCTAGCAAGCAAGATGACGATATAGTAACTGAGTGTAAAAGTAATGTCCTAAAACAAAAATATTTACTCCTTGTGACGGGTAAAATGATCAGTTCTAGCAAGCTAGATGACGATATAGTAACTGAGTGTAAAAGTAATGTCCTAAAACAAAAATATTTACTCCTTGTGACGGGTAAAATGATCAGTTCTAGCAAGCAAGATGACGATATAGTAACTGAGTGTAAAAGTAATGTCCTAAAACAAGAATATTTACTCCTTGTGACGGGTAAAATGATCAGTTCTAGCAAGCAAGATGTCGATATAGTAACTGAGTGTAAAAGTAATGTCCTAAAACAAGAATATTTACTCCTTGTGACTGGTAAAATGGTCAGCTCTAGCAAGCTAGATGACAATATAGTAACTGAGTGTGTAAGAGTAAGTATGATATTGGTACTCGGGTCTAGGCACGGCGCGGACTACTGAAATTGACATACAAATACTGTCAAATTGAGCTTGATTCAGCTAGTAAAAATATCGGCAGATTACAGTACTTGTCGAATAACCGAGCTGCGACTTACTTTTTTTTTTTTTTTTTTTTTATTAATAATTTTTTTGTTACATACAAGTTACAATAAAAGTTTTATTTTATTTTTATAAACAGTAAAAAGAGAGAGCAATGTAGTTGTGTAGACAAAAGATTTAAAAAAAAATAGACTTAAAAAACAGAAAAATATAAAAAAAAGTACATGTACATATGTATGCTTGTATATGTATATATTTATATCTATACATAGTGCATTAGACGCTATATACCAACATACACACACACACACACACACACACACACAAACACATATACATATATTTAATATAAACGTAATATAATAAATAGTATGCATAAATGTACAATACCAAAAAAATTCCACATAGGCATCGCCAGTTTGTGGGTATACTTGTGTTTCTTTAAAGCAGTTTAGTTAAATTTACTCTATACATGTATATTTGTTATTATATATTACTGTTGATCATTTAATTTGTTAAACATAATCATTTAAACTGATATTTGTGTTTCAGGGAGATGACAGTTCTATGGAATGTACGCAAGTTAATGGAAAAGTCACGGCTCATACATCTTGGACTTACCCTAAGGTTGACCCCTATGTATCGCGAGAGAATGTGGTAAGGATTACTATTCTATGTTCATATAGAAATATGATCTAAACCAGCGTTTCCCAACCTTTTTTAAGCTTGCGGACCGGTGAAAATAGGACGAAAATTTTGCAGACCGGTAACGCACGAATAAAAGCTTTTATTTATGTAGTATTTTGTTTATTGGTTAAAAATATTTTATTATAACACATATAGAAATAACAAATGACGTTTTTATTGCAAATACCAACCAAAATGTATCATAAAATAAAATTGATTACTGGATTAATGGATCTCCAGAAAATCTACCGGTCTGCAGACCGGTGGGGAAACGCTGAAACCAAAGTTTGCGACCGCAATTTGGAAGCAAAAATTATGAAACTGGGTTTTTTTAATTAATTATTTTCACGTAAAATGTCAAAAAAGTAAAGTGACGATAGCGTTTATAATACATTTGTGTAACAAAAATATGAGCCTGTTTTCGTCCATGTGAAGTGTTTAAAAAGCTTATTTTTTGTTTTCAGTCTCAAAACATAATAAACCTGGTTAGCTCCTCGTACAATGATGGTACCCTGATGTGCAAGTTTACCCGGGACGTCCGGTCTGTAGTCCGGGGAACCACGTTTGACTTGTCCCAGGATAAGTACCATCTGATGATTGTAGCTGGAGATTCTGTACACCGTAAGCAGTGTTTTAAATTTTTTAATACAAAGTTATTTGTTTAATTTAATTTTAAATTTTAATTATGTTAATAAAATTTTAGTGAGCAGATAAATAGCCAGGCACTTCTTCCATACCCCTCACAATGGGATTTTTTTTAACATTAGCTTCACACAGGAGGCCCTGAGGAAAATAATTTTCTTCAAGGCCTGTGTCAACTTTAGGAATGCTAAGGAGGGGAAGTTCTGGTAAGGACATGAGTGACAATAAATCAGTAGTATCTATCCTTCCCACTGTAGTGCAAGGCGATGTTCCGAGAGTCCTGCTGGAGAGGTCAAAATGTCTCACTCAACCAGCCTCTCCGGATTCGGCCCAGCACGCAGCTGGTGGGCAAATGCATCCGCCGCCAAGACTTGGACAAACTTCACCCCGTGAATCTGGGCATCTCTGCTAAGTCACTAAATGTAGCTTGCCACTCGTTCTTGCTCCAATCACCTTTTTGTTATCTATAATCCCTTCTTTATCTGCTGTTTAAATAATATAACTTCTGTCGGTTTTACACAGATGGAGTTATTTCATCATAAGTTATTATTGCATCCACCCCTTAATTTGTATTTCATGCTCAATGAGGTTTGTATGATTCATTTTAATTTATATTTCATGCTCAATGAGATTTGTATGGTTCATTATAATTTATATTTGATGCTCAATGAGATTTGTATAGTTCATTTTAATTTATATTTCATGCTCAATGAGATTTGTATGGTTCATTTTAATTTATATTTCATGCTCAATGAGATTTGTATGGTTCATTTTAATTTATATTTCATGCTCAATGAGATTTTTATGGTTCATTTTAATTTATATTTCATGCTTAATGAGATTTGTATGGTTCATTTTAATTTATATTTCATGCTCAATGAGATTTGTATGGTTCATTTTAATTCTGTTAGATTTCTAGCAGTGGTCTCAGATGTTTACTTAAAATTCTCATATTTCGTATAATATTTTGATAATTTTTCAGCTACAAGCGTTGGATTCCACTCCAAGGTGTTCCAGAAGACTGAGGAGAAGGTGTCCCTCTCGGAAGTGGGTACCCTGGCCGGAGCCTCCAAGCTGCTCCTCAAACTGCACGGATCCTTCATGATCATAGCCTGGATCGGAACAGCTTCCGCTGGCATACTGTTGGCCAGGTGAGGATTTGAATATGTATGAATTCAACTGTTAGTCGTGGAATCCTTAACTTGTTGAAAGCCAGCATACAAAAAATATTTTTTTTCAATACGACGTAAAATATTTGACAGTTCTCACCTAAGAGTATGGATATTAGAGAGACGGCATGTGAAGTGTGCCCGCGCGCTCCAAGTTTGCCTTTTCGAGAATTTTACCCATAAGGCTGACATTGGCTGTCACCATGGAAGATGGCTGCTATCGTAAAAATGTCGGAACGTATTAAACGACCAAAAAACAGCAGCCAATGTCAGCCATTTAAGTAAAATTCTCGAAAAGGCACACTTGGAGCGCGCGGGCACACTTCACATGCCGTCTCTCTAATATCCATACTCTTAGGTTCTCACCTTTCTTATGAATTCAATTTTCATAACATTTCTTTTGTGATATATTACAAAAATTACATCAAAATAATGTAGATAAAACGAACTTCCTAATAATCACTCAAATCTATGCTTTCCACAATGGTTTTATATAAAAAAACGATGAATAAATATAGACTTCGAACATGACAGTGTTCATATTATCAAGCGGCAGCCATTTTGTCCGCCATCTTTGGTGCCCGGCGCATCATTGGCAATTAATTTGAATATTTTGGAGTGGCTAAATGCTATCCAGTATTTCGTTATGTCAAGAATGAGAATGGCCCAAGCGATTCTGACCTTGTTCTTTATACAATTTCTTTGTACATAAGGGGCAAAATTGCTTAAAAATCCGGACCCGCTGGGGGGACTGCTGCCTGCAAGAGGTTAATAAGCTCCACGCATCATACCCAAAAATAATGGAAAATAATAATTAATAATAAGGGTCTCCTATGTGGAGTCAATGTAAAAAATATCTGAATGGTTCGCTCTCCTAAATGTCGGCGATTCGGACGAGTGAAGAAGTTACAACATGTTGAATCCTGCACATCAGCAAATCAGTTCTTGAATTTGGTGAATTCTGTTGATTGATTGATATTCTACTAATTTTCCCTTCCTTCTTGTCCCTTTTCTTATTATTCTCCTATCACCCCTAATTTACGCTTCTTTGCTTCTCTTTACTATGCAATTCTTTACTTTGTGTTAGAAAATTTGAATATATACTTTATTTATTTTCAGGTACTACAGGCAGACATGGGTCGGAAAGCAGGTGGGAGGAAAGGACGCTTGGTTTGCTGTAAGTTATATTTTATATTGAGCTAAAAAAAGAAAAAAGTGCCTGACAGAAAGACCAGAAAGAAGTGTTCTAACATAATTTATTCTGGTTAAATTAGTACAGTATTTGAGCATCTCCGAATATAAATAAGTTGACAATAATTCATCTCCTACCACCTCAGTAATCAGAAAATGTTGCTAGTGTCGTGATGGAGGAATTGCCAGAAATTGGACCCAAACACGATGCCAACTCAGTCACTGACCGGTTATAATGACTGTTCTATGACCGGTCTATTATAATTTTGTGTCAGAACACATCTGCCTTGATGATGGACACTGTAACGCTGGCTAAAGAAGGAGGTAGCGTAACCACGGCATAACATCCCAAAAATAAATAACAAAAATACTTTTGGCCATGAAAATCTTAAATCATATCGGTCTAATAATGTTTGTTTTTCTGTTTTCAGTGGCATAGAATCTTCATGGTATCCACATGGCTGCTGACGATGGCTGCTTTCATCATCATCCTTGTAGATGTGGGAGGCTGGGGAGGCACTGGAGATAACCCTCACGCTATCATTGGCATTGTGACCATCGTCCTGTGCTTCTTGCAACCCATCGGCGAGTTAAATCTTCCATTTTGTCGTTAAATAAATTGATATGAAAATCTGAAAAGACATGTGACACATTTCCAATTTATTGTTCTTTGCAAGTCGTTGCTTTGTGTGTGCACTTCCATATACCGTATTGAATTTTGATGCAGCAACACAACTGAAGCCCGCAACTAAAGTTTCTTGTGTGCGTCTAAAAGTTTTTTGATCCAGCTATTTTATTGATTTTTCTCTTTTCAGGTGCATTCTTCCGACCCCACCCCAACACTTCCAAGAGGCCAATCTTCAACTGGCTTCATTGGTTCTTCGGTAATGCTGCCCACATTCTTGGAAGTAAGTATAAAACATAAATACCACTTTTTGAATGACTCTTGTTATTGGCTAGAAAAACACGATGGGTTGCATTTGCATCCAAATTTTTGCAAATGTGCGTATATGTATTAACCTTTTGAAAGCCAGCACAGGAAAAATATTTTTTTTCCATTACGAAGTAAGAAATTTTACATTTCATACGAATCCAATATTTATAACATTTTTTTTGTGATATATTACAAAAATTACATGAAAATAATGTAGATAAAACGATCTTTCTGATAAACTATCTTTCTAATAAATTATACACTTCTCACCTACAAACATACTCACACATACACACATGCACATATACACTACGCACATCACCCGGTAATTACAAATAAGACATTCAAAGAAACACATCATAGGTACCAACCATGAAATATCATTTAATATATGTAAACTGTCTCATCACTGTAACCAATGTACTGTTTGTTTCTGAAATATAAAATAAATAAATACCTCAAATTTATTCTTTCCACAATGAAGTTACAGTAAAACTCGCTTAAGAAGTTCCCACTTAAGAAGTTTTCACGCTTAAGAAGTTTTGATTTTCGGTCCCTTGAAAATTCCATACAAAAAACACGATTTTTTCCCACTTAAGAAGTTTTAGAGCTAAAACTGCTTCCCGCTTAAGAGGTTTTAGAAACCCGGCGGTAAAATCAACACAAACGAAATATTGTGCCGCAAAATATCTAAAATGAACCTTTTTCCAAGTCATAAATTGAAAGACGTTGGCTTCACAGATTACGCGCGATCCTAGTACCCACAACTAGTACCTGAGACCATAAAACCCTTTGTCGGCCGCCGGGCTGTGAGCCGTAACCTGCCGCAACCCTAATCCCCTAACTAGGTACAATAGCAATGCGACCTGTAAAACGAATAAGCAATGCAGAATTATGTAACGAATATGCAAGCGTCTATAAGGTTGAGTTTAATATAACCTTTCATGTTTTTTCGGCCTTAATGACAACGTGGGCTAGATCTACATTCGCATACATTTGACACCTCCTTCAATAATCTTCCTTACTGAACATGGAGAAGTTTCGATATTTTATAAAAAAATTATTTTATCGAATTTGTAAAACACGAAAAACTTTATGATATGGAATATTTCACCTTCAAATATATTTTTGCTTTATTATTACATAACATGATTAAATGTGCCGGGTAGATGGTAAAATATGCATTATAATTACGTTTTTTTCAATCAAACTTCAAAAATCGCCGTGCATCATGTTTCATCTGACATTTGTCGTAAATTAAGTTTGAAGGTTAGGAAATACATATGCATAAATTTAAAATTTTGAAACGAAACTTCGCAAATGGTTTTTGTAGTTGTTTTGTAGGTTCACAGCGAGACCGAATTCAATAGTTTTACCAACTTAATTCCAGCGTCAAACAGTTCGTATGATATGAATTTCTGATTCAACCATGAAGCCCTTTATTTACGTGCCGAATCGTAGCTATTACGTAGGTAGGTAGAACATAAGAATTTCTAGGAAAGGATTAAAATATCTTTAAAAATATATGATAGCGACTGTGCCTGGCGAAAATACATCACAACAATAGGCTCTCGAATGCCATTCGAGCAAGCAGCAAGCGTGCAAAAAAGTTAAGTCCGCCAAATAATAAACAGTTTGCCGCGTAGGACTTTGTGAGATTTTTCTGCGCAGGGCCATGGCAGGGTTGCAGGACGCGAACGCTTGTTCTGAGGCGAAGTAAAACCCGCTATCATAAGATTATGTTTACAAACAAAATTACGAGCGGTGTCCTTTTATCACACCGCCTGCTAAAATTAACCAAAACAAGTGTTTCTTTCTCCCTCAGTTCATATAGAAAACCAAAGCGTAAAAAAGAGACAGCGTATATCGACGGCTCTGTCAAGTTAAGCGCGAGTAATCACCAACAAGTATAACCCATTGCTTTTACACCAATTTAAAATAAGATCAACAGTATGAACCTTTTGTAATGCTGCAACTTTTACTATCCGAATTCGAGTGGCTTTTTGTATATACTTATGCTTGCAATTGCGATGTACGGTAGGACTCCGCTAATTCGAAATCCATGGGACATCAAAAATAAAATTTCGAATAAACAAATTCCCACGTAATTCGAAATTTTATGAAAAAAAAAATCATAATAATTCGCCGAAAATCGAGTTCTTCGGCCGAAAATTCAAATTTGGGTAGGTTCTTCGCAGTAAATTCGTAATAATACGACTTATTCCCGTATAAATCGAAATTTTGCAGCCATTTAGTCGGCCCTATATTTGAAGTAAATACATACAAATGCGTTATTTTTCCGCATAAATAAAATTTTCGCTGCTGATTTCCAGTCCCCTAAATTCAGATATTCGAAATAAATTCGTAAAAATACGATACATTCCCGCGAAAATCGAAATTTGGCAACCGATTTTCGTCTCAGCCGGTCCTTCCATTCGAAGTAAATTCGTAAATTAAAATAAATATTTTGGCGCGCAAGTCCCGTTGCAGCCGGCTTTTCATAAAAATACGATATATTTTTGCGTAAATTAAATTTTCGCTGCCAATTACCGCCAATTCATATATTTTGAAGTAAATTTGTGAAAATACGAGATATTTCCGCGTAAATCGAAATTTCGCGGTCTATATCCATCGCAGCCGGCCATTCAGATTCAGATATTGGAAGTAAATTCGTCAAAATTCCCTATATTTTCCTCGTAAATCAAATTCTCACGACCAATTTCCGTCGCAACCGGTTCTTAACATTTAGGTATTTGAAGTAAATTGGTAAAAAAAACAGTATATTTCCGCAGAAATCGAAATTTTGCGTCCCATTTCCATCGCAGCCGGACGTTTAAATTTAGGCATTCGAAGAGAATTTGTATTATATTATTTATTTAGGTTCGAAGTAAATTCAGATAAATACGATATATTTCCGCGGATTTAAATTTGTAAATATTCGACATACCAGGGGAAACCGATTCCGATTTACAAAATAATAATGCGAATTCGGACAATGTCTAACCGCCTAAATCCACATTTAAACGCGTTTTACTGCCACGGCTGTCTGTCAGATTCCGATTTACGAAATTATATAAATTTTTTTTTGCAAAAATCGATGTTTTTCGAATTACACGAACCAATTTTCGTGTGCGGACCAAAATAAATTTCGAATTTCGAATTAAAAAATCATTTTGTACGAAAAAAAATTTCAGCGGATTTTTTTTGGCAAAAATGTCGAATTATGCGTTTTTTCAAATTATCGGGGTTCGAATTAACGGGAGTCTATGTACATAAAGGTTTTTAACAGTTTTAAAATTTTGTTTACTTTCTCTTTTGCCGATAAGGGATTAAAATATTTATGAATATGTCCATGGGATGGTTTTATTTTGATTGGTTTAGTCTCGATCTTAACGTTTCCCCATCTACATCTCACCACCAACGCTCCATTTCTCCACCCGCTGACCTACGCTTTTCCGATTTTTTGCCTACTGAACTCTCTGACCAACGCTATTTTCC